>OU565300.1:5053128-5796901 GCA_913789915.3 Sphecodes monilicornis
GTTGAGCAGCGTTTCCAATTTTATGAAGATATCAAAAAATGGTTCCACTCTTGGATTGCCTCAAAAGACGTGTCGTTTTTCCGACATGGAATTACTATGCTGCCAGAAAGATGGGGAAAAGTAATGGCTAGCGAGAGACAATACTTTCAAGAACATATTTTTTACCAATTTTTTAAAATAAAGCATTCATTTCATAAAAAAAAAAACAGCGAGAACTTATTCAACCTCCTAATATTTCGATACGCGTCAATGCCTCTTGTCGCCGTTGCTCGACGCCGTGTAGCCACAGTTCACGCGCTCATTGGGCGAATTCTACCGCTTGAATCCTTCAAATCTACGAAAACAAGGATCATCCGATTCGCGAGCACCAATCACGGTGCTCTATTTTCGACCATCTTTGTTATTTAAGGCACCTGCGCTGCCTTCTCGCTCTCTTCACGCGCTTCAGGCCTCTTAACCGCTCTTCACGCGTCTCTCTTAATCGTTTAAAATCGCTCCAGTTACTCTTACAGTTCTCTTTCGCACTTTTATATACCTTCGCTCTCGTCTCGCTCCAAGTCGAGTCTCAGTCGCTCTCGCTCTGAGAATTTCGCGTTCACGCGACATTTTCGACGCTTCAGACTCTCGGTTTTCCGCGCCGCGTTACGTGCAATCTACCCCGCGCCAAGATCTCCGTCGCTCGCGTCGAAGATTTCCGTCTCGCGGCGGCACGCGTTTCGTGTCGCTCAAGATTTCCGACTCGCGATCCGACGGCAGAAATTTGCACGCGCAAGATTTCCGTATCGTTTCCGACGGCTCGCGAAAGTATCGTCCGCGCGTTCTCTCTCGCGCATGCTAGCAATTCGTGCTACGTACCGTTTCTCGCTCGTTCTCGCCTCTGCGAGCGATTCTCGCGAGTTGTAGTGGAGTGACGAAAGAAAAATAAAAGTTCAGTGTCCCGACAAACGGTGTAAATTCTCTCTCCCTTACCTTCCCTCGTCCTCGTGCGTTCAATTCTGAGCGGTCCCGGCCTCAGGCGTTTCCGACCGTCGGTCGACGCCGAACAGTATATATATATATATATATATATATATATATATATATATATAAATATATATATATATATAAATATATATATATATATAAAATATTGCACATTCGGCTCGAATATAAATTTATAAATAAATTATGTGTATCTATTTCCCGCATGATTGCATTGCAAATTCGCGCAACTAGTATTTAAAGTTGCCTATAGATAGCGTTGGGATATAGTGCAAGATTTCACGCGCATGCGCGGCCAAAACAGTAATGTATCTACAGTCGTGGACAAAATTAAGTGGACAGACCTAATGATCAACAAAAGATCAACGCAATTTAAAAAATAATTTTAATAAACTAGAATTGTACGGTACATTTAAGTTAACAAAGTGTACTTTAATGAAATAAACAACAATATCAATAATAAAAGTTAATATAATAGAATATATTATCATTAATCAAAATTGTATACAATTTTTGGTGGTCAAGATTAAGTGGACACTTTATAAATATTTAGAAAATAAGCAATTAGTATTTGGTATTGTAACCTCTTGCTTTAATTACTGCTTCTAATCGTCGTGGGATGATTTCCACAAGTTTTTGGAGGTAACTTCGATCAATTTGTTGAAATTTTATTTGCAATTCGTTTAAAAATACTGTTTTATTATGACGTCTTCCTAATGGTATTTCCGAATCTAATAAGCTCCATAAATTTTCTATAGGATTAAGATCTGCACTTTGTGGAGGCCAATAGAGAACATCTATCCCACAATCTTATAAAAATTTTTTCGTTTTCTTCGCCGTATGCTTATGATCATTATTCCGTTGTAGCATCCATCCCTCATCGAAATCCATTTTTAGGGTTAACTATTTCATATTTTCATTTAAAATGTCAACAAACATATCTGCATTCATAATGCCATGGATGGGTGCTAAATTTCCAACCCATACCAAGAAAAACATCCCCATACCATTATGGATCCCCCTCCACGTTTGATGGTAGGCAACACATACTGCTTCTTGAGAGCTTCATTCGGATTTCTCCATACGCGTGTTCTCTTTTTTTTAATTTAATGACTCAAATTTGCTCTCGTCACTCCATATAATTTTTTTCCAAAATAATAATGGCTTATTCACATATTTTGTTGCGAAAGCTAAACGTCTCTTTTTATGAAGTTTACTAATGTGTGGCTTGCGTCTAGCTAAACAACTCTTCGGATTAACTTCATTTAATCTTTGTCTCACAGTTCTTGAAGAAATATTTAATAGTAGAGTTTCAATAATATTTCGTGATGTTATCGATGGAATACGTTGAGTTTCTCTTACAATTTGTCTATCATCGTATGAATTTGTGCTACGTTTTCGTCCTCAACCGATTAAATTTTCAACAGTATTATACTATAAATACTTGTGATAAATTGTATGCACTGTACTCTAAGAAACTTTGTATTTTTCAGCCATTTTGCGATAACTTAGTTTATTTTTGCACTCTGAAACAATTAATTTTCGCAGGTGCACGGGAAATTCTTCTCGTCTCTTAGACATGCTCCGTTTATATTTCTAATTTTGTTTAAACAAAAGTTCAATGTCTACCGAGGACGAATGACACCGCACAATGCGAGAGTCAAACGTTTGTTTACATTTTTTCCGTCCCAACACAGAATGTCCTCTGCGTCCACTTAATTTTGTCCACGGTCTCAAAGACACCCATACAAACAAATATGCATAAATATTAACAGAAACATTATATTTATGCTTTTACATACTAAATAAATTCTTTCGTTGTGTATAAACACTTTTCATGTTAAACATCTGCAATAAATTTATAACACAATAAATGAAAATAGAGATTATTCAGAATTTATGTTCTGTCCACTTAATTTTGTCCACGACTGTATATCATGATGATAGAGGTAGTGGAGCCCTGAGACAGTTATATTGGCGGGAATGTCTCGAAACAATCAATTCCGGACAAAAAGACTTCAGGACGTGTCCTACGAGTTACAAAATATACAGAAATACACATGTTATACATTCATTTTTCAGAATCAAATCATACCAATTTTTCAAAATTTCTGCTGGGTGCTCAAGGTACCCCATTTTATCGAGGATCTTAATTTACTGAGGTTGAAATCGCCGCGCATGAGCGTGAAATCTAGCATCATATCCCAACACTGCCTATAGAGCGCACCACAGTGTTTGCCATCCAAGATGGCCGACAAGTTGATACCCCTTCCGTCTTTCGCCTCACCCCCGCAGCATAATACACAGTCCTTAACCCTTTGAGCGCTGAGTTGCCACACGTCAATCGTGCGCCGTGGACCGCCCACTCCGTACGAAAAAGACTGAATTTTAATTGCAAGGTATATTGATTGTAACAGACAGACATTTTAGGGGTAATTTAAAATGAAATTTTTAAACGCAAAGAACAGATTTTAAAAAAGTAGCAGTACTTATAACCTTTAAAAGTCTTTGGTAGCGATATGTTAGCTAATGCGCAATGAATGCACATACAAATTTATATTATTAATAAATATTAATTAATATAATTAACAATATTGATAAACGATTGCACAAAAGCCTTTTGTTATATCTATAAAGGCTCACAGGCATCAGTCACATTTATCTGTTTATAGATTCCCTTTTCCCAGATTGAATGGTTTCGTGAGAACCCACATATGCGTTCATAACCTAAACCGAATGGTTGCGTGAGAACCCACATATGCGTTCATAACCTCAACCGAATGGTTGCGTGAGAACGATATGTGGGTTCGTAGCCAAAAACGAATGGTTATGTGAAAACGCATATGTGGGTTCATAGCCAAAAACGAATGGTTGTGTGAGAACCCATATATGGGTTCATAGCGCTCAAAGGGTTAAGTCCGTGGTGGAGCCACGACCCCAAATTAATCGTACACTGGTAGTAACCGGCCCGCAGGGATTCGATTAGTATAGAAAAAATAGAGTAGCTATACGGTTACAAATAGGCGCCCAACGTGGAGCATAAATATATAGATACGGTTACAGCATATAGCAACCTACACTTCATGACAATGAGAACGTTTTTAAATACATGTTTCACACTACGGGAATAGAGGAACTAGCGAATGTAGGTCGCTCAGTTTCTATGTGCACGGTTCACGCTTGGTTCTTCCGTCAGTGACGGCTCCTAATACCAAACGAGAATAAATCTACGTCCGTCATTACGTTAATAAATGGTGGCGCACTTTATCTTACCGTCTCCCGTGGAAAATAAAACTGCGCGCAAATATTTGATTTCCAGCTTTGGTTTAGTACTGCTGTGCTGCAATTCGGGTGCGTGTACACGGTGAAACGAAACGAAAAAAAAGGAAACTATAAAAAGTATCCAACAGAGCTATTTATACCGGAGAGCACGATAACACCCCGCGAGGTTTGATAAGCCTCCGCGTGCAATATTAGACACGCGTCTCAACGTTTGTCTCTTGCGCAGGAATTTCCCTCGGACGTGGCAACGTGATCCTCTCTCCCCTATTTACTCTTCCAAAGGAAAGAAGGGAGGGAAGCTTCCGTTTTCCACACGAAATATCGCTTTTTTCAATCAAACAGATTTCACTGTTTATTATACGCGCGCATGTAAAAGTTGTAGGTAAATTCACACATTGTTTTCTCGTGGTCCGCGATGTGACTAGCCATCTATTCAACAAGGATTGTACAGTGCTTTCCAAAAAGATAGTCCAGGCGTGCTATTTTTAATTCCTCAATAAGAAATGAACAGTTTTGCGTCAATGACAAATAATATCCAAAGATTAGGACTCGGGATATGCGGGTTCATTGGAAATAAACCACAACATTGTAGGGTTTCGTGTGCAACAAAAAAAAAACGTTTTAATCCAAGGAGGAAATGATAGCACATGTATAGTGATTAAATAAGAATGAACATAATATATCTGTGGTTGTCAGGAAGAATACCGCATGTCACATACTTACACTCTCGTGATATTGTCGTTTAAAATTTTGATCACTAATAGTTTGACATAGGACATCGGTTAAACTGCATTCCTTTTTTAAGCCTTTCGAATTTGTTTTCATGCCTTTTTTCTGGAAAATACATCCGTAAATCGTATACTATAAAGTTCAATGAATGCAGAGAATCAAATTTTTTGAAATTGTGACATGCGGCGTTTTTCCTTGCAACCACAGATATTTTAACCTACTACAGTGAATGGAATTAATTGTATGTTTCGACCGATTTTCGAGGTCTACGCCTCCTCGCTCCCATCGCATGTCTCGCCTCCCGTGACGGCCAGCCATAATACTCTATTGGCCTCAAGCCCGTACCGTATGAACTGCGCGTGGTGCATTAGGGCGACACTCGTATCAATAGACAATAGTTTTTCATTTTATTCTGGGGAGATGATGTACTGGTTAAATGACTCGAGGTTCAGGTTAGAAACGGCCTGGTGTTTTGTACGGACTGTCTCCGCTCGCGTTTGCATCAGCTTATATAGCCGATGCTTGGTGGTACGGGGATCGGTGCGGCGCGGTGTGATCCCGATCACCATGGCAACGAATCGTCGCGATTTTTTGGCGATCGCGGTACGGTGCGATGGGTGATCGGCGAATTCCGACGCGGCGAGCCGGTACCGCGGTTCGGTGGATTTCGGCGGTATTCGGCGTTGTTCGGCGGATTCGGAACAGGCCGTGAAACAGGTCTGTTACAACTGTGTTCCCCTCGAATTAACCGATCTGGCGACACTGGTTGCGATATGGTGCATGATTTCACGCGCATGCGCGGCGATTTCTGCCTCAGTGAAGTAAGATTCTCGATAAAATTTGGTACCTTGAGCAACCCGCAGAATTTTAAAAAGTTGGTATTATTTGATTCTCAAAAATGAATGTATAACATGTGAATTTGTATATATATATATGTATATACAGGGTGGTCCACATAACTCTGAATAGCTCAATATCTCGAAAACTATGCCATCGATTTTAAAGTTCTTAGTCTTAAATTGCATGGAACTGAAGGGCCTTTACGACTACACAAACGTGAAGTGGCCTCCCTTCCCCTTTAACGGGTGAGGGGAGGTACCTTTGTAATTTTAAATGGAACCCACTATAAAATTTTACATATTTAGATTCTACCGGAAAAAAACAAGTCAATTTTGTCTGAAACATTTTTTTGTCAGATACTTCCATGATGAGATATAACAGTTTGAAGTTTGGAGTTGTAGGTACTTGAAGCGCTTGGAAATAGCGTTATGGAATTATACGCGCTTGAGTCCATTGCTTATTCATGAAGAAACACAAACAATAATATTTACAATTCTTGAGTTTGCTCACTTAACTATGAAAACGTTTTCAGTTTAGAGCTGTTATTCAAGCAGTAACATTGTGATTATGGCTACTTTTGACGCAGAAGTGAATATGTTATTAACGTTAGGTGAATGCCAGAAAAATTATCGGCGTGCAGCAGTTTTTGTTTTTGAACGTTATGGGATCAAAAAATGTCATGCAACATTTCATAATTTAGAAAAGCGGCTTCGCGAGCACGGTGAATTTTGTAAAAAAACTAATGAAAATAATAGTGCCAGTATTCTTGCTGCAATTACATTAAATCCTCATATTAGCCATCGTACACTTGCGCAAACATCACATATTAGTCGTTCATTAATTCAACGCATTTTGAAACGGCAAAAGTATCATCCATATCACATGGTTTTATCACAAGAGCTTTCGATAGCAGATTACGATCACCGCGTAAGATTTTGTGAGTGGCTGCAGGGTGTTGTGGAAAATGACTTTTTGTGCAAAATACTTTTTTCCGATGAGGCCACTTTTATGAATTCAGGGTATGTAAATAGACATAATCTGCATTATTGGGCCGTGGGAAACCCAAATTGGATGCGATGTGTTCCCTTTCAACATCGATGGTCTTTAAATGTTTGGTGTGGCCTAATAGGAGATTTTGTGATTGGACCTTATTTTTTTCAAGAAACTGTAACATCTGCAAGTTATTGTGATTTATTAAAAAATCATTTGCCTGCGCTTTTGGAAGATGTGCCACTGCACGTTAGAAGAGAAATGTGGTTCCAACAAGACGGCGCTCCTCCACATTTTGCAATCATCACCAGGAAATTTTTGAACGAAAAATTTGGGAACAAATGGATAGGTCGTGGGGGACATCGTCAATGGCCTCCTCGATCCCCCGATCTAACACCATTAGATTTTTTCTTATGGGGATATGTAAAGGACGAAGTTATGTTTGAACCACCGACGACAAAAGAGGATATGAAACAAAGAATACGTGACGCTTACGCTTCAGTGACTCCCGAAATGTTAAAAAATGTTAGAACAACTTTGATGTTTCGAGTAAATAAATGTTTACAAGTCCGAGCGCTTCAAGTACCTACAACTCGAAACTTCAAACTGTTATATCTCATAATGGAAATATCTGACAAAAAAATGTTTCAGACAAAATTTACTTGCATTTTCCTGTAGAATCTAAATATGTAACATTTTATAGGGGGTTCCATTTAAAATTACAAAAGTACCTCCCCTCCCCCGTTAAAGGAGAAGGGAGGCCACTTCACGTTTATGTAGTCAAAAAGGCCCTTCAGCTCGATGCAATTTAAGACTAAGAACCTTAAAATCGATGGCATAGTTTTCGAGATATTGAGCTGTTCAAAGTTATGTGGGCCACCCTGTATATAGAAACAGAGGAAGCTTCAGGTAGTAGCGGGAAAGGTGTTGTTGTGTCCCTTTGTTGACGAGCATAGGAAAGTAGCCGCCACATTGCCCCCTTGCCAGTGATCAACGATATCTGGACAAATTTTCCTGTAATTACGCTGATCTCCACCGGAGTACAAGGAGGTCGCTGGAATGTGTGCTGTCAGTGTGCCCGCCAGTGATGCTGCCGAATCGACGTAGTTGAGTAGTTCCCTAAGCCGCTTGTAGGACTCATCAGTCGCACAAACAATGGAAGGTCACTTTTCACAAAATGTAGATGCGAAAACGTCGCACAAATGTAGATGCGAAAACGTTAAACCAAATAATGCTGCGAAGATGACGTCAGAAGCGCATAGTAGAGAGAAGTCCTCGCTGTTGGTCTGGCAGTAGTTGAGGCGAGGCAGTGACAGAGTAGTCACCTTCCAGTCCTCCCAACGCTGTCCGTGGTTTGTGGATGTTGTCGTCTCCTCTGCTCAGATGGTAGCGTTGCTGTTCGTTTGTCGGGTCACCAATTATGGCGGCTGAAATGTGTGTAAGAGGAGGAAAAAGGAGAGGGAAGCGTTTCGTATTAGGCCCGCTAGAGGACTCGTCAGTAAGGCTATCTAGCGGACCCGTGCTTTAGACGCGGGATTTCATAAGGACAGTTTATGACGGTATGTGTATAAACAGAGTAAGATTCAGGTAGTAGCGGGAAAGGTGTTGTTGTACTGTCCCTCTGTTGACCAGCATAGGAAGTAGCCGTCACATTACCCCCTTGCCAGTGGTCAACGATATCTGGACAAATTTCCCTCTAATTACGCTGATCTCCACCGGAGTACAAGGAGGTCGCTGGAATGTGTGCTGTCAGTGTGCCCGCCAGTGATGCTGCCGAATCGACGTAGTTCAGTACTTCCCTAAGCCGCTTGTAGGACTCATCAGTCGCACAAACAATGGAATGTCACTTTTCACAAAATGTAGATGCGAAAACGTCGCACAAATGTAGATGCGAAAACGTTAAACCAAATAATGCTGCGAAGATGACGTCAGAAGCGCATAGTAGAGAGAAGTCCTCGCTGTTGGTCTGGCAGTAGTTGAGGCGAGGCAGTGACAGAGTAGTCACCTTCCAGTCCTCCCAACGCTGTCCGTGGTTTGTGGATGTTGTCGTCTCTTCTGTTCAGATGGTAGCGTTGTTGTACGTTTGTCGGGGTCACCAATTTTGGTGTCAGTTGAATTATGAAAAGATGGAAAAAGGAAAAGGAAGCGTTTCGTCCTAGGCCTGCTAGAGAACTCGTCAGTACGGCTATCTAGCGAAACCGTGCCTTAGACGCGGGCTGTCCCTCTGTTGACGAGCATAGGAAAGTAGCCGCCACAGATGGGTGGAGATGTGAGGAAACCGGGGTGGGGGAAGGAATACAATATAAAAATAGTCTGGTCGTTGTTAAAAATCTCGGGGAGAGTGAGGTTTATTCAAGATCAGAGCTGTTCGCTCGTCGAACGTCTCTTACAGAGTGCCTCTTCGGCCGAATTCTAGTCCTAAGGACGCCTTGCAGTCACCGTGTTCTCTGTCGTTGTTTATTGCACCCTCAAGTGCCCTGGACCTGCCCCAAAAGAGAAAGCGTCGCGTCGTCGAGATGCACATGGCTCACTCTCGACATTCCATCGTTCGGATTTTCTCAGTTTTTTTTTTTTAAATAGAACAATATTGTTTAGGATTGGACGAGGGGTCCTGTGCGACGCCTGCGCACTGCCACTCGCGATCCGTTCACGATCGCAGCGGATCGGCGGGCTCTTGGCCGTGAGGCACATGACGAGCCATCTCCCAGTCAAATTGGGAATCGGGCGGCTTAAAGTCGCGCGTGAATTTGACGTGACGCGCGATGAGTCATCGTGTTTCGCGGCAGCGAGCCCGTCGACCGTTAGATCCCGAAAATCGAGAACAGAATTCTCCGAACGCTCGTTCCGATCGGCACGAATCTCTCAAACTTCAAGTCGCGATCCGCGCAATCTCAATCTCGCTATAGACATTAGATCATTACATTCAACTCATTTCATTCCATCCTCGTTAACTTCTGTGCATCATTTCATTTATTGTCATAATTCAGTACATCTCATACAGTGTTTGTTATCGTGACACTTCCGTTATCGTTTTCTTTGTGTTACTCGCGTACATACATTTGACTGTTGAACGATCTCGTTCGAATAAAGAACATTTACAAAGAGTGTGTGTTATTTCCTACCGCGCTCCTAAACAATATGTTTTTTTACTTAGATTTTGATACAGTACTTTAAGACGACTACAATGACCTATTATTAATGTTGTTTAAATATCGCGTTAGTTTGAAACGTGCTTGAATTTCGCGATTATCGCGATCTATACTCGTTGGTGACCTCCTCGATGTTATTCTTCCGAGGAGCCAAATAACCAACAATATTTCAAGTAGAAACGGCGTGACTTTCTGGCTACCAGCTAATGTCAGCCGATAAACACGGCGATCGCTAGATCAACGTGCAAAACGTTCAAATCAAACTCGTGTCGCGAAGGTATAGAGAGACAAAGAGAACAACAAACAGACATACGTTGAACAGAGACAGGCGAGTAAGAGACTGACAGCGCCGCGTAGCGGGTCAGCTGACACTCTCGCGACGCTTCGTTGCCGCTCTCAGTTCGCGTCGTCACTTACTCACGAGACGTGCGAGGAGTAACTCGCTCACGAATCGTGCAGGCGATCACTTGCTATTGAGGCGCGCTAGCGAACACTTGTCACACGAGTCTTCGCAGTGGTAAAAATTCTCCAGTCGAGCTGTTGGATACTTGTTACAAGTATTTGACGGCGAGCTTTGGCACGACTGTGCGACCAGAACTGAGTTCGTTACGAGACCGTTCTTCTCGCTAACAGAGAATCAAGCCCCCCCAAGAGTTTTTAAACTCTGGATTAACTGAGTTTTTTTGCAACAATTAATTCGTAATCCACTCTCCAGTCGAGCTGTCGGATACTTGTATCGAGTCTTTGACGGCGAGCTTTGGCACGACTGTGCGAACGGAACCGATCTCGATTACGAGATCGTTCCACACGCTGTAAGAGAGCCATAAAACAATAGCGATATAAATAAATCGATCTCTGGAATTTCCGAGATTTGTACAGATATAATCGTGCACGGTTGCGATAGCTGCCTAGACATATCTAACGTGGCTACTGCCCCAACGCACTACAAGTGTATTTCGGTGTGATTGACGCGAGTTTCGTGTTCGTTCCCCGAATTCACCGTTCGCCGGGAATCGTGTTTTCCGATTCCGTACGGCCACCCGTGTAACACGGAGGACACTCTTTCCGAGCTCTGTTCTTGCAATTCGCCCTGGCATACGCTTCGACGTCCCAGCGCAGCAGATACCGAGACTCGGATTGTGAAGGTCAATTTCCCTTACGCCTTTGCCTTTCCTACGGGATTCGCATATTATTCGGTGTCGGAATTGATCGGTCCAGCCACAGGTCTTGATTGGTAAGTCCTAGCCTTGTCACCCTCCTTTGAGAGAGAGCGTGACGACGATCTCGGCAGACTTGACCCGTTCAACCACCATAGTCGCACCCACATACGCCGTTGCTAGTGCTATATAGCTACTACCAGAGTGGGGATTGTGACTGGTTGAACAACACTTACAATATACGCCCCCTCTATATATCTCTATATATAGTGGCTTTTGTGCGTGTAAGTGGTCAGTTGGACCACGTCTTCCACCGAGATTTCTATAGCCGCGTGACGTATTGAGTCACTCGCGAGCTTTGAATCAATGTTGTTGATGCACGGGTTAATTCGGCTGGATTATCGAACTTGGAGCCTTACAACCTTCCTGTAAGATTAACCGCCACCTTTACGCTGACGCCCACGCAGTAGAATCGGTTTAACCGTGACTACGCCAGTGGGAGCGGACGGATTCTCGATTATCGAGATACGTCAAAAATATACAGTCCACTAACTCTGCGTTCTGAGCAGTTTGGCTGTACTCCCCCTCCTTCGATAGCGATTATCGCGGTCAGGAGCGTATGGGAAATAGCGTCACGAAGGGATACGTATCGTATCGAATAGGTGGTTTCACACCTTCGTTCGCTGATTAATTTTCAGACGCCAACGTCGCGAGACGTCCAAGGGACCACCGGAGGAGACGGAGGAACTGCAGACCGCCGTCCACCAACGGGGATTATTTTGACTAAATAAACGGCCCACCATTAGGTGGGTCACTATCAATATAACCTCGCTGTACAACAATTTACTTTCCCACAAACACTCCTATCTCCTCATATTCGAGCCACCGTTGAAAAGTCGTTGGAGTGTATTGTACACTCCACCTTTCTAACAAATGTCATTCAAGGTCACTCAAGGTCCACTGCAAGATAAAATGGATTGTCTCAAAGCACTTTTGCTTTTTAATACTTATGTATATTCTCTGGTTGTTGGCATACTGCTCTTGTAATTGCCGACGAGAGTCACAGAACGTAAACAAACAGTCAAGCACATTGTACGCTTGTCTACGTCCACAAGTGTTATTAGTAGTTTGACTGCCGATTACAGTACGGCTTCCTAATATTGAATATCCAAGTATACCGCGAAAAACCAACAACCAAAGTTGGCATGCAAGGACGAATAAAAAGAGCTTGCTCTGTAATAGATAAAAATGAAATTTATCAGGCAGTGTCATCGGTATTGCAACGTTTTAGACTATGTATCCATGTTCAAGGTCGTTAATTTGAACACTTAATACTAGCATTGAGTACGTAAATAACATGTTGCATTTAAATCGTCGAGGAATTCGAAGTGTGTTTTGAGACAATATATTTTCTCTTGCCATTGACCTTGAGTGACTTTGAATGACCTTAATAGTAGATCGTATTCGTCTTGAAATGCTCTATCAGAATGTAAGTACAAAAACATACTGTTCTATTTCAAAACAAAGAAAACAGAGTTGACCTTCATATCTCCTTGACGCCTCCAACTATCAAAAAACTAGTAGCATCAGATTATGAGTTCTTCGATAGCAAGTATATTTTCTCTGAAGCATTTTCATTAATCTCCAAAAATATGCGAGTTATTCAGGTGTCCTGTTTGAAATGCCTCACCCTGTATTTTAGTTATCGACATTTCCGTCGAAGTGATGACGGCGGTCCTTATAGCTGAAGATTAAAACAAATTGGATTGAATAACTGGGCAATTACAAAAACTACAAGAACATGGTAAACAACGAAAACGTTCTTTTGTTATAGTGAAAAATTAAACTGTTCATGCAGATTGCAATAGCTTTGCTTGCTTGAATAATACATTGAAAAATAGTACACACTCGCTCAGTTTTCTGGCCAAAATGGCGGGTCTGAAACTAACTGATAGAATGCATTGGGTACTCATTAAAATTTTATGTTTAATGAGTACATGTTTTAGTATTGATATTTGCGTCAAAAAAGTGAAAACCAAGCCGAAACAATGAGGACGACAAATATTGGATCGAAAAACAGCAAACTTAGTAAAACCATTGTAAATAGCAGAAACGTTTTGTTGGTTTAAGAATATAATGGAACTGTATATACGGATATCGGGAAGTTCGATTTGTTTAAATAATACATTGGAAAATAGTACATGTTCGTTAATTTTTCTGGTGATGCGTTAATCCATTTCTCTGTAAAAAAAAGAAAAAAAAATTCGAGAATACTTTGATATACGTAAATGTTGAATAAACATCACGTTTGTGTTCGAAAAGTACCGGGATCTCTATACATAAAGCTATAACGCACAGATAGTGAACGACTATGTATTAAATTGTACTTTTCGCCTAACATGCCGTGTGCATGATGGTGTTAAAAATACAGTAATTAGTGTACCAGCAGTGGCAGAACAGAAAACATGTCTCTGAAAAAAAGTGCATTTACGAGATTGCGTGCTTTACCAGCTCCAACCGGGGAATAGCGCGGTTGTAGCTGCCTGAAATTTGTGTCGCGTTTTCGTGGACCACACCGTGTCAGTACAACGATGATTCCAAAAATTTTAGGACACAGATTCAAGCTTTACAGATGAAAGAATATACAGGGTGTACGGAAAATCGTGGACCGACCGGGTGGTGATTCTACATACAAAAATGTGTCGACCAAAATTATGATTTTAATTATTTTAATAATGTAGCATGTGTCTAAAATGTTTACCGTGTTGCTGCATACACTGTTCTCCGCGTTAAGCTAAAATATGCGCCTTCTGTAGTAAATTATGTTCACTTTATCAAAATGAATTAAAATATACAATGAAGCTAATAGCTTTTTAATGTAAACCACTATTATGGGAAATAATGGACTAAATCGGTTTGGTATATTAATAAATACAACGTCCGAATAAAAAAAAATTGAAGGTGACCTTCATATGGCCTCTACTCCTCCACCAACAAAAAAACCACTATCATAAAATTACGGCTCCCTAGAAAACATACAACGTTAGTTTGAAAAATTTTTTTTAATACAGTAACCCCGCGATCTAAGTCCAACGGAACTGCGGGGTATCCCCGGAAGGGCCGTGAAGCTCGACCTGCCTCGCTCGCGGAGAAGTGTAAACATGCCGCGAAATCTGATCCTGGGTCGGGTATATCGGTGTGAATCACTACTAATCCAATTACAAAACTTCTTTATTTTTTATTATTTTTTCATGGAACTTTCACCTACATATTCGTGGCATTTTTCAAATGAAATGATACCAAATATGATATAATTTCGATGATATTTACTTGTGTAATGAACGATGGAAGTTTTTTATTGGCATTATATTGTACGGACACGCGGGCCTTTCAACTGTGCCGGCGGCCGCGACTCTTGTCGTCTCTTTCTTTCGTATGGGCTGTCCTTCCTTACGTCCAAAACTTTCATCGTTTATTACACAAATAAATATCCGGAATTATATGATATTTGGTATCACATTCATTAGAAAAATGCCGACTGCGACCTCCGCGTCTCTTTCTTTCCCATGCGCTGTCCTTCCTTGCGCTCGAAACTTTCACCGTCTATTAATCAAGTAAATACCATCGGAATTATATCTTGTTTGGTATCATTTTCATTAGAAAAATGCTACGAATATGTTGGTGAAAGTTCCATAAAAAAATAATAAAAAATAGAGAAGTTTTGTCACTGGGTTAGGTGTCGTTTTCTCACCGACGTACTAGACCCGTATTATGTTACACTTCTCGGCGACCGAGGCCTCTCGAGCTTCGCTGTTCTTATCTACGTTCGACACAAGTCAAAGAATAGTATTATCTGATCGTTAATTGTCTCTGGCCGGACCCGTGGTGGCGACGATTATCGATGAAATCGATACAATACTACTGTATCACGTTCGATGTATACAATTAAACTGTTTCAGAGGATATATGAAAATGAAAAAAATTACGAAGCTACAGAGAAATACCTTCGCAAACAAACGAATTCTGACATTTTATGTGCACCAATCTAATAGTTGTAAGAATGTTCCTCTGTGCAATAGTTGAACTCAACGTGCTACACCTAAGTGATGCTCCTTGTCAGCTCCGGTGTTCTTTTTTATGTACTACCCCCGTCTTATTTTGTCGCACGTGGCGTTACACGAGTAGGTGTTTGCCCGGTCGCATTCATATGTAACGAGGCGTTCGTGTTGAAAGCGGGACGCGTGCATCAGTACATTGTGCTTTATATAGTTGATAGATTCCATCTGGTCGACCGGCTGGCCTACATTCGTGCTTTCGAGCCCGGGGTGGGAAAGAAGTCTCCGCGATCCCTTGCCCGACACTGTCGGAGAAAAGAGGCCGGATGAGGCTGTTCCGGGATACCGCCTCTTATTTGGATTTCATTGATCCGTCCGATGGAAGAGTTATTCGAAGTGGCCCGAGTGAGAAACATCAGTCGTCCACTTGCCTAGTTTTCATCGTGGGCGTGCCACGCTTCGATTTTATTATTAGCTTTGCGGTGGTGTAATACTTGAAGAAGCGTTCGATCGCTTGACACTGGCGGGACCGATTCAATGACCCACACATTAATACTAATACGTATCAGCTCCCAGGTATGAATCCAATCGACGATCGGAAAGATCTCTCTCGAACCCTGTGTCCTCCCAATTTAAAAGCATTTCAATTATTTATGTGTGACCAGTTTGCCAGTGTACGGATCGAATTAGTTACTCCAACTGATCGATTGACTTCTACTTTTTCTTTTTTTTATAGAAATGTTTATAATTAGATTGTGGATCTTTACGTAGAATGAATTTCAATTTATTAATCACGAGAAGCAGGAGCTCAATGAAAATTTATTCGGTTAATGCAAAAGTTCGTGATCGATTCCTTGTTGTATTTTAATACGAAATCGGGCATGAACTTCTGCGATGACCAAATATTTCCACTCTCTAGGGTATTGTAGCCTTTCATTTTCAAAACATCAATTTTTCTTTTTTCTGATTTTCTGTAAGCGTAAATGCTTTAAAATACAGGGTGGGGCATTTTTCCTGGCCACCTGAAATATCTCGAAAACTAAATTCCGGGGAAAAAATGTATGAAATAAAAAGTTTGTCATGGAGGGGCTGATGCAGCAGTCATATCCATCTGTAATTTTCATCGTGTTTTCAAGGTCATTCCAAGGTCAATTCTATTTTTTCAAATAGAAACATATATTTTTCACTACAGATTCTTAATCCACGACTTGAAACAAATAACTTTTATTTGAAACGTTTTTTCTTCGCCTATTATTTTGTATAATATTGACTTTATTAAGGAAAAATAATCGCAATTAAACGGAAAGGCAATTATTTTATTAATAATAATACAGGAGAATTGCAACTTAATTACAAGAAAATAAATTTAACGAGTATTCAGTAACATTCTAATGTTACTTGCATTGCATGCGAGAGAATGTGTAATCATATTCCAAAGAAAAGACAGTAAAAAACTGGTGTATCCCTGCGCGCAATGAACAGGTTGTGTACGCTCAGCGTTGAATTTCTTTGCTAAGATTTGTCTAATTGTTTTGCCTGTTTCAATATTTAGCTATTATTTAATTATTCATCTATATTACATGTTTATTTGATACTATTTTAATTGGGTATTAATTTAATTTATCATAAATAAAATGATTTTCTCCGTTAAAACGACATTGTGTATTTTTTCTTTGAAAATTCAATATTATACAAAATAATCGGCGGAGAAAAAAACGTTTCAAATAAAAGTTATTTGTTTGAAGTCGTAGATTAAGAATCTGTAATTAAAAATATATGTTTCTATTTGAAAAAATAAAGCTGACCTTGAAATGACCTTGAAAACATGATGAAAGTTAAAAATGGATATGACTGCTGCATTAGCCCCTCCTTGACTTACACTTTTTATTTGAAACATTTTTTTCTCCGGAATATAGGTTTCTCCGAAGTCAGGATAAAAAAAAAGTATCCTACGAAATTTGCTGGTATTTTTACGTACAATAAGATACCATAATTGAAAATATAGGTTTCCATTTCAAATAACAAAGTTGACCTTGAAATGACCTTGAAAACGCAACTCAAATAAAAAACTGATACTGCCCCCGTCTTTATCGAATCCTTGGACATGTATTTTACACTTTTTTAATATCTTTCATACTTTTCGAGATATTCGGCTGGAAAGTTTTCATATGAACACCCTGTGTACATAACTCAGACTTTGAGTGATTAGAAAAGAATAGCGCCATTTCTTGAGGAGAAAAGTATTGGGAACAATTTTTGGCGGTTTAATCAAAGATCAAAAAAATTCTCGTAATTTTGTTGATCTGTATTTAAAAAAAATCACACATGTTCTTCAAACACCAATAAATATGTGCACAATATCCAAATACAAACGTTGAAATACTTTTTCTGAAAAAAGTTCTTAGAAATTCGTTCAAAAACCGCCTCGAAAAGCAGAATTCCCCTTTAATAATTTCAATAAGTTGAGAATAACAGTATTTGTTAATTGTTCTGATACTTTTTACAGTTTCATATTTCACTATCCCATCTTCGCCATGAATACGTAAAATCTGTAGTCTACCACCTAAGTGTCGTTTAGCTAGATGCATAGGTGTTTCCCAATTCATATTGTTCGGTATTGTATTAGCGTAAGAGTTCAAACGGAGGCAGCTCGACCGCTATCGACACCGAGTCGAACGCCGCTGTTCTCGCGTTATTGTTTTGTATCGCGAGCGCGCGGCCGCTCAGCCGTTTTCTCCTTCGTACGATAAACATCGTCACCAACGGCAAACTCCTCCGTTTTGAATCTCTTGTCAAGAACAAAGGTTGGATCAAATCTACCAATCAGCGCAACCCCAAACCGATCGTTTCCAACGTCCGTGCGTTACCGTACGCTGTCGAACGTTCACTTCTCGTTCGAATCTCGCAGCACTCGCTCGCATTTTTCCTACATCTCGTGACATCGTCGCTATTACAAGGACTCAACGTTTATTCGCGGCATCGTCGCTATTCTAAGTTTTCCTTCTATTTAAATTGTTCGTGTCGTCTGTTATCGTGTATCGACGTGTATCGCCTTGTGACGTTATTAAAGTTGCTGAACGTGAAATTGTGTCATTCGCTCGATTCCAACCGTCATCACTCCCTCAGCGTTCAATTCTGAGCGGTCCCGGCATCAGGCTCTCGATTCTCGATCAAGCCGAAACACATACAGTCACTCCCATTAATATTCGTACACTCTTAAAGACGATCTCGTTTTTAATATTGGATCATGTGACTTGGATTTTTTTTTGAGAAGTTAGAACAATTAGTTTACTACACGTTGAAAAAAAGAAATTTTGGAAAAATTGTAATTGGTCGGAATTACAAAGAAAATACTAAAAGTTGTTATTTATAACTGTTTTATGTGTGTCCATATTGAAAATTCAACAAATACGTTTTGTAGATCTGTGTCAACTGTATACACTCTGAATATTTCACCAAAATCGGCAAACGTTGCAATGAGCAACAACTGTTTGAAGATTGTAAAAATTGCAGCTTTTCACAATTTTCAGCCTTAAACTGTAATAAATCGAAGGATTCTTACGTCATTCGATGCCTGCCGCTGTTTTCCACGTAATCCAAATTTGATGAAAATTTGAAAATGTATACAATTGATACAGATCTACAAAATGGATGTTTTATATTTTCATCATAAGCCACATAAAAAAATTGTAAAACGCAACTTTTAGTATTTTCTCTGCAATACCGACCAATTGCAATTGTTTTATAATTTCTTTTTCACGTCATGTAGTAAACTAATTATTCTAACATCTCAAAAAAGTCCAAGTCGTATGGTCCAATATTAAACAAGTTATCATCTTTTTAAGAGTGTACGAATATTAATGGGAGTGACTGTATATTTAAACACGTTTTCGAAAATCACGATACATTATTTGGAATCGTGTGAACTTCTGTTGACTATGATGTGAAAATTCAGATTATCGAGCGCAATATTCCATCAAAGTCGTAATAAGGTAAATCAATCTATGATCAGACAAGTGGAATAAGTACGATCTACGATCAGAGAAGTAGAATAACAGCAATCTCCGGTCATCCAAGTAGAGTGGGATCGAGCCATTCTAGAAGATTTAGTCGGGAAAATAGATTGGAAATGATATATTATCAGATAAATGGAACAGGGTGATTTATGTTTCGACAAGGATATGAATAACACATGATCAGACACGGAGAATGAAGACTAGCTATGTGTGGGCTACGATCAGCTAAAAGAATGAGGATCTGATGTCCAGACAATTAGGATGGAGCCTACTTACGATGAACGAAGCACAAAAAGCCGCGACTATTCACCACGTAAGTAGAATAGTCAGACAATAGGCAGACTGCGTATGCGACGCGTCGCGCAGTGGTTCGAAACCTGTATATTCCGGAAAAAACTCAAGAACATCTATGGTTGAACTTCAACTTGAATAAAAATTGGTACACCGGGTTTTTTGAGGTCGCTGATTACAGATTTGAAAACATAATGACTAAAAACAAAATGGCTGGTCCAAAATAAAGCAATAGTTTTTAGAATTTTAGAATATTTTTTAGAGTTAAAATTTTGTTGTCATCTATAGCGATGGATTGGGAGATGGATGAAGGTGAAGGTGGGTTGAGGCGGAGTAGTAAGCGAGAGAAAAATATGATTGGTAGAAGGTTGATGTATTTAAAAACCAGGTATTTACAAGAGCAGAGGGTAAATGATATAAAGAGAATGAATTACGAAACGAGAGGAGAAGCGGGTGATGAAATGAGATGATGCACACAACGTGAAGCGCACGAGGTGTGTGAGGTGATGAAGTCTCGCGAAGCGCACGAGAATTATCGATGCGTTAATTACGGTTGCGAAGCGCACAAAACGTAACTAGAGAATCGTGGTATGAGTAGTGTAGTCGAAGAGCGACGAGAGCGAGCGCGGCTTCGGCGCGCCTATTTATACTTGTTCGGGACCATCGGTTAGGAAGGGTTGAGGAGTGGGATTTTTGAAATTGCAAGGATCCGCCAGAACCTAACGTTCGTTGGCAATCGGGGCATTGCCCTAACGACCGGTGCGGCGAGGGAGACAATGGAAAATAGGCGTTGGATTTAAATTATGGAATATCGGAAGGATGGCCCACGAGGCAAGTACAGCGGGAAACGTAAACAGCCGGCGCCGAAGACGTTTACAATCGCGGTCGTTCACCGCGATGCACGAGTCGAGCTCGTCAGCTGAGCTCCACGAGGTATAGAAAAACTGCCGAAACGCGAGGTTCTTATGTATAGGCAGACGTTGTTACGGACAAGGCCTATACATAAGAACGCGTTGCGACGATTCGCAAGAAACGGGCAGGATCGAAATAGATCGCGTGGCGAGGCGTGTGCGAAACTGTTTTTAGATATTAAACAATTTAATAGAATATCACTAACTGCCGCTTTTTAAAACATCTGAATTCGGCGTTGTCCTTAGAGCGCGAGTCGTCGCTGGTCAGCTGTTGTCCTGTGACGAAATATGGGGCGACGACCGCGCGTCATAATATTGTTCGAGGAACGACACTTTTTCCTCGTGTAACTGACTTGTGTATGTATTATATCTCAGCGCATGGTGTTTCTTTTACATTTTAATAAATCGGTGTTATTGTTATTGTTCTAAAGAAATGACATTTTAAGAGGTTGTAGTGTGTCTTTCCTCCCTCGTTCATTCCTTCATTAGTTTCGGATTACTAAACAATTTTCTTGACGTATTGCCATCATTGCTCGTACTGAATCCTTGTTTTACGTAATCTACTTTCAGTCCTACTGTTTTGTTAAATTTTTCTTGAATTATTCTCTTTGTTTCATTTTGTTGTTGCTTTGTATGCACATTTGTTCTCCAACTTGTAAATGGTAGATTGTAGGTTATGTCTAAATCGAATCAAATAATGCATTACAAAATATATGATTATATCTAAAAAAAAACAACAATGATCGTCACATGTCCTCTATACGCCTTCCCTATGAAAAAAAAACTAAATACATCACCTTGCAGTACTTATAAAACCATTAAACTTTTACCTAAAACAAAGTTATTTAAAAATGAAAGTTACAGGAAAAACGCTCCCAATTTCAAAGCCGCAAGTTACCGCAGATGAGACCTGTTTCGTAATGTTCTTAATAATGTATTGTATTACAGGATTAAGTTTCAGCATGCCGTTGGATAACGCAAAAAAGTTACATCTAATTAAACTTCGATTTTATGATCAAGAATATCTCTGTGCACAATTTGTGTTCTACTGAAATCTGTAAGGGTATTATTGATATTTTCCACGTAATATGCGTGTTTAATATGTACGTAATCAGATTACAAAATGATTTTCTATTTATAATGTTGTAGATACTTCTACCTGCGTTTTCTTGTGGAAGCGCTTGGGCCTCAGAATTGCTAGTATTGAATCCCTAACTTTCATGCTATAAAATCCCTACAATTAACGGTATTTTCAGAAAATTTTTTATTGTTTACATCATTTCAACTATCTTAGTATGTAACTGTAATGAAAATACTTATATGAGAGAGACAGAGAAAGAGAGAGAGAGAGCATCTTTACCCCCCTCAATTCTCCCTATCTGACAACACTGGGCGAACAAATAAACCAAAGTAATGACTAAAAAAGCAGAATTAGTCAGACAAGTAGAATGGGGTCAACTTATAATGAAACAGCTACAAATGCGTCAACTAGTGGTAAACGGTACGAATACGGTGCCGGGGTCACTTCTCAAAGGGACACGCACACAGTGACAGAAACAGTGGTGGGGCATGCGTGTCGAGAGTGACACGCACGCAGTGACAGAATCAGTGGTGGGGGACATGCGTGTCGAGAGTGACACGCACGCAGTGACAGAATCAGTGGTGGGGGACATGTATCTTGAAACAATGACAGAACTGTTCGTGTTAGTCGAAAAGTGACCGACCATCTTTGTTGACACGAATGTATGAAGGTGGCCTGAGGAAAATATTATTTTAACACTAGGTTTACGGGACCCGTCAAAATGACGGGTTGTAATATTTTTAATTTGCGATTATCGAGATTGAAAAGACGCATCTGTCAGCGTCAATGTGTTTTAAGCCAGGCCAAGGGTTTGTGTCGAGGCGACTCTTAGGCCTGGAAGGATTTATGGCAGGATCGTGGCCTGCGTGAGGTCTTAAAGAGGGATGCTTGAGACTAAACAGAACCGTCGATGGACGATTGCAGGCGACCGCGCTGGGTCTTCCGGCTATCGGCCGTCACGGGGATTGTTCAAGATTCGGCAGAAACCTTCCAAATGTGCGCGCGACCACGTGTCGCGCTCCATTTAAATATCGCGCCGCTTATCAGGGACATCACCTGTAATTTCCTCTCCCGCGAATCGGGCCACCGCCCGCGAGCCAATCACGGTGGTCGCGAATCGTCACCGTCCGCGGACGATTCCCGGAATCGCTCTCCGTCTTCTAAGAACCGTCGGTGCGTCACCACGTGCGCTCAGAACCTTTTATCTCGTCGAATAACCCGTACTCGTGTTACCGCGTTTCAAATTAAATTACAATCACGATTCCAATTTATCGCAGATTTATTTTCAATTATACAAGTGTTCCGTTACAAATTATAAGTGCGTTTTTTACAAGTTGTGGCATAAATCTTTAGTCGATCCACCGACCACGTGCTCGATCCCGTTTTTTCCGATTATATAATTCCGTCGTGCACGGAGTTCCTCTCTCAATTCGTTTCCGACTTCCCGCCTCGATTTTCCAAGCCTTCCGATAAGGTTGTACCAGCCATCCATTCCCAAACAGGGATGTTTATGTGAAACAGATGAGTGAAAGTTTGGAATGACTTTATGAGAAAGAGAGAAAGAGAGAGAGAGAGATAGCGATGAGCGCGTTGCACAAGAATTGGGACTCTGCCCTGAAGGAGCTGGCCACGGAGTGGGGAAGGCACGGGGTGTCTTCTGGTAAGAGGACTGTGTTAGACCGCTCAGCACTTACCCCAGAACCGTGAAAGAGCAGAGTCGCGATTCATAATATCTAACACATCCATGAGGAATTATTTAATGCATTTATTTTTTTGGAGTATATATTATAAAAAGAATGTCGAAAAAGACACACATTTTTGTTATTTTTACACAATAATGTAAAATAGTCACTTTTAGTGCTCCGTAAATCTAGTGTTAAATAATAAATAGTAAATAATCCCATTTATTTGACAGTATCTGTACAACTTTGAAAATAAAATATTTTATTTGATGTAGTAATTTTTGAAAATAAAATATTTTATTTGATGCAGTAATTTTTGAAAATAAAATATTTTATTTGATGGAGTAATTTTTGAAAATAGTATTGAAAATAGTATTTTATTTTAAGAATATTGAAAATATTTGGACGTTGTCTTTATTTTCAATTTCAATTTTAAATATTATTACTCAGAATAATGGTTCGCATTCAATATATTTATGAGTATAAATAGATTCCTGGTGATAAGATACACTGTATGTTTATCAACAAACTTCAGTAGGCACATGCTGTGAACTGAAGTGGATATACGCAGTTTCGGAATAGGAAGGACTTCATGAACCCGATTCATGTTAGTGTCATGCGATCATTTGTCAGAGTAACTATAGCGATTTAAATATTAGTAAAAGTGAAATTGAAAATATTTTCTAAAACAATAAAGTATGACGACAAATAAAAATAGTTTAAGCGAAGGAGAAAATAAAATTGTAGAAGAGAATACTATTGAAAAGATTCCACTGATTTTAGATGGGAAATTTTTATCTATAACACAACAGAATTCAAGTGACAGTAGCATTACTGCAAAATGTAAAACATGTTCCCATCACACTTTACCTTAACACCATAAATGTTGTAGTCACGTATTAAGGGTGCGGACTCCTGCGCGCACCGCTCCAAGCGGCCGCTAGGGGAAGCTCGAAGGAGAATGTGTGGCACACACACACACACACACACTCCGCTAGAATAGCCTATAAGATAAACATTTATGTAACGACATTTATTAAATAGTATTCGGTATTTGTTGTAATGTTTGAGAATTTTCATTATTTTGTTAAACAAAATATCTGATCTCGTCATAGAAAAACTTTTAGTTTTATATTTTATTAATTCTGATCAAAACTTTTATTTTCAGGAACTTTTCGTTATCTATCCCCGTTGAAAGTTATGTGAGAACTTTGTTAACCCTTATAGAGTAAGGTTGCTTAAGTCGTACCTTTTAAATATTATTATTTATTGGACGTAATATCGGCGGCAACTGCGCCCTTAGCGGCAAAAAGATTGACTATTTAGTCGACCATATTGATTCACATATTGTTCGTCTGTTACCGATACCGTGGAAATCACTTCCTCTCAACAAGTAGGTTTATCATCATTGTCTTATAATTTTCTGTACATGTTTAGTAGTTTATTTAGCCAGTGCTGAAATCATGCTTCCTATTTTGAAGTCATTCAGTGTCATTTAAGGAGTTGTTTACTGCAAACAAAATCGTATTAGCTTTATTCACTGTTTTGGTTATGTTCGTTTGAAATCTAAATTTTGCCGTGTCTTAAGTGCCGTACCTACATGAAATTCCAAAATCGTGTCGGTACGACTTAGGAGTTTACTCTTTGTTATTACCTATAAAAATAAAGGAGCCGATAAAAGGAAGATACAAATTAAAGTTAAAAAGAAAAAAGTCCAAACATCTGAAAACGATTGATTTTGTAACTTTGTAACAGTGGTTGAAATGCAAGACATGGGTTTATGATTTATGTGATGGTGTTGACAAAAAAATAGAATATGACTGATAATATAAATAAGTTATTTAAGAAACAGTAGGTTTTGTTATGTTTGTTTAATTTTATACTTAGGTACGACTTCAGCTATAGGTGGTACCACTTACGACACTGGTTTCCTCAGTCGTACTGAATTTGATTTCATAACTTGTGTTAATTACATCGAAGAGAGTAGACTGTTTGGAATTTTATCGTAATAAATATCAACAATGTTCACACAAGTTTTGAGTGGCCCATAGAATTTTTATTTCTTTGATAAATCCTACAATTTATACCTACTTCTTCTTATGGGGTACAACTTGAGCAACCTTGCCCTAATAGCGAGTCAGACTCTTATCTTATATGGACTCTATATCTTTACTCTTTATCTATATCTTTTAAATGGAAATGTAATTTTATTCGTCTGTGATCAACGTGACAGCGTTAAAGTAAATGCAAACGAACCAGTCAATTTGTTTAGTATTAAAAAACTGTTCCGGATAAAGAATTATTGTAACTGCAAAGAAAATAAACCCGAAAAGGTGTTAATAAAATTTCACATCGCCCACGCTCCTAATGTAGCTCATCAAAAAGTTCCTGAACTCTTTCAGATCCTAGTTTTAAAGTTCACTAGGCTCTAAATATCTTAGAAGCTCTACCAAGATCCTTACATTGATTCGAATAATCCCAAATTAACAATAGTCGACAAATTTCTATAAGATCTCGATGGTAGCTAGATTTCTTACACCTAACTTGGTCTAGCGTTCTAGGAAGAAATGTACATTCTACGCACCATTCAATCTGTAGCGACTTTACGATATTCTTCTTAGCTTGTAGACGGCTGAGATTATCCTGTTTAAGTTCGACAATCTTAACGCCATTTTTCATGGTTTCGTACAAAGCTGGAATTGTCTTGTTTACACTCTACGAACTCAACGACATTCTTCTTGGTACGCGAAAACCTCAAATTTCTTCGTTCGCGTTTTACAAGCACTATGTTGTATATTTTCAAGCTGTTACCTCGTTCTGTGCAAGTTTTACTAGCATGCTGTTCTTGTTCTACGACTTCTACAGCTGGGCTTATCTTGCTCAATGTTTAAAGAACTGATGCTGTTTTTGACGAAGATTCTCTACAAGAACTACATATTTGGGACCTGCAGTTATTTATACGAAGTACACCATCGTTCAAAAGTCGATTTTTCGATCGGCGATCGAATTTGTTGGGCCTAATTATCTAAGAAGCTGATTCTTTTGAGCAATATTTTTCCCAAGTACAAAGACATATTAAAGCTCTGTGTAAATTTGTTAAAATGTTTATTTTGCTGAGTTTTACGAATCTATTAGGTCAGGGAGTTCCAACGTATTCCCCTCCAGGAGAACTGCAAGGTCCCCACCATCGAACCTCTTCCCACTACTACGTACGGCCGTAGAGTTAGTGAGTGCTGCGCGCCCCGCGTGGCTCTCGTGGTGGGAGCTTCCCACTACTATACATCAGGCATGTCCAGGAATAGCTCACTTGGAGGCGTTTTCGAGAGAGACGCCAACTTTTCCCGACCGCGCGTCTCGCTCCCCGTGGCGGCCGTAGTTCTCCGAGCTCCTCAGGCTCGTACCTACCGCTTGCGGTATGTATTGCGTGTGGCGCTTTGGGGCGACTCTCATAACCATAGGTTTCCACATCACCCATGAGGTACTATGGTGTTCCATCGCAAGGGAACACGCGCGCGGGGAGTTCGCGTCAACAGGGTTTATAACACGGACGTGACGAAAAAGCTGTGGGCAGGGGTTCACATGAAACTGTACTTGTTTTTGCGGAGTGAAATAAATGACTTTATTTCTATATGTACAAAATGGTCTTCTCTCGACTCCTCGCGATTTTAATCTTCTGACGAACCGCGGCGAAGTGTCGTCTCTTATTTTCGTCTCCGCGTTTGCCCTGGTAAAATTCCTAAACAACCCTGATTGGCTCACCCACAAGTTGGATCCTACCAATCAGAGCTGTTAGTTTTTCCGGCTCACCGCCTATTCCTTACGTCCTTGGCGTGCTTGCTTTCGGAACGGCGCACAGTGGGCCGGATTGAGATGTCACGCGACATTTTACGAAAAGACCGACTTTCTAATTTTGATATTTTCTCAATTGATATCGTTTTCTAAATGTCCACCGACGACGAAAATGAAAAAACTAATGAAACACAATAGCAGTTCTAGTTGTGATTCACGCATAAAGTTGTACATTTTAGAAGTAGCACTTTTCACTTCATAATTTGCTCGTTCTTTTTTAATATGTCATGATTACTGTACTGAACGCATTGCCCTGAAAATTTTTCTACCTTAAAGTGCATACTTTATTGATAAGAAAACATACTTTTCATTGACAATAATTATAAGTAACATATTTTAAAAAAAGACTGGACAAAATGAAAACTATTCTTTAAAATTTCGATCTTTGACAGGCACGACCTTTTTTCTTTCGTCAGCTTTCGTATTTTAATAAACTAGGATCTTTTCAGTGAACCTTCCTCTATGTAATGGCGCAAAAATCTCGTCCCCCCACAGCCCACCGCTCCAAATTTTATTTTTTGAAGACATCTGCCGCGCGGTATCCTGACCACGCTCGAACGCGCGACGCTTCTTTCTCCATATATAAACTAATTTATTTTGTTACAACCACCTACATTTGTAAGCGAAATTTAAGCGAGGCCGTTGGGCTCTTTTGGTGACCCCGTCTACTCTGTTTGTTTTTTTCAAATAAAAGACACCAATAATACCGAATTGCCCGTAGTAGCAATATAACCACAATACCATTACTCTTCGTCAGAAGTTTAGTATTTTACTGATATGTTGTCCACATTTAACAATTAGAAGGCGAGCCATCGAAGAGTTCTTTATTTCCCTTTGCTTTGTTTGAGTAATTTTTCGGGTTTATTGCCTCCTACGTTCTTTCCTTGGGACTTTCATTGGATACTTGTCCGAGGAAGCACAGGAATCGAAGCACAAGAATTTCAAAAAGTACAGGTCAGGAAGTAGCAGAAAAATGTCAAGAATGAGCACGAATGAAGACACATTTTACCGTCTTTTGTTGACATCAGACCCATTCATGTCCACCGCAAGAATGGAATCAACCAAAAAAAGGCACAAAAGATTAGATCCGGAAGCTATGAAATTATTATTTATTTAAGTAAGAGAAATATAGTTACATTACACGTAAGTTACATTCAATATTTCTACTTTTCACGCTTTATTCTTTTGTTTTGTCAATGACTAACTTTATTTTAAATTAATTATTTTTTTCTTTACAGGTTTACAGTTTATTGGAAATTATTTGCATCATGTGGAATTTATTAAAGTTAAAATTAATGTAAACTTCTTTTTTTCTTATATTTTATTTTTATTCTTATCCTTGTGTATGTTTTGTGTCGTTTATCATTAAATATTAATAATTATTATGTAGTTTATGATACGTATCTTATATTATTGATCATTATATTTAATTTTATGTTTCACTTATTATATAATCTATAATAAAATTGTTTATAACATTAATAAAAGTGATTAAACAAAAAAAAAACGTATCATTTTTTATATCATTTAAGAGGAATTATACTCCTTAATACTCATATCAAATTTCATTACAATCAGTCAAATATTAGTTATAAATGTCGCGTGAATTCTCAATCCGGCCCACTGTGCGGCGAGGTGATCGGAGGGGATGAAATTGTCGTGGGACTTTTCTTCGGGCCACCCGCGCCGGGCCCACGTGGCGACAGGCCGATGAGTTCGACCAAGTGCCCTTCAGTTAATCCCTTAATTTACGACGGTCTCTGTTTGCTATTGAGGACTTTTGGAAAGAACTTCTACTAGACATGCGATATCGAAACCTGGAAATTGTCAACTCAAAAATAGCTTCGACGAACGAGAATCGTAAATTACGTTGGCCGTTTGCACGAAAGAAAAAACTCTCTTTTGTGCGTACGACCGGACGCTACAAGGCTATTTTTGAGATTAAGACCTTTTTCACATTTGGCGACCACTCGACGTCCAACTTTCGTTTCCGTCCTTCCTCAATAGCCGTGACGTGTCATAAACCAATAATTCCCGAAGAGTCGTCCTTTACCGAGGGTTACTTCGAGGAATTCCGACGACGCAGTCGAAGGTCCAAAGGACTCCACGGTCTTGCAAGTATCATCCCCACTCTACCCAAGACAACGCACGCTCAGGGCGTAACGGAATGGTGGTGATCATCCGTAAAGAATGCGCCGATTGGGAAAATGCATTGGCAAGACTCAATTGGCGTATTTCTACTCAGCGACACCGAAAACCTCCGAAAACAGAGGAACGCCTACAAGTACGAAGGCAGCCTAGGCGCTCCTCAACTTCCGAAAGAACTCCACTCTACATTCAGACAGCAGTCGCAGAACATCGTTCAGCAACGCAATCAAAGTCTCACGCAACCATCGCTCCTCACTACGAATCCAGTCACCCAAAATTAGTTTGGCGGGTGATAAGTCGATGACCCACATATCGAAACGCGTCCAATCGGGATCTCGAGATTTACAACCTCGAGTGAGTTTACGGTCGACAAAAACCGCGCGTTAATATAGTTCGGTCGCATCGCAACATATGGTCAATGCGTTTTTTTTGTCAGTGGTATCCCCTATAGGCCTATTCCACTGCGTCGCACGATAATTTCGAAAAAATAAATTTGGAAAATGGTTTTTATTATACTGTCAAAATTTTACTAACAATTAGGAAAGCTTGCAATATCCGCATCAAAAACGATAGCGAGGAATCGCTCAGCAGTGTACGTTTCTCTGTTTTAATGCTACACATTTTTGAAAACGAACATTCGCACAAATAAGTCGATCATCGAGAAAATTCGGATGGCAAAATTTCTTAAAATGGAATACTTTGATTCACTTAAAGTTTTGAAGCATGCTTTCCTAATTGTCAGTAAAATTTTGACAGTATAATTGTGGGTAGAGGTTCTTCGTGAAACAGTACTCGTTTTGCGGAGTGAAATTAATGTCTTTAATAACTATATATACAAGTGGTCTTCGATCTCGGCTCCCCGCGATTTTTATCTAAGGACGAACCGCGACGCAGTATCTTGTCTCTTATTTTCGACTTCGCGTTTGCCCTGGTAAAATTCCTAAAACAACCCTGATTGGCTCACCCACACGTTGGATCCTACCAATCAGAGCCGTTAGTTTTTCCGTCTCACCGCCTATTCCTTACGCCCTTGGCGTGCTTGTTTTCGGAACGGCGAGGTAATCGGAGGGGATGAAAGTGTCGTGGGACTTTCCTTCAGGTCACCCGCGACGGGCCTACGTGACGACAGGCCGATGAGTTCGCCAAGTGCCCTTCAGTTAATCCCTTAATTTACGACGGTCTCTGTTTGCTATTGAGGACTTTTGGAAAGAACCTCTACTAGACATGCATATCGAAACCTGGAAATTGTCAACTCAAAAATAGCTTCGACGAACGAGAGTCGTAAATTACGTTGCCCGTATGCACGAAAGAAAAAACTCTCTTTTGTGCGTACAACTGGACGCTACGTAATAAAAACTATTTTCCAAATTTATTTTTTCGAAATTATCGTGCGACGCAGTGGAATAGGCCTATAGGGGATACCACTGACAAAAAAACGCATTGACCATAGTACCTCATGGATGATGTGAAAACCTATGGGTATGAGAGTCGCCCCAAAGCGCCACACGCAATACATACCGCAAGCGGTAGGTACGAGCCTGAGGATCTCGGAGAACTACGGCCGCCACGGGGAGCGAGACGCGCGGTCGTGAAAAGTAGGCGTCTCTTTCGAAAACGCGCCCAAGTGAGCTATTCCTGGACATGCCTGCTGTACATTATAACAATGACGTCTAAGAGTGGGGGAAGAACCTAAGCGGGGAAGGTGCCTCGAATGGCTCCGGAGCTACTGGTTGGAACTGCCTGTATTAGGTTAATATTGTATTAGGTTAGGTTAGTATTTTTAACAGTAACGATTAGCAAGCACACATTTTTCTAAATAAACTTGTTGATCAAAGTAAGCATCATTGTAAGAAACATATTTTCTCAATGAATTACAAGTTTCTTGACTGTACTACTGTGGAAATTGAATCCTTTGGTCGTTCACGTTTTTCATTTATAAGATTGTCATCCCTGTTTGGTCGCTTTTTCAACCATCGACGGATATTGTTTTTCGACTAATATAAAAAGAACGTTAAACTGTACTTTGGAGAACCAATTTTAAAATTTTTTTATGCAGTCCTATAGATGTCGATGAGAAAACCCCGGAAATGAAAGTCTTATTGCCAGGAGTTCACTGGTTCAGAAGTTATACGCGCGTAAAGTTGAGCACTTTTAATCCTTTTTGACAGGTTAAATGCACGACAATCGCAGGGATTGACGTTGGTATAAAATTGATTTAAAAGTAAACTTAGATATCTGAATACAAACTGAAGATAGAACCCTAAATATCAGCTCTGTATCTTAAAACGATATACACGGTGTGCCATACAAATAGGAACACCTGAATATCTGTCGTATTTACAGTCTTAGCAGAAAACTTCACAGGACAAAGTGACAATATTGCAGGGGACAAATGTAATGGTAAAGAAAAAAATTCTTTGTCGCGTTTTTTAATGAAATTTCAAGGTCACTGAAGTTTTTTTAAATGGAATAGTATTTTTTTTACAATAGCATGATAGAAAATAAAAAACTGAATTTAGTGGATAAAACCTTTTTGACCTTGAAATGACCTTGAGCAAGAATAATCATGTTGGAGAGGATAAAATGTGGAAGTTTAAAACTTACGTGTTTCAGCAAAGATTACGCGTTGTTTACGAGGGGTTGAGCTTTACAAACACAAGAAATGTTTGAAATATTTTTCATGGTAAACAGCGTATGTTTATGTTAGAGTATGTATCATTCAGATCGTTAACAGAAGGTTAATCAGTTAGAATAAGCACGTTGTTCCTTCTGCATTATTCGAATTCGAAACGTGAAAGTGATAACAATGCGTTATACTGTACAATAACGAATCGATATGGTTTTCACTTATGGCGAAAGCCACCAATCTTTGAGGCAAGCAGTACATTTGTATACTCAAAAATTTCCGTTGTGGTAAAACAATTTAAAAATACCGGTAGTGTAAGTTCTAAAAATCGTAATAATTACTGCAGCATGTGCTTCAATTACGTCTCAGGAAATCGACAATACCTACAGATCATTTAATGCAAGATTGCAATATTGCATAAATGAGGATGGTCAACATTTCGACAATTTATTATAATATGTGAAGGTCAACCCGCCGTAAACAACGTGTAATCTTTGCTGAAACACGTAAATTTTAAACTTCCACATTTTATCCGCTCCAACATGATTATTCTTGCTCAAGGTCATTTCAAGGTCAAAAAGTTGGTATCCACTAAATTCAGTTTTTTATTGTCTATCATGCTATCATAAAAAAAATATACTATTCCATTTAAAAAAACATCGGTGACCTTGAAATTTCATTAAAAAACACGACATAGAAAATTCTTTTCTTTACCATTACATTTGTCCCCTGCAATAGTGTCACTTTGTCCTCTGAAGTTTTCTGATAGGACTGTAAATACGACAGATATTTAGGTATTCCCATTTATGTGGGACACCCTGTATACAGGGAGGAAATTATAAAGCGTTACTGACGAATATGTCCAAAAATATTGTTTATACGCAAAATGTTTCAGATGAAAGTTGTTCAGTACCGTGGGGGGCATCATGTGGTCGGACTTTTATTTTTCTCGGTGGACACTCCAAGGTGAGGTGAAGGTCAACTTTCTTTTTTCAAATGGAATGATGTTTTTTTATCCACCATCAAATAGTGCGTTTTAAGATGAGTTCAATTACCTATGACTCATGGTCATTCAAGGTCAACCTTGCAGGGAAATGCAGAAAAAGTGTGATCGTTTTATTATGAAATACTTGAAAAATGAATACGCAAAAAATGAAATTATAAAAAATCGAAAAACAAATTTTTAAAATAGGAAGTGTTAAATATAGTTATTCTTACGTTCAAGTTTTGTATTTCCAAATTTAAATATTATGTTCATTTCAGTTTTTAATATAGATATTATTTAATTTCGTAAATATTAAATATAAAAAGTTTTGCAGATTTGCATGATCCGACATATTATAAAATTCTAAACATTTCAATCGGAATATATATACGTGTACGTCGCGCGTGGATATTTGAGCCGAAACTGGGACACGCTTGTAAGCAGAAATGCGATCATTTCAATTTTTGCTGACCATAAATAGGGACATTTTATACCTTGTATTCATTAAATTATTACTACGTTAAAATGTATCTGAACATTTTTTTGTTTAATGCAATGTGTAAAGAGAAGATCAAATTCAATATCTAATAAGTTTATTTGTCGATTGTTGCATAAATAAATAATAAATATCAATTTCTGCGATAACAGAACTCTTACATGATTAGAAATAGGGCCATTGACCTTAGACCAAATTTCTAAAAAAGATGCATAAAAAGAACATACTTCTACATAACCTCAAAGAAAAATTATCAATAATATGTCTCAAAGAAGTGGACCGATTATAAATAATGGTTAATTGTATTAATTGACAACACAAATTCCGCTATTCGCAACCTTATTAAACATATTGTAGTTAACCTAAGAATAAACTTGTCACATGTAGGTGTCTCCGATTTCTCGAAAGAAACACGAGCGGACGTTCCTCTCCGGGAAATGTATGAAACGTTTCACTTTAAATCGTAACAATTTCTCGACATTTGTCGCCGAATCGGAAAGTATTGAGCGGAGGAACGGCGCTCATATTTTCTTCCCCTCTTTGCTTTATTTCGGCACTGACAAACATAAAATAGTGCCGTAGACACTGGTCCTAGGACGCTCGAAGCTGTACGGTATTTTACTGCGGAGCTGAGAAACTTCGATATCGGTCGGTTTTCTTTATTCATGGGTCATATATCCAGTCCCCGAACTATCTTCATGTAAAATAATAACAACATCGTCTGAATCCTTTTCCCTTTTTTTCCTAAAAACGTCATGTCGTCCCTCGATAATAACGCTCGACAAGCAACTTGATTAAAGGGTGAATACATTTTTCCCCGAAATATTGTGACAAAGCGGCGATCATCTCGACTCGAACGCACTTAACGCTTGCCAATGACAAAATAAAAGAATAAAAGTAGAACGAAAAAGACGAAAACGGCAGATTGCCTGAGCAACCGAGCTAATCACTCAGCATCGCGTCGCATATTTCCTGTTTTACGGCTGTTTCATTAGCACGCGGCGCTCGAAGAATCGATAAAACCTTTCGGTCGGTCGCTGGAGGACTCCATCTTCCATCGAGACGAGAACGGAAACAGGATGAGCCCACCAGAAAGTTCGAGTATAGATCCATGTTACACGACGGGACAGGAAAAGAGCACATCTTGTATATTTTTAAAGATTTTTTAGTAAAAACTGGTCAAAATATTTTTCATGTTCTTACTTGTTTTGGCTTCTCTTTAACAAAAAGTAAAAATATATCACTTTTGCACGGAAACAAAAGTTATTATCTTTTGGATTCATACCATGGAAAATTTGGGAAATTTTTTACAAATATCCAAAGTATGGGTGTACTTCCGAAAGCGACAACCCTCCGATTTTGCTGAAATTTTTGCCAAAGCTTATCCTTGATTAGAGAAGAAAGCTCCTAAAAGGATTTTTGGCGACGAAGCCTCGTTTGCCCCCCACCCCCCTTCAAAGTTTTGACAGTTCTTACTAAATATTTTCGAAAATATTGATTTTAGAGAAAAAAGTTTCAAACAAAAAATGAAGTTCATAAAATTCTCTACAAAAAGGGTTATGCACATCTTTTACGTAAACCTATTACTTTGGCTGTTATGACCCAAAATTACTCGTCGGGGGACATGTCTCCGATTTTTTCTATATGCTGTATTCTTACGTATTTTGACGTGCTGATTACGAATATGATAGTGAAAATTGGCTCAAATTTTATTTTCAAAGCGGAAACCATGAAAGAACTGTATTGAATTTTCTGTATTCTTGCACAGTCTGTGGGAATGTAAGGGTACTCTAAGGTTGGTTTTTTTTTGTAAACACGTTGTGGATTTTTGTATGTGTTGTTTACAGATTTATTAGATCGTTGTGAGGTAAGGTCACAAAAGTGTATAATGTATAATAAAGTACTTAAACTTAATAATGCACAGAATGTATTACAGTATTAGTAATAAGGTTTTAATTGTTCTTAATATTACGCACGCACTATGTTACACTCTAGCACATCAGAGACCTCGGCGAAGGTCGGCAACTCTCGGGTGGTTTCGGCATCCCTCTCATACACACAGAGATTACTCTCTTTACAGTATGCGTCTCTAGATGACAGCTACAATGCAAAGGTAATCTAGAATGAGTTGGGAATAGGGCGTGGAGGGGGTGGAGAGGGCCGGCCATTAGGGTGGCCCGACCACGCATACGAAAATCCAGGAGTAAATACAACAAATGTAAACGAAATTTGTACCAATTTTCACTATCATATTCGTAATCAGCACGTCGACATACATAAGAATCCAGAGTATAAAAAAAAGTCGGAGATGTCCCCGCCGAGTAATTTTGGGTCATAACAGCCAAAATAATAGGTTTACGTAAAAAAGGTATACAACTTTTTTTGTAGAGCACTTTATGTGCTTCATTTTTTGTTTGAAACTTTTTTCTTTAAAATCAATATTTTCGAAAATATTTTGTAAGAACTGTCAAAACTTTGAAGGGGGCTGGGGGCCAAACGAGGCTTTGTTGCCAAAAATTCTTTTAGGGACTATCTTCTTTAACCAAGCATAAGCTTTGGCAAAAATTTCAGCAAAATCGGAGGGTTGTCGCTTTCGGAAGTTCATCCCAAAGTATTTTTCTGCTTAACCGGATATATTTGCAGTGAAGGTGCATATACAAAAAAGCTCGTGGCGGAACTATGACACGCGGGTCAGAGACTGACCCACGAAAGCTTTGTATTATATAAAGGCCTACTTTTTTTTAATTATAACTGAGAGAAAAGATAATCGAAAATATTAAACAATCATAAAATATACATGTGTAATGTCAGATTTAGAATAAAATAAATAGATAAAAATAAAATATATGAATAAAAAAATAACAAAAATTCAAGTGGAATGGGGACGTCGCGCGTCGCCAAACAGTTTTCTATAATATCAAACTACGCGTGTGGGTGACTCATTATATTGTGATATAAACTTGGTACAGTATTTAATCGATAAGTGTCGCCAAATTCTTTCATCGTCCATTATACAAGTAAATATCATCACAATTATATCTTCTTTGGTATCATTTTCATTAGAAAAATGCCACGAATATGATGGTGAAAGTTCCATCGAGAAATAATAAAAAATAAAGAAGTTTTGTCATTGGATTAGTAGTGGTCTCACGGATATAACCGACCCGTATGCAGTGGCGGATTGGGAAAAGAAACCGGCCCTGGCAGGAAGGGAATATGCTGGCCCTTATAGGTCCCATATCCCATAATATGTCCCATAAGTTTTCATCAGTATAAATAATAATTTTACAAAAATAAAACTATTGTTTTGTAGACATAGTTATACTTTATTCATATAAATGCAAATAAACTACAAACAGTAACTAACATGAGTAAGAAATTATATAATAAAAACAGCAGTTCATATGTTCGCGATCGCGCGAATTCAAACGGGCTGTTGACGCGACGCGCCCTCCTCGCCCCGTCGTGACGTCACCCCCCGATCGCGATCTCCTGCGAAGCCGTTGCGCGACTCGCGTTACCGCGTCGTTCCTCGACAGGATCACGCGATGACGGTGACCCAATCAGCGGGCACCCCATCATCGGGTAATCCTCGAGAACCAATCCCCATAAATCTATTGTGCGGAATCTCTCGATTACTCGAATTTCGTCACTTCGCGCTCATTATTCGCAGAAATCAGTTGTCGCTTCTCTCGTTGTACTTTCTCAACTACGCGCTGATTTCTCTCTCTCTCGTACGCGACGTCGCTTTTCATATTCCATTCGATCTAGTCTCACCGCATTCAGTTATTGTTCATATATTTTGTTCTTGTTCTACATTTCATTCTCAAATAAAATACAGTCCACTTTGTTCTCGTAAGAAGCAGTGTTTGTCGTGTCGCTACAGTTTTTTCACCTTCGCGCACAGCGCTGTGCGTTTCCCGCCTATTCCTTCGCTAACGGAATACGTGACCGTCGGTCAATTCCGCTACATCATAATTAAAATTAACCGTTCAAATATTTTTTAATTCCAGTAGGCAAAATAAATATTTCCTCCATAATATTAGCCAAAATATCCTTTTCAATATTCATCAACATCAATGATTCCAAATTGGCTCGCTTCATAGTACTCCTTAATCTATTTTTTATAATTTTTAATTTTGAGAATGCTCTTTCACATTCAACTTGAGTAACAGATTGGGTGAGTACAAACTTATATGCAATAGACACATTGGCGTACGCGTTACTATATAAATTATACTGTAAGTGTAATTTATACACACAGAAGACACAGTTTCTGCAGGTATCGCATTTAGCTATGGATAAGGGCTCATTATTGGATAGAACACTTTCCCCTTCTGATTCGGTATCGAAATCAACATTATGAATTTCTACTGAATTTTTTTAGCATTCCCCACTTGCTCACTAAGTCCTGATATTCATCCCTAAGATCGTCAATAGTTATACCTACATAATGCCCTAATAATTCAGCGAGATACTCGAAAGAGTTTGATGACAATGGTTTTGCAAAATTCTTTGGATCGATCAGAGATATGTCTTCGTACAATTTTCCAACAATAAATTCCAACACCCTGAAGTACTAACTATCAGATACAGTGAAGGTTTCACTCGGAATTTGTTTACTACAGCGGCCCAGTGGGCAATCCAAAATTCTGTGCTCCCAGGTCCAGGCCATTCTTTACATTCGTCGAAAATAATTCGCAATAAAAATTGTCTACCAATCATCAAACATCCGTTGATCAGAACGTGGGCGGAAAATGGGATTTCGGATTAGTTTTCTTGGTTTATTGCTTGGGCCAAGGCGCCGAGGAAGTGGGCGAGAAAGGCCGGGCCCGGCCGATATGGAGCATTTGCCAGAACGCCAGACAATGTCGTTCGCATTCGCATGGCCCCCGGCCCGGCCCGAAATCGCACCAGCCAAACCGGCCCACCGGGCAACTGCCCGGTTGCCCGCCGGCCCTATCCGCCATTACCCGTATGATGTCATACTTCTCGGCGAGCGAGACCTCTCGAACTTCAGGGCCCCTCGCGGGATACATCCCGCAGGAGTGGGGATTGTTTTACGATACCTCTTGTTCAGAATTTGGCGACACTTATTGATTAAATACTGTATGTACTTTTTAACCAGTTGTATCGTTAAAACTATCCGGAGACCAGAGCGCGTCGCAATATACATATAACTGAGTTTGTTAGAATAGCAGAACAATTGGAAGAGCGTGATATGGAATTACCGGAAAATCTGCTACCTATTTGGCTTCTGAATTTACTACCAAGCAAGTGCGAGACCATTTGGAAGAACTAAAGATAAAGCTGCTGGAAGAGGAAACAAAAAACTGGAGAGTACAAAGGAACAAGAACCAGGAAACGAAGAAGCCCTATTAACAAAGAGGAAAGGAGTGTACAGGAATATCCTGCCAAAGGAACACACGAAAGCTGCACCAGGTAAAAAGGTATATACATGCTTTAACTGCAGAAAGCTACGCCACCTGGCCAAATGTTGCAAATCCAATCCAAAAGGAAGGAACATGGGGAGCGGAGACGATTTAATGATGGCAGTTGCCTTAAACACTGGTCGTCAAAGGTCAGACATATACAGGGTGGCCCACATAACTCTGAACAGCTCAATATCTCGAAAACTATGCCATCGATTTTAAAGTTCTTAGTCTTAAATTGCATGGGACTGAAGGGCCTTTCTGACTACATAAACGTGAAGTGGCCTCCCTTCCCCTTTAACGGGGGAGGGGAGGTACCTCTGTAATTTTAAATGGAACCCCTTATAAAATGTTACATATTTAGATTCTACAGGAAAAAACAAGTCAATTTTGTCTGAAACATTTTTTTGTCAGATACTTCCATGATGAGATATAACAGTTTGAAGTTTCGAGTTGTAGGTACTTGAAGCGCACGGAAATAGCGTTATGGAATTATACGCGCTTGAGTCCTTTGCTTATTCGTGAAGAAATAAAATGTACTTTAAATTAAATGTTCAAAATGTCCACCACAGGCTTGTAAACATTTATTTACTCGAAACATCAAAGTTGTTCTAACATTTTTTAACATTTCGGGAGTCACTGAAGCGCAAGCGTCACGTATTCTTTGTTTCATATCCTCTTTTGTCGTCGGTGGTTCAAACATAACTTTGTCCTTTACATATCCCCATAAGAAAAAATCTAATGGTGTTAGATCGGGGGATCGAGGAGGCCATTGACGAGGTCCCCCACGACCTATCCATTTGTTCCCAAATTTTTCGTTCAAAAATTGCCTGGTGATGATTGCAAAATGTGGAGGAGCGCCGTCTTGTTGGGACCACATTTCTCTTCTAACGTGCAGTGGCACATCTTCCAAAAGCGCAGGCAAATGATTTTTTAATAAATCACAATAACTTGCAGATGTTACAGTTTCTTGAAAAAAATAAGGTCCAATCACAAAATCTCCTATTAGGCCACACCAAACATTTAAAGACCATCGATGTTGAAAGGGAACACATCGCATCCAATTTGGGTTTTCCACGGCCCAATAATGCAGATTATGTCTATTTACATGCCCTGAATTCATAAAAGTGGCATCATCGGAAAAAAGTATTTTGCACAAAAAGTCATTTTCCACAACACCCTGCAGCCACTCACAAAATCTTACGCGGTGATCGTAATCTGCTATCGAAAGCTCTTGTGATAAAACCATGTGATATGGATGATACTTTTGCCGTTTCAAAATTCGTTGAATCGATGAACGACTAATATGTGATGTTTGTGCAAGTGTACGTTGACTAATACGAGTATTTAATGTAATTGCAGCAAGAATACTGGCACTATTATTTTCATTAGTGACAGCTTTAGGTTTAATGCGAGTTTTTTTACACAATTCACCGTGCTCGCGAAGCCGCTTTCCTAAATTATGAAATGTTGCATGACATTTTTTGATCCCATAACGTTCAAAAAACATCACTGCTGCACGCCGATAATCTTTTTGGCATTCACCTAACGTTAATAACATATTCCCTTCTGTGTCAAAAGTAGCCATAATCACAATGTTACTGCTTGAATAACAGCTCTAAACTGAAAACGTTTTCATAGATAAGTGAGTCAAACTCAAGAATTGAAAATATTATTGTTTGTGTTTCTTCATGAATAAGCAATGGACTCAAGCGCGTATAATTCCATAACGCTATTTCCGAGAGCTTCGAGTACCTACAACTCGAAACTTCAAACTGTTATATCTCATCATGGAAGTATCTGACAAAAAAATGTTTCAGACAAAATTGACTTGTTTTTTCCGGTAGAATCTAAATATGTAACATTTTATACGGGATTCCACTTAAAATTACAAAATTACATTTCCCCCGTTAAAGGGGAAGGGAGGCCACTTCACGTTTATGTAGTCAGAAAGGCCCTTCAGTTCCATGCAATTTAAGACTAAGAACTTTAAAATCGATGGCATAGTTTTCGAGATATTGAGCTGTTCAGAGTTATGTGGGCCACCCTGTATATATTAAAATGTAATATATACATACGTACATAGAATATATAATAGGATATAGGATAGGTACTGATATTTGGTCCCCTCAGGGTTTCAAATCCATTTTACCATTCTCTCCCTTCTTCCACTTTGTCCACTCTCACCTAACGCCAATGTTCAGCCTATTTCAGCCTACTTTTCAGCGGGACCTACTGTTTATTACGGTGGGTTCCGAACCACCAATGGTCAACGACGCAGTATAATATCACATAAAAGAATATTGCCATTGGTGACGGCGGTGGGATTTGAACTCACGACCACATTGTTTGTAGTCGCGCGCTCTATCCACTGAGCCACTGCGCGCCCTTAGAATATATAATATATAAATATATAATATTTATGGTATCTATGTACGATATAATATAACTTACTCTTCTTCATCATCTTGGGAATAAGGAAGGGAAGGGTACTAAAATAACTTTAAACGAAATATATAATAACAAACCCACTACTTTCGCCCCAATACTACCCCACAAACTTCGGACGTAGCTTCGGCGCTGCGGAAACTCGCGCATGCGCGTGAAAAGTGCCAACATTCCCATCACTGATTCCATTCCCATTAATTTGAGTTTGGAATAAATACGAGCCTTCTTGAGGTCTCGTACTTGAGTGACCGCATCGACAACATCGGCCGGACGCCTCAACACTTTTCATTACAGAGATTTTGTTAAAGCAAAATATTGACTTGTATTCCCGTTGTTACCTCGTACAAAAATCATTTTGTCTTCAATCTCTTAATTTGAGATCACAGCTATGTTAGCTGTAAGAGTTAACTATAAGATTTAAGTTCCGCTAGACTGCTGAAATTTCACACTGTGCGCCGCCGCACCGCCATTGTAAAGTAGCGTGTAACTGCACCCGTGTCCATTAGCACGATTGCTGTGACCGTCAGTTCAGGGAAAAGCACGTCGCGCGGTAACATATCGATGCCGAGATACGGCGGCAGAATTCACGGTAAATATTTGAAATTATACGACACGAAGCGAATGGCCTCGTATTCGACGCGGCCGTGGTGACGCCGTCATAGGCGGTGTAAACGTAAAATCAACGTTTATTCTCTTTGACGCAGCCATCTTCCAGTTAGTTTCGTCGCGAATGACTTTCGTGAAAGTGGCGCGAAGGATGGGGAGTCCGATAAAAAATAAAGAAGAAAAAGAAAAATGTCAGAGGGCGAGGGTGAGTGGGGGTGTGAGGGGAGAGAAAGGGGGTGCGGAGCGATATATCCGGAGCAGGGACTCGAACGTCGCGGACAGGAGCACCACATGCACGTGAAAGCCTTTCGCAGAAAACTTTTCTCCCGAATAGCCTTTCTCCGGCGCCCTCTTCCTTCATAACGTAGAACCGGCCACTTTGAAAACTCATTATAACAAGGCATTCCTGTCCCATAGACGGAGGAAGACGGTGTTCGTAAATATTCCGGCTGACTGGAACGAAGACTATCCCGGGGAACGATCGTGATATAACGTTGCGGTTGGTTATTTCTAATCGTAGTTAGTCCGACGAACCGCCCCTCGCGATATCGGCAGCTCTCTGAGTGGACGATCTCCGTAAATTTCGTCCCGATCACCCGCCAGGATAATTACGACCGGGATTCCCTTCGTTTCCCTACGGCGCACAGTGGGTTGAAACGCGAAAAACGCGGACAAAAATAATTTCTGAAGCTACTTCTAAGATTAAATTAATAAAAATGGTACAGTTTTATAGATTTTGGGGTGCTGAATTCAAATTAATAATCAGATTTTGTTTAATTCCAAACCCATAAAAGTTGTATAAGGTTTTTTCGAAACGGTTTTCTCGAATTTGGGCGTACATATTGTTACGAATGTGGCAAAATAGGTACTCCCGTTATATCGTCGTTGCCTAAACGACGATATAACAAGGACAAAGGACAGAGTCGCTTCACGAACGTCGTACCGATCGGACGTGCAATTCCCTTCCTCTTTTAATAAAGAGATTAATTACCTTTTTATAACGGTCTTTTATTAAGTATGCCTAAATTACGCGGTCGCTCGCGTAACAATATTATTAATTATTTTATTATTAATAATGGAATATTTTTAAGTTATTATATACTAAATTCTGTATAATTTACTTGATGTTAATTTCCTTCTGTAAGCGTTAGCCGGCTCGGGCGATGCGGCGAATTACATTGTATGTTTGTAAGATGCCGTGGAGTGGCCGCGCCGTTGAGAAGGGAAGGAGAGTTTTTCGGGACAGTCAGTCCCGTCGAAGCCACAGCAGAGTAAAGAGCACATTTTAAATCTATACGGCCCATAGTTATTTTTGTAATCCTGACATATTACACTTCCGTCTCTAAACAAATGCCAATCGGCGCTCCAACAACAATACCAGGCATTCTTTGCCCATTATTGCCTTCTTATTTATATTTATATTATATTATTTATTAGACAGCGGATCTTTATGCATTTGTAGCAAAATTGAGAAAATGAAATTCAAAATTGTTGGAAAATTTTTAAAATTGAAGATGTCAATATATGATTTCTCCACTGATAAAATTATTAAGGCGGTAGACTCCTTTACAGAATTGCAGGGTTGCGGGATGCGCGTTCTCGTCTCGGGGATTTTTCAGTAGTCAAATGCGCTAGATAAAAGATCAATCTAGGCCATAATCGCCCTCGAAAGTCCTATTTTTACGTTCATAAGGCGTAATTTGCATTATTCACAGTCACAGCTATATGCAAATAGCTACATGGGCAGTTGTATGCTTCCGAATAATGCAAATTAAGCCTCGTAAACGATAAAATGGGATTTTTGAGGCTGCCTAGATCGATCTTTTATCTAGCGATTTTGACTACTGAAAAACCCCATTTTTGTATTATTGTTCCGGCGTTTCGAGAAATAACACTTTCTTTAAACGGCACAGCTTTTAATACTGGGACGGACACGACGTAAAACGAGAACTATAATACACTTTGTTACAGAATGGACACGCGATACGCAGGGCGTAGTTGGGATTCGCGATTCTCGGGTCGCGGGGACCTTTCGTGATACCGAAATTGCCGTTTCTCTTTTCGCTTTCAATTACAGTCGCTTACTTGCTTATTTCTAACGGGCGCGTCGGTGCGCTGTGTCTTATAACACCTCCTTCGGGGTCGCGGGGCGCGGGTTTCCGAGCGTTTTGGCGGTGCGGAACGCGATTTTAAACGTCCAACGGTTTTCAGGCGGGCGCTTGGCGGTCGCTCGTGAGTTTGTTTGGGACCGCCGCGATCCTCGCGGTCGCCCAGCCGTTGCCCCCCGTATTATCGGGCGTAGCCGCGGTTTCGCCCGAACAATTATCGAATCTGTTTCGGGTTAGGTTTTTGATCCTCGATCCTAATCTAAATTTACGACAAAATTTGCCTGGTTTTCTTTTGGAAATGGCTTTCCTCTTTGAATGCCAAAAGACACCATAGCGACTACCTGAACGGCGCAGCGCGGCGCAACCGCGCAATCTCTCGCGTCATTATTTTTGTGATACAGTGTACAAACAGGCAGCTATTGGCAGCTGAAACCTCTTTTTAGTTTTATCGTATACATATCTACCAATAACGTGTAACAAATTTTAATGCAGCAATCGACGGCAATCGGGTTGTAAACCTATTTGAGTGGGGAAAAAGCTTAAGCATTACTCTTTGTTTCATCAATGTTCGTAGATGTTATATGCAACAAAATCAAACAAAATCCATGCTTATTATTTTCGTCTGGGAACACGCTTTCAGTTAAGTACATGCAAAAAATCCTCACTCATACGTGTATTAAGTTATAACGTACTAAATGAAACGGTATTCTAAACAATTCAAGAGAAGCTAAATTTATGCATTTTTATTGAACTTCAGCATTTAATTGTGGGATACAGATATGGAATTTTGGAAAACGAAATGCGAAAATGATGCCATATTTATCTACCAACAAGGTAATAATACAATTTTACATTTTTCGTTTAGTCAGGAAAATGATTTTTGTCCGCGTTTTTCGCGTTTCAACCCACTGTGCGGCGGTTCCGCCGGATTCATTTTTCCTGGCCGCGCGGAGACGGTCCACAATCCAGACTAGGATACACGCTCGAACTTTATGGTCGGCTTATCGTGTTGCTGTTTCCGGACTCGATCGCTCCGCGAGTTTTAGTGTCCGTTTAATAGTCACGAAGATGGAAATTCATTATAGCCTGCTTTCACCGACGGAGAGAAATGATGGGCACTTATGGCCGTAATAGCTGTTCATGCTATTCTAAAGTTATTACTAGACTGCAGATCTTTATGTGGAATCGAAATATGCGGCATTGATTACAAGACGCCAAAGACGAATACAAATCCCTGTCTACAGTACCTTTAAAAATTTTAGCTAGTTGGATGTACGCTTCTTGATAAAATTAACCTTTGAGTGACAACGTGGTGTTTGGTAGACGTCACTCATCTTTAAATGTTCATAACATTGCAATGTCCAAAATTAGGACCACTCACGATGTTCAATATTCTTCGTGTTTCTCGTCCAGAAAGGTCTGAATGTTATTTGACTATCATTTAACTAACATTCTAGTACAGAATTGCGATTTCGGACGTAGTCGTGGACAAAATTAAGTGGACAGACCATAAATTCTGAGTAATCTCTATTTTCATTTATTGTGTTATATACTTATTTGAGATGTTTAACATGAAAAATGCTTATACACTACGAAACAATATATTTAGAATGTAAAAGTATAAATATAATGTTTCTGTTAATATTTATACGTATTTGTTTGTATCGATGTCTTTGAAACCGTGGATAAAATTAAGTGGACGCAGAGGATATTCTGTGTTGGGGCGGAAAAAATGTAAACAAACTTTTGACTCTCGCATTGTGCGGTGTCATTCGTCCTCAGTAGACATTGAACTTTTGTTTAAACAAGATTAGAAATACAAACCGAGCATGTCTAAGAGACGAGAAGAATTTCCCGTGTATCTGCGTAAGTCAATTGTTTCAGAGCGCAAAAATAGACTAAATTATCGTAAAATAGCTGAAAAATACAAAGTTTCTAAGAGTACAGTGCATAAAATTTATTACAAGTATCTACAGTATAATACTGTTGAAAATTTAATCGGTCAAGGACGAAAACGTAGCACAAATTCATACGATGCTAGACAAATTGTAAGAGAAACTTAACGTATTCCATCGATAACATCACGAAATATTGTTGAAACTCTACAATTAAATATTTCTTCAAGAACTGTGAGATGAAGATTAAAAGAAGTTAATCTGAAGAGTTGTTCAGCAAGCCACACATTAGTAAAGTGCATAAAAAGAAACGTTTAGCTTTTGCAAAAAAATATGTGAATAAGCCATTATCATTTTGGAAAAAAATTATATGGAGTGACGAGAGTAAATTTGAGTTATTAAATAAAAATAAAGAGAACACGTGTGTGGAGAAAACCGAATGAAGCTTTCAAGAAGCAGTATTGCCTACCGTCAAACATGGAGGGGATCCACAATGGTATGGAGATGTTTTTCTTGGTTTGGGGTTGGAAATTTAACACCCATCCATGGCATCATGAATGCAGATATGTTTATTGATATTTTAAATGAAAATATGGAATAGTCAACCCTAAAAATGAGGGATGGATGCTACAACAGGATAATGATCCTAAGCCAGGCATGTCCAGAAGTAGCTCACTTGGACGCAAATTCGAGGGAGACGCCTACTTCTCCCTCCTGCGCGTCTCGCTTCCCGTGGCGGCCGTAGTCCTCCGAGCTCCTCAGACCCGTGCCTACTGTGGGTCCGAAAGTCGCCGCAACGCGCCACACGCAGTACGTGCCGCAAGCGGTAGGCACGGTTCTGAAGAGCTCGGAGGACCAAGGCCGCCACGGGGAGCGAGACGCGCGGGCGGGAGAAGTAGGCGTCTTCCTCGAATTTGCGTCCAAGTGAGCTACATCTGGACATGCCTGTCCTAAGCATACGGCGAAGAAAACGAAACAATTTTTATATGATTGTGGGATAGATGTTCTCTATTGGCATCCACAAAGTGTAGATCTTAATCCCGTAGAAAATTTATAGAGCTTATTAGATTCAGAAATACCATTAGAAAGACGTCATAATAAAACAGTATTTTTAAACGAATTGAAATTAAAATTTCAACAAATTGTTCGAAGTTACCTCCAAAAGCTTGTGGAAAGCATCCAACGACGATTAGAAGCAGTAATTAAAGCAAGAGGTTACAATACCAAATACTAATTGCTTATTTTCTAAATAGTTATAAAGTGTCCACTTAGTTATAAAGTGGCCACCAAAAATTGTATACAATTTTGATTAATGATAATATATTCCATTATATTAATTGTTATTATTGATATTGTTGTTGATTTCATTAAAGTACACTTTGTTAACTTAAATGTTCCATACAATTGTAATTTATTCAAATTATGTTTTAAATTGCATTGATTTTTTGTTGATCATTAGACCTGTTCACTTAATTTTGTCCATGACTGTATATTAACGTGATAATTTTTACTTTAAATGATTCTTTTCTCCTCTGATTGCAAACTTTTCTGTTCAACAGGGTGAAGCACTAACTATTGCCACCGAGAATAATTCCGAAAGTGTGATAGTAGTAGAAAAGAATTCGAAACAAAAGCTGCATGGGACAACAGGGGCCGTAGTATGGCGTCAATACTTTGTTGCTATGCGGAGTGACTTCACAGACATGAAACTCACCTTGTAGCCATCACAAATGAAGTTTTCAGGAATATGCTGGACAGACAGGATTTATTCAGGATTAGGAGTTTGCATAAATTATTGGTAGAGCAAAGATATTACATAAGCGGACAAGGAGTTGTTTTATTTGAAAATTGTACGATTTACGCTATCTATTAGTTCCGCGTATACTCGCGCACGGTTTCGCGATTCTAATTCTTTACGCAGGCGTCCAGGAGTTATTCTGCACTCTCCCGTTCGGTTGGCGTCCAGGTATAATCTCCCGTACTCTCCTGTACTATATCTAGGTGTCCAGGAGGAGCGTTGTCCTCTCTCGTTCTTCAGTCGTCCAGGTATGATCTAGAGATCGCGGTTTTGAACGTGTACTAAAGTACACGTGTACACGGGGTACGTGAACCGTGTAGTTCGAATTTAAGGGTCCGTGTACACGGATCTGTGACTACGGATCCGTTCGGCACGTTCGAGTCCGACAACTGATGCGTTATTGTTTTTCGATCGAATACTTTTCGACTGTTGATGTTAGAAGTGAAACAATAATAAAGTCGCGGTAAATTGTTCGACGTTATATCTCCGTATATTAAAACACACGTGTAAAATAAATACACGAGTATTTGTGAAATTAAAATACACGAGTACCCGTGGGTTTAGTATTACATGGATTAACCTTCGGATTCGTTTATTGCACGTGAAATAGGCACCTCTATTAGATTTAATTCTGGAAACGGGTAGCGCAAAAGGAAGATGATACAGAATAAATTAGCGGTAATAGCGTACGAAATAAAACAGCTGTTAGAAGAGCGACGCATTTATTACGAAATAAGGAGCGATATTCACGTGAAATAGGACAATACAAAGAAAAAGATACGATTACATAGTATAGATAGACGTAAGCATGCAATTTGAAGACGGCAGCATTGGTGATGCGTAAATATGTATAAACCAGGGATTGAAAACTGTAAATATGTATAAACCAGGGATTGAAAACTGTAAATATGTATAAACCAGGGATTGAAGAACCGAAATGATGTTATAACTGTTACGAGAATATCGGTTCTGGATTTTGGTTTTGGGTTTCGGTTCCGATTTCGGTTCTGTCATTCTGTATTCTATTCTGTATTGTGTTCGGCTTTCGGCCTTCTATATTTATTATTTAAGTAGTTCCTTATTGTTATTTATAATTTAACCAATTTTTAAATAAATCAATTTTCATAATTTGTTTCTATATTCATTATTTGAATTATTATTTCGATAATTTATTGTTAAAATAATTGTTTAGATAAATCAATTTTCATAATTTGGTTCTATATTCACTATTTGAATTATTATTTCAATAATAATTTATTCTTAGAATAATTGTTTAAATAAATCAATTTTCATAATTTGTTTCTATATTCATTATTTGAATTATTATTTATTTAAACTTTATTATTTAACTTAATTTATTTATTTAAATAATTATTTTATTTTATTTTATTTTAATTGTTTTAACAAAAAGTTCTTGAAATAACCATACAAATAATGAATATGGGAACAAATTATGAAAATTTAACTTTTTAAATAATTATTTCAACATTAAATTATCGAAATAATAATTCAAATAATAAATATGTTAGTTTAACAACAAATTATTGAAATACTTCATATAATAAGTATAGAAACAAATTATGAAAATGTATTTATTTAAACAATTATTTTAACATTAAATTATTGAAATAACAATTCAAATAATGAATATAGAAAAAAAATTATAAACGTTTATTTATTTAAAAATTGTTTAAATTATAAATAACAATAAATAACCACGTAAATAATAAATATAGCAGGCCGGAATGACAGAAGACAGAATCGAATCTGGAACCGAAACCCAGAACCGATATCCAGAACCAAAAAATAACTGTTTTAGAACCGAAATAATATCGGTTCTCGAGAACCGTAACCGTAACCGATATAAGCCAGAACCGATATTCTCGTAACAGTTATAACATCATTTCGGTTCTTCATAACTGTTTCGATCAGAACCGATATATAACAGTTTGAAACAGTTATTTCCAGAACCGTTTCAGTCCCTGCTTCTAACATCAACAGTCGAAAAGAATTCTATCGAAAAACAATAACGCTTCAGTTGTCGGACTCGAACGTGCCGAACGGATCCGTATTCGCAGATCCGTGTACACTGTACACGGATTCGTAGTAGCAGATCCGTGTACACGGATCCATATTCCGGACCCGTGTTCACGGATCCGTGTACACGGATCATTAAATTCGCACTACACGGTTCACGTACCCCGTGTATTTATATTCACGTGAAATAGGGATCTCTAGTATGATCGCCGAACTCTCCTCGTCGAACGAGCGGTCAGGTATATTCTCTCGTACTCTGCCATTATCTAATACTCGGGCGTCTAGGAGGTGCGCTGTCCTCTCTCGTTCGACAGGCGTCCAGATATGATCGCCGAACCGTTCTCGTCGAACGAGCGGCCAGGTATATTCGCTTCCTGACGGAGACGATATTGAAGAGATTCTTGTGAGAAAGTTGAAAGGAATTCGTTCTCTAACCGTAACACAGTTAACTGGCAAAATTAAGAAAAATTATTTTCGCAGATCTATACCTCATAAAAAAAATACAAAATTTTGCAATTAAACTATTCCTTTAGCTGTAATAGTTTCCGAGATATTCGACTAAATATGGTGCCGACCTCCAACTTTGAGGGCTGTTTTCACCCCTTCAATGTGGACGATTGCCGATAAAAGTATGTCAAATCAAATATTTTTCTAAGAACTACTTTTCCGACAGTTTTGTCAAAATCGGTGATTTACACTGCGGTATGTCCCCTTGTTAGTAGGTTTGCATAAAAAATGGACATTTTATGGAAACGTCCGAGTTTTTCGTATGATCACGGGAATCATTAAAGAAGCATAGGTGATCTGCACATCTCTGAAGCGACTGCACCAAGCAACAAAAGATCTTAACCGCCACCTTTACGCTGACGCCCACGCAGTAGAATCGGTTTAACCGTGACTACGCCAGTGCGAGCGGACGGATTCTCGATTATCGCAGTCAGGAGCGTACGGGAAACAGCGTCACGAACGGATACGTATCGTATCGAATAGGTGATTTCACACCTTCGTTCACTTATTTAATTTTTAGACGCCATCGTCGCTAGACGAGTCAAGGGACGACCCGGAGGAGACGGAGGAGTCGCGAACCGCCGACATCCACGGGGATTTATTTTGATTAATAAACAACCCACCATTGGGTGGGTCACTATCAATATAACCTCGCTGTACAACAATTTACTTTCCCTCAAAACTGCTATCTCCTCATATTCGAGCCACCGTTGAAAAGTTGTTGGATTGTATTATACAGTCCACCTTTTAACAAAGATCAGTTAAGGTCACGCAAGGTCAACTGCAAGAGAAATTAAATTGTCTCAAAGCACTCTTCGAATACTTTTGTATATTCTCTGGTTGTTGTCATATTGCTCTTGTAAGAGCCGATAATGGTCACACAACGTAAACAAACATTCAATCACATTGTATCTTGTATATGTACACAAATGTTATTAGTGGTTTGACTGCCAATTAGAGTAAGTATTCAATATCCAAGTATACCGCGAATAACCAACAACCAAAGTTGACATGCAAGAACGAATAAAAAGAGCTTGCTCTGTAATAGATAAGAATGAAATTTATCAGGCAGTGTCATCGGTATTGCAACGTTTTAGACGATGTATCCATGTTCAAGGTCGTCAATTTGAGCACTGATACTAGTAAATAACATGTGGCACTTAAATCGTCGAAGTATTCGAAGAGTGCTTTGAGACAATTTATTTTCTCTTGCAGTTGACCTTGAGTGACCTTGAATGACCTTAATAATAGGTCATCGTATTCGTCTTGAAATACTGTATCAGAATGTAATTAAAAATCATTCTGTTCCATTTAAAAAACAGAGTTGACCTTCATATCTCCTCGACGCCTCCACCTATCGAAAAACTAGTAGCATCAGATTATGAGTCCCTAGATACCAAATAAGTTTGGTCTGAGGCATTTTCTTCATTCTCCAAAAACAAGCGAGTTATTCAGGTGTCCTGTTTTAAATGCCTCAGCCTGTATACAGGGTGTCCCACATAACTCTGAACAGCTCAATATCTCGAAAACTATGAAATCGATTTTAAAGTTCTTAGTCTTAAATTGCATGGAACTGAAGGGCCTTTCTGACTACATAAACGTGAAGTGGCCTCCCTTCCCCTTTAACGGGGGAGGGGAGGTACCTTTGTAATTTTAAATGGAACCCCTTATAAAATGTTACATATTTAGATTCTACAGGAAAAAACATGTCAATTTTGTCTGAAACATTTTTTTGTCACATACTTCCATGATGAGATATAACAGTTTGAAGTTTCGAGTTGTAGGTACTTGAAGCTCTCGGAAATAGCGTTATGGAATTATACGCGCTTGAGTCCATTGCTTATTCATGAAGAAACACAAACAATAATATTTACAATTCTTGAGTTTGACTCACTTATCTATGAAAACGTTTTCAGTTTAGAGCTGTTATTCGAGCAGTAACATTGTGATTATGGCTACTTTTGACACAGAAGTGAATATGTTATTAACGTTAGGTGAATGCCAAAAAAATTATCGGCGTGCAGCAGTGATGTTTTTTGAACGTTATGGGATCAAAAAATGTCATGCAACATTTCATAATTTAGAAAAGCGGCTTCGCGAGCACGGTGAATCGTGTAAAAAAACTCGCAAGAAACCTAAAGCTGTCACTAATGAAAATAATAGTGCCAGTATTCTTGCTGCAATTACATTAAATACTCGTATTAGTCAACGTACACTTGCACAAACATCACATACTAGTCGTTCATTGATTCAACGAATTTTGAAACGGCAAAAGTATCATCCATATCACATGGTTTTATCACAAGAGCTTTCGATAGCAGATTACGATCACCGCGTAAGATTTTGTGAGTGGCTGCAGGGTGTTGTGGAAAATGACTTTTTGTGCAGAATACTTTTTTCCGATGATGCCACTTTTATGAATTCAGGGCATGTAAATAGACATAATCTGCATTATTGGGCTGTGGAAAACCCAAATTGGATGCGATGTGTTCCCTTTCAACATCGATGGTCTTTAAATGTTTGGTGTGGCCTAATAGGAGATTTTGTGATTGGACCTTATTTTTTTCAAGAAACTGTAACATCTGCAAGTTATTGTGATTTATTAAAAAATCATTTGCCTGCGCTTTTGGAAGATGTGCCACTGTACGTTGGAAGAGAAATGTGGTTCCAACAAGACGGCGCTCCTCCACATTTTGCAATCATCACCAGGTAATTTTTGAACGAAAAATTCGGGAACAAATGGATAGGTCGTGGGGGACCTCGTCAATGGCCTCCTCGATCCCCCGATCTAACACCATTAGATTTTTTCTTATAGGGATATGTAAAGGACAAAGTTATGTTTGAACCACCGACGACAAAAGAGGATATGAAACAAAGAATACGTGACGCTTGCGCTTCAGTGACTCCCGAAATGTTACAAAATGTTAGAACAACTTTGATGTTTCGAGTAAATAAATGTTTACAAGCCCGTGGTGGACATTTTGAACATTTAATTTAAAGTACATTATTTCTTCACGAATAAGCAAAGGACTCAAGCGCGTATAATTCCATAACGCTATTTCCGAGCGCTTCGAGTACCTACAACTCGACACTTCAAACTGTTATATCTCATCATGGAAGTATCTGACAAAAAAATGTTTCAGACAAAATTGACTTGTTTTTTCCTGTAGAATCTAAATATGTAACATTTTATAGGGGGTTCCATTTAAAATTACAAAGGTACCTCCCCTCCCCCGTTAAAGGGGAAGGGAGGCCACTTCACGTTTATGTAGTCAGAAAGGCCCTTCAGTTCCATGCAATTTAAGACTAAGAACTTTAAAATCGATTTCATAGTTTTCGAGATATTGAGCTGTTCAGAGTTATGTGGGCCACCCTGTATACCTCTTGTATCTTTCAATTCGTGTAGGCAGTTTTTATATTGCATAAAACTTTTGTATTTAAGCACGTGTGTGTGTGTGAAATATTTGACTGTTAACAGGTACGTAACATTAGCAATTAAATGCTCATTTGCGAACACAAGGCACCCTAAAAGAACAAGGTCGGTTTAAATGGCAAAACTATTTTCAAAATTTTTATAAGGAGAGCATGAGGCCGTGGTTTGCTTCTAAGGGCCTCTCTCGTGAATTCATCGTAACCATCAATCGATGTAGGGCTAACCATTATAGCTTAAATGCATCTCTCGCTCGAGTTGGCATTATAGACAATCCGAAGTGCCAATGTGGTTATCACAATCAAGATATTAATCACATAGTATGGCAGTGTGAGCTTTTCGATGTGCAGCGTACTATTCTAATTGAGTACTTGCGGAAACAAGGAATGTGTTTGCCCTTGAGTATGGAAATGTTCATTGCTTCTCCTAAAGATGAGTCGTGTGGGTGTATCTTTCCATTCCTAAAAAATTGTTGTTTAAAGATTTAGATTAGATTATTAGATTATTTTATCCTAATGTAGTATGCATTTTGGTTTAGGCACACTGCGTTTTGTATTATTCTGTACTTACTTTCGAAATTGTACTTTCATGGTAGCCAAAAAGGAAATTCAAATGAGATTCAAGTGAAGAGAAGATGTTATTGGCGCAAGGTTCGATCTTTTTGATTTTTGATCATCAAAAAGATCGACCCTTGCGCCAATAACGTCTTCGCTAACATAATTCAAAATTCGATCGATAGAAATCACAATTATTCAAGTGAAGACCTTGCTAAGAACACGAAAAACGTTGAAAATTGTGAGTGGAGTTAATTTTTTGACAGCAACTTTATGCATCTATACTCTGCGTACTTATAGCTGACTTTTTCTATGCACTTTAGCGATTTGTTGCCGAACACAGAGAAGGTATACGTGTGACTGTTGTAATGTCAGTATGTTCGTCACGTGTTATGTCAAAATTATGCATGAGATTCTAGCGAAGGCAGAGCGCTGTCTTCTCGAGTGAGCCACGACTCCTGCGGCATGATCCATTCGCGTTCATTGCAAAACACTTACACTGGAAATTTGTTGCGTTTGTAATGTTAAACTATAAAGATTGAGATGATTCTCATTTTTGTTAATAAGGAAATACTATGTATTTCATGGTCTATTATGTTTTTAAGTATTTTAAAAATATCTCCAATTTTCCGTGGCTTGAAGCAAAAAGATAATAATTTTTGTTTTTGTTAAAAAACGTATACTTTTACTTTTTGTTAAAGGAAAGCCAAGATTATTGAACAACTTTTCATTTAAGCTCACTGAATCTAAAACAATCTTTGTTTTGTATCTTAATTGTTTTATTTAAAATAAAGGCCCTAATATTGTATAACAAGAACAATTAATTTAATAAATATCTGTTAATTTGAAAGGTATATCTTGCTTTATTATTTCATATTACATAAAATACCAATTACCAAATCAAAGGGACCTTTTGCTCCTTTTTGAGTTGACTAACATTTTGTGCTATAATTTAAGGGTAAATAACAGTATCATAAGAAGACTATGTAAAAGTAAAGTATGATAGTTATAGTCTATGCAAAAAAAAGTGTCTCTAGGTCGTTATTATTAAATTTTACATAAGTTTATATGAAAGACGGGACTTTTAGATCACTCTACTCTAATACAGGGTGGGGCAATAACTATGTCCAGTTTGAATATTGCCGTTATTTGTAATAATATGAAAAAATGTTATGTAGAAAACTTACACGGTATAGAGGGGGACATATTGTGACACAAACATTTTCTGCGTGGGTGGAGGCATAGAGGAGATTTCAAGGTCAACTCTATTTTTTTAAATGGAAAGCTATGTTTTTTTTATCACGATGTGATAGCCAGTGTTCAGACGAATTCATCGAGTTATCATTGAAGGTCATGCAAGGTCAAATATGGTAGTAAAATAAACTTTATTACATTACGGGAGATGCTCGAATTGATGACTGTTTGCGTCAATGCAAAGTTTCAATCTTCGTATCCCTGCATCACGTGTATGTCTTATCGTTTCTGAACTTATTCTAGCACATGCTGTATTATTTCATAGACCCTCGCTTTTACATAAACGAATGGTTTTGTAACATTGTTTATGTTGTGGCAATACATCGCGTATAGCTAGAAATGTAAACATCTCATCAGCTCGTAATGTAAACATCTCACCAGTTCGTAACATTAACATGAATCGGTTAGTCAGTCTCGGTCGATTGTTAAGTCAAGTAGCTGCGTGATGATCAAAATGAAGTTGTAACGGATGGAGAGGTTACAAGTGAAAATGATTATTACAATATCTGGACTGATACTTTTATTTGAATGCAAGAGGTTGACAGCGTGATGAGTGACAGAGTGTGGATGTACGTGAATTGGATGTACGCGAATTGGATGTACGTGAATGTCTGTTTTGCGTTTTTCCTTAGGTATATATACAAAGTCTCGGAAGAAGGTAACGCCTTTTCCGAAACACGCGGGTGGAGCTTGCTCCCTGAAGACGCGAGGGTGGAGTTACTTTTTCCTTTAAAACACCGCCCTGATCGGCAGGGGAAAGGGACTCCTTGTCGCCAATTTAGGTGGCTCCTATGTTTTGGGACTTTCCTCGACCGCGCTGGCCGCGCGGTCGGGAAGTCCCGTAACGGTACACGGCTGGCGACGTTTTCATCAGCGAAGTCTGCTGTGCACGTGAAAGCAATAAAAGAATAAAACCATTTCCGGGCTTGCAAATATCAGGGAAGGTTTTTCTCGCCTAAACCTTGACATCTGCAAGCGGACTGTTCGAATGGTTATTACGGTCGCCGACCGTGTGCCGCTACAAAGTTTTCTTCCGAAGAGCAAGTAGATATGATCCTCATTTATGGAGAAATGCGACAAAATTCGATAAGAGCTCAATCCTTGTATGCTGAACGATATTCAAACCGTACACATCCATCGCACCGAACATTTGGAAGATTGTGCAAAAAATTATATGATACGAAGATTGCAACTTTGCATTGACGCAAACAGTCATCAATTCGAACATCTCCCGTAATATAATAAAGTTTATTTTACTACCATATTTGACCTTGCATGACCTTCAATGATAACTCGCTGAATTCGTCTCAACACTGGCTATCACATCGTGATAAAAAAAACATAGCATTCCATTTAAAAAAATAGAGTTGATCTTGAAATCTCCTCTATGCCTCCACCCACGCAGAAAATGTTTGTGTCACAATATGTCCCCCTCTATACCGTGTAAGTTTTCTATATAACATTTTTTCATATTATTACAAATAACGGCAATATTCAAACTGGACATAGTTAGTGTCCCACCCTGTATACAGGGTGTCCCGTACATGGTGGTACGAGTGAGTAGGAGGTGATTCTACGTGACAAATTAAATCGAAAATAGGGAATAAATTTTTTTCATTTGACGTCCCGGCTCCGAGAAATTGGAGGTTGGAAATGCAGCAAATTAAGCGTGCTATTAAATAGGAATCGTCTGACACGTCTAATCACGATCATCCAATACTACTTCCTGCATATATTGGGTTAGCAACTAAATGATTGCGGATTTTGTCGATAGATGGTTCTAGCACATTATTTTGTTTTGTCGACGTGTTCAAAGCACCTAACCTATATTGTTTTCTTATTGTTTGGACTTCCACCTTTAATTAATAAGAAATTTGTATCGATTAATTATTTAGTTTCCTTTTTCTCCCAATTTAAAAATGGAAGAGCAAAACGCGCATTTCAGACATATTTTGTTATTATTTCCGAAAAGGCAGGAACGCATAGCTAGCGTACAAATAGTTATGTGCCGTATATGGGGATGAAGCCTTGAAAGAAAGGCAGTGTCGAAATTGGTTTGCCAAATTTTCTTTTTTTAGTTTTATGAGCATGGAATTATGACACTGCCTGGAAGATGTCAAAAGGTCACCGACAAAAACGGACAATACCTAATTTAATAAAGTTATATTTTCAATTAAACATTTTGAATTTTTCTTTTTATCTAAAATCCGCAATCACTTAGTCGCCAACCCAATACTAAAAAAAATTTATTTCACATTCTTTACTTATTTTCTCACGTAGAATCACCCTTTGGTCGTTTGTACCACCAGCTACGGGACACCCTGTATAGTAACAACCATTTATTTATAATACATACAAGTCATATTTCAACACGTCAACTGCTAGCATATTTGACTTGTGACACAACTTTTTGACTAGATTTCCACGTTAATTCAAACAATGGAACACACAGTAAGTCAACATTTTCAATCTAACAGAGAGCAGTACTCAAAATAAGCCGGAAGTAAATTTTCCTATTGCTCGACCCCGCCTACCGAAGTTATGTCGTGGTATTGAGCTGCAACGAATAAAATTTCGAATAAAATTCTAAACTCGGGATTTCGAGTAAGTCCTTCTCCCACGCGATTCTATCCATTTTTGCTATCGACGGATTTGCTCCCCTCCTCGGCAAGACCTCGGAAGAAGCCTCGTCCCTGCGGAGGGACCGTGCGGGGGTGGAATTTCACCGATAGGAAAGAGTTTCTACTTTTTCTCCCATCTAAAGGATACTTCACCTTGATCCCAGCAGTTCCAGTGAAAAGTGCCTGATCGATGAATTCGAGTTTTCGGATACCGTCGCGCTTGCTGAGACGAGGGACCGTCGCGTCGTCTTCCTTAGCTCTGGGGAAAACTTAAGGCAGGACGACATCGCCGGAAATTTAGGACCCTGTGAATCGTGCAACCGAGAAGACTTATCCGGGTCTCTCGTCCACGCCAGCCTTGCCGAATAGCTGGCTCAACGTGGAACGAAACTTTTATGATTTTCTATGGATTCTGATTAAATTTCGCCGGGGACGCTGGCTTAATTTTATGTACCAACGATGCGAACCTGTGCCAAACCTTTTCTCTGATTACGACGTGTACAATCATCGATAATAACTAAACTTTGGATAACTACACAGTGAACACAGGAGTCTAAAGTAATATTGTTAATAATTCATAATCTATTACAGCTATTATCGCAAATTTTTGATATGTTATGCAAAACTATCGTTCCAACATACACATTGTTATTTGAATCGCATAGTGTTGGAAACCAGAATAACTAGGTTACCGATGGATGATTACAATCGCGACATCTTTAGAAGTAATTGTAATGCGGCGTACGTGAGGAAAAGAGAGAGAGACTCACTCTGTATACAACCGTCAGTGCGAAAAAGTCGTTTATGTTTATATCGTCCGTAAAGTGTATCGTTCAGAATAAAGATATATATAGGCAAAGGAAAGAGTTCGGAACACTGTGTAAAACCTACTCTACAATACATAGATATTGAATTAACTTATACAGGGTGAGGCATTTAAAACAGAATACCTGAATAACTCGATTCTTTTTGGAGATAGAGGAAATTGCCTCAGTCCAAACTTATTTGTTATCGAGGTGGTGGTCATCCGATGTTACTAGTTTTTTGATAGGTGGTGGCGAATAAGAAGATATGAAGGCCAACTATGTTTTTTTTAAATGGAACAGTATGTTTTTTTACTTACATTCTGTTGAAGTATTTCAAGACGAATTCAATGACCTATTACACTGTCCAACACCAAATTTGTTTCCTAATAACTGTTGGGTGGTTCTTAGAGAGTTTTTTGCGCTGATTCCGAATCTGCCCTTACTTTTTCGCCACACACAGTTTTTGAGAAACATGACATTGAAAGAAAACCTATTTTACAATTTTAAACAAACATTGTGATGTTATTATAAAAGATATTGAGTTGTTCTTTGCAGCAAAAGATTCTGTAGACTTTCTTGAATACAGTGATATCCAAAATTAATACATTATGAGTGCTTAAATATGTTTAAACAATCATTAAAGGCGGAGAGACACCACTTTTACACCAATTTCTGAGAATATTTTTGAATTTATCTCAAAAAGTAAGGATCCAGCGCAAAATCGAACTATATCACGCGATAGAGCAGATTTTTATCTTGAGAAACCCCCCTTTGAAGTTTGCAACATAGATGTTTGTACCGAACCAGAAAGAAAAATATCTACGCCCGACATGAGTTGCCGCCAGTGGTGCTCTTTCACTAGCGCGGTCGTCCGTCGGGATACGGCGCACAGTGGGGCAGAGGCAGAAAAAAGTCCAAAAAAAGTGTGAATTTTGGCTATTTTTTCTGTCAATTAGTTTTCGTTATTAGTCAAAACAAATAGTTCCGACACGTTTATTCTTGTTATTTTTTTTTTGCTGCTGAGAGGCCACTGAAGTTGAACTTTCTTACCTGAGTAAGAATCAGCAGTTTCGAATGCCGACAGAATTTTTGTTCCTATACCTACATTTTTATAGATATCAATGTGAAACTTTTCAGATCTTCTATTTGTGTGTATAAGAAGCAAACGAAATGTCTATCCTGCCCCAATTTCATTAGGATCATGGAGAAAAATAATAGACAAGATAAGCGTTTAGAAATTCGTAGTTCGATATGTTTATCAGGTTTTACAAAAAAAGCTCCGTCGAGCTCCAGTCTGGCATAGTGATTTCTTTAATACTGACATTATAAACTATCTTTCCTGTAAATTTCATATCCGAATGGATCCGAATGCGGCATCTGTATTACTTTAAATGAATCTTTTACTAATTTAACACGTTGACTGCGAAGCGAGTATATAAGAAAATCTCAACGAGGACGAACCTGATTTTCTTCAAACCCATATCAATCGAGAGATCATGTCTTGTAACGAAATAGGAAACCATTAATTTGTGCGGTAATTCAAACGGGGCTGAGAAAAATGACCCCAAAGTCAAAGTTTCCAAAACATGTAATGCCCTACTGTTCGCTATAAATGCGTTTTCAAAAAAGAAACGTACATTTTTACTTAGATGTAGCCTCTTAGATTCTTTTACAAATAATATACATTTTGTGGGGTGAGTAAATTTATTAAACAACTATACTCTATTTTCACACGGTTAGCGCCTATAATAAGCATTAAGACTGCCCGCTTGTAGATGTCAGGGATACTTTTTCGAAATCCTTCTGTGACAGGTGACATCGCAAAAATAGATGACAACTTGATTCGCCGAATCGGTCTTATATTGGAAGTGATCAATGGCAGCTCTGTGATCGATACTCAAAAATGAAAATTATATGCGACAGAAACGGCGAAATTGGCGGTTAACTTGTATCCGTGGTATTATATGCCTTCTACAGTGCATAAAGTTTTGATGCATGGGGCAGAAATAATAAAAGCTGCAGCTTTGCCAATAGAAATGCTCTCTGAGAAAGCTCAAGAAAGTAGGAATAAAGATTACAAATATTACCGGCTTCACTTTACAAGGAAATGTTCCCGCATTGCCACGAACGAAGATATATTTAATAAAATCTTAGATTCATCGGATCCCTACATCACGCAGTTGAGGCCAGAACCGAAAAAGAAACATCTCCCCATCAGTGAAGAAGCCCTGGACTTATTATTGTGAAATTTAAAGGTATTTATTATAGAATATTTTGTAGGGTAGTTTAGTGAGACAATTGTGAGATAGTTTGTAAACATAGGTATTGTAATCCAAGTCCAATTCTTGGCTGTAAGGCTGAATAAAGCAGTATTATCATAATTATTATTATAGAATATGTATGTTAAAAATGATATTAAATACGTTTCATCGTTCAATATTAATTATAAAATGATATTACTTAAATTGCTTATCAGAACAAATTTTTTTTTTAATTTAAATTTCAATTATTTATGAAATTACTTATCAATTATTGAAAAATATATCAAATCTCATTCATTAGTGATGTATTTTTGTCCCCCCAATCGAATGAGGCCAACGGCAGGTCGATACGACGATCCGTTACGAAGATATAGAGTTTTCTCCGCATTTTCGCCGTTCTGCCCCACTGTGCGGCGCGGCGTAACGGCGATGCAGTGGCTAAAAGCGCGCAAACTCAACGAATATCCAATATGGCGACGCACTAACCTGTCAAAAACGCTTAAAACTGCTCATCTTTACACGCGTATAACTTATAAACCAGTGAATTCTTAACAACCATACACACATTTTCGGAATGTCTTCATCGATATATACAGGATCACATAAAAAAAGTTCAAAAAAGTTAAGAACACGGAGTTCTCCAAAACGCAGTCGAGCCGAATTGTTATTTCAATTATTTATTGTTAAAATAATTGTTTAAATAAATAAATTTTCATATTTTGTTTCTATATACATTATGTGAATTATTTCAATAATTCATTGTTAAAATAATTATTTAAAGAATGTACAAGTATTTACATAATGTAGGATTTGATGGACGAATGAGTGTGTGTATACGTGTAAATGCGTGAATGCTAGAGAATTCTACGAGCGAGACAGCGTGAGTGAGAGAGCACGAGCGAGAAAAAGACGGTGAGCGTGAGTGAGAAAGCATGAGCGAGAGAAAGACGGAGAGCGTGAGTGAGAGAGCATGAGCGAGAGAAAGACAGAGAGCGTCAAGAAACAAATGAAGCGGACGTCCGCGGTGTGGATGCGTGCGAGAATGAAGAGAGGCAGTCGAAGTATGAACGCATAAAGAACAACACGAAACTATTTTTAAATAAACATCTTCTTTTTGATTCTCTTTTCATTATATCCGGAGTTCTTGTTTTCACCCGATTCTAATCCCACAATAATGAATATGGAAACACATTTATATAGATTACAAATTTTTATAATCTATAGAAATGTGTTCCTATATTATACGTGTACATTGTCTAAACAATTATTTTAACAATAAATTATTGAAATAATTCAAATAGCGAATATAGAAACAAATTATGAAAATTTATTTCTTTTATCCGTTAACTGGAAACGAATCGAAGGTTCGAAGATTCGAAGCTTCGGGGCTTCGAAACTTCGATTCTCATCACCTTCGAAGTTTTTGAAATCGAAGCTTCGGAACCTTCGGCCTTCGAAGGAAAGTAACAGCCCCAGTTAGGTCGTCCTTTTTTCGTCTAGCGACGTTGACGTCTGAGAAAATAAATAACGAACGAAGATGTGAAACCACCTATTCGCAATTAGTTCACATTTGATGCACATAACTCGAATGTTTCGATTGCCTGTGCACGAAAAATCGGACGAATAACATCGGAGGGGTCTCCAACGAATATAGATCGTGATCATCGCGAAATTCAAGCACGTGTCAAACTAACGCGATATTTAAACAAGTTTAATTGAAGTTTTAAGCTCAGTACCATACAATTGCATACACCATTGGAAAATATAAAATTGTAGTAATGAAATTAAACTTCAATTTACATGACGTATTTACATTTATGAAAAAACTCCTGTTGTGTCGTGTCAGTGCTCAATTTTTCAATTCTTTTGGAAACTTATAGATAGTTTATAAAATCTTTAGTTTTTTTTTGTAGAGCTTCAAGACCTTAATACAATGTGGATCATATCTATTTAGTTTCTATATTTTTAAATTTCATTATTATGTTTACGCTGCGTCGTGTTTAGGGATGCAGGCGGTCCGCGTGCTCGTCAGTCTCCGCTAGGGTCGTCCCTTGGCTGTCTAGCGACGTTGGCGTCTGAAAATTAAATAACGAACGAAGATGTGAAACCACCTATTCGATACGTTACGTATCCGTTCGTGACGCTGTTTCCCGTAAACTCCTGACTGCGATAATCGTTATCGTGGAGGGAGAACACAGCCAATCTGCTCAAAACGCACAGTTAGTGGACTGTATATTTTGTGACGTATCTCGATAATCGCGAATTCGTCCGCTCGCACTAGCGTAGTCACGGTTAAACCGATTCTACTGCGTGTGCGTGTGCGTTAGTGTAGGGGTGGCGGTTAATCTTACGAGGAAGTTGTAAGGCTCCAAGTTTGATAATCCAGCCGAATTATCCCGTGCTTCAACAACCTTGATTCCTAGCTCGTGCGTGACTTAATACGTCACGCGGCTGTAGAAATCTCGGCGGAAGACGTGGTCCAACTCACCACTTACACGCACAAAAACTACTATACAGGGTGTCCCAAAAATGTCTGAGTTCCTTTAAAGGGGAGGTTCCTGAGGCCATTTGAAGCGACATTTTCCTTTGCAAAAATGGCCGTTTCGGCTTTGTTAAGGTGTTATTAACGAAAAACACGGACCAATCAGAGCGCGACCTAGAGGCGTGTTGGCAGAGACGGCCGCGCGCGACAGAAGTCGAGCGATGGTGATACACCGCGGTCGAAAGCAAGGAACAAACAAGAGAAGAAAATTTTTCGAGTCCTATGTAGGATAGTTCAAATTTGAATATGTTGTAGTCTTTAGTAGCCTATGATGGAATCTCGAAGGATTTTTCGAAATCTTAAAAAATGTTGGTTTTACAGACGTGTAAAGAATTTGTTTTCATTAAATTATAACACTAGAACTAACGTACCGAGGAAAATGAGTTTTGAGGAGCTTGTAGTGAACACGTAAGAGTATCTATTGAAAATATTTCGATTTGGAATAAATGGTTTTTTCACCATTTATTTTGCAAATGTTTTAAACAAATCCAATTTTTCTATAGCCGGGACTGTTTTAAAAATTCGAAAAAAAACGTGATGACAGCTTCAAGTCTCCTCTTTACGGACCTATTTTTTAAAAGGCAGGCGCTTTAAAATTGACTGAATTAGAATTATTTAAAGCGAACGCTGCACCGCGATATTACGGAGGCGCGCGGCACGAACAGCTGTTAGATACGCGACAAGCAAGAGAAGAAAATTTTTCGAGTCCTATGTCGGATAGTTCAAATTTGAATATGTTGTAGTCTTTAGTAGCCTATGAACGAATCTCGAAGGATTTTTCGAAATCTTGAAAAATGTTGGATTTGCAGACGTGTAAAGAAAAGTGGCAACTTTTCTTCAATAAATTATAACACTAGAACTAACGTACCGAGGAAAATGAGATTTTAGGAGCTTATAGTGAACACAGAAGAATATCTATTGAAAATATTTCGATTTGGAAAAAATGATTTTTTCACCATTTACTTTGAAAAAGTTTTAAACAAATGCAATTTTCCTATAGCCGGGACTGTTTTAAAAATTCGAAAGAAAACGTGGTAACAGCTCCAAGTCTCCTCTTTACGGACCTATTTTTTAAAAGGCAGTCGCTTTAAAATTGACGGAATTAGAATTATTTTAAAACCTTGCTTACCTTGGTACTCCTGTAGAGCCCCAGCGAGGTGAAAATGATTCCTGTATTCACAAATTATTCTGCGTGAAACACTGAACCTGCCCACTCGTTAAATTCACAAGAGCATTTTAATTATTCGCTCTATGAAATTATCGAGCAGAAGGGGTCAATGTCCTTTCACTGCACGATCCGGCCCACATTGTTGATTTATTCACGATCACAATAAAACTATTCACATATATCCATTGGGTCCACAAACGTTGAAAGAAATCCACACAAATGATTCACAGAAATCCACATATCACGCACAACTAGTTCACATTTGATGCACGTAAATCGATCATTTCGACTAGCCGGTCCGCGAAAAACTGTCCATGAAATCTGTCTGTCTATGCTGACGATCGTAGGAAGACTAGTTCAGAACAGCTGACGAGGTTAACGGCCTTTCAACAGCACACTGCCGATTTTCATTTCAGCAACTGTTCGATGGAACCGTGTTTTCAAATGGAATGGGAAGAGTAAATGACCGCCCCTCTTCAAATCGGGGGTCATTCAGGTATGCTTCTACCACCGAGCGTGGCCATAAACCAGCGCCTTGTGTCGAAGCTCAACCTTGACGATGGCTCGACTTTTGGTTACCAAATGTGTACAATAGGTCAATAAAATGCTAAAAGTTTTAACGAAGAGTAACGGCTTTTTGGGAATATTGCTACTAGCCTCCCCGAGTGACGCACGCGGGGGATCCGCGTGTCCCAGAGAGGTGTTGTCGTAATGTAATAAACGAAGAAAGCGCCTTGACTTCTTCGTGAAAACGTTTAGCATTTTATTGACCTACTGCACACATTTGGTAAACATAAGTCGAGCCATCGCCGAGTTCTTTATTTCCGCATCCTTCGTTCAAGTCAAGGGGATACAAGCGTACCTGCCACCGTACCTGGGACGGTTCCATGAAAATTCCATCGATGGCCATAAACGATGGCATATTTTGGAAAACGTGCAGAGCACGTGGGGCATCGAATGAGCCCAATCGCCTTGCTTACGGTTCGCAAATACTGTCTAACCGCCCGGAAATTTTTTTATATGCAGCTAATTGTAATTTCTTCTCGAGAGACAATTCTTTTTCGATATTAACATCAACATCATCTTCAACGAATTCTTCTGGATAGGTTTGTGTTTGCTTTTTATAAATGTTTTTGCGGAAATTGACGACGAACTTAATTAAATTTGACCTTGTTATTTTCTTTTCTTCCTTTTCGTTTTCTTTATTAAAGTCGTTATATACAGAAAAATTAATTTGTAAATTTCAAATAATAGTAGATGCCCTAAAAAATATTTATTATTTATAGCTAATACCGAAAATACCAGTATTTTACCTTAGCAAATACCGGTTTCACGAAATTGCAAATTAGCACAAAATACCGGTATTCCGTATACCGGTGTAAGAAAGGCTAGTAGCAATATTCCCAAAAAGCCGTTACTCTTCGTTAAAACTTTTAGCATTTTATTGACCTATTGTACACATTTGGTAACCAGAAGTCGAGCCATCGTCAAGGTTGAGCTTCGACACAAGGCGCTGGTTTACGGCCACGCTCGGTGGTAGAAGCATACCTGAATGACCCCCGATTTGAAGAGGGGCGGTCATTTACTCTTCCCATTCCATTTGAAAACACGGTTCCATCGAACAGTTGCTGAAATGAAAATCGGCAGTGTGCTGTTGAAAGGCCGTTAACCTCGTCAGCTGTTCTGAACTAGTCTTCCTACGATCGTCAGCATAGACAGACAGATTTCATGGACAGTTTTTCGCGGACCGGCTAGTCGAAATGATCGATTTACGTGCATCAAATGTGAACTAGTTGTGCGTGATATGTGGATTTCTGTGAATCATTTGTGTGGATTTCTTTCAACGTTTGTGAACCCAATGGATATATGTGAATAGTTTTATTGTGATCGTGAATAAATCAACAATGTGGGCCGGATCGTGCAGTGAAAGGACATTGACCCCTTCTGCTCGATAATTTCATAGAGCGAATAATTAAACTGCTCTTGTGAATTTAACGAGTGGGCAGGTTCAATGTTTCACGCAGAATAATTTGTGAATACAGGAATCATTTTCACCTCGCTGGGGCTCTACAGGAGTACCAAGGTAAGCAAGGTTTTAAAATAATTCTAATTCCGTCAATTTTAAAGCGACTGCCTTTTAAAAGATAGGTCCGTAAAGAGGAGACTTGGAGCTGTTACCTCGTTTTCTTTCGAATTTTTCAAACAGTCCCGGCTATAGGAAAATTGCATTTGTTTAAAACTTTTTCAAAGTAAATGGTGAAAAAATCATTTTTTCCAAATCGAAATATTTTCAATAGATATTCTTCTGTGTTCACTATAAACTCCTAAAATCTCATTTTCCTCGGTACGTTAGTTCTAGTGTTATAATTTATTGAAGAAAAGTTGCCACTTTTCTTTACACGTCTGCAAATCCAACATTTTTCAAGATTTCGAAAAATCCTTCGAGATTCGTTCATAGGTTACTAAAGACTACAACATATTCAAATTTGAACTATCCGACATGGGACTCGAAAAATTTTCTTCTCTTGCTTGTCGCGCATCTAACAGCTGACCGTGCCGCGCGCCTTCGGGGGCGCGCCTCCGTAATATCGCGGTGCACCGTTCGCTTTAAATAATTCTAATTCCGTCAATTTTAAAGCGCCTGCCTTTTAAAAAATAGGTCCCTAAAGAGGAGACTTGAAGCTGTCACCACGTTTTTTTTCGAATTTTTCAAACAGTCCCGGCTATAGGAAAATTGGATTTGTTTAAAACATTTGCAAAATAAATGGTGAAAAGACCATTTTTTCCAAATCGAAATATTTTCAATAGATATTCTTCTGTGTTCACTACAAGCTCCTAAAATCTCATTCTCCTCGGTACGTTAGTTCTAGTGTTATAATTTAATGAAAAAAAGTTCTTTACACGTCTGTAAAACCAACATTTTTTAAGATTTCGAAAAATCCTTCGAGATTCCTTCATAGGCTACTAAAGGCTACAACATATTCAAATTTCAACTATCCGACATGGGACTCGAAAAATTTTCTTCTCTTGTTTGTTCCTTGCTTTCGACCGCGGTGTATCACCATCGCTCGACTTCTGTCGCGCGCGGCCGTCTCTGCCAACACGCCTCTAGCTCGCGCTCTGATTGGTCCGTGTTTTTCGTTAATAACTCCTTAACAAAGCCGAAACGGCCATTTTTGCAAAGGAAAATGTCGCTTCAAATGGCCTCAGGAACCTCCCCTTTAAAGGAACTCAGACATTTTTGGGACACCCTGTATAGTACTAGCGGCTGCGTATGTGGATGCGACTATGGTAGATGAACGAGTCAAGCCTGTCGAGATCGTCGTCACGCTCTTTCTCAAAATAGGATGACAAGGCTGAGATTACGAATCAAGACCTGTGGCTGGACGGATCAATTCCTGCAAAGCGTATAATGAATTGACCTTGTCACAGTTCGAGTATCGGTTCTTCTGCAGCACTGGGACAACGAAGGGTATGCCAGAGCTAGTGGCAGAGAAAATGTACTCGGAAAGAGTGTCCTCCGTGTAACACGGGTTGCCGTATGGAATCGGAATCACGATTCCTTTCAAGAATATTTCTTGATTAACGTGCAGTGAATTCGGGGAAAGAACACGAAACTCGCGTCAATCACTCCGAAATACACTTGTTGTGCCGTGAAACAATAGCCACGTTAGGAAGGTCTAAGCAGCTATCGAAGCCATGCACTGTTCATGTGATCGAAGCACTGTCAATGTCGGTGCTCGATCGTGGTCACTATTGCCTGTACGTCGCTACTCGAATATCCTGTAGCGATCTCATAAAGGGAGACTCGCCCGGTTCGAAAGGGGCGAAAAACACAGCAATGAAAAATATAAACGTTTAGTTATCAAAACTCGGAAAATCCGGAGTACGTTAAATATCGCTAGGGCTTGTCGACTCTCTTTTAACGAGTGGAACGGTCTCGTGTGCGAGACCAGCTCGATTCGTACAGTCGTTACTATAGCTCGCCGTAGAAGACTTGATACAAGCAATCAACAGCGCGACTGAAGAATAAGTGACAGCTGGGAAGACTCGTATGCGAGTGTTCGCTAGCACGCCTCATAAGCAAGTGCTCGCCAGCACGATTCGTGAGCAAATGAACGCGAACCACTGATATATACAGGGTGTCCCAAAAATGTCGTTCTTCCTTGAAAGGGGCGGTTCCTGAGACCATTTGAAGCGACATTTTCCTTTGCAAAAATTCCCGTTTCGGCTTTGTTAAGGAGTTACTAACGAAAAACACGGACCAATCAGAGCGCGACCTAGACGCGTATTGGCAAAGATGGCCGCGCGCGACAGCAGTCGAGCGATGGTGGTACACCGCGGACGAAGTAACTAACAAGAGAAGAAAATTTTTTCAAGTACTATTTCGGATAATTCAAATTTGAAAATGTTGTAGTCTTTAGTAACCTATGAACGAATCTCGAAGGATTTTTCGAAATCATAAAAAATGTTGGTTTTACAGACGCGTAAAGAAAAGTGTCAACTTTTTTTCATTAAATTATAACACTAGAATTACCATACCGAGGAAAATGAGTTTTTAGGAGCTTATAGTGAACACACAAGAGTATCTATTGAAAATATTTAGATTTGTAAAATATGGTTTTTTCACCATTTATTTTGCAAATGTTTTAAACAAATGCAATTTTCTTATAGCCGCGACTTTTTTTAAAATTCGAAAAAATGAGGTGATAGCTCCAAGTCTCTTCTTTACGTATCTATTTTTGAAAAGGCAGACACTTTAAAATTAACGGAATTAAAATTATTTAAAGCGAACGCTGCACCGCAATATTATAGTCGCGAACGGCACGGACGGCGCGCGCAGGAATAGTTGTTAGATACGCGACCACCGCACACTCTAATACCGTCGATACATACTGATAAAACTCATTCTTCACTTTTTAGTTATTAACGTTAAAAACTGAGAAAACCTTGCTTACCTTGGTTCTCATGTAGAGCCCCAGCGACGTGAAAATGCTTCCTGTATTCACAAACTCTCCGTTGCACGACATTGAACCTGCCCACTCGTTAAATTCACAACAGCATTTCTAATATTCGCTCTATGAAATTATCGAACCGAAGAGGTCAATGTCCATTCACTCTACAATCAGGCCCACATTATTAATTTATTCACGATCACAGTAAAATTATTCACACATATCCATTGGGTCCACAAACGTTGGACGAAATCCGCACAAGTGATTTACAGAAATCCACATATCACGCGCAACTAGTTCACATTTGATGCACATAAATCGACTGTTTCGATTGCCTGTGCACGAAAAATCGGACGAATAACATCGGAGGGGTCTCCAACGAATATAGATCGTGATCATCGCGAAATTCAAGCACGTGTCAAACTAACGCGGTATTTAAACAAGTTTAATTGAAGTTTTAAGCTCAGTACCATACAATTGCATACACCATTGGAAAATATAAAATTGTAGTAATGAAATTAAACTTCAATTTACATGACGTATTTACATTTATGAAAAAACTCCTGTTGTGTCGTGTCAGTGCTCAAGCAGTATTAGTAAGCCGCTGAGATACACACCTCAAAGAGAGGTAAATAAGTAACAAGATAATTGGATTTCCGGATAACTTTGTAACTTTAATAGAGAATGTGAAAGACGGTATAAAAAAGACGGTATAACAGCGACGGTATAATTCACGACTCTTAGTTTCGACTCTTAAATGGCGACTGTTAGTTTCGACTCTTAAATCGCGACTGATCTTACAACTAACGCGTGAGAGACAAGTAACCTCGTGGGGTTGAAAAATCCCTCCACAAAGTACAAAATAGTGGGGGTCCCAGCCAATGATATAATATTTGGGAGGCTACAAATGACCTCCCAAAACAAGGGCAACGCCCATAGACGAAATACGTCGTAACGAGTGTCACTAAACAGACGACACTCGGTTTCCTGCAATTTCGCCGGAAACCATAATTTAGGCTTTGGGCCACAGGCCCCCCTTGGCGCTAAGCGTGGGCCTAGGCTACGTCAAGTGCCATTGAGAACTGCACGGCTAGGCTGACTTTCCCATGGCCAGCTGATACTTTCCAGCCGCACCAGAGTCATAAAACAATAAATTCGTCAGAAGACGCTAGAGGACCCCTTCGACAATGGCACTGTTCAAAATCGACCGTAGCGTAGACCCAACCCGAAATACGAGCCGGCCATACAAAAATCACGTCTCAACAACTCCGTAGATCTACGGATTTTCCGAGAAAGAACTGCGGAGTTTTACGGATTTCTACATCCTTGTCTACGAGTATATTTCAATTTCAGGTTGGCAACAATGGTCCCCATCCATTTGAGACGCCATCTATACAGTAGGGAAGCTACTACTTGGAGTGCGTACAACTCAACACCAGTGATGACATGGGGTCCTTTTTTCGCGCATGCGCGACGGTATTAGAATCAGTAAAGTAAAATTCTAGAGAAAATAGGGTACCTTGGTCACCTTGCAAATTTTTTAAAAATTGTTATGATTTGATTCTGAAAAATGAATATATAACATGTGCCCTGAACAAGTGCGTTGTTAATATTACGAGCCGGTTCTGCCGTTTTGCGTCCTAATCTGAGGTAATAAGATCGCACGAATAAGATCGTTCTTTGACTGCAAACATAAAACAATAATAGTACACATTCAGAATTATGGCAGAGTACACGTTCATGTAACTAATACTATTCTGGGCTGTCATTCGTATAATAGAGGCTCGGTTAAGGGTTCGTATATATTAGCATCAATTGGGTCGTATAAACGAGATATTAATCTATGTAATCTACAGTAGCGGCTAATTACTTCCGTACAAGTCATCTTTCAAATACCGGAAGGCTTATAGTTGCCTGGGAAACTTGTAGAAATGCTTAAACTATGTTTACATAAAATTTGTACCTCTGTTATGAAGTCAATGACTTACGGCGACTCCCATAAATATTCGGAAACTCTTAGAAAGACAATAACTGTTTAAATATTGGACCCTATGATTTTGATTTTCCTTAAACATTAGAACAGTTAGTTTACTACATGACATCAAAAAGAAATTTTGAAAGAATTGTAATTGATCGGAATTACAGACAAAACACTAAATTCTCTATTTTACAACTTTTTTATGTGGTCCTATATTGAAAATTGTGAAATACTGTAAATTTTACCACCTTTAAACGTTTGTAGTTCGTTGTAACGTTGCCCGATTTTGTTAAAATTTTCTAAATGCGTATGATTGGCACAGACCTACAGAACGTATTTTCTTAAATTTTCAATATAGATTCACATAAAAATGTTATAAAAACAGTAGTAAATTAATTGTTCTATCTTCTCCAAAAATCGAAATCGTAGGATCCGATGTTAAAAAAGGTATCGTCTTTTTAAGAGGGTCTAAAAAGTTATGGGAGTCACTATACGTATGTTGTGATAATACCTTGTATGTAGGCTTAAGTTACTCATTTTATGTGCAGGGTGAGTCTCGTAACATGAAAAATTTTCAAACAGATGTTCCATGGTTTTCTGGGGGACATAAGGTCGAATATTTGATGTCGGTAAGGTAGATAATGATAACAATTTTTTGCGAGTAGCCAAAAATCCTTTTGGGAAACATGTATTTAATGCAAAATGAAGCTATGTGCAAAATTTGAGGTCAATCCGATTTGACCGGTTTCCAGAAGTTCCGCCCTGACGGACGAGTCACAACAACATATTTGCTAGAGAATTTGCAAGAGGAAGAAGTATGTAAAGAAATGATCTAAGAAACTCCACTAAATATTCGATGGAAACGTAACAAAATTAACATTGAGTTTATATTTGCTGTACGAAGTTCAAAAGAATAATATTCTCATTTAATTTTCATAATGCGAAATTATATATTTTATGTAAGCAATTTTTGTTACATTCTCCTAAAAACTTTTAAAATATGATTGACTTTATCGTTATTCAGGGCACTGTGCTTGGAGCGTTTCGCGTTTTGGATAGTCGAGGACTTATGGCGGAGGTTCGTTTTCTCAAGGGGATCTTTGACACATTGATAAATGGTAAAAGTAGATGCAGTCCGAGTTAAGATTCATTTTGTTCAATTTTTGAGGTAATGTTCACTTGCTGCCAAGCTTTATTATAATAAAAACAAGAATTGTGCATTTTTCTTTTCCGTGACAAGAAATTACAATACTAATGAGAAAATTTATTTGAACACTAAAGTTTCCATTCTCGAGATTGTCTCGCTGAGGTACACGCCCCAAAGAGAGGTAAAATATAAATAAGAAAATAATTTGATTCCGAATAACTGTATAACTTTAACCAAAATGAGTGTGAAGCACGGTATAAACAGAGGTTATAAAAAATAAAGATGTTGTTGTTTATGACTCTAGTTCGCGACTCTGTTTCGCGACTGATGTTACAACGAACGCATAAGAAGCAAGAAGCCTCGTGGGGCTGAAAACTCCCTCCACAAAATGTAAAATAGTGGGGTTCCCAGCAAATGATAATATATTTGGGAGGCTAAAAATTAACCCATCAAAAAAGGGTAACGCCCATAGACGAAATCGACACTACGAATGTCGCCAAACAGACGACAGTCGGTTTCCAGTATTTTCTCCGGAAACCATTCAGGCTTAGGGCCACCGGTCCACCCCCCCCCCCCCCCGGCGCTATGTGTGGGCCTTTCCTTTTTTTTTCTTTAACGTGGAAAGAAGTAATATCAATTACGCACGATATCGAGCCCGGGAGCCAGCCTGTGCAGGACTCCCCCTGGGGCAACCCGATACCACACTATGATCGTATCGGGAATTATGTCCCAGGGTATACTTGCTAAAACTATCTCCCACGATTTCCTCCACTATGTCCAGACCGCCATTGCGGTATCGCCGAAACATTACTTCGCATATGTGTGGGCCTACGATACGCTAAGTGTCATTGAGAGCGGCACGGCTAGGCTGACTTCCCCAAGAGTCAGCTATTACTTTCCAGCCAGTACCCGAGTCATAATACAATCGAAGACACTAAAAGATGCCTTCGACAATGGCACTGTCCAAAATCGACTGTAGCGTACACCCAAACCGAAATTCAAGCCGGCCATACTGTAAGCACATCTCAACAGCTTGAAACTTTCATTTTTGATATCTGTTTAGGATTAAGCGTAGATATAAGTTAATTTTAAGTCTGTTCGAGACCACGCGCTACGGCCATGGGGAACGCCCTGCGCCTCGTATACCATCTCGTCACGATCCTGCGGATCACCTGTGCGCGACACCTTTTGTTTTCGGCGTTTCTCGGAATCGCGCGCAGCCGATATGCGATCACGTGATCGATGGGAATCACCGGTGATCGCCTCATTACCGTAGCCGTTATTGTCTCGCTCTCACTGGTGCTCTGTCTCGTGCTCGATACTCGTTGACAAACACACTCGCGCCCATCTTTGGATACAATCGCTTCGCTTCTGCTTTTTCGGCACCCGACTTAACGCTCGTCTCGATCGCGTCAAGTCATCCGGATTGTCCAAGCTATTGTCGTTTCCGCGAGTGCGTTAAATAAAGTCTACATATATTTCGTTACACACGTGCGAAGTGAATCTTTCTTCTTTTCCCCTCGTTCTCCCGGCCGTTATCTAACGTTCCTTCCCTCACGTTTTCCGCCCATTTGAAATTCCGAACTCCCTCCTGTGTTCATACCGGATCCTCTTTCCCATACAGTCCACTCCCCAAAACTCTCGTCCCGGGTTCCCCAACATACTGGTCCTTCGAGCCGGATTTTCGTTCATTGTGAAAAGTGAGGACGATTTGAATTGTCAACGGAAAAATATGGCCGCCACCATGGACGATTGGCTGCTGGAACAGGAAGCCGCCATGAAAGCCCTCGCACGTGTTCTTCCAAATTTGAAGAAGCTTGGGCAAAATAACTTCACCGTGTCCAAACTTCATATGCGGATGGAGTACTTCAAGGAGACGTTCGCCCAATGTCGGGAGAATCATCGGCGCCTCCAGAGCTTCCGCAAGACCGAAGGAGCCAGTAAAATCGCGTACTTCAAGCAGGAGCAGTTCAAACTGTGTGAGGACGACTACACGATGGCAGCGGATTGCATCGCGGACTGAATCCAGACCTTGACCGCAAAAATTCCACAGCCTTCACCCGCTGAAGCGCCTCCACCAGCTCAACCACCATCGAAACTGCCTCGAATAGGACTGCCCACGTTTTCCGAAGACTTCCACGACTGGGAAAGCTTTCGAGATAAGTTTACCACCCTCATCATTAAAGATATCTCGTTGTACGACGTCACGCATCTGCATTATCTCGGGTCATGTTTGAAAGGTACCGCGAGCGACCTTATCCGTAACCTTCCGATTACCGAGGCGAATTTTAAAATTGCATGGGATATGCTAACGGCGCGGTTTGACAATAAGAGAGGTCTCGTTAACTTTCATCTTCAATTGCTTCACTCCTTGCCGCACGTTTCGACCGAATCCGCGAGCGAGCTGACCTCTCTGCGCGACAAGGCCAACACGGCGATTCAGGCACTGAGAAATCTCGATCGTCCGGTAGATACGTGGGACGATATGCTCGTATTTTTAATTGTTGCGCCTCTAGGTCGCTCATCCCGAAAAGCGTGGGAGTTGCAGTTGGGAGCATCCGTCGACTACCCGACGTATGCCGAGCTCGAGAAATTCTTAGAGTCCCGAATTCGCGCGCTCGATGCTCTACAACTGTTAAGGACTGATTTATGTTAGTTTAACTTTGTATATACGTTTGTATGGATTTAAATTTGTATATGTAATTCATTTGAGTGTTGCATGTTGTATTCCTTCGGCGTTCAAGATAAGCGTGAAGAGACAATGAAGACTGTAATTTGTTGTGAAACCCCTCCCACGAATATGCAGGGTAGGGGTAGACTAAATAGAAGGAACTACGAGCAAACCGGTGTGTGTGTGCTAGTAGAAGGCAAACGGAACGGTCACTTTCTGAGGGTGCCCGTCGACTTTCGTCAGTTTGGTCAGGTATGAAAGAGTTCCAAGAAATCTCGGGTGGGACCGTCACTCAGTGATCACCTTGGATCACGAGAGGAGTATGATCAGCATTTGGGAAACCAAATGTGTAGTGAGCCACCCAAGATAGGGAACTAGTACCTGAACTCGATCAAGTACGACAATACACTGTCAACAACAGAGCCGAACCGTCACTCAGTGACCACCTTGGGTCACGAAAGGAGTACGGTTGACATATGGGAAACCATATGGATAGTAGGCGGCTCAGGATGGTTGATGCTACCTGAGCGCGTGAAACATATGCGATGTACAACAACTCAGAAAGTGACCTGGCTTTTGTCAGCAACAACAACCGACATCAAAACAATCGAAGCGAATCGTACCGAGTCACGCCGCGACCTCTAACCGTTTGTCGTGTCCGTTGTGCAAACCTTTTGAACCCCGTTGTGCAAACCTTTTGAACCCCGTTGTGCAAACCTTTTGAACACCTGTCCGCAGTTCAAATATAAAACCGTCTCGCAGCGATTCGACTTTGTAAAAAGCGATCGACGCTGTTTAAACTGTTTCAGTCAAAAACATGCTGTCTCCTCGTGTCCGAGTAAGTACTGATGTCAACAATTTTTTAAAATTCTGCTGGGTGCTCAAGGTACCCCATTTTATCGAGAATCTCACTTTACTGAGGCTGAAATCGCCGCGCATGCGCGTGAAATCTTGCACCATATCCCAAGACTGCCTATAGAGCGTACCACAGTGTTTGCCATCCAAGATGGCCGACAAGTTAATAACCCTTCCGTCTTTCGCCTCACCCACGTAGCATAATGCACAGTCCTTAAGTCCGTGTTGTACATACATCTGGCTTGTTTGAAATCAATCAAACATATACTGCTGAAATCACATATAGCGAGAAATTGAAATTTAATTTTGTCCGGATATTGCTGACAGACTCTGTATATTTAATAGCAAAATCCTAACCTAAAATACTGTATAAATTGTAAACAAGAATACTACACCTCGATAATGTAAACATGGACCGGCGATTACGTAAAAAACATTGTTGATGCCATTAAACGGGCCTTCAAAGTTTTAAGACACTTCTTGTTCAGATGTTGTGACAATTATCGATTAAATACTGTACATCTATCCCATCAAACTTTAATGCGAGTGTTGTTGTTGTTTATTGATGCTGTTGTGTCCTGATCGGGTTAACTCCTCAAAAGGCGAATAACGTGAAAAATTTGTTCAGAATGTTGAGTTTTACAATATATTTAAATTTTATCACAATCGGTGAGGGACCTTCTATGCACTTTGATACATCGATATCATAACTGTTTTCAACCCCTGTTCCATTTCTCAGAAAACGACATTTTTACAAGATATATTACTTTATGTTCAGCACAACCATCCGCATTTTTGAACCGTAAGCAAGGCGATTGGGCCTCTTACGATGCCCCATCTGCCCTGCACGTTTTTCAAAACAACAAATACTAATAGCACCGAATTACCCGTAGTAGCAATATTCCCGAGAAGCCGTTACTCTTCGTCAAAACCTTTAGCATTTTATTGACCCATTGTCCACATTTGGTGACCAGCAGTCGAGCCATCGTCGAGTCCTTTCTTTCCGTTTTCTTTGTTCCGAGTCAAGGCGTTTCTCTGGTTTATGACCTGCTACGGTTCTGCCTTTGGGACACGCGGATTCCTCGCGTGCGTCACTCGTGGGTACAAGTGTACCTACGAGGGACTCCTGGGTTGGAGGCGGCCCTTTTTTTTCCCTTTCCATTCCATTTTTGTTGACCAATTATCTAAGACGGCCGTGCTCCTTACCAATTCTCGGAAAATGGCAGTCAACGAATCCGCTTGTCCCACAGAAAAACTCACGCCCACACCGAGTTTACCTTTTCACGCCATCCATCATCACCAGACACTTCTTCATCAAACACAGTCCGGGAAACTTTGTCGACAGTAACCAATCAGTATAGATAAAACTCTTGTAACCAAAGTTATTTTAATTTTAAAATATAGTTTTAATTGTTCGTTAAATAGTGCCTAATTTCTTATATTCCTACCACCTCTATCACCTTAAGTGGTTATAGGGAATCGCGTACCACGTTGTCGCATTTGAATCGGGGATTTACAACCCTCGTAGACCAATCCGGTCTCAACGCGAGTTCGTGATAAAACAACCCCTGATTACCACTCACACTATGTATTTGAGCTACATGTAACCAAATTGCATAATGAAATTATCGAATTAATTCAATTAGCACTACTCTGTTTCTGGACAACATATACCTTTTTTGTGATACGAAATAGTCACCGTTTCTATGTCCGTTTCATCTAATTTGCCATCATATTTTAATATACTCTAAATATTATTAACATGTGTCAGTTCCACTCGCCGCACGCAACATAATTCATCCGGGAATTTATATGCATACAGGTGTACACACATTTGAACACGTTTAACTGTCGTTGACAGTTGCTATTATAAACTGATAATACCATTTATACAACCTATCCTCGTACATTCGTTGGAACCGGGTGTCCACGATAACCCAGAGCGATCCTTTAAAATCGCCGGCGAACGGTCGTCATAATTTCGCGTGACTTATTGGCTGAGAAGTTTCGAAACCGTTCGATCGTAGTCCGTCCTTCTCCCCACCTTTCCTCTCTTTCCTCTTCCTCTTCACTTTTTTTTTTATTCCGCGACCCATATGACCATCGGAATTTATTATCCGGCAGGTTACACGCGGAAGAAGTTCAGTCAGTTTTTCATTTATGCAAATTCGGAGCAGGTGTTCGAAGACTCTCTTGTTTCCGGAGAGGATTTTTTGCGTTTCACGAATTTCCGTGTAAATTTGTTGTTCCGTCATTCCGTCTGGGTGTTTTTACAAGTTCCACTAAACGCACCCCGGAAAAACTTCGAGATTTTTGTTTCGTACGTTTATGCTCCTCTTTCGAGACGCGCTCTCTTCCCTTTTTCGCCGGCGCGCAACTAGTATTACCGTCGAAATAGACGTCGTTCGCGACCATCTTTCTGCTTTGCGAAAACGGCCGGTCCCCTGTTCTTTATTCCGTGCTATTTTTACGGTCCCTCCTTTCCTTTTTTATTTCTCCTTATATTGCGGCAAAGTGGTCGCCGCGAATAACATCTGGTTAGCATTCCCACCGCGGCCGGAGGGGACGATTCGGGCTCACCTAACTCGCAATGTAACTACGGCCAAATTGAGAGAAAGCTAAATTAGTCCACACCAGTGACGAGACGTCACTGACCGACATTTTACACTCCCGGACAAAAAAGTAGTACGCGTGTTTAATTCCACGTAACTTTGGTCAGTGTCCGATGGTTTGGAGTTAGTTGTCATATAGTAGTTAGTATTTTTGCTTTGTTAGATTTCGGTGTTTAGTGTTTTAATAAAAAATTAATTTTAATTTTTAATTTTGATGGTGAAGTAGAAGATTTGGTAAGAGTTCCTTGTAGCCTTCCGATTGCCTTCAAACTTACTTTGTAGACGTCCCACGAAGTGTCTGACAAAATGAAGGTGGCGCCGTGCTGCGGAAACCAAATAAATGTTTGCTGGCGAAACACAATTTCAATGCCGAATTGAGGTATAAAAGTACAAATCAGGATTATTGAGCAAACCCCAAGTCCACTAAACCTAACCTAACCTAATCCAGACCTAACCTAACCTAACCAAATAAAGTAATATAACTAGTTTAATATAGGCCTGAATGGATATTTGTTCTGAATAAATGTGATCAGTGATTCAAACGCACGTAGAAATACATAGGTATGCGATGTTTTCTGCACATACACGAACGATGTAACAGTCTCTTTGCGATCGCCCACACAACAGCACAATTCCTGGAAGATGTCACTCTGTACATTCTTTCCCAATACCATGCCATTTATCTCACTAAATTCACGCAATATGTTGAGAGAATGATCTGGAAAAAGTTTAGGGTCGATTGGATCATGGCAAAAGGGCGCGCAACGAATTTGAAAATTTTCAATTTTTTAAATCTCGACATAAATAGACGTTGTGATATATCGTTGAATTTGTCTTTTTTTTTCTCTTTAAGAATCCATATATAGCATAAACAGTTGTTAATAGAAAAAACATCCGTGACCTTGCAAACTTGAGAAAATGACCTTACATACTACAACTTTTGTTTGAAGAGTTTTTTCATATCTATGACTGACAGAGATATAAAAGATTTTCATTTAAACTAAATCACGCGCAACATGTTGGGCCACTTCTTGCGGCTTCCACTCGGGATCATTTTGATTTGATTCATCAGAATTGTCACTCATTGTAACTTATTAAACTTATTAAAGACTAGGAACAACAGTTTAGGGTGTGTTAATAACTAAAAATGGCGGATGCGAGTCATTAACGCAAACATTTTGTTGCGCATGCGCAGAGCATTTCCGCGTCACGTGACCAACCCACATGACTCTACTGGGCCGGGGCAATATTGTGGGATTAGGACCCCCCAGACCACAAATACCGTAGGAAATTAGGAAGAAGGGGGGAGGGTTCCGTGGGTGAGCGCGTTAGTCGATCGGCTACCAACACGAGGCCCCGGGTTCGATTCCCGGCGCGGTGCCTCCCTTTTTCTGAGATCCTACAATATTTCGGGTAAGTTGGGAGCCAATCGGAGGTGGGTGCTAAAAGGAACTTCACCCGAAGATTTTATGCCGGTAAGGTAGAATATTTTATGTCGGTAACGTAGATAACGATAACGATGTTTTTTGCGAGTCGGCAAGAATCCTTTTGGGACACATGTTTTTAATGCAACATGAAGCTATGTACAAAATTTGAGGTCAATCCGCTTTGACCGGTTTTGTGAAGTATAGCCACCCATCTTAACATACGGCTGTCAAATCTGGTTCAACATTAGTGCGAGCACGAATTTTGGAGAGTCTGAATTATTTGATCAAATATGATAAAAGGTGGAACGAAAAATTATTTGAATTTCAATTGAAATTCAAATAATGAAACAATAAATAAAACTACTTGGCTGTCCAAATTAATTAACATGTAACTTTTCTAAATGACATTTAGCCAAATAGGATATTATTATCTTAACGATTATTTTCCAAATAATTTATTTCGACAATGTCCGAGTCTGTTTCAAAGCTTGTTTACGATTCACCAGGGATTCTAACCCGATGCCTAACCCTAACCCAAACCCGGTTAACCAAGGAAGATTACTGTAACCCGCTGTAACCCATACTAACCTCGAGGAACGGTTCTCAAATCCTAGAGAGAGAGCGGATTAACCCGATCGGAGCGGGTTACTGTTAAATAGAGATTCACGAAACCTAACCCGCCGTATAACCCGAATCGTAAACTAATTATAGCTAAATATTGACGCACAGGATGTTCACGATCCATTTTAATTACGTTTATAGCAGGGATTGAAACTGTTATGATATCGGTTCCGGTTCTCGAAACAGTTATGAAGAACCGAAATTATGTTATAACTGTTACGAGAATATCGGTTCTGGCTTATATCGATTACAGTTACGGTTCTCGAGAACCGATATTATTTCGGTTCTAAAACAGTTATTTTTCGGTTCTGGATATCGGTTCTGGGTTTCGGTTCCAGTTTCGGATTTGTCTTCTGTCATTCTGCATTCTATTCTGTATTGTATTCGGCCTTCTATATTTATTATTTAAGTAGTTATTTATTTTTATTTATAATTTAAACCATTTTTAAGTAAATAAATTTTTATAATTTTTTTTCTATATTCATTATTTGAATTGTTATTTCAATAATTTATTGTTAAAATAATTGTTTAAATAAATAAATTTTCATAATTTGTTTCTATACTTCTTATTTGAAGTATTTCAATAATTTATTGTTGAACTAACATGTTTATTATTTGAATTATTATTTCGTTAACTTAATGTTAAAATAATTATTTAAAAAGTTAAATTTTCACAATTTGCAAATTTTAGAGTTCACGGTCATTTCAAGGTCGTGCTATTAAACATTTATGAATGCACAATAATGTTTGCTATAACATACAACAACAAAAATGTGTGTATATATGTAAAAAACCACGAGTGACTTTGAAAAAACGATTAAAGCATTACAATTTATAAAAAACGATTCTTCCATCTGATTCGTCTTTTGAAATCATTTAGATTACGTTAGAAACATTTTTTGTATTTTCAGAGGTAGAGGAGATATTTAGGTGTCCTGTTTTAGACGAAACACCCTGTATACGTTTGACGTATGAGCCGTTCACAGACCAAATCGATTAACTGTCTTTCAAGTTTCCTTAGACTTTTCTACTGAAGCACTTGATTTCCATTTACACTGTTGGACTGAAAATAAATTTCCTAACTAACTATGTGAGTTAATAGTATTATATGACAAATTCCGAAAAAATTTTAAAAAATGTATACATATATACTATATTTCATCGATTTTCTTTACTGTTTAAATCATGAAGTTAATCGATTTGGCAAATGTGCGGCTCATGTATACAATCTGTATATGTATATCTTAATGGCGTGTGTGTTATTAAGGATATGAAACTGAACGTAGAATTAATAAACGATTCGGTTGAAATATGTAATGTAGAGAAATCACTTATACATATAGTTTATTAAAGCTTTAAATTGGAATTTTAAAGATATTATATTAATTATAAATTTAATTTATAAATATAAGGCTTTTACTATTTGGTTGCTTTTTTCAAGAAATTAAATGAGAATGTGTAATATATGCGAAACTGAAGAGCACGATTCGAGATGTCAAGGCACCGTCCAGTCTTTTATTTTCGTATGCTTTGTTCAAGTCAAGACGCTTTGATGGTTTATTGCTTGCTATCGGTTCTTCCTTAACACTAGGTTTACGAGACCCGTCAAAATGACGGGTTCTAATATTTTTAATTTACGATTATTGAGATTGTAGATTCCCCCGTGTAAAATTATTTAACAAATTTATTTATTGTGGGTATATATTACAAAAACAATGGCTAACATATGGATAGACATGTTCTTGTAATTTTTATAAAATAATGTAAAATAGTCACTTTCACTGTTCCGTAAACCTAGTGTTAATTACTAGGACACGGGAATTCACCGCGTGTGCCTCTCGATGGTACAATTAATGTAGGGTGTGTACCTGCCCCTATTTTACGTCTTGAAAATTTCTTACAGACGTCTAAAAGACGTAAAATGGACGTCTTAAAGACGTCTGTAAGACCTTTATAAGACGTCTTAAAGACGTCTGTAAGATCTTTATAAGACATCTTAAAGGCGTCTGCAAGACCTTTATAAGACGTCTTAAAGACGTCTGTAAGCCCTTTATAAGACGTTTTAAAGATGTCTTTAAGACGTGCAGTTTTGTAACATAAGACGTTCAGAAGCCGTTCGGAGGACGTTCGTAGGACATTCAAGACGTCATTAAGACGTCTTGAAAGGCCAACACCAGGCGTCTTTAAGACGTCTTTCAGACGTCTTTGTAAAATATGACTACTGTGAAAAATGATTCCAGATACACAAGAAAATAATAACATGCTAATTTTAGGAGAACAAATATTGTAATTTCGTCGAATACAATATTTTGCAACTTAGTTAACCTTTACTGTACGCACCGTATAAAAATTTCATACGTTACACATGGGAAGTAAAACACCCCAAAAACTAGAAACGGCTGTAAGGTTTGAACTTTTCCTTATTTGGGGTTTATAAAGTTGCTGAATATTTTTTAAACATTCTGAAATAAGGTTGACGACGTAGTCCTAAAATTACAACTTTCACGTAGTACAAGAAAAAACACGGGGAGCGGACGCGAAATGTCATTTAATTATTATTTTACCTAAACTGTTATAGAGATGTCGTAAAAAGGACAATATTTCTTCCAAGCCTGCCGGTGGATAGCGGTCGATCCGTGGCACAGTGGGTTGAAACGCGAAAAACGCGGACAAAAATAATGTCTGAAGCTACTTCTAAGATTAAATTAATAAAAATGGTACAGTTTTATAGATTTTGGGGTGCTGAATTCAAATTAATAATCAGATTTTGTTTAATTCCAAACCCATAAAAGTTGTATAAGGTTTTTTCGAAACGGTTTTCTCGAATTTGGGCGTACATATTATTAATTATTTTATTATTAATAATGGAATATTTTTAAATTCTGTATAATTTACTTTATGTTAATTTCCTTCCGTCTCTAAACAAATGCCAATCGGCGCTCCAACAACAATACCAGGCATTCTTTGCCCATTATTGCCTTCTTATTTATATTTATATTATATTGTTTATTAGACAGCGGATCTTTATGCATTTATAGCAAAATTGAGAAGATGAAATTCAAAACTGTTGGAAAATTTTTAAAATTGAAGATGTCAATATATGATTTCTCCTCTGATAAAATTATTAAGGCGCTAGACTCCTTTATAGAATTGCATGAGTGCGGGATGCGCGTTCTCATCTCGGGGATTTTTCAGTAGTCAAATGCGCTAGATAAAAGATCAATCTAGGCCGTAATCGCCCTCGAAAGTCCTATTTTTACGTTCATGAGGCGTAATTTGCATTATTTACAGTCACAGCTATATGAAAATAGCTACATGGGCAGTTGTATGCTTCCGAATAATGCAAATTAAGCCTCGTAAACGATAAAATGGGACTTTTGAGGCTGCCTAGATCGGTCTTTTATCTAGCCTTTTGACTACTGAAAACCCCCATTTTTGTATTATCGAATCTGTTTCGGGTTAGGTTTTTGATCCTCGATCCTAATCTAAATTTACAACAAAATTTGGCTGGTTTTATTTAGGAAATGGCTTTCCTCTTTGAATGCCAAAAGACACCATAGCGACTACCTGAACGATGCGGCGCGGCGCAAGCGCGCATTCTCTCGCGTCATCGTTTTTGTGATACAGCGTACAAACAGGCAGCTATTGGCAGCTGAAACCTCTTTTTAGTTTTATCGTATACATATCTACCAATAACGTGTAACAAATTTTAATGCAGCAATCGACGGCAATCGGTTTATAAACCTATTTGAGTGGGGAAAAAGCTCAAATATTACTCTTTGTTTCATCAATGTTTGTAGGTGTTATATACAACAAAAATAAACAAAATCCATGCTTATTATTTTCGTCTTGGAACACGCTTTCAGTTAAGTACATGCAAAAAATCCTCACTCATACGTGTATTATGTTATAACGTACTAAATGAAACGGTATTCTAAAAAATTCAAGAGATGCTAAACTTATGCATTTTTATTGAACTTCAGCATTGAATTGTGGGATACAGATATGGAATTTTGGAAAACGAAATGCAGAAAATAATGCCACATTTATCTACCAACAAGATAATAATACAATTTTACATTTTTCGTTTAGTCAGGAAAATGATGTTTGTCCGCGTTTTTCGCGTTTCAACACACTGTGCGCCGTCTCGAGTGGCCTAGGCCCCGCACTAAATCGACCTTTAATCGACCTTTAGCCGGGTTACAGTTTGCCATCTAGTAACCGGTTCTCGAAGCCACGCGGGTTACAGCGGGTTATTGACAACCGAATCCGATTCGAGTTAGGTTTTTGATCCCTGTCCTTCACACGATCTCTATTCTCAGTTGAATCGAGAAATATTTAGTAATACGTCATTGTTGGTAAAATAAAAGCTGAGCATATTACTTTAAAGTTGCTTATACATACAGTGAAATCCCTTATTAAAAAATATACAATATTGTCATTTTGCTTTTTTGTCATTAATAATGTCCAAGGTATTCGAGAAATATATTTGTCACCCTAAAATGCGAGGGCTGCTTCCACCCATTCAATATAAACGATGACTGACACAAAAAAAAAATCAAACATTTTTGTAAGACTTTTATCCTCGCAAAGACATATACACACGTACTTCGGCATAATTCTTGTCAGTGAAAATCGATATATTGTCAGCTATCACATCATAGTAATAAAATATGTAGTTATCTACAAAAGTTCATCGATGACCTTGAAATCTCGAACAAAATGACCTTGAGGAAATAATTATTCCCACCATGATGTGCCCCCAATTAATTTGCCCTTTTGACATTTCGCGCAGCAGAAAAAGTAGCGGATACTTATTGCATCTGTGGCGGCTACTTCCTACGCTCGTCAACAGAGGGACATTACGACAACACCTTTCCCGCTACTACCTGAATCTTTCTCTGTTTGTACATATACCGTCCTAAACTGTCCTTACGACATTCCGCGTCTAAGGCACGGGTCCGCTAGATAGCCTTACTGACGACTCCTCTAGCGGGCCTAATACGAAACGCTTCCTTCTCCTTTTTCCTCCTCTCACACACATTTCAGCCGCCATAATTGGTGACCCGACAAACGAACAGCAACGCTACCATCTGAGCAGAGGAGACGACAACATCCACAAACCACGAACAACGTTGGGAGGACTGGAAGGTGACTACTCTGTCACTGTCTCGCCTCAACTACTGCCAGATCAACAGCAAGGACTTCTCTCTACTATGCGCTTCTGACGTCATCTTCTAGCATTATTTGGTTTAACGTTTTCGCATCTACATTTGTGCGATGTTTTCGCATCTACATTTTGTGCGACGTTTCCTTCCATTGTTTGTGCAACTATATGAGTCCTTCAAGCGGCTTAGGGAACTACTCAACCACGTCGATTCGGTAGCATCACTGGCGGGCACACTGGCAGCACACATTCCAGCGACCTCCTTGGATTCCGTCGGAGATCAGCGTAATTACAGGGAAATTTGTCCAGATATCGTTGATCACTGACAATGGTGTAATGTGGCGGCTACTTCCTATGCTCGTCAACAGAGGGACAGTACAACAACACCTTTCCCGCTACTACCTGAATCTTCCTATGTTTGTATATACAGTAAATCCTCTATAAACGCATAAAAGCTGTAGCAGATAAACGCAGAAAATATATCCCCTCCGCTTTAGTAATCCGATCTCGGCTCGGGTATATTGGTGTGAACCACTACTAATGCGACACGGAGAGTCGCAGTCGTCGGCACTATCCAAAGGCCCGTGCGTCATGACAATGTAACACCAATATTTAATTTTTTTTATTATTACTTATTTTTTTATGAAACTTTCATCGACATATTCGTGGCATTTTTCTGATTAAAAAAAGACCAAACACGATATGATTTTAACTGTGCAAATACTGTTGTAGTATTTAGTGGTTTAAATGACGATGAACGTTTCGGGCGCAAGGAAGGATAGCGTATGGGGAAGAAAGAGACGCGGAGAGTCGCAGTCGCCGGCCCAGTTCAAAGGGCCGCGCGTGGTCTCGCTTCACACGCGCTGTCCTTCTCTACGTTCGGCTTGGACTTTGTTTAGGATTAAGCGTAGATATAAGGTAATTTTAAGTCTGTTGGAGATCACGCGCTACGGCCCTGGGGAGCGCCCCGTGCCCCGTATACCATGTCTTCCCGATCCTGCGAATCACCTGTGCGCGACGCCTTTTGTTTTCGGCGTTTCTCGGAATCGCGCGCAGCCGATATGCGATCACGTGATCGATGGGAATCACCGGTGATCGCGTTATTACCATAGCCGTCTTTGTCCAGCTCTGTCTCGTGCTCTGTATCGTGCTCGATACTCGTTGACACACACACTCGCGCCCATCTTTAGATTCAATCATTTCGTTTCTGCTTTTCGGCATCCGACTTCACGCTCATCTCGATCGCGTCAAGCCACCGTGATTGTCCACATTATTGTCGTTTCCGCGAGTGCGTAAAATAAACTTTATATATTTCGTTACATACGTGCGAAGTGAATCTTTCTGCTTTTCCTTCGCTCTCCCGACCGTTATCTCCCGTTCCTTCCCTCACGCTTTTCACTCCTTTGAAATTCCGAACTCCCTCCTGTGTTCGTACCCGATCCCATTCCCATACAGTCCACTCAACAAAATTCTCGTCCCGGGTTCCCGAACAGACTTAGAAGCCCAAAAAATAGCTACCGTCACAGATAAACGCATTACTACCCCCCCCCCCCCCCCCCCCGAGGCGTATGCGTTTATAGAGGATTTACTGTATACCGTCCTAAACTGTCCTTACGACATCCCGCGTCTAAGGCACGGGTCCGCTAGATATCCTTACTGATGAGTCCTCCAGCGGGCCTAGGACGAAACGCCTCCTTCTCCTTTTTCCTCCTCTCACACACTTCTCAGCCGCCATACGTCAAAGTTGGTGGAACACCCTGTATAAATCGAAACAAAACAGAACAAACCTACTAAAATTCATAGAAGCTACAGACGTTTGGGATGAAATCTAAACAGTGAAGAAACACTCGTCGCTAATCACCACGATGACACGACGTTATATTTTCCTCTGAATTTGGCAGACAGCTCATGTTGTTTGGCAGATTTAATATTAAGCAATATTCTCAATTCTACATGTTTATTCGCAGGAAACGAACGTGTCCGTCGATCAAACAAAATTATCGTATGAAGTTGATTGACTTGGGACGGTGGTTAAGATTTCGACAGGGGGGGGAGCCGTGAACGCGGAAATTCACAGTTTCCCGGGCAACGCGTATAATCTCTGGCCGAACGACGAAACCGATTCGCCGAAACTCAATATTTCACTTTTTACCGTGGGCGGTAGTTTTCTTGTTATTTTCCCGAGCGGAGTTGATGGTTTAATACCGGTCGGTCGTGCGCGACCCTCGGCAAAGTGGATTTAAAGGTTCTGAAACGGAGTAGCGGCCGTAACAAACTTACACCGGACGTGCGGATGAAGTAGAGAAAGTCCGAGGCGAACGACGAAGGAAAACAAAAGAAACACACCCGGAGCCGACGAGTCGTTATCGTCGCCCACGACGCCGAGCTGTTTTTCGACCGCGAGTGTTCAGCAACGATTCCCCGCCGGATCGATAACGCCCCCCTCCCCCGTGCTTTAACGTAGCCGACCCGACGATACTGTCGGTCGTTTGTAATGACATTTAACTAAGATTCAGTAACATCTTCGTCTGCGATGCAAATGTTATAGAAGCGGTCAGTAAAAAAGCTTCGTTCTCCGTGGTCTCTTTTCGCGCAAGAACAATTACTGTTTAGTCCGAGTCTTTGACACTGTGAAACCTCTGCCAAGATCCCGCTCTGTCCCCAACAACATTCCGAAAACGTTTCTGTAAACCCTTCCCTGCGTCGATTTACTCTTCAGTAACGACAATATAGGACACTCTACGTTGCGGATAGACACGTACGTGCATCCCTTCTATCTTTAGAGCAAGTGTATGGAGTGGGCGACACGCACGTATTGAACGTACTGTAGCGGCTAACGGTACCGCCAATAAAACATTTGGCGGGCAAATGCTTAGCGAAGTTTGGGACACGTGCGCTAGTAAAGCTATTTGTGAGGAAACTGTCTTCTGCCCAGTAAAGATTGTGTTTTAGAATTTTCGTTTCGACAGTCTCAATAGCGCTCGCGGGTGTCATAAACTTCGGGTCTACGAGGGGCCTCGGCACTAGGGCCGCGCGGTCGATCCGGCAGATGGGCCCGCGAAGCTTCCCGACGCTGGCTCCTGGGAAATCCCGCTACGTTGCCAGTTTTCACGACGACACGACGTTTCGCGAAAGATTCTCGGAAAAACGTTTGTGAAAGAGGGGGGCGAGGTTCTACGCGTAGGCGGCGCGTTGTTTCGTTTGAGGCACCTATCGGCTAATTCGGAAAGTGCCTCAGCCGATAAGAAGAAATGACCACTTGTACACCGAATCTCAGACAAGACACTTCGTCTCCTGAGAAGGAAATAAAAAGTCTTGTGTAAAGAACACATAGTGATTTCGCAATCATATATCCCTTCAGTACTGTATGGATATGAATTTGGCGCATTTAGATATAGTTATCTGCGTATTAGATATGGTTGTGTGACGGATCTTCCTTTGTTAAGGAAGTCCCGTCGGTCGCCAATTTCTTAGTGCCGGCCTAGCGCAAATTACGGGCGGACAGAAGGTCCGTGATCGTAACCGCGGGGGTCTTGCCTAAGCCCAAAGAAATAATTACCTACTTCTACTAGCTTATGTTGATAGCGAAGCCTAAAAGTAGGATTTCTAGATAAAGGTTATAGTTTAACGCAACTCTTCTCTTAGGGTCGAAAATTATTGATGGGTTATATAAATATTAAATAATAATAATACATCTGTAAATAACGTTCGACCAATCGTAACAATATATTTAAAACAATGATTAATATTATAAATAATTCGATATTTTCGAAGGTCGACAAATTTGGAATTAAAAATAATAATATGAAAGTGTTGTGTGAGTTTGAACAATTCACGAGGTAAGGCCTCTGATACAATGTCCGTGGATAACAAGATGAAATATAACAGATGGATAACAATATAAATTAATGAATGAATAATACTTTAACGATTAAAATAAATAGTTCGATTATGAGAATAAAACATGTATAATGTAATACAAATATGTAAGAGTTCCTTTTCATTGAATATAACGGAAAGATAAGGAACTTACCAAGCGTCTTTATAAAATATCGCACACTACAACGTGTGTCTGCCTGTTACTATTAATAGTATAATGATACTCTTTCCGGCTTGCTAACGCCAATTAATTGCTGATAGATCTGGAAAAGGAGAAACACCACGCAACCGTTAGTCTTGTTGTACGTCGTCCTGTGCGCGACACGTGGCTCTACTTAGCGATTATGAATTTACAGATATTTAACAAGTTCGAAATTTATTATAACTACAGTAAATCCTCTAGAAACGCATAAACCTCGGGGGGATAGCTATGCGTTTATCCGTTACGGGTAGCTATTTTTCGAGCTTCAAAGGCTGAGCCGAACGTAGAGAAGGACAGCGCGTGTAAAGGCGACTGCGACTCTCCGCGTCTCTTTCTTTCCCATACGCTGTCCTTCTTTGCGCCCGAAACGTTCATAGCCACTTAAACCACTAAATAGTACAACAGTATTTACACATTTGAAATCATGTCGTGCTTGGTCTTGTTTTAATCAGAAAAATGCCACGAGTATATCGATGAAAGATTCATAAAGAAATAAGTAATAATAAAAAAGATTAAGTATTGGTGTTACATTGTGATGACGCACGGGCCTTTGGATTGTGCCGACAACTGCGACTCTCCGCGTCGCATTAGTAGTAGCTCACACCGATATACCCGAGCTGAGATCAAATTACTAAGTGGAGGGGATATATTTTATGCGTTTATAGAGGATTTACTGTACTATTAAGATGAATCCTAATAGGCAAAACGGTAATTTAGCTTTATCGATTTAACGAGCGAATAAAGGCCTTTGCCCGAGGAAACTCGTCTTAGCGAAATTTACAACCCGGAACAACTCTAGCTTTATTTATTCTCACGCGGAGAAATTCGTGACACACCTCGTGATTACCCAACAAATTCTGAGCGTTCCTTCCTTCGTTTCGGCAAGCAGGGCCCGCTGGCCGGTGCCCCACCACGCGTCCCAGCCAATCAAATTCGGCGTCTTAGCTCGAACAGTTCGACGACGGGTCTACGGTGCAGTGATGGGAATGTTGGCGCTTTTCACGCGCATGGGCGAGTTTCGGCAGCACCGAAGCTATGTCCGAAGTTTGTGGGGTACTATTCGGGCGAAAGTAGTGGGTATGTTATTATATATTTCGCTTAAAGTTATTTTAGTACCCTTCCCTTCCTTATTCCCAAGATGATGAAGAAGAGTAAGTTATATTATATTGTACATAGATACTGTGACGTTGCAGATTTTGCGACGTCACTTTTACGTTACGATCGACGGCTAAAAGCCACAGTTCGAATGGACCGGACCGCCCTCTCGCGTGACAGCCCCACAGTCACGAATTTCGAGAGCGCTCCCCGAGGAAATTCCGTAGTATTAAAGGTTCGGCGGCTAATTCGAAACGCGCGCGCCGAGTACGGCAAGTTTCAGGACGTGCCCCGTGCACCACCAACCCTTTATCGGTACCTAAGACGGCTCGCTTCGTGGAACTCTATCTTCGTGATTTACTGGCCAAGCAAAGGTCCTGTGCACAGGTGGAAGAAAGGGGCAGCTCGCACACACGGGCCGAACAACCCGGAGACGACGCTGGCCTCGAACCCCCACAACACCGGACTTTCCGACAAGGAACTCCACGTATACGGTCCTGCCGCCGTCTCATGCCGTAGGAAGGGGTTCCATACGCGTGGGTGGTGTGAGAGCGCCCTGGGACCGTCAAGGATACCCCGTTCGCCGTAAGGCGATCGTCAACGAAATTTCGGAAAAGTCTAGGGCCAGGGACATTCCGTGGGAGCCCACAATTAAAATTGGCGCGCGAGACTACCCAATTAGGCAAACCGACGAAAATTAGGGAGGGGGGGGATCGCCGGGTAGATCGTCGTTACGGAAATCGCGAAGGATCACTGTCGCGTTGGCTCCCGTAAGATTCGGACTTTTTCTATTTTTGCGATTGTGTAGCAGTGGCGGAGCCTGTGTTGCGTGCCGACTTGCTAAGGGAGGATTGTACATCTCCAGCGAATGGTAAGTCGACACACAGTGATCCTTTCGGTAAATGTTACGAATTGGCTGATAAAGTTCCGCGCGATACGCTTCCCGTCTCGTCCTCGGTTTTCCACGTGCCGAGGCGCGTCTCGCCTCGTGTTCACGCCTCACGCCGTTGGCCGGTGTTTTGAGAGAGATTCCGATTTTTCGTTCGTTAAATAGAGGGAGTTTACCTCGGAGGAGCCGCGACGAAAAGAGTGTGTGCAATTTTCGAATCCTGTACGACGCACAGTGATCGATTCCTCGATTCCAGGCGGACAAAATGGTAACTTTGATCAACTTCATATATCTTCGCTGCCGCTCTATTTTGTTTACGAACATTCATTTGTTCGATATATAACCTAATATTTCGATTGCACACAGTTATTACGACGTAATACGGCGTTACAGTTTTGCCTGTGCGAAATACTATGAATAAGCTAATTCTTCGTCATCGTATAACTTGTTTGTTTGTTGTTGAAATTATTATTTAAATAATGGAGCATGTAAGCGAAGGCAAGTAGTTGATTTTTACGCATCGGTATAATTTTATTTTGCCGTGTAAATCATATACAACAGGTTAACTAATAATACTATTTAAGAAGAGGACAAATTGTATAACTTCTTTTCCCGGACTCGGCCGGACTTCGTTCTTTGATAGTTTTGAAGCATATTTATTTCAAAGAAATGATACTAAATATCGCTTGCCCGTTTTTGCCCGTTAGTCATTTATATCATTTTTCAGAAAAGACATGGAGTATGACACGGAGATTGATGTTTGAAACCTGGTATTCGACAAATTGTAAAGAGACGAAATCAAAAGTTGATGCAATTCTAAACTTTTTGAACATCAGAACTATTAATGATTCAACAAAAAAAATTTGGTCTTGAAATTGACGATATAAAGTTTGGAGAATATGCACTTCAGACTTCTTCCCTTTATGTTAAAAAATACCCATGGTATTACATGCCCCCTACTGTCCATAAGATTTTAATTCATGGAGGTGAAATAATAAAAACCGCTATTCTTCCAATTGGGCAACTATCAGAAGAAGCTCAAGAAGCGAGGAACAAAGAATGTAGGTTGTTTCGATCGAACCATTCTAGAAAATTTTCTAGAACAGAAAATATAGAAGACATATTTCATATGTTACTTCTAACATCCGATCCACTTATAAATAGTAAGAGGAAAATTAATAAAAAATGTTCTAAAGAATTAGCAGCAGAGGCGAAAAGTTTACTCAAATCACCATAAAAAAGATGCGAGATTTGTGTATAACAGTTATAATTTATAATAATTTAGAATATGCACCTATGTCATGCACATTCCTTATTATAATTTTGTAATTTTGTATTATATTTCTGTAGAACTGTATATCATTCTTAATTATAAGTCGAGATTAAATATTTCCATTTTGTGTATTGTTTATTCACGTATTTAAACAAAAACTATAAAATATTGAATTAATGTTATTTTCACAAACATCACAGTTAATGGTTTTATTTGTCGATTTTAAAGAAATGATATAATTCTTTTAAGTTCATGTAGTTTTTATACACTTGTCATGATTTCTGAGAAATAAAGCGTTATTACTACAAGAGAACACAAAAATTTGAATTTTGTCCACCTAGAATCGAGGAATCGATCACTGTGCGACGCCGTTCCCTAGATCTCGATCGCGTAACTTCGCGACGACGGGTATAGCGCGCTCGCACGAGCGAGCGAGAGAGAGAGAGAGAGAGAGAGAGAGAGAGAGATCGCGTGCCGTCGCACGCTCGCACCGTTCCGTTCCGGGAATCCTCGCGACAGTCGTATTATAATTGCGCCGTACATCTGCGTTCGCGAGAAATTGTATCGATTGCGTCGAATCTAATACCGAAGTACCGTATACTCGCGATTATTACAGAATTGACAACCCCGCGCGCGAACCTCCACCTGTTCGTTTCTCTGTACGAAGAGCGCGGGATCTCGGGTCGCGGCCACGTGGCCGCTTAAATTGTAAAAATTAGGACACCGATTAAAACATTAATCTCGAGACTAATCACGCTGTCATTTCTCAACCTGCGAGATCCATCCTGCCGTAAGGGCCGTCCCCGTCCTTCCTGCGTCCGAACCTCTGACCCTTCGCGAGTCGCGTAACGTAGCTCGAAGCTCGGTAACGGAAATTCTTGATTCAATTCTCTAAGTGTAGAAAACCGTCTCGTTTCGCGTGGTATCCTTCCGATACCTGGCGCCCGAACATCGTCCGTTAATATCGCTATCGAGTTTTCGAATCGCGTTTTGTGCCGGGAGGACCTCGTCCGTACGGCCGGCCGAGGCCCGGTCTACGCGCCTGTAAAATCCCGGAGTTGTCTCATCTTTCGTCCGCGGAAACCGCGCCGAAAAAAGAGCAACGTCACAATACATAAATATTATATATTCTATGTAAGTATGTGTATATTACATTTTAATACATGTATATATATATATATATATATATATATATATATATATATATACATATGTCAGAAATTCGGTATAGCAGCCTCGAGTCTACGACTGTGTCCTTCGACGGTTCTGGGGTAAGTCCTGAGCGGTCAATCACAGTGCTCTTACCAGAAGGCATACTCGCCTTCTCCACTCCGTGGCCAGATCCTTCAAGGGAATCCTTGTTCCTTAAGCCTGCAATACTTAAGGATACTTAAGGATCCCTAACTTTCTAAACAGATGTCAACGAATGCGGCCCATCAGACGTCTGCACAACTTCAAGTTGCTAGGCGTCATCTCGGGTTTCTTCGTCGACGGAAGTACGCCTTGAGAGGCCACCCTCAATCACTGACCCTACCATAAATTAACCGAAAGCGGAGTAGCGTCGGGCTATCTGCTTTCTATTATTTTCAAAAACAGGCTGTCGCTAACACATATATACAGGGTGGCCCACATAACTCTGAACAGCTCAATATCTCGAAAACTATGCCATCGATTTTAAAGTTCTTAGTCTTAAATTGCATGGAACTGAAGGGCCTTTCTGATTACATAAACGTGAAGTGGCCTCCCTTCCCCTTTAACGGGGGAGGGGAGGTACCTTTGTAATTTTAAATGGAACCCCCTATAAAATGTTACATATTTAGATTCTACAGGAAAAAACAAGTCAATTTTGTCTGAAACATTTTTTTGTCAGATACTTCCATGATGAGATACAACAGTTTGAAGTTTCGAGTTGTAGGTACTTGAAGCTCTTGGAAATAGCGTTATGGAATTATACTTGCTTATGTTACTTGCTAATGCTTATGATTTTTTGGTATCCGTGCCGGGTCGATATCGTATTATTATTAAAAGTTATAGCACATAATAGATTTCGCACAATACGTACTTTGACCCCCTCCCTTCCATAACCGTGAAGTCCTGGGAAAAAGTTTTTGCACGGAATCAATGTTAGACCCAAAGGGCTACCAATATGCAAAGTTTCAGGAAAATTGGTCTTGCGTAATTTTGGCCGATTTCGAATCAACGCCTTTGACGGTCCCACTATATTGCCTTCTACGGCGTCCTCCACGCCGAGCTCCTCAAGTTCTGTAACGACTGCCTGGCCCGCGGATCCTTCCCCGCGGTGTGGAGGTCTGGCTCGATACGTGCCCTGCTTAAGGACACTGACAGAGACGATTAGCCAAATTCTACAGATCTATGTGCCTCCTACCGATGGTCAGCAAGTCCTTGCAGAGACTCATGGTCAGAAGACTCGACCCGATCTTCTTGCACCCGCGGTTTACCCCGCTGCGCCAGTTGGGATTCCGTAAGGGCAAATGCACCGTGGACGCAATCCTCGAGATGCGGGAGTGCGTCGCCGACTCGGACTGGAAGTGCAATTTTAAACTACATTTTGAAGGTACACTTAAAGGATTGAAAAGTTCTTCCAATTTGGAGTGTTTGAAGAATTTATCTGAGTCCCTGTATAGATGTAGGGTCATTGTTAAAATTAAGAATTTGTCTGAGTCCAATTGGGAACTCGATGGAATTTGAACGAGAGTACACATGCGCGACAATCCCTTCTAGGTTAATAGTCGTGTCTCCATTTGAATCTAATGGTTTCCACGTTATGCAATTTCATTTTCAAATCGGGCACCGTTAGCATCGCGCCGTCGTCGTCGTCGCGAATTCAATTTGTTTCACTATCTCTGGATTCTTGAAACAATCGAACTCGTCCCGGAATCTTCATCCATTTAACACGATCGCTCCCGTGAAAGTACAGAAGCGTAAACTAGATGGACAATGGAAACGTCTGTGACCTATATACCCTTTGCTTGAGTAATGAGAAAGATACGGTCGAGCACTTTCATCGAATTGCAACGTTCATCGTAAATAGTACGCTCGGAAACGAATCAATAGGGATTGTTCGTTTTTAATTTCAGTGTAATTGGCGAGCCGGCTATTCGTCAGATTCCTGTTTCATCACGCCCGGCTCCCTCTTCGAACGAGCAGTTCGTAACTTTGAGACGGCTTTCTCTTGAGTCGATCTAATTGACCTCTGCTTCGGATTCAATTTCAAAGAAATTCGACGGAGAAGCTCGAATTAAAAGCCAATTGAAACGCAGGGTAGGAAATATACCAACTGTAAACACTATTCTGTTTCACTTTAATCGCTAAACTGTAGATCAGTGATGGCCACGGTAGGGGCCCCTCAAACGCCTGCTTCTCCCACCAACCTCTTTTTCACGCAGCGCGCGCCTTCGCAACCCGCGAGAGAGTGTCAGCTGATCCGCTACACGGCGCTGTCTCTCTCTTATCCGCCTGTTTCTGTTCAACGTATGTTTGTTTGTTGTTCTCTTTGTCTCTCTTTACCTTCGCGACGCGAGTTTGGATTTGAACGTTTTGCACGGTGATCAACCGATCGCCGTGTTTATCAGCTGACATTAGCTGGTAGCCAGAAAGTCATGCCGTTTTTACTTGAACTATTGTTGGTTATTTGGATCCTCGGAAGAATAACATCGAAGGGGTCACCAACGAATATAGATCGCGATAATCGCGAAATTCCAGCACGTTTCAAACTAACGCGATATTTAAACACTATTATTTATTCATAATGTGTGGTGCCACTTTTATTTTTTATAACTTCTAACATTCTTCTTGGTAACGATTTATAGAAGTTTTTACTTGTTTTTTGGCTTAAACGTGTCCACTCCTCTTCAATGCACATTTTTAACTCTTCCACGTTATAAAACTGTTTTCCTCTAGAGTATACTGTCCTAGCTACTATTCCCCAACAATTTTCTATAATGTTTAAGTTGGGGCAGCGCCCCGGACAACAAGACAAATTGCCGCCCCTTAAGAATATATATATATTTTAAATAAAGCCAAAATGGCGCCCCTAAATTTTGGCGCCCCGGACAAATGTCCGAATTGCCTGCCCCTAGAGCGGGCCGTGTTCGGGAGATCTCGCGGGCCATGGTAAAACATACAGGGTGTCCCAAAAATGTCTGAGTTCTTTTAAAGGGGAGGTTCCTGAGGCCATTTGAAGCGGCATTTTCCTTTGCAAAAATGGCCGTTTCGGCTTTGTTCAGGAATTATTAACAAAAATCACGGACCAATCAGAGCGCGACGTAGAGGCGTGTTGGCAGAGACGGCCGCGCGACAGAAGTCGAGCGATGGTGATACACCGCGGTCGAAAGCAAGGAACAAACAAGAGAAGAAAATTTTTCGAGTCCTATGTCGGATAGTTCAAATTTGAATATGTTGTAGTCTTTAGTAGCCTATGAAGGAATCTCGAAGGATTTTTTGAAATCTTGAAAAATGTTGGATTTGCAGACATGTAAAGAAAAGTGGCAACTTTTTTTTAATAAATGATAACACTAGAACTAACGTACCGAGGAGAATGAGTTTTTAGGAGCTTGTAGTGAACACAGAAGAGCATCCATTGAAAATATTTCGATTTGGAAAAAATTATTTTTTCACCATTTATTTTGAAAAAGTTTTAAAGAAATGTAATTTTCCTATAGCCGGGACTGTTTTAAAAATTCGAAAAAAAACGAGGTAACAGCTCCAAGTCTCCTCTTTACGAACCTATTTTTTAAAAGGCAGGCGCTTTAAAATTGACGGAATTAGAATTATTTTAAAACCTTGCTTACCTTGGTTCTCCTGTAAAGCCCCAGCGAGGTGAAAATGATTCCTGTATTCACAAATTGTTCTACGTGAAACACTGAACCTGCCTACTCGTTAAATTCACAAGAGCATTTTAATTATTCGCTCTATGAAACTATCGAGCAGAAGGGGTCAATGTCCTTTCACTGCGCGATCCGGCCCAAATTGTTAATTTATTCACGATCACAATAAAACTATTCACATATATCCATTGGGCCCACAAACGTTGAAAGAAATCCACACAAATGATTCACAGAAATCCACATATCACGCACAACTAGTTCACACTTGATTCACGTAAATCCACTGTTTCGACTGCCGTCCGTCCACGCTGACGATCGTAGGAAGACTAGTATAGGACAGCTGACGAGGTTAACGGCCTTTCAACAGCACACTGCCGATTTTCATTTCAGCAACTGTTCGATGGAACCGTGTTTTCAAATGGAATGGGAAATCGAGGGTCATTCTGGTACGCTTCTACCCCCGAGTTATCATTTATTGAAAAAAAGATGCCACTTTTCTTTACACGTCTGTAAAACCAACATTTTTTAAGATTTCGAAAAATCCTTCGAGATTCGTTCATAGGCTACTAGAGACTACAACATATTCAAATTTGAACTATCCGACATAGGACTCGAAAAATGTTCTTCTCTTGTTTGTTCCTTTCTTTCGACCGCGGTGTATCACCATCGCTCGACTTCTGTCGCGCGCGGCCGTCTCTGCCAACACGCCTCTAGGTCGCGCTCTGATTGGTCCGTGTTTTTCGTTAATAACTCTTTAACAAAGCCGAAACAGCCATTTTTGCAAAGGAAAATGTCACTTCGAATGGCCTCAGGAACCGCCCCTTTAATGGAACTCAGACATTTTTGGGACACCCTGTATATTCTGTTAATGTCAAAGTAAGCTTGCACTACCTATGCAGTATACACAGCTGCATTATCTTGCAGAAAAATGAATTTTTGTTTCGCCATCCTGGCTGCATGGTTTGATAATTGTTTATTTACAACGTTCGTATATAATTTGCTATTCATTTTTGTGGTAATAAATTCAATATTTGTTTGCACATAGTAGCCTATTGCCGCCCATATCATTACTCCACCGCCACCCATTTGTCGCCTTTGCAAGAAAACTTCCTTCTTTCTCAAATCATGTAAATAATAACTCAGACCATCGGGCCAAAACAAATTGAAAGAAGATAACTCTTCTCTGACGAAAAACGTTTTAATGATCAAGGGGATGATTCCTCACATAAAATCTAGTCGAAAATAAAGAATATTATATTTTCATGCGGGGCTTCATTTTCGAGAAAATCGAGTTTGAAGACTCGTCGTGCATTAGTATGTGCACAGAGTAGAATAGGTTGGTCATGATCAGACGCGACAGCCGATTTATATCTAATTGTACGCGTATTCGCTGAATACGCCTAATCCAAACCTTAGCGAACACTGCCAAGAGAAACAAAAACGAAATTATTAGAAATACCTTAACATTTTACACGGAACTTGTCGCTATCAACAAGACGATAACTATTATATGGATTCCTTCTAGTGGTGTGCGAGAACCCGAGAATGTCGAGTCGAGACGAGACGAGAATTTTTTCACGCAGTCATATAAGCAGTAATGAAAGGATTATTCTTTCTCGTCTGAGTACTGGTCATTGCAAGATGGCACGTGAATTTTTCATAAAGAAGACAGACCCTCCCTTCTGTTACGAAACACCGCTCACGGTACACCACTTTTTATACGACTGCCAAAAATTCTCTACTCAGCGTCTCAAATTTAAAATCAACCCGAATACTGCCCTTACGTCTCAAAAACATGTAAGAAATACTACGGCTGAATTTCCGAAGACGTCCATGCTCAGAATTGGATGAAATTTTTACGAGGGTACGAAATTTTTTTTCTTTGTTCCAATTTTTACCGTCGAGATACATTGATTAAATATTACTTACGATATTCTGTGAAAACAACCGTAAAAGAGAAGATTAGAACAAGCGTATTATAGCGGCGTAGGCTCCACGTTGGGTATGATCGTTGGACCTACGTTGGACGCGATCGTTGGCCCAACGAAAAAAATAGCGACATTTCTAACGGTTGGCCAACCAATACTGCAACGTAGGCCCAACGAAATGCCAACCATAAATGCTACTATTCTCAAAATTTTATTCAATTCTGAGCATGGTCGTCTTCGGAAATTTAGCCAATACTATTGAATTCCGCAACAAAATCAACCTCTTCCACAAAATCGGTGTTTACGGCCGCGGTTGATCCGATGATCGTTCGGGCTTTGAATGTATTTGCACAGCGAGGTGCCCGCTAATTTACTAGGATCGAAGGACCACTTTCCAAACCTTCGCGATTGGAAAAACTAAATAACTACGATATGAACTGTTTCCGAAAGGGAGAAACTCCAACACTCTTTATTTATCGAACAAGTGACAGACTTCTGTATATATCAACGAGTTAACCAGATGATACTAATTTTTTGGTTGCTGTTACCGAGTCGCGTTGTGTACAAAGTCACACAGGGAGAGCCCGAGTTATCTCTTTTATTTCCTCGGTTCTCCCTTCCTAAAACGAAATTTGTCCCTACTCCAGGGAAACTAAGGGTGGACGGAAACTAAAACCAAGATGCAAGAAACGGGCTTAACGAATCGCAAGGATCGCGGGAGTTGCAAAATGCATAGGCATACAAGCTAAGGGAAGGGGTGTTCGCGACGCTGCCAGCACGTCCCAAAAGCTGCGAAAAGCGAAGCTTGGGGAATCCCAGGCATCTGGCAGCGATACCGCGCTAAGGCCCCGAGTGCCTAGCCGCGCCGATTCGAAGAAAACTAAACTATTGGTGCCCAGATGTTTTAAAACAGGGACTTGTGCCCTGGGTCGGGACGGAAATTGCATTAACAAAGAAGACGGTGACAGGCCCATGCCGTAGCCAGATTGCACGAGTCGCGTACCGAGCCCAGGACACAATAGCGATTGCACTATAATAAACCAACGTCCGCTGCTGGCCGCTACAATCGGTAAATATTATGTTTATGTGAGGCACCTCGACTGTCCTTGACCTTGACATATGTTGTCAAGATCACCTTTCTGAGTAACACGCAAGAGGTTTCTGACGGCGCTCGTTGGTTATTAAAAAGTTATAAACAAAAGAAGTTTTCAAAATATAGCAGTTTTTTTAAGTATTGAAGGCTAAAACAATATGCTGTAGTGACATATGCTATCAAGGTCTCCTTTCTAAATAATCCCCAAGAGGTTTTAGCCGTCGCTCGTTTTTTATTAAAAAGTTATGAACAAAAATATACCGATACTACTATAATGCAGTTTGCCCGTATTTAAATGAATGTGATTTTGGATTGGACATATGTTATCGAAGATATTCTCTGAAATTGGACGACCTCAAGATGGTGTTAGGTCTGTGACCTAACCCAGGCTTAACACCATCTTGAGTGTTCAGCCGTCGCTCGTTTTCTATAAAAAAAGTTAACAAATCAATTTCGACTATGTCTCCTTTTGACAGCTTGTACGAGAATAAAGCGTACTTACAACCAAAATTTAACGAAGGTTTTTTGCAATTATCTCGGAAACTAAGTCCGAGCGACGGGTAGATGTATAGAGTAAAGTTGTTCAGAATGTTGTCTTTGAAAACATATGTGAAGGTCAAAGTCATCCGAGGTGCCTCCCCTAAACGTAATAGTTACCACAAAATCTGAAGTCATCATTGAAGTTCGTCGCTAATGACCTCGATGTTGATGTGACATAAAACCTTATATACAGGGTGGCCCACATAACTCTGAACACCTCAATATCTCGAAAACTATGCCATCGATTTTAAAGTTCTTAGTCTTAAATTGCATGGAACTGAAGGGCCTTTCTGACTACATAAACGTGAAGTGGCCTCCCTTCCCCTTTAACAGGGGAGGGGAGGTACCTTTGTAATTTTAAATGGAACCCACTATAAAATGTTACATATTTAGATTCTACCGGAAAAAACAAGTCAATTTTGTCTGAAACATTTTTTTGTCAGATACTTCCATGATGAGATATAACAGTTTGAAGTTTCGAGTTGTAGGTACTTGAAGCGCTCGGAAATAGCGTTATGGAATTATACGCGCTCGAGTCCTTTGCTTATTCGTGAAGAAATAAAATGTACTTTAAATTAAATGTTCAAAATGTCCACCACGGGCTTGTAAACATTTATTTACTCGAAACGTCAATGTTGTTCTAACATTTTTTAACATTTCGGGAGTCACTGAAGCGCAAGCGTCACGTATTCTTTGTTTCATATCCTCTTTTGTCGTCGGTGGTTCAAACATAACTTTGTCCTTTACATATCCCCATAAGAAAAAATCTAATGGTGTTAAATCGGGGGATCGAGGAGGCCAATGACGAGGTCCTCCACGACCTATCCATTTGTTCCCAAATTTTTCGTTCAAAAATTGCCTGGTGATGATTGCAAAATGTGAAGGAGCGCCGTCTTGTTGGAACCACATTTCTCTTTTAACGTGCAGTGGCACATCTTCCAAAAGCGCAGGCAAATGATTTTTTAATAAATCACAATAACTTGCAGATGTTACAGTTTCTTGAAAAAAATAAGGTCCAATCACAAAATCTCCTATTAGGCCACACCAAACATTTAAAGACCATCGATGGTGAAAGGGAACACATCGCATCAATATCTCGAAAACTATGCCATCGATTTTAAAGTTCTTAGTTTTAAATTGCATGGAACTGAAGGGCCTTTCTGACTACATAAACGTGAAGTGGCCTCCCTTCCCCTTTAACGGGGGAGGGGAGGTACCTTTGTAATTTTAAATGGAACCCCCTATAAAATGTTACATATTTAGATTCTACCGGAAAAAACAAGTCAATTTTGTCTGAAACATTTTTTTGTCAGATACTTCCATGATGAGATATAACAGTTTGAAGTTTCGAGTTGTAGGTACTTGAAGCGCTCGGAAATAGCGTTATGGAATTATACGCGCTTGAGTCCATTGCTTATTCATGAACAAACACAAACAATAATATTTACAATTCTTGAGTCTGACTCACTTATCTATGAAAACGTTTTCAGTTTAGAGCTGTTATTCAAGCAGTAACATTGTGATTATGGCTACTTTTGACACAGAAGTGAATATGTTATTAACGTTAGGTGAATGCCAAAAAAATTATCGGCGTGCAGCAGTGATGTTTTTTGAACGTTATGGGATCAAAAAATGTCATGCAACATTTCATAATTTAGAAAAGCGGCTTCGCGAGCACGGTGAATCGTGTAAAAAAACTCGCAATAAACCTAAAGCTGTCACTAATGAAAATAATAGTGCCAGTATTCTTGCTGCAATTACATTAAATACTCGTATTAGTCAACGTAGACTTACACAAACATCACATATTAGTCGTTCATCGATTCAACGAATTTTGAAACGGCAAAAGTATCATCCGTATCACATGGTTTTATCACAAGAGCTTTCGATAGCAGATTACGATCACCGCGTAAGATTTTGTGAGTGGCTGCAGGGTGTTGTGGAAAATGACTTTTTGTGCAAAATACTTTTTTCCGATGAGGCCACTTTTATGAATTCAGAGCATGTAAATAGACATAATCTGCATTATTGGGCCGTGGAAAACCCAAATTGGATGCGATGTGTTCCCTTTCAACATCAATGGTCTTTAAATGTTTGGTGCGGTCTAATAGGAGATTTTGTGATTGGACCTTATTTTTTTCAAGAAACTGTAACATCTGCAAGTTATTGTGATTTATTAAAAAATCATTTGCCTGCGCTTTTGGAAGATGCGCCACTGCACGTTAGAAGAGAAATGTGGTTCCAACAAGACGGCGCTCCTCCACATTTTGCAATCATCACCAGGAAATTTTTGAACGAAAAATTTGGGAACAAATGGATAGGTCGTGGGGGACCTCGTCAATGGCCTCCTCGATCCCTCGATCTAACACCATTAGATTTTTTCTTATGGGGATATGTAAAGGACAAAGTTATGTTTGAACCACCGACGACAAAAGAGGATATGAAACAAAGAATACGTGACGCTTGCGCTTCAGTGACTCCCGAAATGTTAAAAAATGTTAGAACAACTTTGATGTTTCGAGTAAATAAATGTTTACAAGTCCGTGGTGGACATTTTGAACATTTAATTTAAAGTACATTTTATTTCTTCACGAATAAGCAAAGGACTGAAGCGCGTATAATTCCATAACGCTATTTCCGAGCGCTTCAAGTACCTACAACTCGAAACTTCAAACTGTTATATCTCATCATGGAAGTATCTGACAAAAAAATGTTTCAGACAAAATTGACTTGTTTTTTCCTGTAGAATCTAAATATGTAACATTTTATAGAGGGTTCTATTTAAAATTACAAAGGTACCTCCCCTCCCCCGATAAAGGGGAAGGGAGGCCACTTCACGTTTATGTAGTCGTAAAGGCCCTTCAGTTCCATGCAATTTAAGACTAAGAACTTTAAAATCGATGGCATAGTTTTCGAGATATTGAGCTGTTCAGAGTTATGTGGGCCACCCTGTATAAGAAGAAAGAAAAAACTTTACGATGGGGGTTACTATTATTCACGATAAAGCGTGGCACCGGCTATTTTTGAATATTTGCGAAGCGTCGATGTGCTGTGAGTGGAAACTTAAAAGCTCTTCGCCTAGAAATGTAATCCACCTTGCACGGCGCGCACAAACGATTATAATTCATATCATTCTTGAATCGTTATGCTCTGAAACGTACGCTCCCCGATAAAAAAGGTTTCCGTGATGAAGAGCTGTCTGGAATCCTATCAATTCCCTCGTCTGTTAATTAAGCATCCCTGCGATGGGGGAGAATCTTCGTTTTCATAGATCCAAGTTGCATGCGTACGAGGTATATCTAACACATTCGCCCTGCAATAAACATGCATGCTTTATCGTATAAAATAGTATCTGTCCCGTAATCATGTTCTTTTTCTACCTCCAACATTATTTAAATACGAATCAAGATCAATTTATATTTCCACAGCCTACACTCTCTTTTACTCCTTGACTCCAACGCTCTCTAGCTTAAAACCATAAGCGTCTTGCTGCGTGATATTCTCATAAAAATACAGTGGCCGAAATAATGATAGGTTCACTAGTCGCGTCGGCTGGTCTATTGTTTCTATTTTTGTTTACGTTATCGAAAGTGTACTGTGGTGTTTGTTATTATTCCGCAAGAATGTGCCCTACACACTATATGAGCAGTCAGTCGAATATTAAAAGCGTTAGTGTGCAGACGTGCTTCTTTCAAAACACTTTGAAAATTCTCGGGTACAACATACGAAATAATCGTAGGTTCACGGTGAAATATATGAAAAATACTATTGATAGTGCAATCTTTTGAACGTTTTTGTATGGTAAGTACACAGATTAATAAAGTTTAAAAATTATAAAAAATATTTTATGTTCGTTTCATATTTTTAAAGCACAATGGCACGGGGAAAATCGTTAAATGATTACGAAAAGGGCCAAATTATTGCCTTTCACAATATGCGTCTCTGTAACAGAGAAATTGCAAGGAGAATTAAAAGATCTTCAAATGTTATAAACAATTTTTTAAAATTAAAAGAAAAATACGGCAGTAAAAATCTACAGGTCGTCCAAAAACATTAACACAGAGGGACAAAGGGAAAATTTTTCAAGAAGCACGGAAAAATAAACTTCATGCTTGTTTACGCCCGTGGTTGATCAAATGATCGTTCGGGCCTTGATTGAATTTGCACTGCGAGGTGCCCGCTAATATCTTGTACTCGAAGGACCACCTTCCTGGCGGAAGGACTAAGATAAGCAACGTGTAAGAACTATAGTTTATTTAACGTACCAAACTACACACCGCAATTGTCGGGTGATGTACAAAAAGCTAAGTTGGTAAACTATAGGAGAATTAACTTCTCTAACTGCTTCTATGGCTACACAGTAGAGATGGCGATATAGATATTTCAAGGTTCGTGTTAATTCTGAGGAAGAGACCGAGAATGCGCCAATTTAACACCTCGGTTCTCCCTTCCTAATGGAAAACTTATCCCTACTCTATGAAAATTAAGGGTGGGCGGCAGCTAAAACTAAATCTAAGAAAACGGGCCCAGCAAATAGCAAGAAACAAGGGCGTTACAAAACGCATAGGCGCAACGGGCTAAAGGAGGGGGTGTTCGCGACGCTGCCAGGGTGTCCAAACCCTCGAAGATCGAAACCTGGGAAATCCCAGGCATCTGGCAGCGATACCGCGTTAAGGCCCCGAGTGTCCAGCCGCGCCGATTCGGAGAAAACTAAATACAAAGGAAGCAGATGTTTTATGGCAGTTACTGCGCTCAAGGTGTGCAAATACCATCTTGTGCCCTAGGTCGGAGCGGCAATTGCACTAACAAAGAAAACGGTGACAGGCCCATGCCGTAGCCACATTGCAATGAGCCGCGTACCGACTCTAAGACACAATAGCGATGGCCCGTCATAAAACATCGCCCGAAGCTGGCCGCTACAATGCTTCTAAAATAAAAACAAAATTAGACTTGCCAGTTGATGTTCGACGTGTGCAGCAAGTTCTGAGATTGAGTGGAACATTTAAATATACTAAAAAGGCGAGAAAACCACTCCTAACTAAATTCTACAAGGAGGAAAGGTTAAAGTTTGCAGAAAATCATATGTCATGGACTGAAAAATGGAAAACGGTGATTTTATCTAATGAAAAAATATTTAATTTGGATGGCCCAGACGGGTTTTAATATTACTGGCATGATCTGCGTAATCAAAAACATGTGAAAATGACAAGAGTCCATGGAGGAGGATGTGTAATGCTTTGAGGTGCATTCGGCAATAACGGCAAGACTCCGATAATTTGTTTCCTGCCAAAAGCCAATGCTGAAAAATATCAGGAACTACTAGAGTACGTACTGGATGAATATGGCGACGGATTGGTGGGACTAATTTAATATTCCAACACGATAATGCAGCGATACATCGCGCAAAAACAATTCAAAACTGGTTTGAGAGGGTAAAAGTTGAAGTTTTACCCTGGTCATCCAAGATTCCGGACTTAAATCCCATTGAAAATCTTTGGGGAATTTTAGCACGAAAGGTATACGCCAATGGAAAACAGTATTGCACTGTTTCCGAACTCAAAAATGGGATTAGAGAGGCGTGGCCTGCAATTAAATTAGAAACTTTACAAAAATTAATTGAAACCATGCCACGCAAAATATTTGAAGTGATTAAAAACGAAAAAGGAAGTTCAACTAAGTATTAAACTATTTTTATTTCTTTTCTTATTATATTTTTCATGTAAAAATATATAATGAACCTATCTTTATTTCGTACATGAATTTTACGGTTTTTGATAAAAAAATTTGTAATATACACAAATTATATTATGTTATTCATTTGAATTATGTACTTTGTAAATTATATTAGAAAGAATAAATAAATTTAAAAATACTATATAAAACACATGTTTATGTTAACAAATTAAAATGAACCTATCATTATTTCGGCCACTGTAGTTATGGCTAGCTAGAGTAGTTTGCAATACAATGCGGTAACAGTAGGAGTTGCATGGTTAATGAGGGCTGCTTCTCGTGTAATGGCACCGAAAACAAGCGATATTTAAGAATTGTTTTCTGAATAACTAAGTGTTTTTTTTTTAAGTTCAATTCTTCTTATTATGTATTGTATAATATTATATAATACGCATATTTCTCGAAACTATGTAATTTAAACTGACGTTTCGGGGCGTACAGAGTAACTAAAATACTAGTAATGTAATACATTTCGGACGAAACTCCTTCATTTCTTTACATGTGTTTTTAAAAATGGAACCTAAAATTTATATTTGATTTCTTATTTATAATATTTTTTTGAACAATATAAATTTAACTAATCGGCCGAAAAAAGTAAGCTTTTCTTCCAAACCCTAGAAATTTTCCAATTTTTCATATTTTTCTTTCAAAATAGGTTTTTGGCGGCGGCTGAATTGCATTAGAGAGGCAGAAAGGGAAAGTAAGCGTTTCGTCCTGGGCCCACTAAGAGGACCCGTCAGTAAGGCTAATGGGATCTGACATTTTGAGTGGCGCCATCTGCTGCCGAAAAGTAGAAATACTCTAAGCTTGGCTTGGCTTGGCTTACAGCAGCTTACAGTGTTAACAGGCGTTAATTACAGTATAAACTTACAGTGTTAAAACAGGTGTTAATTAAAAATAACGTTACGGAAGCTTCAATTTTTTCACCGCGTAGCAAAAAATATTTCGATTACTGTGCAGTGGAAGATTGTGATAGTAGAGCGAGCAAAAATTTATTGCTCCGTTTCCATACTTTGAAATGAAGTATGTGAAGTGAACTGCTTGAAATTTATAAGACCTCCATTTCTAAAATGTAAGAAACAATTTAGCAAAGAACAGTCTATTTTAACAACTAAAATAGCCAAAGCTAGAGTGCAGATTGAAAGATCTAACCAGCGTATAAAGACTCAAAATTCTTGGTTCAGTGATGACTGTGACATTGGCGCCTCTAATAGAAGATATTTGTACAATTATTTGTGGAGTAATTAATATCTCCTCACTAATTCTAAGCAATTCGAAATTTATAAAATTATAATTGTAAAATAAGGTATGTTAAAAAACAAATTTGTTTTGTAAAATGAATTATTAGAGAACACATACTTTATTGATTTTTATACATGTATTTATTTCACTTGTTATTATTTCTTAAGTCTATTTACTCTCATCACATACTTTTTCCAATAAACAAACTTTATATAACATATTCGTATAATAAATATTTTTTAATTTAGTCAACATTGAAAAAATAAAACTGTCATTTCTTGTAACTTTTAAAGCTAAATATTTTTTGTTACACTTAGAATATATAACAAAATATGTTAATTCTAAATTCTACACTGCCATTCCCAGCTGGATTTGTCCATAATACCGATGCTTTTTCCTCAACACAACATTTTCTCCTTCCTCTCAAACATTTTAAGTAAAAAAAAAGATAACAATACAACGTTAAGACCAAGCACTTCGTCGCCATATTGGATAGCTATATATATTGTCCACGCCCCCATGTCAGATCCCAATACAGGGTGAGGCACCTAAGACTTTCACTGAAAATATCTCTGTTGTTTTTAATAATACGAAAAAATGATGGTAAAACTTACGTTTAGGGGAGGATGCTCCGATGACCTTGACCTTAACATATGTTGTTGAGGACAACATTCTGAACAATTTTTGTCATTACAACTATCCGGTGCTCGGTCTTAGTTTTCGAGATATTTGCGAAAAACTATTGCTAGTACTGTATTGAATTTTCTGTATTCTTCGTGGCAACGTAAGGCTACCATAGTTTCGAATGAGCTACACCTTAGATAAATAAACATAGCAAGAACTCATACATCCGAATGTGACCCATGTGCGATCCAGTGCGGACCAGTAGCGATCAGTGTATACATCTGTGCGTTACTTGCAAGTCTCGTGAGTTTTTGAATTATTTCAATATAGATACTATTCGATATACTCATAATTTTGTCTGCGTGCTCTCCGCAGTTCACACCCAGCGTTTCTGAGACGAAGGTTCTCACATTAAACAATGTAAAATCAACTCAAACCAATACCAATTTGTTTTACTATCAAATGCGATAATATAATACATGTATGCTGTATTCGTCTCAGTTGATTTTATATTGTATAATGTGAAAGCCTTCTTTTTAGAAATACTGTGTGGATGTGTGTGGTATTGTCGCTTCTCATCCCCACAACGTGTTTACAAACAAAAAATAAACAGATGCGGGCCCGGAACAGGTTTACGTTGCCACGGAGCGTGGAAGAATACGGAAAATTTAATACACTATTAGCAATAGTTTTTCGCAAATATCTCGAAAACTGAGACCGAGCACCGGGTAGTTGTAATGACAAAAGTTGTTCAGAATGTTGTCCTCAACAACATATGTCAAGGTCAAGGTCGTCGGAGCATCCTCCCCTCAACGTAAGGTTTACCAAAATGATTCAGAAAGAAAATGTTTTATTCAGTGGGGCAATTATTGTGATGATTGACACTCAAAACGACAAAAAACATGTGCGTAATTTAAGTATGGTAAGCAAAGACTATTTGAATGGTACGAATGTCGACTGCGCATAGGAACGGTCCTGGCGAGTCGAGAAAACGTTGCAATGGCCGCGTGGCGCGAACGCGTCACGCACAAGCTGTCAATGAATATTTTCTTGACCTGCAGATGTACTAACCGAACCAAATACTTTTCGTGAATGGTTTCTTTATCATAAATGTCTGTAGAATTCAATACTTTATAGTAAAATCCTGTTAGATAAAGGATTTTTCACATAAATACAAAAATAATGCGTAGAAATTGCCAGCGCCAGCTATTTTTCAAACTTTAACAAGCATTTACAACTATTAGAAAGTAAAAAAATATATAATTGGCTATATGGATATATAGACGAGAGTCCCTTCTAATTTTTTACTCCAACCTGAGCTTTCTAACATGTATAGTTTTCGCGTAACACCTAATTTTTCATCAAAATCATGGATTTCTACAAAAACCAATTTTTTCGAAAACGTGCGTGGTAGAGCAATTCTGCTTCCGGATTCGGTTTTAGAATGACAAACGGTATAAGAATCTAACAACACATATTGCAAACAAAATTTCGTATTTTACAGTGTAATTACACAAACAAACTTATTATAGGACGATTGAACCATCTTAACACTTTGCCGTCCGGCGACACCACAGTGGTGTACTGGACGGCACAGTGTTAATTGCGCATTATTTAATGCATTCAGGACATATCAACGTTTCAATACAGAACGCAAGAGTCTCCGATTTCATGATTTTTTATTGAAAGTGTCTGCTGCTCTCAGAGTTAACGATGACATTAGTAAAACTTGAAAATTTATAATCACCCGATAACCTCAAGAACGGCCGGAGCCAAGCGAAGAAATTTTCACGAGACGTGCGGACGGCAAAGTGTTACAATAAAAATTGTGCTGATTTCACAATGGTGATGCCCATCTTGTACCGAATAGTTTATAAGCAAGAAGATCTCTTTAGCGAGACAACCGTGAACTTACAGTAGAATGACTGTATAAATTTTAACATGAAATTGGCATCGTAAATATTATTTTTACGATTCATATGAATTATGTTCATTCCCTGGGAGGTGGTGTTCATTCACTAGACAGTTCATCCTATATAAAAATAGTAAATGGGAAAATTGTCACCCTGAGGAACATATGAGGGTTAAGAGAATTTGCGGGAGACGTTACAAATGTCACAAATTTTGTATTTTCGTGATTTGGGACTTGAACCGATGTTACGTTTGATTTACAGTATTGTTGTAGTGGAAATAATAACTGTAAAAATATTTTTGTTTATGGGACCAGATCGGCGTTATACAGGCTGTTCATTTTAACTCGAACACCTAAATTATTTTCGCTACTATTAAAAGTAAGAAAAAATAACTAAATAGGATGTACAGGGATTTAAGACGTATATCAGATGGTAATAAAAAGAAATCCTTTGAAGGTTAATTTAACGGTTTTTTTAAGGGCATCGTATGTTTTTTGCATATTAACATGTATCTTTCATAATGCAATGTGGTAGTCGGCGTCAAAATGAGTTCAATGATCTACACACCATGACCTTGAAATGGCCTTGAAGGCGAAAAAATCAGTTTCAGTTTGAAGAATACAAAAGTTATAAACGAAAAGGGTAATATCACCTTATTTTATTAATTGCTCAAAATGTTGACATTTCCGCGATTCATGGTGTAACATGCATTCTATATTCGTTCCTTCAAATCTTCTGGCGTCGTGGGACTTTCGTTATAACGGATCTTGCTGCGGATGACCAGCATTTTGAGCAACTAATAAAATAAGGTGATAATTACCATTTTCGTTTTATTACTTTTGTCTTCTTCAAACTGAAACTGATTTTTTCGCCTTCAAGGTCTGTTTAGGAATGGTCGAAGAGACAATCGAAAGAAGTATCGTTCGGTTTTCGCGACATTGTTTGCGTGTGCCGTCGGTGATGAGCGGCATAAGAACGCTCTCGCGTCGACCGTATTTATACATCGCATCGAGCTCAGCTGGTCTAGCTCGGCGTCGAAATCGGGGTGAACGAACCCAAAGGTAAACCGATCGGCGCCGAGTACTGACAAATGTACATATGTATGTACATTATATTTGCCGCGTGCGCCATCCGTTCGACGATCCATATTTTGAATCCGTTCCTTAATTTCCTTGTTTCCCTGGCATCTTCGATCGTCAGGGCATTGCCCCCGTTATCTAACGAATGCTCGAAGCTGCCTCGTCCTTGTAATTTCAAAATTCCTACTCCTTACCCCTTTATCAAAACGGTGGTCTACCACTATACAGGGTGGGGCAATAACTATGTCCAGTTTGAATATTGCCGTTATTTGTAATAATATGAAAAAATGTTATATAGAAAACTTACACGGTATGGAGGGGGACATATTGTGACACAAACATTTTCTGCGTGGGTGGAGGCATAGAGGAGATTTCAAGGTCAACTCTATTTTTTTAAATGGAATGTTATGTTTTTTTTATCACGATGCGATAGCCAGTGTTCAGACGAATTCATCGAGTTATCATTGAAGGTCATGCAAGGTCAAATATGGTAGTAAAATAAACTTTATTATATTACGGGAGATGCTCGAATTGATGACTGTTTGCGTCAATGCAAAGTTGCAATCTTCGTGTCCCTGCATCACGTGCATGTCTTATCGTTTCTGAACATATTCTAGCACAAGCTGTATTATTTCATAGACCCTCGCTTTTACATAAACGAATGGTTTTGTAACATTGTTTATGTTGTGGCAATACATCGCGTATAGCTAGAAATGTAAACATCTCATCAGCTCGTAATGTAAACATCTCACCAGTTCGTAACATTAACATGAATCGGTCAGTCAGTCTCGGTCGATTGTTAAGTCAAGTAGCTGCGTGATCATCAAAATGAAGTTTTCTTTCGAAGAGCAAGTGGATATGCTCGTCATTTATGGAGAAATGCGACAAAATTCGATAAGAGCTCAATCCTTGTATGAAGAACGATATCCAAACCGTACACATCCTTCGCACCGAACATTTGGAAGATTGTGCAAAAAATTATATGACACGAAGATTGCAACTTTGCATTGACGCAAACAGTAATCAATTCGAGTATCTCCCGTAATGTAATAAAGTTTATTTTACTACCATATTTGACCTTGCATGACCTTCAATGATAACTCGCAGAATTCGTCTCAACACTGGCTATCACATCGTGATAAAAAAACATAGCATTCCATTTAAAAAAATAGAGTTGACCTTGAAATCTCCTCTATGCATCCACCCACGCAGAAAATGTTTGAGTCACAATATGTCCCCCTCTATACCGTGTAAGTTTTCTATATAACATTTTTTCATATTATTACAAATAACGGCAATATTCAAACTGTACATAGTTAGTGCCCCACCCTGTATAAATAAACCCGCGGAACGCGCTCCGCACACACGTCTTTTGTCAGTTCCAACAGTTCGCTGTACACGTAGATTTTTCTATTTCTCTACTTCAGCTTTTCGCTCTGTGTTGTCTAGTCTTTGATTTAATAAACGTTTTGTTGTTTGAAATTCAACGCACCACACTTCGTTCACCTGCACGATCTCCTCCAGTGTCCTGGGCAGGACAATACCGGCTCCTTTTGGTCAGCCTCATGCAGTCCACTTAATTTTACATATCATTATCCAATTCGAAACAAGGTCACTTCAAGGTTATGGTGTGTAGGTCGTTGAATTCATCTTGATGCCGACTACCACATTGCATTATGAAAAATACATGTTAATATGAAAGAAAAATACGGTGACCTTGAATAAACCGTTAAAATGACCTTCAAAGGCCTTTTTTTTATTACCACCTGATACACGCCTTAAAATCATGTACATCCTATTTAGTTATTTTTTCTTACTTTTAATAGTAGCGGAAGTAATTTAGGTGTTCGAGTTAAAATTAACACCTTGTAGACGATTTACATAGATTTCCAAATGCTCCAAGAATTTTCGCGCGTTTGTCGATCCCTGAGATGATACTGTGAGGTTTGAATTGATATCAAGCAAGACACTTGACACATTTTCTATTATATACCGGGTGGTCATGAATTCGTGGCGCGAGCCGTGTAGAAGTACTTGCTTTACTTCTCACTAATTGTAATTATAAAAATGTGGCACCACTTGTCGCCTCAATAGACCTCTAATGAAATGGTTGGAAGCAATTAATCTTTTATTTTACATGGCAAGTATACTTTTATCAGACGAGTTCATTAACTATATCGTAAATTAGTCAATGACAAGATGAAGAATCGAAAATGGAAATTGAGTAAACATACTGCTTAATATTAATGGCTTCGTTTTCTCAATGGGCGTATTAAACTTGTACTCACTTTGCGAGAACATAAATCTAATGTTTGAGGCAACATCCAAAAAGGATTTGAAGATTACATTCTCGAGTTGTCGATATTTAAATTGTGATTATTTCGTAAAAACAAATAGTACAACCATAAGTCTGGACTCATTTTAAATCCTTTACTTTCGCAAGGTAGTCTTCAATTCAAACTGATTTTTTCGCCTTCAAGGTCTCTTCAAGGTTATGGTGTGTAGGTCGTTGAACTTATCTTGACGCCGACTACCACATTTGTTCGAGATTTCAGACCTCTCGAATGTTCTTTCCGTCGCGAGCTATTTCGATCCTGCCTGTTTCTTGCGAATCGTCGCAACGAGTTCTTATGTATAGGCCTTGCCCGCAACAGCGTCTGCCTATACATAAGAACCTCGCGTTTCGGCAGTTTTTCTGTACCTCGTCGCTCTTCGACTGTATTGCTCGTAACACACGCTTTTCTATTTACCGTTGTGCGCTTCACTTCTGTAAATCACTTCTCTAGTATTCACGTGCGCTTCACGTGAATATTATCATCTCTCACACCTCGTGCGCTTCACGTTGTGTGCCTCCCCTCATCATCACCCGCATCTCACTTGGTAACATCTTTCATCTTTTCTTTGTATCATATTCACTTTTTGCTTTGTACACACTATTTTTCTTAATATATCAACCTTTTACCAGTTCTACATTTCTCACTTTTAATACTCCCAACTCCGCTATACCTTCACCTTCATTCCTACCTTTTCCATGGCTATAGATTACAACAACATTGCATTATGAAAAATACATGTTAATGTGCCAGAAAAATACGGCGACCTTGAAAAAACCGTTAAAATGACCTTCAAAGAATTTTTTTTTATTACCATCTGATGCACGCCTTAAAACCATCTATATCCTTTTAGTTATTTTTTCTTACTTTTAATAGTAGCGGAAATGATTTAGGTTGTTCAGAATTGAACATCGCGCCGATTTCGCGGATCAGCCGTCGCAAACGTGATGACGCGATTCGTCGACTAGGCCGCGTCCGCGATGTCGTAATGCGCGGATTACCGTGCGACAGCACATACGCGTGCCAATAATTAGGCCGGTGCCCCCCCCCTTCTCCGTGACTAGGCAAGACGAACGTCGGTCCGTTACGCGGTCGTCTCGCTCTCACTACCGTTTTCCGCTGTAGAGCCGCCACGTGCGACCAACTATCCTTCTTTGCCTTGCGCCACGCACGTGGACCGAGAATTACTCTCACCAAGTTTATTTAAAACTTCCGGTTATTCAAACCACCTTTATTGTTCACTCCAAAAATACATAGTTTACACTAAGTGCGCGATCGCGTTAGTGGTTCAATAAAGACAAGGACACCACGTGTTCACTTCTCAAAACGCTGAGTTTTATTTCGGTTCGACCACCTCGATTTGCAATCCCCCATTCTGGGATAGATCCAGCCCCGAACATAGGTGTTCGAGTTAAAATTAACACCCTGTGTCTATCTCTCGTTAACCGCTCACCCTCTGGGTATCTCGATACGTTCGTTTGTTAGTCGGATACTGTCGGGAATCCGAAACGTATCATACTTTCGGGAGGTCGACTGTTCTCGACCGAGAATTACCGACCCGTCCCGAACCCGAGATTTCGGCTCCTCGCAAAAGCCAGCTGTTGTCCAAATTACAGTATTTCATCGATAATTGTCGCCACCACGGGTCCGGCCGGCGACAATTAACGTGCAGATGATACTATTCTTTGACTTGTGCCGAACGTAGAAAAGGACAGTGAAGCTCCAGAGCCCTCGGTCGCCGAGAAGTGTAACATAATACGGCTCGAATATGTGGGTGTGAAAACAACACCTAACCCAGTGACAAAACTTCTTTATTTTTTATTATTTTTTGATGGAACTTTCACCAACATATTCGTGGTATTTTTCTAATGAAAATGATACCAAATAAGATATAATTCCAATGGTATTTACTTGAGTAATGGACGATGAAAGTTTCGTGCGCAAGGAAGGACAGCGCATGGGAAAGAAAGAGACGCGGAGAGTCGTGATCGGCGGCACAGTTCAAAGGCCCACGTGACCTCACATTGTAATTCCAATAAAAAAACTTTTTTATTATTACTTATTTTTTTACGAGACTTTCTCCAATATATTTGTAGCATTTTTATAATTAAAGTAATACCAAACACGATATAATTCGGATCATATTTATAATAATTTTCCGAAACTTTCATCGTCCATTACTCAAGTAAATACCATCGGAATTATATCTTATTTGGTATCATTTTCATTAGAAAAATGCTACGAATATGTTGGTGAAAGTTCCATAAAAAAATAATAAAAAATAAAGAAGTTTCGTCATTGGATTAGTAGTGGTCTCACCGATATACTCGATCCGTATTATGTTACACTTCTCGGCGACCGAGGCATCTAGAGCATTACGGCTCCTCACGGGGTATACCCTGCGAAAGGAGGGATTGTTTTGCGACAATTATCGTTCAGAATTTCACGACAATTAACGATGAAATACTGTAATAGGCCTTTTAGACCACTGTGTGACGTCAAGACGATAATCCGACAAACAAATGTTTCCAACAAAAGTAAAACGATTTTCGGTCGTTCATTGACTCTAAGAAAAAAAAATTACAATAATAATAAATTATGTTCATCTTAATGTTTTAATTGCCACTATATATTTTTTGTTACATATTGTTATACCTAACGTCGAGCCGAATCCAATGACCTACTTTTATATAGCGTTACGCCTTCAAATAAAGCTACAATACTTTTGTCCAAAAAATAGGCCGTTTGGACCATTGATCGTCTGATGCGTCTGATCATGACAAGCCAATTCTACTTCCTGCGAATACTGAAACACGTGAACCCAACGGATCTTTAAACTCGATTTTCTCGAAAACGAGGCGTTAAACGAAGAAATGTTATTCCTTATATTTTATTTATTTTTACTTGTAGAAACATCACCTGTCCGCTTGTACATGTTATTCGGCCGCACCCTATACATATATTAACCTTAATACCGGTATTATGCCGGCTGACGAATACCGTCATTTCGCCGTATAATATATAAACAAAAAATCGGTCGGAAGAGGTTTGCTGTTTTATAATTACAAATTAAACAATGTTAAATTATTATTGTAATATTTGTTTACAAGTAAATACACCAGAATTTTATAGTGTTTGGCGGCGGTTGAAATGTGTTAAATATGAGGAAAATGAAAGAGGGCGTTTCCCCCTGGGCCCGCTAGAGGATTCTTCAGTAAGGCTATCTAGCGAACCCTACCTTGGACAATGGGGTATCATAAGGACGATTTAGGACGATATACAGGGTAGTCCTTTTAAATAAGACCACCTGAATATCTCTTCAGCTTATTGTGATGCCAAAAATATTTCTCACGTAATGTGCATGTTGTCAAAGCCAAGAATATTTTTTCCCCAAGGTCATTTTTTCGGAGTTATCAAAGTCATCGGTATTTTTTAACAAATAACAACATTTTTTTGTTATTGCATCGTGTGGTTGATGGAAAAATACATTTAGATATGTATAATAACATGACCTTGAAATGACCTTGATGTTTGAAAACTAAATGTTATCGTGAAACTTATGTCGAATATCTTTGGTCAAGACTACTGAACCTGTGAATGCGAAGAAAATATTTTTTGTCACACTAAAAATATCGATCATCAGATGTGTTAAGACAATACTCACTTTCTCATAAGTTGTCATCTTCAGAGATGTTCAAAATGTTATCCGTCAACGGTGATACATTACCTGAAACGTGCAATGACCGACTGTACAGATCTTTCAGTTGTTTCGGCACAAGTTCTAATTAATATCAGCACAAGCTCTAATTACTCGGTTTTTCATGTCCTCTGGTGTAGTTGGTCGTTCACGGTAAACTATTTGATTCTAGTTCTAGTTCATTTTAAACAATATGTCGATTCACCGATAAATTGAAACTGATCAGTATTTCAAACCGTTAGGTATCATCAGTATTACGATAGTAAACATGATTATTTATATTCACGCTCTTCATTGTCGAATCGTGGTCAAAGCCAGTAAAAAACTTTAATTTTCGAAAATCAAGGTCATTTCAAGATCATGTTATTATAAATATCTGAATGTATTTTTCGATCACCCACAGGATGCAATAATAAAAAATTGTACTTAATTGTCAAAAAACACCGACGACCTTGGTAACACCGAAAAAAAAGACATTGAGGAAAAAATATTCTTGCCAGATGACTTTCCACTTCTCAAGCTATACGATCTTCAAACATAACTACAAACACGACTAATCACGACTAAACCGAGTTGATAATAGACCTGAAGTGGAATAGGGAATATAAAAGTCCGTCTTAGTCACACATTCGTTCTACCTAAGAGTGTACATACAGGATGTTTAAAAAAAACCATTCAATATTTATGTGGTATATAGGATACACTGTACTAAGTAAAAAAGCCTTAGTAAACATAGTTCGAAAGGTCAACCGTTTTTGAGATTTAAAAATTTTTGTTTGCTAGCATCATGATTGACTTACTACTGGATTTAAAATAGGTACATATCTGCCATTTCTTCATTCAAGTAATACGCTGACATTTTCTGAATATGTACACGCGAAATTTACTGTCGGCATTTGAATGGGAACATTCAGAACGCGATTTATTAACACTGAACTGAACATCGCATGCGATGGACGCAAGTAAGTCAATCATGATACAGTATTTTATCGATAACTGTCACAAATATCTGGCCGACAACTGTCCTAGAACTATCCCCACTTCCGCGGGTTATACCCCGTGAGGGGCCCTGAAGCTCGAGAGGCCTCTCTCGCCGGGTCGGATATATCGGTGAGACTACTACTAATCCAATGACAAAAATTCTTTATTTTTTATTATTTTTTTATGGAACTTTTACCAACATATTCGTGGCTCTTTTCTATTAAAAATGATACCAAATAAGATATAATTCCGATGGTATTTACTTGAGTAACGGACGATGAAAGTTTCGGGCGCATGGGAAAGAAAGAGACGCGGTGAGTCGCGGTCATCGGCACAGTTCAAAGGCCCCTGTGCCTTCACAGTGTAATACCAATAAAAAAACTTTTCTATTATTACTTATTTTTTTACGAGACTTTCACCAATATATTTGTGGCATTTTTCTGATTAGAATAATACCAAATAAGATATAATTTGGATCATATTTGTGGCGTACGTGATAGAAGGGAAAGATTCGTTTAGGATACTTTCCCTTTTTCCAGAAAGTATGCACTGCGTGCGGCCGAACTCGAGTGCGGGCAATAAAACTGACGATTGCCAGAGCTTCGGTCGCCGCGGGAACACTTTCTGATCTTACGCGTTTCTTGGAAAGGACTTTCCCACGATGCCTTTGAAACGCGTAGGGTTTTTTCTAGCCTGGTTGTCGTTGGGACGATTTTCGGCGCGTCCACGAAAACAGGCAGAAGCTCTTTGAATGCCGTACTGTTCGTATCGGTCTTCGTTTTTCAGTAACGTTAGTCGAGCTCGACACTTTTCTTTACGCGTTCTTATTACGCGTAGTTAAGAGTTTTTTCTCCGTTTCTTTTATTGTTTATTGTTTGTTGTTGTTAGTACTTGTTAATGTTATTGTTATATCCGTATTAAAGTTTATCGTGTGTTTTACGTGAGTGCTAATTATTTCTACCCGGACAATACTATTCCCACAATATTCACCATAATTTTCCGAAACTTTCATCGTCCATTACACGAGTAAATGGGTTACCCTGGGATCGTAAACAACTCATTTCATCGACACTGTTTTCATCGACACGATTTAACCGGTATTAACTTTTGTCGACACTATGTTTTCATCGACAGGGTCAGATCGTCGACAAATATTTTCATCGACACGATTTGACCGACGTTAACTTTTGTCGACACCCTGCCCACCGTTTGTCGACACCGTGCCCACACTCTGCTTCAGGATTATAAGTTAAACATTTTTTAAACCAAGACTTATGTAATTTGAAATGCAACGGATTATGTCATTGAAACGAATGATCTTAACCGTGTCGCTAAATGTAGACTGTCGATGAAAATATTTGGCGACGATCTGACCCTGCCGATGAAAACATAGTGTCGACAAAAGTTAATGCCGGTTCAATCAGTGTCGATGAAATGAGTTGTCGACGATCCCAGGGTAACCTGCGAGACATGCGCAATCGAGAAGAAGTGCCAGGTGGGCAGGGTGTCGACAAAAGTTAACGTCGGTCAAATCGTGTCGATGAAAATATTTGTCGACGATCTGACCCTGTCGATGAAAACATAGTGTCGACAAAAGTTAATGCCGGTTCAATCGTGTCGATGAAAACAGTGTCGATGAAATGAGTTGTCGACGATCCCAGGGTAGCCCCGAGTAAATAGCATCGCAACTATATCTTATTTGGTATCATTTTCATTACAAATTCGTTTGTGAAAGTACCATAAAAAAATAGAGAAATTTTGTCACTGGGTTAGGTGTTTTTTTTTACACCGACATACTCGACCCGTATTATGTTACACTTCTGGGCGACAGAGGACTCTCGAGTTTCGCTGTCCTTTTCTACATTCGGCACAACTGAAAGATTACTATACCCGAACACGAAGTGTCACTGACCGGACCCGTGGTTGCGACTTTTGTCGACTAAGTTATGTATCTACACGGTGTCCCAAAAATCTTCGAGTTCCTTGAAAGGGGTGATTTCTGCGGTTATTCTAAAAAGCTTTCTCCTTTGCGAAAATGTCTTGCTCGGCTTCGTTTTCAAAGTATTAACAAAAAACACGGGACAACCAGAGCGCTTGTTAGATGCTCTGGTCAGCTGACGGCTGAAATGTTCATGAGGTGTATAATACGTTCGTTTAATATAAAAAATCATTATTATTGTGGCGTATAGGACAAGGTCGTCTAGGATTTCGTTGCGGTGCGAACCGGTATGGCAGGCATGGGCATTTTTGTCTCAATTGAGACAAGACCGTCCCCAGCATAACGCCCACTGTCCCCCACCAGTATCCACCGTTACCATGGAGAAAGAACGCGCTTCGCCCGCCGCGAGCAGTGCGCAGTCTCGCGTAGGCCTCGCGAAGCCCTGCGGTCAGGTACGAAAATACGTATGGTGGGGGAAACGAAGGCGCGAGACACGGGTTACCATGGAATTGTCGACAACTCAGTTCGCCGACACTGATTTCATCGATACGATTTGACCGACATTAACTTTCGTCGACACTATGTTTTCATCGACAGTATTTACTAACAGGTTTGAATTCCTTCGTTTCCACGAACTGATAGCTACATAAGAAATTCATGTTATTATAGATCCGAATTTGTAATGCTAATATGTGTGAGCATGTTTTCTGCTTTGGTACGTGATCGTTGCGTTAAATTGTTCGTAAAACTAATGCAACGAGTTCGACAAGCCAGATTAATTTTGAGGGAGTCACAGAAGTTATTTCGTCTATTCGTGGAAAACAAAAAATTGTAATTGATGGTGTGAGTTAGATCTGGAACAGGTATAGGTTATGTCTGATTAATAAAGTAGCAATGAACACTTTGATATAAATAACACTGCTTTGTAATTCGCTTTGTGTCGCCAACATAAGATTGGTAATAACAATTAATCTACATTATCAAACACGAATTTGATGTCAGTGGAAACGAATGAACTAGAATTTGTCGACTATGTGACCGTGTCGATGAAAACAGCGTCGACGAAAGTTAATGTCGGTCAAATCGTGTCGATGAAAACAGTGTTGACGAAATGAGTTGTCGACGATCCCAGGGTAACCTGCGAGACATGCGCGATCGAGAAGATGGCGCGCGCTGCATAGAAAAGAGGTTGGTGGGAGAAGCAGGCGTTTGAGGGGCCCCACCCGTGCCCATGCCTGCCGTATGGTTTACATTAGCGTAACGCCCGAACCCTGACACTGCAAGGCCATGTGCCATATTTTGGGTGATGGCCACTCGGGATTTCCCCAAAAATATTTTCCAGAAAATCCATTCCCACGCAAAGCGAGAACTTTCTCTTGTTCCCTCCCCATCAGTATTGGTGGAAACACAAAGGAGAGAAGGCATTCGAGTTCCAACATTTCACTTGAGAAAATCGCTCGTGCCGTACGCTACCCTCGTCAATAGGGCAAGTTCTGCGACGACGCATTAATATCTATTAGGTTTTCGGTTAAGAAGTGTATGTATAGTTTAAGTAGAAATAAACTCTAATTTAGTATCTGCGCGTTATGTTTATTGCTCAACCATGAGTCCTTCACCCCACAATTATTATGAAAACAGGAAAAACAACGAAGCGGAGTATCCAGAAGAAGCCAATATTTATCTGTTTCTAGAAGTTAGCACCTTACTTGTTGAAATCGTAGCGGCTAACGGTTCCGCCAATAAAAGATTTGGCGTGATAATGCTTAGCGAGGTTTGGGACACGTGCGCTAGTAAAGCTATTTGTGAGGAAACTGTCTTTTCACATTTTCGGCCATCTGCTCAGTACTTATGTGTTTTATAATTTTCATTTCGACAGTCTCAATAGCGTTCGCGGGTGTCATAAACTTTGGGTTCCGAGGGACCTCGTCACTAGGGCAGTGATGTTGGCGCTTTTCACGCGCATGCATGAGTTTCGGCAGCACCGAAACTACGTCCGAAGTTTTGGGGTACTATTGGCGCGAAAATAGTGGGTTTGTTATTATATATTTCGTTTAAAGATATTTTAGTACCCTTCCCTTCCATATTCCCAAGATGATGAAGAAGAGTAAGTTATATTATATTGTACACAGATACATAAATATTATATATTCTATGTATGTATGTATATATTACATTTTAATACATATATGTATATACAGGGTGGCCCACATAACTCTGAACAGCTCAATATCTCGAAAACTATGCCATCGATTTTAAAGTTCTTAGTGGCCTCCCTTCCCCTTTAACGGGGGAGGGGAGGTACCTTTGTAATTTTAAATGGAACCCCCTATAAAATGTTACATATTTAGATTCTACAGGAAAAAACAAGTCAATTTTGTCTGAAACATTTTTTTGTCAGATACTTCCATGATGAGATATAACAGTTTGAAGTTTCGAGTTGTAGGTACTTGAAGCGCTCGGAAATAGCGTTATGGAATTATACGCGCTTGAGTCCTTTGCTTATTCGTGAAGAAATAATGTACTGTAAATTAAATGTTCAAAATGTCCACCACGGGCTTGTAAACATTTATTTACTCGAAACATCAAAGTTGTTCTAACATTTTTTAACATTTCGGGAGTCACTGAAGCGCAAGCGTCACGTATTCTTTGTTTCATATCCTCTTTTGTCGTCGGTGGTTCAAACATAACTTTGTCCTTTACATATCCCCACAAGAAAAATCTAATGGTGTTAGATCGGGGGATCGAGGAAGCCATTGACGAGGTCCCCCACGACCTATCCATTTGTTCCCAAATTTTTCGTTCAAAAATTTCCTGGTGATGATTGCAAAATATGGAGGAGCAACGTCTTGTTGGAACCACATTTCTCTTCTAACGTGCAGTGGCACATCTTCCAAAAGCGCAGGCAAATGATTTTTTAATAAATCACAATAACTTGCAGATGTTACAGTTTCTGAAAAAAATAAGGTCCAATCACAAAATCTCCTATTAGGCCACACCAAACATTTAAAGACCGTCGATGTTGAAAGGGAACACATCGCATCCAATTTGGGTTTTCCACGGCCCAATAATGCAGATTATGTCTATTTACATGCCCTGAATTCATAAAAGTGGCCTCATCGGAAAAAAGTATTTTGCACAAAAAGTCATTTTCCACAACACCCTGCAGCCACTCACAAAATCTTACGCGGTGATCGTAATCTGCTATCGAAAGCTCTTGTGATAAAACCATGTGATATGGATGATACTTTTGCCGTTTCGAAATTCGTCGAATCGATGAACGACTAATATGTGACGTTTGCGCAAGTGTACGTTGACTAATATGAGGATTTAATGTAATTGCAGCAAGAATACTGGCACTATTATTTTCATTAGTGACAGCTTTAGGTTTATTGAAAGTTTTTTTATACAATTCACCGAGCTCGCGAAGCCGCTTTTCTAAATTATGAAATGTTGCATGACATTTTTTGATCCCATAACGTTCAAAAAACATCACTGCTGCACCCCGATAATTTTTTTGGCATTCACCTAACGTTAATAACATATTCACTTCTGTGTCAAAAGTAGCCATAATCACAATGTTACTGCTTGAATAACAGCTCTAAACTGAAAACGTTTTCATAGATAAGTGAGTCAAACTCAAGAATTGTAAATATTATTGTTTGTGTTTCTTCACGAATAAGCAAAGGACTCAAGCGCGTATAATTCCATAACGCTATTTCCGAGAGCTTCAAGTACCTACAACTCGAAACTTCAAACTATTATATCTCATCATGGAAGTATGTGACAAAAAAATGTTTCAGACAAAATTGACTTGTTTTTTCCGGTAGAATTTAAATATGTAACATTTTATAGGGGGTTCCATTTAATTTTACAAAGGTACCTCCCCTCCCCCGTTAAAGGGGAAGGGAGGCCACTTCACGTTTATGTGGTCAGAAGGGCCCTTCAGTTCCATGCAATTTAAGGCTAAGACGTTTAAAATCGATGGCATAGTTTTCGAGATATTGAGCTGTTCAGAGTTATGTGGGCCACCCTGTATATATATATATACGTACACATGTTGTACATTCACTTTTCAAAATCAAATCATAATAAATTTTGCGAAATTAGCGGGGCGACCAAGGTACCCGATGTTCGTGCTTGACTGAGGCTAAAATCGACGCGCATGCGCGTGAAAAGCGCCAGCATTCCCATCACTGCACTAGGTTCGCGCGGTCGGTTCGGTCGATGGGCCCGCGAAGCCTCGTTGCAAGTTTTCGCGCCAACATCACGTTTCGCGAAATATTGTATTCAGGAAAAACGTTTGCGAAATAGGGGACACATATGTACGTGTAGGCGGCACGTTGTATGCCCAAGCCACCTATCGGCTAATTCAGAACGGGCCTTAGCTGAACTTAGGAAAATGTACACTTATATTTGAACTGTCAGACGAGACACTTTGTCTTCTGAAAAGTGAATAAAGTTTGTCTTTGTGTAAAGAACGCTGTGATTTTCCAATCATACTAACACTTCAAAATAAATAATTTCATCTGCGAGCACAACTGTTGAAATTATTTATTTCAACAAGTGGGGGCTAACTTCTAGGAGGCTAATACGAGTGGAAAAATAACATTCATGCAGTCGAAACAAAGTTGAAGTTGCTACGACGCAGCGCGACCGCGATACGCGATCAAGGCGTCAAAGCCATTCGACCGTCTATTTCAAAGAATGCAAATCAAATTCAATGCCGCAAGAGCCCGCACTTGAAATTTGTATATTCCGTTTAGTAACAGTCTCAATTTTCATATCAAATAAGTCCAATAGCGAACACTTTCAAATACTTTCTTAAAGCCCTTCTCAAAGTTTAAATTAATAGGTGTGAAGAAAAGTCATCCATGTTTTTTACACTTTTTTCAATCCTTTATCTAATACAGTTATAGTCGTCGAATTTAAATCAAATATGCGCCGTTTTGTTCGATTATTTCTTGCCATTTTAAGGGTAGTTTGATGATTCCTCTTTCATAAAAGTCCTTGACCCTATTTGCAAAGAAACTGGGACAAATGGTTTTCACAGGCCTCTCTTGAAGCCAGATTTACACCCATAAGGAAATTTTCCAATGACCTAAACTGTTGAGTTTAGGCATGTATTGCGCGAATGAATGTGACAACCCTTTATAATAAACGTTAGTTTATTAGTTGAAACAACATGTGGAATACACGTATTTCAAGTGTGAATAATGCTTGCACGTAACACAGTGACTCTATATAAAAAACGCAAAGAAACTGTTACGAACTGTGACCTGCTCGGTAGGTTAGCTCGGACCGACTGACGATTTGCCCTATGGCTCCTTATGCCTCTCAGCGCTGAAACAGAAAAACGTGGCACTAGGCGTGCAATAAAACGCAGGTCAAAAAAGACCTTCCTCTTTCCGCTGCACTCGTGCATTTCGGTGTACACTCCAACATAAACAAATAATAATCACTTGGTGCTATGTCCGGACTATAAGGGGGATGCAGGAAAACCTCCCAACCAAGCTCCCGGAGCTTCCGGCGCGTCACCAATGACGCATGCGGCCTGGCGTTGTCTTGATGGAAGACAACGACCTTCGTAACATCGCGCTTCTTGGTGTATCCAGCCTTACGCAAATGGTCCAAACCGCTTGTATGAGAGATTTTTAGCTCCTTGGCAAATATGCCGGTCTTCAATCACTTTTTCGATGATTTCATCGACGTTTACGGTGACAGGCCTTCCAGAGCGTGCAGCGTCTGTCACATCAATATTTACGGAACGGAATCGACGAAACCGAAATTGCGCCTTCGTCTAAGCAAAATTATAAAATAATTTAATAAAAATTAATTTTTTAAAATACCACGTTTTTAAAACGGTCCAAAGAGTATAAGATAATAATAAATAAATAAAAATAAAATGGACTAAAAAGTACAAAATAATTTTTAAAAAAAACGGACTAAAAAGTATAAAATACTTGTAAGATTTAAAACGAAAAACATGGGCCGCAAGATAATAGTAAGGAGTGTACAGAGTAGCAGCTGTTGAGAAAACTCATACAACAATTTATATCATTTGCGGAGCAATAAAATTTTTAGTGATTTAGGTGAACTATTCATGCATCAATTATCTATTGCATGCGCCCCACGTTTTTCGTTTTAAATCTTAGAAGTATTTTCATACCTATTCAAAATTCACAATTTCAAATTTTTGTTTTTATTTTCAAATTATTTTATACTTTTTAGTCCGTTTTTTTTAAAAATTATTTTGTACTTTTTTGTCCATTTTATTTTTATTTTTTTCAAATTATTATTTTATACCTTTTAGACCGTTTTGAAAACGTGGTATTTTTAAAAATTTATTTTTATTTAAATAATTATTTTCTGCTTTTTAATCTTGTGTGTGAAATTTTTCAAGAAAATATTTAACGCAAAATATGCAATGACATACCTGGTGATTTGGCGGCTTCCCTGTGAAAATCATTATTAACGAACTGCTCCTTTTTTTGTAGAAATTATTTCTGACACTTTCAAACACAGATTTTTGTTAATTTCTAATCTCGTACACGATATTATTATTACCTATTTCATATTTTATACATGCTCCCCAACGTCAAAAGGCTTGCTCTCCTACTTCTTGCATGTATATTTCAATCGATTTTAAACATTTTGATAAAATTATAACAGAAAGGTGTAACGGTTCTTTCACTTGGTAAACAAAGCGATGATGCACTACCGATCGTCTATCATGTACTGAGCTCCGTCGGGGCGAAGTGGGCTCGTGGAGTGGGGACGAGTCAGAGTGCGTACGCATAGTAAAGTAGAGAGCGTTGTCGCGCGGAATGGGGATCGCTGAACGCGATGACCGCGGTGTAACGGTAATAACGGTAAAAATATTTAATTGTTATTTCTCTTAAACGGATAGACTTCTTAAAAAAAAAATTTTTTAAATACTGCATTGTCATCCAGTTCTGAGCTACGTTTTCAATTTCAAGTCTCTAGCTAATCGGGAAGTTAGTTTAAAATCAACGCAAGATTTGTACCGAACAAACAAACAAACAAGAAAGCGAGCTAATAAGAACGTGGTAATATAGCGAATTTTCTTCTTGTTCACTTCCACCTTTGACGCGCCGTAGCACTCGACTGAATCAACCAAACACAAAACTGTCAAAGAGAATTTTTATCTCCGTAAACAAACCTCTCCAAAGGGTATAAGCACGCCCCGAAGCAATTAGTACATCACGTGATACTGAGTTCAATGTCATCTATTGCGAAAAAATATGGATGACTTCTCTTCACACCATTAATCTTAAGCGATTTGCACATGGTTTAAATGTTGCTTATGAAACGATTAATTAACCAAAATATATCTATTGATATTCATAAGCCTCTAATACAAATCTGTTATTTGAAAATTTACAATGAGTATCTAGAGAAATTAATTTTTTATCTTGAATTTAAGAATTTTGTCTTCAGGATAATGCCCGTGATCATGCAATCATCTAAATGACTAATATTTTGGATTTCGTAGTTTCGAAGAGTTTCAGTTCAAAGAAAAAAATTTCATCGGGATATTCAATTTGAAAAATTGAATCTTGGCCACGTTTTCGTGGCTTCTGGACCACTGTGCAGTGCATTTCTTCTGCATGGTAATGGGTGTCATCAGGTGGACACCCAAAAACGAGGAACGCCTCCACGGTGCGAGAAGGTGTCTTTGCTAGACGAGGAGGTCTTTCGGCTGACGAGATCTGAAACACTTTAATGTCCGCACATCGACAACGTCCATTGTTAAGGACTCGACTTGTAGTGAAACCCTTTGATTATTGCACTCGGTGCCGGCTAAAGTTCGAAGGACCACCCGCTGATGTGCGACTAATTGAGTCAACTCACAGCCACTTGTAGGTTGAATACTGATTTATTGAGTAGCTCAACCTGAACGTTACGTGTAACTATCGACTATCACTGTGACTAATGTTGAATGGTTCTGTTCTGACGTTAACTCTCTTGACTGTCTAATAGATTCTGAGCTTCTGCCTTTGACTCTGACTTTGCCGGTCGTTGCGACATGCGGTGACCGCCCCACTTCTTCACTTATTTCTGTGCACTTAGGGTGGAGCCTCGCAGAGCAGTTCCCGATTTTCCGTAGGAGTCGAAAAGATGGCTGCCCTTCCAATTGCGCCCGAAGCAAAGAGTAGGGATACAAAAAGTGGCGACACTCGAGAAAGAGAACAACGTTTTTAGAGAAAGACTTCGACAATGCTCGTTGAACTATGATATTTTATAGCTTTTATAATATATATTGTAATATATTTAAATTATTAATGATTATTTTATTGCAGTAGTTTATCTATTTTGACTTTAGAAATTGGGCTTAAAGGAGTGGTGTAGATGAAGGAGGGAATGTGCGTGGAAAGACAAGGTATGAATGTGTGACGTTAGGGAAAATTTATTATAAACCGAGACCCTTTTCATGACCCTGAAAATGAAAAAATATACTTATTATTATTACTATATATGTAACTTTATTGTTCGCTTTATGGTTACAGCCCTTATGCATTTTTACCTTCTTCCTCTCCACCCCTTCAGCCCGCTCTTAAACTAACCTTATTACTATCCTATGTCCTAACTTAAATCTAAACTTATATTTAATAGAGAGAGAAACATATCTACAAATGTCGCTATTCACAATATTTACAATATCCACTTTACACTACCGTTCTCCCCACCCACATCCATACTGATTCCCCCCTCCCCCAGCCACGGACCCCCTCTTCAGGTCGCTCATCGCCCTTCTCAATCCTTTCATTCATACCCTCTCTCCACTTTTCCACCCTCCTCATCCACTCCTCCCCTCCTGACTCCCCAATTCATACTTATTATTAATACTATTATATTTAAATTATTTCAAGCAAAATTACGTTATATTTTATATATACAGGGTGGCCCACATAACTCTGAACAGCTCAATATCTCGAAAACTATGCCATCGATTTTAAAGTTCTTAGTCTTAAATTGCATGGAACTGAAGGGCCTTTCTGACTACATAAACGTGAAGTGGCCTCCCTTCCCCTTTAACGGGGGAGGGGAGGTACCTTTGTAATTTTAAATGGAACCCCCTATAAAATGTTACATATTTAGATTCTACAGGAAAAAACAAGTCAATTTTGTCTGAAACATTTTTTTGTCACATACTTCCATGATGAGATATAACAGTTTGAAGTTTCGAGTTGTAGGTACTTGAAGCTCTCGGAAATAGCGTTATGGAATTATACGCGCTTGAGTCCATTACTGATTCATGAAGAAACACAAACAATAATATTTACAATTCTTGAGTTTGACTCACTTATCTAAGAAAACGTTTTCAGTTTAGACCTGTTATTCAAGCAGTAACATTGTGATTATGGCTACTTTCGACACAGAAGTGAATATGTTATTAACGTTAGGTGAATGCCAAAAAAATTATCGGCGTGCAGCAGTGATGTTTTTTGAACGTTATGGGATCAAAAAATGTCATGCAACATTTCATAATTTAGAAAAGCGGCTTCGCGAGCTCGGTGAATTGTATAAAAAAACTTTCAATAAACCTAAAGCTGTCACTAATGAAAATAATAGTGCCAGTATTCCTGCTGCAATTACATTAAATCCTCATATTAGTCAACGTACACTTGCGCAAACATCACATATTAGTCGTTCATCGATTCGACGAATTTTGAAACGGCAAAAGTATCATCCATATCACATGGTTTTATCACAAGAGCTTTCGATAGCAGATTACGATCACCGCGTAAGATTTTGTGAGTGGCTGCAGGGTGTTGTGGAAAATGACTTTTTGTGCAAAATACTTATTTCCAATGAGGCCACTTTTATGAATTCAGGGCATGTAAATAGACATAATCTGCATTATTGGGCCGTGGAAAACCCAAATTGGATGCGATGTGTTCCCTTTCAACATCGATGGTCTTTAAAGGTTTGGTGTGGCCTAATAGGAGATTTTGTGATTGGACCTTATTTTTTTCAGAAACTGTAACATCTGCATGTTATTGTGATTTATTAAAAAATCATTTGCCTGCGCTTTTGGAAGATGTGCCACTGCACGTTAGAAGAGAAATGTGGTTCCAACAAGACGGCGCTCCTCCACATTTTGCAATCATCACCAGGAAATTTTTGAACGAAAAATTTGGGAACAAATGGATAGGTCGTGGGGGACCTCGTCAATGGCCTCCTCGATCCCCCGATCTAACACCATTAGATTTTTTCTTATGGGGATATGTAAAGGACAAAGTTATGTTTGAACCACCGACGACAAAAGAGGATATGAAACAAAGAATACGTGACGCTTGCGCTTCAGTGACTCCCGAAATGTTAAAAAATGTTAGAACAACTTTGATGTTTCGAGTAAATAAATGTTTACAAGCCCGTGGTGGACATTTTGAACATTTAATTTAAAGTACATTTTATTTCTTCACGAATGAGCAAAGGACTCAAGCGCGTATAATTCCATAACGCTATTTCTGAGCGCTTCAAGCACCTACAACTCGAAACTTCAAACTGTTATATCTCATCATGGAAGTATGTGACAAAAAAATGTTTCAGACAAAATTGACTTGTTTTTTCCTGTAGAATCTAAATATGTAACATTTTATAGGGGGTTCCATTTAAAATTACAAAGGTACCTCCCCTCCTCCGTTAAAGGGGAAGGGAGGCCACTTCACGTTTATGTAGTCAGAAAGGCCCTTCAGTTCCATGCAATTTAAGACTAAGAACTTTAATATCGATGGCATAGTTTTCGAGATATTGAGCTGTTCAGACTTATGTGGGCCACCCTGTATAATCGGACAGAGTGAAATCATGCTGTGTATAAAGATGCCTCGCTTATATATGTAAGCAATTTTCGAGAAGTTCTCACACTTACCCTCTTCAGGAAACCCTGATAGGGTTGGGACAGTTGTATATTTTCTCGCGAAGGGGCTAAGCGTGAAGAAATGAGGAAACACACTTCAGGCGCGTCCACTTGGGACCCTCTCCCATTTTTTCGGCAAGACGTTTTCCATGTCGAGAGAACCGAGAGCACAGTCTGTAACTGCATCTCGAAATAGAACGATCAATAGAATATATCTCATCACACAGTTTCTGAGTTTTATCGTTCGCACCTCTTTTCCCGGTTCGCTCACCCATCCATCCATCCTTACATATACAAAACTATTCTGCTTAGGGGATTCGCAATTAGCCAATAGGCTTAAGTTGAATTTGGGCAATTGCCTTTTCGATCTGCGAGTCACCGCCCACTACCCGGCTTGTGGGGATAGAAGATGACCCGCTACGGACGGGCCCCAAGTGGGTGGAAAATGTCGGGGTTTTTCCAGAGGCCTTAGGTGTCTCGTAAGCGGACACGACCAGGTACTGCTGGCGGCCTGGACTGCTATATGATTCGGTTTGTGACTACGGTAGTTAGGGTCCTGGAGGTGCACGTGCTTGCCAAGTGTGCGCAGCTTATATAACACTTTGCAGGGTTCTGGCCTGAAATAAATGTGTTTTGGCTTAACTGCTTAAGTAAATTTGTTTGTCATAAAATAACTATTCACTAATGTTCCGTGTTGGTTTTGGGAAGCTAGGTTATTTTATAATAATGACACAGATATCCTTATACTATACTTTTATTGATGCTCTCTCTTCAAAAGCTATACCTCGACTAACAGAGCTCGGGGGCTCATCGGAACCGTTGGATCGCGTTGCCCATGTCGGTATGTGGACTCAAAGGACCGCGGCTCTATCTTTGATTCCGAACTTAAAGGTACCGCGAAATACAATGTTACGGTCTCGTAGATATGGCATCAGAACGTATACATATACATATGCATATGAATATATAATATTACCTGAACAGTATTAATTTCTGTATATACATATACATACATCAATATTCCGGAGCGAACATGTATATAAGAGGAGCACCGCGAGGCACACAATAGTATCAGTGTTGTCTTTGGACCCCCTGATAAAGCTAGCTGCAATGCTTGCGAAATGTTGAGAAAACAATTCCACAAGGACACGACTTACACCGTAAAGCCGCACCAGTAAGAACTGTACGCCGGGCCGTGAATGTCTCAAATTTCTGATTCGACAACAGTCAGATTCTAGAAAGAAATTGCTGAGAAACTAATGTTGGTTTCCGATGTTTAGTGTTTTAATAAAATATAATTTTATCCTACTAAACTTTTGTACACGAAATCTTACAAATATTAAAGGACATTTAGACTATAGTTTCTAGAACTATTGCAATATTATCTATAATGTCTGTCTCGGGATCTTAGACAAGAGTGTTAAAAATTGTTAGCGCATCCTTAAGTAATAGTCGAAGAACTGATTTAAGATGTAGTGCGGATTGTAGAGGTCCCAATAGGAGTTCATGAACATAACTAAGAGTTGATGAGTAAGATGCTAAGGAGCAAGATTTCGGGATTGGTGAGTAAAAGGCTAAGGAGCAAGATTTCGATGAGTAACAGATTGAAGGGTCAGATTGAGGCTACCTATCTTAACAAAACGACACATATAAAAGTATTTGCTTAACCTAGAGCGATATCCAACACTAACAGATAGTCGACCGTACCGTAAAGTCATTCTTAGAGTCCATGCCTTGACATTCATCGTCACGGGACAAATCTGTTGTAATCAAGCTAATCGTTCATGGCAATATTCCGGGACGAAATTAGAAGTCTTTTATCGCTCTCGATTGTGGCCCTCGATCAATTCGAGAAACTTACATCATTTCTGTTATACTCATATGAAGTTATACTCATGTGAAGTTCCTTTTATCACCCAACTCCGATTGGCTCCCAACTTACCCGAAATATTGCCCATACCCAGTAGAGTCATATGGGTTGGTCACGTGACGCGGAAATGCTCTGCGCATGCGCAACAAACTATTTGCGTTAATGATTCGTATCCGCTATTTTTACTTATTAACACACCCTAAACTGTTGTTTCCTGTCTTTAATAAGTTTAATAAGTTACAATGAGTGACAGTTCTGATGAATCAAATCAAAATGATCCCGAGTGGAAGCCGCAAGAAGTGGCCCAACATGTTGCGCGTGTTTTAGTGAGATCAATGGCATGGAATTCAGAAAGAAGTCAGGCCAATGTTAAACTAATTATATTACTTTATTTGGTTAGGTTAGGTTAGGTCTGGGTTAGGTTTAGTGGGCTTGAGGTTTGCTTAATAATCTTGATTTGTGTTTTTATATGTCAATTCTGTATTAAAATTGTGTTTCGCCAGCAAAAAATTTATTTGATTTCCGCGCCACGGCGCCACCTTCATTTTGTCAGAAACCTCGTGGGACGTCTACGGAGTAAGTTTGAAGGCAATCGGAGGTAGGTGCTAAAAGGAACTCTTACATTAATTTGGAGGGGAACATATCGGCGTTCTCGGGAATCGACGCCTCCGCGATATCTTGGGATTTGCAACCTTAACAAGGGACGATCCCGAAGCGACATCACCAGATGTTAATGAAACTTTGGGAGGACGTAGACCTTGCAAAAATATTGCACAATGTTACGTACGGTGAATACACTCTGTGTGTATTTCGATCGGAACTGTCTAATATCCTTCCTGAGAACAGAAAACGGCCCATTCCAGACCCATTTGCTTATAGAAAGACTATGTTCCAGCTGGATGCAGCTGGCATAAAGCATGATAAGATTTCCTAATGTAGACATTTCAAGACTATCCTCAAGATTTCCTGATATGGAAATCTTGAGAGCACCCCCGCTCAGATTTCACAGTACATAAACCCTCGCATTTTAACCCTCGGAGGCAGTATATAAAGTACAAACGGGTGATACACGTCGCGTGTGAATACCGATGGAACACATAAAAAAGATACAATCTCAGGAAGCAATTTGAGTTTCTGTAATCGCTGTTTTTCCGTCTTCCTTTTGAGGCTATATGTTGATATTAACGGATCTGATGTTTCTATTGCTCGATTAAATATATCTTCCAGATTATTTTTGCGACCACTTTTGCGATCATGAAATTCTCTGTCATGTTTATAAAATTAATTTTCTGATACAGATACATCTTCTGAAAAATAGCCGGGTGGTACAATACAGTTTTCTAGAATTTGTTACCGTGAATTAAAATTTTATGAACAGTCGGTGGCATGAGATACCATGGGTAATTTTCTTTAAACAATTTAGCTGCATGAAAACAAAATTCCTTATTTAATCCATTGTCCTACCCGCTAACTCCCGATTGCTCGGGCCATAATAAATAAGGTCGGTCACACGTCGAGCCATTTAGCAGTTTATGATATGTATATTTCTGCGCAACGAAAGGAATTATGAAATAATAAACACGTTTGGGCAGAACTAATACCTTTAAGATGTCTGGGAAGTAATTATGATCAATTCATCGGTGAACAAAAATGTTTTATAATTTGAAAGTGGATAATGTATCAGTAACAATTTGTAAATTAATACTTAATTTAAATTAATAATGTTTTGAGAAAACTCGTAGAAAATTAGTAATCTTCGTGTTAGTGTTGTTTAGGTTTGGTCCGAACGAAGTACCACGAGTCAGGCTCGTCCTTATTGTTTCGTCCCAAATTTCTTACCACGAGTCTCACTCGTTGTTGGAGGCAACAAGCATGGGGGCAGGGTGCATGTCGCAGCCCTGTGCCCCTCATCACCGCATCTGTGGCAGCAGCCGCTGCGGTCCGGCTCTCCGGTGTGTGGGCATAACATGCCTACATGCCCACGCCGGAGACACCGGAAGCACTGCAGCGGCCGCTGCTCCAGGACTTCCACCCTCGTGGACGACCATCCGATGAGGATGCGGCCTAGGCCCGCCACCTTCCTGGCCGCCGCGAGCGGCAGTTGGACCCATATGGTCCCGGGGCCATAGCCCGCTGCGGGTCGCCTAACGACCCCCACCTTGACGTCGTCCTCTGCGACTCCTCCCTGAGTCGCGAGGACGGCCTTCACTTCCTGGGGGGTGACGGAATCGTCCAACCCCCTCAGGCGCAGCTCCGCCTTCTTCTGCGGCTGGACGACACTGATTCCAGTGCCGGCCAGCGCAGCCCGCATGTGGACGCTGAGCAGATGGGCGCGATCGCGACAGCCATCCCCACGGACACGGAGCATAATAGCCCCGGTCCGGGTGATGGCCGGATCAATCCCGCCCTCCAGCCCAAGACCCTTCAGGTCCACCGTCCGGCGGAGCCTGCCGAAGGCCTCACTATAGGTGAGGGTCGCCGCCGGAGGCACCGTCACCACCACCGCCGCCGTCTTGGGCGGACGGGGTAGGCGGGGGGGTGTCTTCCCCGTCCCTTTGGGACCTCCCGCACCCCCAGGTGGCACTGGGGTGGCTGGTGGGAGGTCGGTGAGGTGCGCTGCGTTCACCAACGCCCGCTTTCCTCCCTTCCTCACCACCTCCACCTAGCTGCCAGCGTCAGGGCTAGGCTTTGGGGGGTGTTTCTCCCCCCCATCACCTTTGCCCGTACTCACGCCGGCCTTCACCTGCGGGGGCTTGGGGGCCTTCCCGGGATTCGGTAGAGGGGGGAAGGGGGCAGGACCGGGCTCCTTCCCTGCGCCCTTGCCACTCTTCTTCCCCTTCTTCCTCTTCCTACTCCTACTCTCCTCCTTCCCTTCCTGTTCCTCCTTTTCCCTTCTCCTTTCTTCCTCCTCGGCAGCGGCGCGCCACCCCTCCTCCTGCGCCCGCAATGCCGCCTCCTTCCTCGCCAACTCCTCCTCCCTCTCGGCTATCGGGAGCAGGTCAGAGAGAATCAGCTGCTCGAGAGCAGCGATCCTTCCATCCACCCTTCTCTCGATCTCCGAGAGGTCAGGAGGAGTCGGTTGCCCGGCCCCTTCCCCGGGATCCGGGAGTCCCTCCCTCGGGGAGATCCCCATCCTCAATAACTTGAGGGTTGGTGGCCCCTCATATTTATCGAGGAGGGCGTCCCTCTCCTCGGTCACCCGACGGAGTTCCTCCCGGATCCTGCGCATCTCGTTGCGGAGCTCCAGCTCCGCACCTCTCCCCGGAGTGGTGGCGAAATCGTTGACTCGTTCGCCGAGTGCAACGGCTATCGCCCTCCACTCCGCTAGGCGGAGATCGCGGACAAAGTTCCCCTTCAGGGTGGTGGAGGTCACCGATACTTTTTCCACGGCATCCGCCAGCCGCCTACCTATCTCGACCAACTCGTAGGTCGCACTGACCCTCATTTCCCCCAGGATATCCTCAGCGGAAGGCAAAGACTCCCGTGAGGACCTGCAGAAAAGGAGGGCGTCCGGACCATCGAGTTGGTCCCCCGGAGCTGGAACCCGCGCTTTGCCCTTCCCCTTGGCCGCCTTAACCGCCCGGGCCTTAGCCTTACGTTTAAGGCCCCGGGTCCTTCCCTGGACCACCGAGGACGCGGACGAGATGGACGTCCAGTCCGCCTCGTCCGCGTCCCCCGTGCGTCCCTGACCGCTCGGGCCCGGTTGGCCCGAGCTCCCTCCCCCCGGCCCCTGGCTCCCGAGGGGGAAGGGGCTTCGCGGTCCCGGAGGTAGAGGGGGAATAAATCCACCCTCGTCCTCCGACACCATGACTACCGGTGATGCCGGTTCACCGAACGAATACGGCGAAAAACCAGCACCACCGAACGCCCCTGTCCCCTCGCCAGCCCCTGAACCCGCGTCACTCGGTGGCGCCGCGAACCGGAACGAGTCCTCTTGAAAGTGGGTGATCACCACATCACCCACGATCGCAGGACTTCGTCCACCCGCGTCGCCACCGGTCGCCCCTCCCAAGGGGACCTAACCCAGACCTAACCCAGACCTAACCCAGACCTAACCCAGACCTAACCCAGAACTAACCATATATTTCACAATAAAATATCACCATATATAGAATTCGAAAAGCAATGATTATAAAATTTACGGCACCCAAATGTCACGATTCCAAACAGCACGGAGTCCAAATGTCACAAATCCAAACGGTATGGCGTCCAAACGATGAGTCTGATCAGCACGGCGTCCAAAAGGAACGCGTCCAATCGGGATGCGTCCAAGTGGGACACCCCCGGTTGCTTGCCGGTCGCGGCGCGCTGAAGAGTAGAACAGAGTGGGGCCTATGCTGCATACACGACGCACAGAATGGTATTTGGGCTGAAAACCTGGCCAAAAATCAAAATTGTAAATATTTACATACAGGGTTTCGTTTGCGTCCCAGAATAGATACATAAACATGCAATCACGTGGTGCACCCCTTATCATTGATTACCCATACAGTCATCCGTACCTGCGCTTAGAACATAGCATTCGTTCGATAGGCATCTGTTTATTCGCAGCATTCCGTTCGTACGCATCTGTTTCTCGTGATAATATTTATTTTGTAAGTGATCTTTGTGGCGAAATTTGTGACGGATATTGTTACGCAAGGTATGTACATTATATTAATCATATTTTTGTCAATATTAAAATTTTTTTGTACGTGTTTTTACCGATATGCAAGCTTGACTAAAAGTTCTTGGATTTTCATGACTTTTTTGCATATATTAGTGTTTTTAAACATTTACCACTCATCGCCACAGCATAAATATTACGTGTTGTTAAACTTCAGGATATCTAGAATTAGTATACCGCAAAAAAGTTTTCACAAGTCTTCACATTACAAAAAAATAATGCTCCAAATATAACCCCTTTTGGTTGAACTGGACTTAAGAGGACTAAAAATTTTCAAGTTTTCCGTATGCGATGCTATACAGGTTCCTGGCAAGAATTTAGAAGAAGTTAGAACACCGCGCCGCCTATTGAATGTTTCTTTAGCATATGCGCTGAACACCCACCATCTATCCTGCGCATGCGCTCAACAGTAGACCCTACAAATATCCAATTTGGCAACGCTCTAACCTTTAAAAAACGCTTAAAATTGCTCATGTTTACACGTGTATAACTTTTCAACCAGTGAACTCCGGTAACTAAAACCTGATTCGTATAGCATCGCATACGGAAAACTTGAAAATCTTTAGTCCTCTTAAGTCCAGTTCAGCCAAAAGGGGTTATATTTGGAGCATTATTTTTTTGAAATGTGAAGACTTGTGAAAACTTTTTTGCGGTATACTAATTCTAGATATCCTGAAGTTTAACAACACGTAACATTTATGCTGTGGCGATGAGTGGTATATGTTTAAAAACACTAATATATGCAAAAAAGTCATGAAAATCCAAGAACTTTTAGTCAAGCTTGCAAATCGGTAAAAACACGTACAAAAGAATTTTAATATTGACAAAAATATGATTAATATAATATACATACCTTGCGTGACAATATCCATCACAAATTTCGCCACAAAGATCACTTACAAAATAAATATGATCACGAGAAACAGATGCGTACGAACGGAATGCTGCGAATAAACAGATGCGTATCGAACAAATGCTATGTTCTAAGTACAGGTACGGATGACTGTATGGGTAATCAATGATAAGGGGTGCACCACGTGATTGCATGTTTATGTATCTATTCTGGGACGCAAACAAAACCCTGTATGTAAATATTTACAATTTTGATTTTTAGCCAGGTTTTCAGCCCAAATACCATTCTGTGCGACGCGGCACGCCGTCACGGACGGGTAGGTATACGCAAGTTTCGTTGTAGTAGTTACAAAAGTTTTTCGCAAATATCTCGGAAACTATTCGTTTCCGCCAAAAATGACAACTATGTACATTTCATGTTTAACATGTCAAAACGAGTCGAGTGTCATAGGTTATGTTCCAGAACCATGGTGGGGGGTGGGGGGAGGCGTATTATGAAATTCAACCACACTTTTAAAATTTTTTTTTAAAACATTCTCAAAGCTTAAATTGTTAGAAATTTTGCACTGTTTGCACATGGATAAAACAATGCTTACAACTGAATTAAAAATTTGAAATGCACCTCCTGACATGTATAATATCACCATTTAAATCTGTATTCTGATAATCTATAACGAGTAATTGAAACGATTAATTTCTCTTGTAATTTTACGGTTTTGACTTCATAACTCTTTGTATATCTGATCGCACAATTATCAGAAAAAAATAATATTTTGTATTTTTACGCTTTGAAGGGGTGACATCTTTGAGTAACAAATTTTTTTTCAAAATGTTAAAATGGCTTACATTCGCGCAGACCAATTTTAGATATCATAATATGCTTAAAAAGTACATAAAAACATTATACTTTTTTTGTTAATTTTTCCATTTAAATGTTAATCGACATTCTTGAATACTTGTGTGTGAGATGTGCATACCCAAATACAAAATACGAATATAATGGACTCTTGATTTTTGCACTTTAAACAAAGTTGTAATTTAAATATTTCGGCATTCGTCTTAAATAAAAACGAATGGCAGTTTGTGAAAGTAAAAATTTTAAGCTTTAAAATGAGTTTATTGCGTCATTATTCTTTTTAACGAAATCATCGCAGTTTAAATATTGGGTTGGCAACTAAATGATTGCGGATTTTGTGGATAGGTAGTCCTACCACATTCTTTTGTTTTGTAAACGTATTCAAAGCACCTAACCTATATTGTGTTCTTGTTGTTTGGACTTCTACCTTTAATTAGTAAGAAAATTGTATCGATTAGTAATTTAGTTTCGATTTTATCCCAATTTAAAAATGGAACAACAAAACGCGCATTTCAGGCATACTTTATTATTATTTCCGAAAAGGCAGGATCGCATTGCAAGCATACAAGAAGTTTTGTGCCGTATATGGGGATAAAGCCTTGATAGAATGGCAGTGTCAAAAATGGTTTGTCAAATTTTGTTTTTTTAGTTTTGTGAGCATGGAACTATGACACTGCCTGAAAGATGGCAAATGGTCATTGACAAAAACGGACAATACCTAATTTAATAAAGTTATATTTTCAAGTAAAAATTTTGAATTTTCCTTCTTATTTAAAATCCGCAATCACTTAGTTGCCAACCCAATATAATATCAATGATTTTACACGAATCGGGAATTTAATGTCCAAATATTTTTTGGATTTACTGTATCCCGGATTCGGACTCCGGAAGGGAAAACTATTCGAGATGATTCTCCAGGCTTAAAATCCAATCCCGTATATGAGTGGCGAAAATTCGTGGACAGCTTTCAGCAAGCTCGCAGATATAATTCGTCGGTGACGAAAGACGTGCCCGGTATGCATGACATTACAATTCCCTGACGAATTACGTGCGTATTGTTTGCACTAAATGTGCGAGACATTGATTTGACGTATTTAATTCTCCTTCGAATCAGCAAAACAAGCGACTTCAACTACCAACAAGGAACATTGCCTAACTATCCCTGATTTTTATGAAACTTTCCACATTTATACAGTGTCGCACAAAAGAAAGTTTAAAGTCTTTTGCATTGTAATAATAATAACAACTACACAGTGCATATTTGTCCATATTTCGCTTCATTTCTATGAATGTATTGACTTTAACTAACATCTGCATTGTTAACACGTTGACGCTCACACTGAAATCGGTGATGGACGACAAAAGCAACTTTTTTTTGTTAATTATTTGATTCTTGGGGAGTTCGATGAACTTACAGAATAAAATTATTATTTTTTTAACAAATGTTCCTAAAAATTGGCGGGCGTCTATAGCCGACATTTGCATCTATAATCCCAAGATTTGGAAGTCTATAGACGGCTTTTCGTCAACGTGTTAATTTACGCAGATGAATAGGAATAGGAGACAATTTTTCATGGTCATATTCCCTTAAGTGCTCGTACTAGCAAAAGAAGTATTATTTTGAAAAAACTACGGAACACTCCAAACAAAATCTTTATATTTATTATTTTTATTCTTTTATATTTATTTATTTTTACTGGATATTATACCGAAAGGCACCGGTGGCCGATCTATGAAATTTGGAACATGTTATGAAGAATGTGGAAGGACCCCAAATATAAAATTTTACCTTCGGGAATTCACCCGTTTAACACTAGGTTTACGGAGCACTAAAATTGATTATTTTACATTGCTTTATAAAAATATAATAAAATTACATTTACTTAGATCTTCAGCGATTTTTATTGTAATACGTACACAAAAAAATAAATCTATTTAATAATTCCTCACGAATGCCTCCTTACACTCTTAATAATCGTAAATTAAAATTTTTTGTATCCGTCATTTTGACGCGCCCCGTAAATCTAGTGTTAAAAGATACAGATACTTTAGTGGTAGCCGCTCAATCACTGTGATCATTTGCTTTGGACATGTCATCGTATTGTCTCACGAATTTGTTTAACACTAGAAAGACTGAAACTTAGTATATACCTATATTGCCCAAAAGCAGTCAAAATGACTGCATTGTGAAAAAATAACTAATGTGTAAAGAAATTTGTTTAAAATTAATTTTTAATATTTTTTATATTATTTACAGTTATATAACAAGTTATTAGTAAATATTAACAAGAAAAAAAATTTACTTCACTGGAAAAAAAATAATTTATGCATTATTATTTGTACATTTTATGCAAATGAAAGTGGAAATCTTTTTATGTGTACATCTTCCGTACATCTATTCGACATTTCTTTCATGAATTTAGGGCGCAAAAGAAATAAAATAAGCAACTTGTTAGAACAAGTATCACTGCATAAAGACTCGAATAACAAGTACTACTTTAGCTTATTGAGTAACTGCAACTTATCAAGTATACGCCCAAATCGACAATTTATCATGTACTTGTATGTTATCATGTGACGATAATCGAAAAAAAATGAAAATTGTTATTTCAATACAGAGCCGAACTGGTCATATAAGAAATTTACTCAATTCAATAATAAGAGTCATTTGATTATTTAAAATTTCCCAAGCAGTCAAAATGACTGCTTTTGGGCAATATAGGTATAACACATAAATATATACCGGAAATAAAAGAGGCGGGAGGTAACTACAATTATTAATAAACGCATTTATATGTTGTACAAAAAGTCACAAAATTCTAAGAAATTGTGTCATTAAATACATAATTGTTTTTCTAATTGAAATTAAAAAGCAGTCAAAATGACTTCCTTGGGCAATCTAGTGTTAAGTAGAAAGTCGTCTATTGTTTTGGGGCTGTCGCTCCAATCACCCTCCCGGCAAAGGAAACTAACCCAGATCAACTCCGATTAGTCTTTCAGCACGCACCACGATACGACTCGAACTATCTCACATTTCCCTAAGCATCGCGTTTCCAACGGAAAAAACATAAACAGATCACACCACACAATCACTCATGATACACACATGCATACATATCCTTCAGGCATTCTTGCATTGTTGCTGAATATAGCGTCCAAAGCATCGAAAACCTATTATGGCGGATTTATAATTGAGAACCTGTATTTTTTAACCCGGCAGTGTCCACGTGGGGGTCCAGCGGATTCCCACCGTTGAGATATGCTATCTATTTCTCATATTTCTTTCGCTGCAGTTTTGCCATACAATGTAGCTTCTTAAAACTCGATACCGGCTGTATTGATGTGTCGCCGACTTTGTGTTGTGCGCTCAAAATGTATTTCTACAGTTTCGGCTCTCTTTATGTATACTAGCGAGTGTTTCAACCGTGTGTTCTTGATATTCAGTATTTCAGTTTCGATTGAGCTTTCTTCACAGGAGCATCGTTTACTTACACAGTGCAGCCAGTTTATTCTTGTTCTTGTATCACTACAATTCTTACTATACTTTCTTTATATTTTGGTAAGTATTTTTTTCTGGTGCGTGTGCACCTTCCTGCAGAAGGCATAGATGACTACTCTGATAACTAGTTTGTATATGGTGTATATATATATTTTATACTGTTATTTTAACAAAAGTATAAATAAATGTTACAATAAACATAAAACATTAAGTATAAATATTGCTTTTCACTGGGGGTCTATGAACACCCCACGTGGACACCTTCGTTTCAGAAGTTCACGTGGGCCCTGCCGGGTTAAACGCATACATAAATTGCCAAAGCTAAAATTGTATAAAGGTCACCGGTACCTTTCAGAAGTACAGCCGTTCATTCTTTTATATTGATATTTACATCTGCTGTTCCGTCGCAGTATACCACTTCATAATACCGTTAATTTTAATTTTCACTTCAATGGAGCCAAAGTCTACATTATTTTATTACAGCGAGCACGTGGTCGCACTCTGATCTCTAGGTAGTGTGCCTCAGTGTGCCTATAACAGAGGTGGGAGAATCTTTTTACCATTAGAGGCCACATTAGACTAGGCAGTAATAAAGGAGGCAGCTATAATTTTTTATATTTCACTGTTGGTATTTTTATTTGTTTGCGCATATACAGGGTGTCTCATTTAAGTTGAGATTGTAAATAATCTCGAATACGTATGATTTAAAAAAAAAACAAACTGACACATGTCTTTTAGTGTTTCAAGTGGGAAGTCAAATGACACTACTAGTATTCTAATTCGTGGGCATTTTCATGGTTATCTCAAGGTCATTTTGTCTTTTTTATCATAAACACATATTTTTTATTTCGGATTCATATTCTACGTAAAAAAATACACCATTTTTGTTTGAAACATTTTTTGAAACATATTTTCATATATATTTTCATACATATATATATATATATATATATATATATATATATATATATATATATATAGTGTAGGTCGTTGAACTCATCTTGACGTCGACTACCAAATTGCATTATGAAAAATGTATGTTAATGTGCAAAGAAAAATATACGGTGACCTTGAAAAAACCGTTAAAATGATCTTCAAATGATTATTTTTATTACCGTCTGATAAATGTCTTAAAACCATGTACATTCTATTTAGTTTTTTTTTACTTTTAATATTAGCGGAAATAATTTAGATGTTCGAATTAAAATTAGCACCCTGTATATGCTTCGTTTGTACCACGCAGGCAAACATTTAAATCGTTTTGTTTTGTCATGATATCAGACAAAAATGCAATGTTTCTGCAATATGCTTCATCTGATAGATCACACAGTTTTCCTTGTTTTTGATAAAAGTTTAATGTCGTTGTAAAGTTAAAAGTTTTATCAAAACCTGTCCTGTTGATAGCCAGCGAACCTTGCACTAGTACGGTAGATCCAACACTGTACGTTTCCTCGTCTAAAATTAATATCTGCCGAAATTGACAATGACCCATTGCGTTTACGCGAATATAGTTGACAATTGAAATAGCTCTATCCAGAGCGTCTTCCAAAATGGTGGATTCTGCGCAAAGATTTTGCTGATGTAAAATGCAGTGAAATGATATCCATTTTTTCAAGTTTAAGTTTAAGTTTTCCTTTCTTAATAAAATAAAGCAAGGAATCCTTCTTGTTTACTGACTAAATTACCAACATTTAATTGTAATCGACGACATACTTCTCTAAAGTTTTCCGAAATGACAACTCCGCGAGATCTTCCAGTTAGTGTACCCAGCGCAAGAAGTTCTTCGTAACACTGAAAATCTTCAGAGTGGTTGTTCTTCAAACACGGAGAGGTTGAATAATTATGCCAAGATAGATTAATACTGTACTCGCGGAATCTATAAGGTTACTTGATTCGAAAGGGTGACTAGGCCCGATCTCACTAAATAAAACCAACTCCAAAACGAGATTCAGCGTAACGAGGTGTGTAGCCTGTTTGTACTTTAAGCACTGCCCCAGAGAGTTAAAATTCGAGGGTTTATATACTGTGAAGTCTAAGTGGGGATGCTCTTAAGATTTCGGGAATCTTGTGGATCTGTCCCTGTACTGAATCATGCTTTGTGCCGGCTGCATCCAGCTGGAGCATAGTCATCGTTTCTATAAGCAAAGGGTGGAATAGGGCGTTTTCCGTTCTCACGAAAGAGATTAGAAAACTCTGATTGAAATAAAGCAGAAAGAATGTACGTAACACATTCCTCAAAAATGTAGACCTATATGTTGTAGAGTAGGTTTTACACAGTGTTCCGAACTCTTTCCTTTGCCTATATATATCTTTATTCTGAACGATACACTTTACGGACGATATAAACATAAACGACTTTTTCGCACTGACGGTTGTATACAGAGTGAGTCTCTCTCTCTTTTCCTCACGTACGCCGCATTACAATTACTTCTAAAGATGTCGCGATTGTAATTATCCATCGGTAACCTAGTTATTCTGGTTTCCAACACTATATTACAAAATTTAAATATCTCCACACTCAAGTAAACATACTAACACGAACCTCTGTTTATTACTGTGCATACAAAACACTGCATCTATAATTGTATACCAAAGTGGTCGCTAATGATCCCAATGTTAATGCGATCTTTATAAATAATCAATATAAAAAAGAATAAAACACAATGCCAGAGAAATAAATGTTCTAGTTAACCACCCGTGTGGAGTTTCAAGGGAGAAAATAACTACGTGAATTAAGTACGAAGGTCAATGACTCACAGCAAAATGTCTTAAAATTGTTGATAGTATGATCCCGCAATTTGGGAAACTGATCACGAATAATGCTAGAAATTAATATTGTAATCGTGATCGCCAACGAATTAGCATATTGCCGGCTGTCCGTAGACACAGTACGGGTAACGGGGACGACTGATTAATTGATTTCGATTTTGAGGGCGGTGACCCGCCGGATCATTAGCCAGAAGGCAATGCGCGCTTGCGTTGGCGTGCAAGTATACAAGAAAGTATTATACAGTGTACGCGGTGCATACATTTCACGAGCCGTTAGTCAGGATCCGAGACCTCTTCTCCTCACATTTCTCCCCCATCGAGCCATGTTTCTTCAATTCACGCCACTCGGTTTGTGCCGTTTTTGATGAAAGCGTTGCTAAGTGAACGCTGCTTTCGTATACCGCGAGTGGAGAGCACGTGGGGTCGGAAGAAATCCCGCGCGATGTGAACTTCGCGTGATTGCGGCCAATAACGAATTCTCTCGCCCTCTTCTGTCCCTATTTTTTTTCCTCTGTCCCCTTCTTTCATTCGTGGACGAAGTGGTGATACAGATAATTCAGACAAATATGCCTATTCAATTATCTCGAGCATTATTTTGAAGCCTCGTTCCACGAACTCGAGGATCGTTCTTACAGTGAATCACAGGATTTAGTGACATTTTGGTAGCATTCGTAACAAAATTCGTAAATTTTGGACGCTTTCGCAAGCTTTCGAACTACACACAAGGAATATCGAAAATAAATTTTCAGTGAAAAATATTAAAAAATAATTGCTTTCTCATTATATGCAATATCATATATTTTCTGTTTGCTTAATAGTTATAATATTTTATCGATAAATGTCTCAAGTATCTGGCCGGTAATTGTCCCAGAACTGCGGCGGGGTATACACCGTGAGGGGCCATGAATGTAGATGAGAAGTGTAACATTATACGGGTCGAGTATATCGGTGAAACCACTACTAATCCAATGACTAAATTTCTTTATTTTTGATTATATTTTTAGGGAACTTTCACCAACATATTCGTGGCATTTTTCTAATGAAAATGATACCAAATTTGATATAATTCTGATAATATTTACTTGTGTAATGAACGATAAAAGTTTCGGACGGAAACAGTCGAAGGCCTTTGAAGTGTGCTGGCGGCCGCGAGTCTCCGCGTCTGTTTCTTTCCCAAACACTGTCCTTCCTAGCGCCCGAAACTTTCATCGTTCATTACAGAAATAAATATCATCGGAATTGTTGAGGATATGATAGGGATGGTATTTCTCTTATCATAAAGCACAGCGTTAGTGAATAAGGAACTTTCTTTAATATAAAACTTGGAACTATGAACTTATTAATATATACCAGTGTAAGAGGGAAAATGCCTGTGGAGGATTAATATAATATTTATTTCTGCGTTATGTCGTTCGTCTTTAACAGTTCTACCGAGAGTGCTCTCACCTCGCACAGCGCCGACCACGAAGCCTCGGCCGATCGTCTTTTGTCAATCGCGCGACGATCTCGCCAACGGACGATTCGCGCCCGCTGATCGCGTGATTCGTGGGGGCCAACGGACACTCACACACACACGCACACATACATACATCATCGTCTCTATCCTACACCAGGTATGTCCTGCCCAAACCGACTCTTCTGTCGAACTGAACATTGGGCGGACGTGCAACTAACGTCTTCCCCACTCTCGTCTCGTGCCGATCGTCATTTCGACTTATGACACACACTCTATTAGCCTTTTTTCGAGTTGTTACATTGTAACAGCCAAAGCGACGCGGCGCCGACGTCCCGACATTCCCGGATGTGAGTTTTACCCACAATGTGACTACTTTATTTCAACAGGAATTATATCTTATTTGGTATCATTTTCATTAGAAAAATTGCTTCGAATATGTTGGTGAAAGTTCCATAAAAAAATAATAAAAAATGAAGAAGTATTTTTATTGTATTAGTAGTTGCTTCACCGATATAGATACAGGGTGTTCATTTGAAAACTTCCCAGCCGAATATCTCGAAGAGTATGAAAGATATTAAAAAAGTGTAAAACACATATCAAAGGATTTCAAGGGAAAGAGGGGAGCAGTATCAGTTTTTTATTTGGGTGGCGTTTTCAAGGTCATTTGAAGGTCAACTTTGTTTTTTCAAATGGAAACCTATATTTTTTATTATGGGATGTTATTGTACATAAAAATACCAGCAATTTTCGTAGTATACTTTTTTTATCCGCGCGCTAATTTCAGAGATTAATTAAAGAGAAGTAGAGCGAGGCATATTATTGTGCAAAATTCTTTGACGCAAATCGTTGATGTTTTCCAGTTGTACTAGCACGCACCGTTTGAAAACATAATTGTCCTCTATTGATCTATTGTTTATGTTGTCCGTCTTTCAATATAAGATTGTACTATTTAGTCAAGTGTGAATCATCGTAATGAGACATACTATATCGTAGTACAATTAATTGTGTGTAGAGCTATTCCAACAGATACCTTCAAAAATGTTCGTTCAGAATTTGAGAATCGTCTGTATTATTGTTTAGAAAACAACGAAGTACATTTTGAAAATTTGTTATAGTTATAAAGAAATTACAAAGTTTCTCGCAGTATAAGGATGACTCGGTCTACTTCTCTTTAAATATCTCCGAAACTAGTGCGCAGATAAAAGAAAGTATCCTACGAAAATTGCTGGCCTTTTTACGTACAATAAGATCCCATAATAAAAAATATGGGTTTTCATTTAAAAAAACAAAGTTGACCTTCAAATGACCTTGAAAACGCCATCCAAATAAAAAACTGATACTGCCGTCCTTTTTCCCCCTCGAAATCCTTGGACACGTGTTTTACACTTTTTTAATATCTTTCATACTTTTCAAGATATTCGGCTGGGATGTTTTCAAATGAACACCTTATATATTCGACCCGCATTATGTTACATGTCTCGGCGACCGAGACCTTTCGCGCTTCGCTGTCCTTTTCTACGTTCGGCAGATGTCAAAGGATAGCATACCTGGCTCATAGTTGTCCTTGGCCGGACCCATGTCCGGGACATTTATCGATGAAATACTGTATCTTCTTAATTTTTTCAACTTTGTTATCCTAAAATAGTATATAATCTTCATTATAATTTAGTACACTACCCCCCGTACAACGTAACGAAAGAAACTACTTAAAATTATGCATAAACAGGGTGAGACAGTATGAATGTCAGTTGATGAATTATGTTGCATTTCGAGGAACACATCGCACGAGTATAATTGCATTTTTTTGGATTTAATTTTTTCTGATATGTTTCAAAGTCAATACATCTTTTTTTGACACCACGTTGTTGCCGATGGAAGGACGAATTCAATGACCTATAATATGATGACCTTGAGTTGACCTTGAACTATCTAAGAAATAGATGTCCACCAAAAATCCCAGAAAGGAAGACTCCGTTCGAATTTTAGACTAACATACCACCTATTGTGATCCACTTGATGGTATTTGGACTGAAAGTATATGTATTAAATATGGATCCCAATGATCCAAACTTTGCCCAAGGAACGAAAATAGGAACTTTCATAAGTTACTCAGAAACATCAAAGGTACATAGAGTATTGCTTTTCAACGAAAGAAAAGAGATTGAATCCAGAGATATCGGGGCGATTGAAAACGAAAATTATGAACTTAATAAATGCATGCTTAAGGAAATTACACTGTCCAACACCAAATTTTTTCCTAATAACTGTTGGGTGGTTCTTATAGAGTTTTTTGCGCTGATTCCGAATCTGTACTTACTGTTTCGCCTACACGTACAGTTTTTGAGAAATTTGAGTTTAAAAAAAAAGACCTATTTTTCAACTTTAAACAAATATTGTGATGTTATTATAAAAGATATTGATTTGTTCTCTGCAGCAAAAGATTCTGTAGACTTTCCCGCATACAGTGATATCCAATATTAATACATTATGAATGTTTAAACAATCATTAAAGACGGAGAGACACCACTTTTGTACCAATTTTTGAGGATATTTTGGAATTTATATAAAAAAATATGGGTCCAGCGTAAAATCGTACTATATCACGTGATAGAGCAGACTTTTATCTTGAGAAACCTCTCTTTGAAGTTTGCAACATCGACATTTTAACCGAACCAGAAAGCAAAATATCTTCGCCCGACATGAGTTGCCGCCAGTGGTGCTCTTCCACCTAGCCCGGTCGTTCGTCGGGACACGGCGCGGCGCGACGTAACGGCGATGCAGTGGCAATAAGCGCGCAATTATGTCAGCTTATTTAAATGTTAAATTTTATTAAATGTTATACTATTGTTGTTTACTATTTATTAGTACATTTATTCTGTATAGATTATTTTATGTATCTTTTTAATGTTAGTCTCTTGTTCATAGTATATTTCATACTAAAAAGATCTTTCGTAACAAAAGAATAGTTTAATACAGAAATCTATATAATATCGCTAATGTGAAATATAATTATAATATAAATTATTATACATTATATATATTTCATTATTTATATTATATATATATATTTTATATATTATATATATTTTATATATTATATATATTTTATATATTATATATATTTTATATATTATATATGTTTTATATATTATATATGTTTTATATATTATATATATTTTATATATTATATATATTGTATATAATATATATTTTTTATATATTATATATATTTTATATATTATATATATTTTATATATTATATATATTTTATATATTATATATATTATATATATTTTATATATTATATATATTTTATATATTTTATATATTATATATATTTTATATATTATATATATTTTATATATTATATATATTTTATATATTATATATATTTTATATATTATGTATATATATTTCATTATAAATAAGCTGACATAATTGCGCGCTTATAGCCACTGCATCGCCGTTACGTCGCGCCGCGCCGTATCCCGACGAACGACCGCGCTAGTGGAAGAGCACCACTGGCATCAACTCATGTCGGGCGAAGATATTTTGCTTTCTGGTTCGGTTAAAATGTCGATGTTGCAAACTTCAAAGAGAGGTTTCTCAAGATAAACTTCTGCTCTATCACGTGATATAGTACGATTTTACGCTGGACCCATATTTTTTTATATAAATTCAAAAATATCCTCAAAAATTGGTGCAAAAGTGGTGTCTCTCCGTCTTTAATGATTGTTTAAACATGTTTAAACATTCATAATGTATTAATATTGGATATCACTGTATTCGGGAAAGTCTACAGAATCTTTTGCTGCAATGAACAAATCAATATCTTTTATAATAACATCACAGTATTTGTTTAAAGTTGAAAAATAGCTCTTTTTTTCAAACTCAAATTTCTCAAAAACTGTATGTGTAGGCGAAAAAGCAAGGGCAGATTCGGAATCAGCGCAAAAAACTCTATAAGAACCACCCAACAGTTATTAGGATACATAAAAAAAGTTGAAATTTGTTGGACAGTGTTATTCAAGTGTCTAAGAAATGTAGTGCGGCTGATACATGTATTGGGAACGATTGTTCAGGTGGAACCTATAAGTACGAGAGAAGAGAATGCTGAAGATAAAATAAGACCGAAGATAAAATAAGTCAAGAGGAAGCATTAGATAGAAGCCAGGATGAAAAGCACCTATGTAGAGCAGCAGGAGGACCGAGAGTAGAAAGAACCGGAAGAAGGGGACGTCCTAGAAAGCTATCCAACTATCGTGCGAATGACAATCAACCAAATCGAAACGTAGATATTCAAGAAAATATGGAAGAGAATCATGAAGAGAACGAACCCGAAATTTCAGAAAACCATGAGACTAATCTGGCTAGGCCAGTGTAACCGAAGTTTCCATGAACGAGGCTCTTATTGGTGATGATAATCTCGAGAGAATACATTCAATAAGACACGAGGTACGAAATATTATTAAAAATAATACGTTTAATATTGTACAGCAGGGCTGGACACGGTTGGGGCTCCTCAAACGCTTGCTTCTCCCACCAACCTCTCTTTCATGCAGCGAGCACGTTCATTAGGTACGCTGATGTCTCGTGTCTTCGTTGCCCCATTGTACCGCGCTTGGTGGAAGGGGACAGAGTGCGCTACGGTGTGGACGGTTTTGCCTCAATTGAGGCAAAATTGCCCATCCCTGTTGTGCAGCGTCCATCAATGAAGCCAGGGCTGTACTTCCGAAAGTCACCGGTGATCGATCGAGATGAAACTTGGTGGGTATTATGAGGGATAGGGAAGGACCTCAGATATACAATTTTAGCTTCGACAATTTATGCGTTTAAAAGATACAGGTTCTCAATTATAAATCCGTCATAATAGGTTTTTGAGACTTTGGACGCTATATTCAGCAACAATGTAAGAATACCTGAGGGATATGTATGCATTTGTGTATCATGACTGATGGTGTGGTGTGATCTGTTTATGTTTTTTCCGTTGGAAACGTGATGCTTTGGGAAATGTGATACAGTTCGAGTCGTATCGTGGTGAGTGCTGAAAGACTAATCGGAGTTGGCCTGGGTTAGTTTCCTTGGTGGGGAGGGTGATTGGGGGCGGCAGCCCCTACCCCAAAACAATAGACGACTTTCTACTAAACAACTTCGTGAGACAATACCATGACATGTCCGAAGCAAACGATCACAGTGATTGAGCGGATCCCACTAAAGTATCTGTATTTTTTAAACGGGTGAATTCCCGAAGTTAAAATTTTATATTTGAGGTCCTTCCACATTCTTCATAACATGCTCCAAATTTCATATCTATCGATCACCGGTGCTTTCGGAATAATATCCGGAGTAAGTAATTGGTTGTAGAATTGAATTGACAAATAAGTATAATTCGGATGGTTCCCTATCAAAATGGAAAGCAACGATAGTTGCTAGGGGTTTGCACCACGCCCTAGAATAGAAGTTTTCGACACTTTTGCGCCCGTAGCGCAACGGGAATCTGTGCGATTATTGTTAGCCATAGCTCTTAAGTTTAGTATGACAAATGGATGCTACGAGCGCATATTTAACGGTACGAATACGGTGCCGGGGTCACTTCTCAGTCGTCGATTCGAGAGCGACACGCACTGGGACATGGGTCTTGAGAGGGACAGTGACAGAACTGTTCGCGTAAATCGAAAAGTGACCGACGATGTTTGTTGACATATGTATAAAGATGGCCACAGACATGGAAACAGAAAACAGACAAGTTAGTTTGTTCCAACGCTCTAGAGGAGAAAGACGTGTGCGATGAGTTCAAATATTCTGTGAAAAGTCGTTGTTTTATTGTTCCTGTTATTTTTATAGTATTTGCTGCTTGTGTTGTGTTCGTTGTCTTACTGTTTCGTTGTATTGTTCCATATTGTTTTGTTGTATTGACAGAATGTCTGTACCATCGAAAAGCAGACACTTTTTATACAAAGGTGGACAATGACTACAACATGTCAAAGACGCTGCAATAAAATGCTATACTTCCGAAAACCGGTCAAATCGGATTGACCTCAAATTTTGCTCATAGCCTCATTTTGCATTAAAACCATGTTTCCGAAAAGGATTTTTGCCGACTCGCAAAAAAGTCGTTATCATTATCTACCTTACCGACATAAAATATTCTACCTTACTGGTATAAAATCTTCTACTTTCCGTGAAAACGCGGCATGAACGCGCAATTCTTTCAAACAAAATTACTTTCAGGATTGAATTAGTACAAGTTCTCACTGAACAGTAATAAAAATATGCAGAATTATATACAGGATCTCAAAAGGAAGGTATAGTACAAGTTGGTTTGGGGTTAGGTCGTTGTGGGGGCGGAGAGGGCCGGCCCGTTTAGGCTCACAGTGTTCCGCATTTTGATTTCGTACATGTTTATTATTTTACACGTACGTTGCTGACCGGATTACCAAACCGAGCCCAGACCAACATGCTTACTGTTGAATCGCCAGCTCCAATTTCAGTCTGGGTTTACGCTACGGTCGAATTAGCTTAGGTCATTTTTGAGAAAGTCTCCTATTGCCTCTTTAACAAATTCATTACTTTACGACCAGGGTACGGCTGGAAAGTGTTAGTGGATTTTCATGGGAAAATCCGCTCGGCCGTACCGCTTTCAATGACACGTGACGTAGGGTTATTATGGGTCAGGTTCGAGGTACGAGAGACCTGTAGTCTTCCTTGGTTCATCACCACCAAATGTTTACCACCAAAGCAGCGTACCAGCTCGTGGGCGTTACACAATACCGAAAACCGTCCTAAATGCGTCTATTGGTTAAGGACAATTCCCCACTATTCGAACCACCGTGGAAGGAATTTCTAGTCATCACCATCCGATTCCTTTCCATTTTCTTAGGACAGATTAAATCGAACTCTCGCACCACTAGCTTCATTCTTCATAGCACTGTAGTAACTATTTCGTTTTATTAAATACATATATTGTTACCAAGTGTTGTGATTATTGCCGTGATAAGATATCACGAATCCTCAAAACCAGTTCGCATACCTCTAGCAGTTTTTAAATTCAAGCAGTCGCACATATACAGTTGTGCAATAATAGGTTCAGAAACAACACTTAATCCAAGCGATTTGACGGTGAAGTAGAAGATTTTATGCCGGTAAAGTAGAATATTTTACGTCGGTAATGTAGATAATAATGATTTTTTGAGAGTTGGCAAAAATTCTTTTGGGAAACATGTTTTTAATGCAAAATGAGAACTTTAAAAACTTAGAACGTAAAAATAAAAATCAATGAATTTTTGCGGCTCATTTTTTCAACAGATCTCCACCATAAGTGTAATCGTGACATATCATTTTCATACACCTTCTACAATCGCCGTAGGTAGTGAGTATTGATCCACTCACTTTGGAGAAGACTGGTCACGTGCCACGGGAGCTGAAGTTGTTACAATCGCTTTTCACAAGTCCCCGGATTGTTCGCAATGTACTCCAGAATTTCGAGTTCAACCGCACGCGTTCTCACGAGCTCAGACAGGGTTATTCACTTCAGAAGTCACATGAATAATTCTTTCTACTTCGGTAAGGTCCAATTTAATAAAACATCACGGCCTCGTGCATGTGTATGTTTACGTATGCCCGCGCGCGTGCGTGCGTGAGTGTGAGTGCAGGTTTGTATTCGTACCTCTGCACTCGTTATATAACACGATCTTACAGGCAATTGAGAGCAAATGTACCGTTTTTGATTTAACGGATCGTAAATTGTGTTTACCTTCGCGTTCAATACTTCCGAGGCGAGAGCATTTCGAAAGTACGTCGAAACTTTTTGTTCGGTTGTCTCGAGAGTCATTTCTTTTGAGAAATTAAACACCTGTTATCAGAAGTTCAAAGACCGAACACGCAGAAAAATAGCACTACACAACGGTGACTGGTTTCCACAAGGTTATACGAATCGTAAACTCCCTTATTTGTTACTCCCTTCCGTTTAGAGGATCAAGAGGATATCACACTTATCACGGCAATTCCAAACTTTATCAAACATTGCGAATCGCTTAAGCGATTAACCAATGATCCAGAACAATTACCTTTACGCGATTATTAGCAAAAAGGTATTCATGTCCGACTTTGATAAAATTTAAATATGTTATAGTTTTCGACATTTTCAACAACTTTTTCCTTTTCATATATAGGGGGTCGCATTTGGTTCCCGAGATATTCGAAAAAAACTATTACTAGTACTAAATTGAATTTTTAGTCGTGGCATTTTTCTAATGAAAGTGATACCAAATGAGATATAATTCCGATGCTGTTTACTTGAGTAATGGACGATGAAAGTTTCGGAAAATTATTGTAAATATGATCCGAATTATATCGTGTTTGATATTATTTTAATCAGAAAAATGTTACAAATATGTTGGAGAAAGTCTCATAAAAAATAAGTAATAATAAAAAAGCTTTTTTTATTGTCATTACACTGTGAGGACACGTGGGCCTTTGAACTGTGCCGCCGACTGCGACTCTCCGCGTCTCTTTCTTTCCCATGCGCTGTCCTTCCTTGCGCCCGAAACATCGTCCTTTACTCAAGTAAATACCATCGGAATTATGTCGTATTTGGAATCATTTTCATTAGAAAAATGCCACGAATATGTTGGTGAAAGTTCCATAAAAAAATAATAAAAAATAAAGAAGTTTTGTCATTGGATTAATAGTGGTCTCACCGTTACACTCGACGCGTATTGTGGTGCACTTCTCGGCGACCGAGGCCTCTCGAGCTTCACAGCCCCTCACGGGGCACACCTCGCGGGAGGTGGGATTATTTTGCTACAATTATCGTTCACAATTTCACGACAATTAACGATGAAATATATACCACCTTTTTTATCTATCTCTTTGACTATTGTGTTAAATATCTACTTGCAATTTACAGTTAGTACTTGCTTTATGCTCCTGCTGGGAAATAGTTTAAACTAATACACTTCAGATAATTTTATATTCATTGACATTTAATCTACAAAAATATTATACAATCGGTACGAAGGTTTTAATATACTTGTTTGATCCTGGCATTCTCTTCAACTAATTTCAACATATCTGCAACGCGTATAATTAGTTTAATTATAGTTAATGAACATACAAACGCATTAAGCTTTAGGAACTCAGTAGTATCGTTAAACGCACAAAATTGGCATTTCTTTATTGCATTGAACAACATTGCCTGCGACAATTTCAGGATAAAAGAGATCGGGACAATACGATTGTTTTATCAACATTGCTAATCGATTTTCGAAATGATTAAATAAACCAGATATTTTTGTTACCTGGAGTTGGCGTGGATATTCGGTTAAATTGGGTCACCGTGCTACCGAAGCAGTTTGTAATATACGAACAGCTTTCGGTAACGTCGCATCGGAAGATAGAACGGTGCCGGAACGATTTTGAAAGTTCAAGTCCTGAGACGTTAACCTGGAAGATACTCCACGGACCGAGCAACCCTGACGTCTTATAGGCGATCACTTAAATGGAATGGTGGAGGTTAATCCCTCGGGAGTCTGCGCAGATTTAGTTGAGGAAGCTCGTTGTTCTCCTCAATACCGTATAGAGTCAACTATGACAACATCTACAAAATTAGCTAATTTATTTTATATACTTATAATTTTTGAATACTGTGATATAACGGGAAGTGTCAATTATTTGTAAACATATGTTTTACAAAGTTGCTCGAGAATCACTGACTATATTCACGTTCATACAGATGGTTTTAGGTGGGGCTTCTCGTGTTACGGCAGTGAAAACAATTTTTTAATATTTTTGTGAGACAAGTTTTCCCACTTCTCTTGAATACGTTGTTTCAAATCATTCAACGGTTTCAAAGTTTCTGCAATTTTTGTACACTTGACAAGATTCCTCCAACTATTCTTAATAACTTTAAGATCGGGAGATCTTGTTAACAAATCAATTTTTTTTAGGAAAAGTATTCCTTCACTATCTTTCCAGTATGCGCTATTATTTTTGTATCAATAATTTCTAAATACATCGTAGTATTCATTTTTCTAACAATAAATTTCATGTTTATTTTTCCATAATATCTAATATCTTTCACTATCCCCATAATAGTGAAAATAAGTGATTGTTAAGAATTTTTTTCGAATCATAATTAGAAGTATGACACTATTCCAGCGGTTTCCGACCTTTATGATACTACGTCTCACCGAAAAAAAATTTTTTTCTGCGTATACCAACCTACCTTTTATTTTTTTAATAGATATAATAATATAGACGCGTTTTAAATAATAAAAACATCATTACAAAAAAAAACTGAAATCTATAATTCACAGAATAATAACAAGGTTCTGCTACAATATATACGTACATGTATATTTATTTTCATATTAAATTCTTTTTAATCATTTAGACCAACTACATCTTGTGTCAACAATAAACGAGTGGAAACACATGTTCGTTTTCTTATATACTTTAATCATATAACACTTATAACTACACTCGCGTCGGATTTATGTTGACGCGATAATATTATAGGTAAGTGCAACATTTTGTCCTTGTAGTGTAATTTCTTCGTGTTCCTCCGATGCTGTGATGTTTGTTTACATTGCTCGTGAGTAGTGGCGGTCAGTTCACCCCCAAGTGGTGAAGTGTAAACGCGGTGTCAATTTGTTAGAGCAATAAGTTTGTGAGACGAAAGAAACCGCTATCGTTTTGAAAAAGCATCATCTGGAGTGATGAATCGAAACTCGTGTTAAAGTCAAATAAAAGAAGAAAATATGTTGCTTTTCCAAAATGATAGCGGTTTCTTATCATGTTCTTTGGCGAACAGTAAACGTTTGCCATCATTTACTAGAGAAATGTGTGGTCTTTTCCTAGATATTCTTCTGCCGTGAAAATCAGCCTCAGACAAACGACATTTAAGGGGGGAACCTTATGTAAAATGGAATTTTTTAGCATTTTTCTTTTCTTGCTTAAATCGATAGGAAATTTCCACAGGAATACGATAAAAAAGTTAGAATGCTATCAGACATGTTCTTGTATGTTATTTTCAAAATAAAGTGGAGAGTTGTATTGTGCGCGTCGCTCGAACTCCCCTAATTCGTGGTGTAAGTCGCGCGTCGCACAAGCGTTGGGAGAAGAATTTGACCATCCACCTGCATTGCACGAGGATGTTCAAAAACATATTCGTCCAATTTACGACGATTTATCGTGGGATGATTTAATAGAGAGATGTCTAGGTGGGCATACCTAAAATGCAAACGAGAGCTTTAACGCTGTCGTTTGGCGTTTAGCTCCTAAGCATTTGAATTGTGGGTTAAAAACTGTTGAAATTTCTGGTTTTTTGGGTGCCGATATATTCGACGAAGGATTTTCGTTTGTCCTTCAAACGATGCAACTGCTCGATATAGTAATTGGACAGCAGAGCAGAAAATTTGCCGAAAACGAGGACAAACGCCGTATTAGACTTGATTCAGTCTTGATTGTACTAAAGAGGCTCGTGCTTCTCGAAAAGACGAAAAAACGGCTGAAATACAATACTTTGATAAAGAGGAAGAATTGTTCTATGGCCCCGGAATCGCAGATTAGCAAAAAACTGCGGTAAGTTAAAATGAATTACGATTTTTTCACAATTTTTCTGTTACACAAACTTTAAACGCATTTTTCTCGAAACGCAAAATTGCGCACACCGTGCAATGTATCTCGTAAACTAATTACTCGATCTTTATGAAACTTGATATATATATATATTCTATAAACAATTGGCCTCAGCATGACGAGCTCCGATTTTTTAATTTTTTATTTAAAATATTGCTATTAACAATTATTTATAGAAAAAAATCCGTTTTTTTTCAAAACGTCGCCATTTTTGCAATTTTGCAAATTTTAAAAAAAGAAAAACGTCATGCTGAGCGCTTTTGCATAAACTAACGAATCCATTTGGATTTTTTTGTTTCAGATCATTTTTGTGCACTGTACGCTGCACGGCGCATTTACAGGATGCCATTTTCAAGCCGTCATTTCACGATTATCATTAACAATTAAACTTAAAAAAAAATATTTTTTGTTACACTATAACATCGATAAATGTTACCTGAAATTGTAAATCAATCTATGCATTACATTCTTAACAAAAAATTCTTTAAAAACAGGCCATTTACATAGGGCTCCCCCCTTAATTTGTGTAGTCTCGATTGGTAATGACAAATTTTCTTTTATTTCTTAAGCTGTGATGGATGGATTTTTTTGGCTTACTTCACAATCTCTCGATTTTGAAGAATTGATGTTTTCCTTTTCCTTCCTAATCAAACACAATTTTTGGGTTCCCCTGTCATTTGCATTTTTTTACAAATTTTTCGAACTTCCAAATTCTTTCGAAATTCTAAAAACTCAACAGCAATCGCTTGTAAGGATTTTCCATACATTCTTCTTCTATTTTGTATTCGCTCTGAAGCCTCCAATTCCCTTGTTTTCGGCATTATTGATTTTCCCTTGTATTATTTCAATTCACTTTTTCAGGGAATTGTTTCACAAACTGTTAAATATATTAGAGTTATGTACAGGGGTTGAAACGGTTCTGGAAACAACTGTTTGAAACAGTTATATATCGGTTCTGATCGAAACAGTTATGAAGAACCGAAATGATGTTGTAACTGTTATAAGAATATAGGTTCTCGCTTATATCGGTTACGGTTAAGGTTCTTGAGAACCGATATTATAACGGTTCTATAACTGTTATTTTTAGGTTCTGGATTTCGGTTTCAGTTGTTCAGACTTCAGAACGTATAATATGTCCCGTATCGGTCGCATATTGGTTTTGCAGTTGTGCAACTGATATTTTTTGATTCTGTATCGGCTATACAGGGTGTCTCAAAATTCCTTCAACATCCGGAAATAAGAGGTTCCTGAGATAATTTGATGCGACATTTTCCTTTGCAAAAATGGCGCCCGCTGGTTTGTTTGACAGTTATTAACGAAAAACACGGAAAAATCAGAGCGCAGCTACAGCGAACGGAGTCCGACACGGTTACAGGACCCGCTTAGCGTGGCATCGCCGTCGGCCGAGCCAGAATCAATCCGCTGTAGCTGCGCTCTGGTGGTTCGTATTTTTCGTTAGTAACTCTTAAACAAAGGAAATTTTCGTTAATAACTCTTAAATCTCAGAAACCTCCCATTTCCGGATGTTGAAGGAATTTGTTGAAGGAAACACCCCGTAGCCTCTACAGAACCACAAAATATCAGTTGCAGAACTGCAAAACCGATATGAGACCGGTACGAGAAATATTATAGGTTCTGAAGTCTGAAGAACCGCAACCGGAACCGAAATCCAGAACCTAAAAATAACAGTATGGCGGCTGAAAAGGCCGAAAAAGGAGAAGTAAGCGTTTCGTCCTAGGCCCGCTAGAGGACTCATCAGTAAGGCTATCCAGCGGACCCGTGCCTTAGACGCGAGATGTCGTAAGGAATGTTTAGGACAGTATATATACAAACAGAGGAAGATTCAGGTAGTAGCGGGAAAGGTGTTGTCGTAATGTCCCTCTGTTGACGAGCATAGAAAGTAGCCGCCACATTACCCCCTTGCCAGTGGTCAACGATATCTGGACAAATTTCCCTCTAATTACGCTGATCTCCGCCGGAATCCAAGGAGGTCGCCGGAATGTGTGCTGCCAGTGTGCCCGCCAGTGATTCTGCCGAATCGACGAAATTGAGTAGGTCCCTAAGCCGCTTGTAGGACTCATATAGTCGCGCAAACAATGGATGAACGTCGCACAAATGTAGATACGAAAACGTCGCACAAATTTAGGTGCGGAAACATTAAACCATATAATGCTGCGAAGGTGACGTCAGAAGCGCATAGTAGGGAGAAGTCCTCGCTGTTGGTCGGGCAGTAGTTCAGGCAATGCAGTGATAGAGTAGTCACCTTCCAGTCCTCCTGATGTTGTCCGTGGTTTGTTGATGTTGCCGTCTCCTCTGCTCAGAAGGTAGCGTTGTTGTTCGTTTGTCGGGGTCACCAATTATGGCGGCTTTGGATTATGAAAAGATGGAAAAAGGAGAAGGAGGCGTTTCGTCCTAGGCCCGCTAGAGGACTCGTCAGTAAGGATATCCAGCGGACCCGTGCCTTAGACGCGGGATGTCGTAACGACAGTTTAGGACGGTATATGTACAAGCACAGGAAGATTCAGGTAGTAGCGGGAAAGGTGTTGTCGTAATGTCCCTCTGTTGACGAGCATAGGAAGTAGCCGCCACAACAGTTATAGAATCGTTATAATATCGGTTCTCAAGAACCGTAACCGTAACCGACATAAGCGAGAACCGATATTCTCATAACAGTCATAACATTTTTTCGGTTCTCGTAACTGTTTCAAGAACCGGAATCGATATCATAACTGTTTTCAATATGTAAATACTAGTTTAATTGCAAAATTCAATTCTTAAAATAAAAATTTCTATACGTCAACTTACTTTTCGGCCGACTAAACTGACAACTATCACAAACTTATTGCTCTAACAAATTGACACCGCGTTTACACTTCACCACTTGGGGGTAAACTGAACGCTACTACTTACGAGCAATGTAAACAAACATCACAGCATCGGAGGAACACAAAGAAATTACACTACAAGAACAAAATGTTGCACTTACCTATAATATTATCACGTGAACATAAATACGGACGCAAGTGTGTGTGTGTGTGTGTATATATACATATATATATATATATATATATATATATACATAATACTTAAGCTCTCACACGTGTTCGCCATGCATCGTGCATATACATCTACTGGTAAAACCATAACCTCAAACAGACTCTCTTCTTCTCATTTCGGACTCTCACTCACTCTTGCACTCACTCTTCCATCTATACTCTATACCAGGGAGTTCAACGTATTCCCCTCCGAGGACTGCAAGGTCCCCACCATCGAACCTCTTCCCACTACTGCGTACAGCCGTAGAGTTAGTAAGTGTTGCGAGCGCCGCGCGGCTCTCGTGTTGGGAGCTTCCCACTACTATACATTATGACGATGAAGTGTAAGAGTGGGGGAAGAACCTCAGCGTGGACGGTGTCTCGAGTAACTCCGGAGCTACTGGTTGGAACTGCCGCTCTATACCATTCATTCTCAAGTCTCACATACAATATAAACAATCACCATTCACACATCTAATACATCAAAATTTAATGCGAGGGTTGTTGTTGGTTATTGGTACAAAGTTTATCAAATCTTGGGTACAATGTGAAGTGTGCCACTCGTATCTCTTTTTCGACTACTGACCTGGCTCAATATTTGGTTTTCATTGCAGCCAGTGCCGAAAAGCTCGTTTCGCATAAATAAGATGTAACAAGCACTTACATTGCTTTGTAATGCAAAGATTCATACACTCCGCTAAGATTCATCCAAAATTGAATTACGGTTTCAGTTTGAAGATATTATGGTATGAAAATTAATATTTTATTAAACAATTTTGGCACCTCCCCTGGCAATAGTCCGCGCCTCCCAGGTTGGAAAGCACTGCACTAGGTCTTTTTGAGAATTAAACAGACAATATCTTGACATACAGTGTTTTTTTTAGTTCGATTCTTCTTCATGTTTGTTGTATAATACACAAGACTTCTTAACACCTTCAGCAGTGTAAGCATTATTGACTTGCAAATTCAGTGTCTGTTACAGTAACCAAACACAAGAAGTGAGATCTTAAAGTTAGATACTTTATGCTGAGAATGAACCAATTTTGAAAGGAAAATATGGAAATTTGGAAAAGTTCTGGGGATTGCAAGAAAAGTTTACTTCTTTCGGTCGCATATTTAAATTTATGTTGTAAATATTATATATAAAAAATCAAATATAAATGTATATAAATGGTTTTTAGTTATTGTGCATATCAATTCAAAGAACATAAATTCGAAAAATATGCGTATATAGAGGGTGAAGTAACTATTGCCACCTACAATAACTCCAAAAGTATGATACAGTATTTTATCGATAACTGTCCACAACACGGTGCCAGCCGGCGACATTTATCGCCCAGGTATATTATTCTTTGATTTTTGCTGGACGTAGAAAAGGACAGCGAAGGTCGAGAGGCTTCGGTCGTCGAGAAGTGTAACATAATACGGGTCGACTATGTCGGTGCGGGACCACCATCCAATGACAAAACTTCTGTATTTTTTATTATTTCTTTGTGGAACTTTCACCAACATATTCGTGGCATTTTTCTAATGGAAATGATACCAAATAAGATATAATTGCGATATTTACTTGTGTAATGAACGATACAAAGTTCGGAAAATTATTGTAAGTATGATCCGAATTATATCGTGTTTGGCATTATTTTAATCAGAAAAATGCCACAAATATATTGGTGAAGGTGTAGCGTCCGGTCGTACGCACGAGAGAAAGTTTTTTTTTCGTGCAAACGGCCAACGTAATTTACGACTCTCGTTCGATGAAACTATTTTTGAGTCCAGAATTTCCAGATTTTTGCCGTCGCATGTTTAGTAGAGTTTTTCCGAAAGTCCTCAATAGTAAACAGAGACCGCCGTAAATTACGGGATTAGCTTAAGGGCACTCGAGGCGGACTCATCGGTCTGACGCCACGGGGACCGGCGCGGGTGGCCCGAAGGAAAGTCCCACGACAAATTCATCCCCTCCGATCACCTCGCCGTTCCGAGAACAAGCACGCTAAGGGCGTAAGGAATAGGCGGTGAGACGGAAAAACGAATAACCCTGATTGGAAGGACCCAATGCGTGGGGTTAGCCAATCAGGGTGTTTAGAAATTTTTCCAGGGCAAACTCGAGATAAAAGACGAAGCGGGGAGAGTTCGAAAAGATTCGCCGAAGAGTCGACTTCAGCGGAGTCGGCATAAACGATTTGTACATTGTCATTAAAAACATCAACCCCGCATACAAGTGATATTCATTGAACTAAAACCTCGAACCACAAAGGTTTCATAAAAAAATAAGTAATAATAAAACAGTTTTTTTATTGTCATTACACTGTGAAGTCTGTGCCGACGACCGAGGACTCTCGAGCTTCACGGCCCCTCACGGACTATACCCCGGGGAAGTGGGGATTGTTATGGGGACAGATATCGTCCAGATATTTGGGATAGTTATCGATAAAATACTGTAGTAGTAGAAAATAAAAGTTTCATCGGATAACAGGGACCGTAGTGTGGCGTTAATCTTTTGTTGCTAAGTGGAGTCGCTACAGAGATGTGAAGGTCATCTTTGTTTTTTTAAATTGAATGCTATGTTTTGGTACCTGTTTTCTGATAGTAGCTATTGAGACGAATTCAACGAGGTTCAACACTAAGGTCTTTGAAGGTCAGCAAATGTCATTTACGATAAAAAAGGCGAAATAAACTTGCAATTACAGAAGGTATTCAAAGTGATTGGCATTGGTATGAATGCAATGCTGCAATCTTCTTATCACGGATTGAGTAGTATTTCTGATTACTTCGGCACTTATCGAATCACATGCTGTAATAATTCTCTCTCGAATGTCTCCAGGCGTAATTGGGATGTCGTTATAAACAATGTCTTTCAAGAATCCTCACAAGCCAAAATCCAGAAGCGTCAAGTCTGGCGAACGAGCCGGCCACGATACAGCTACTCCGCGTCCAATCCAACAATTTGGAAATCTTCTCTGTAACTCATTTCTAGCTATCAGCGAAATATGTGTCGGACACCCATCGTGTTCATACTGTATTCAGTTTCTCGTATTTAAAGGTAGTTCTTCCAATAACGGACCTAGTGTTTCTTCAAGGAATGTGGTGTACTTCCTACTAGGGCTGTTACTTTTCCGAAGCTTTGAAGGATTCGAAGGAACGAAGGGACCTTCGAAGGTGATGAAAATCGAAGGTTCGAAGGTGCGAAGGTTCGAAGGTTCGAAATCTTCGACCTTCGAAGGAAAGTAACAGCCCTACTTCCTACCATCAAGATTTCCTTCGATGAAATAAGGGCCGATAATTCTGTCCTCAATAATCCCACACCATACATTCACTGACTACGGTCTTTGGTGTGCAACTCGCCGCAGCCAACGTGGATTTTCAGTTGACCAAAAATGCACGTTATGCAAATTAATATTACCGTGATTTGTGAATGTTGCCTCGTCAGTAATTAAAATCTCATTCATAAATGAGTTATTTCTCTGAATCTCGAGTCCATCGACAGAATTCAACACGATTCGTGAAATCTATACCACTTAATTCTTGGTGAAGACTGATACCGTCAGGGTGATATTTATGCGATGCAAAACACGAAAGAACACTTCTCTGGCTTACGCCAGAGTTCCCTGTGGTTTGACGCGGACTAACGCAAGGATCTCGAACCACAGTGACAGGAATACCAACTTTACCACGTTTTTATTAGCTCGCTTTCTTGTTTTTTTGTTTGTTTGTTTGTTCGGTACAAATCTTGCAATTGATTTTAAACTAACTTCCCGATGAGCTAGAGAATTGAAATTAGAAACGTAGCTCAGAACTGGATGACAATGTAGTATTCAAAAATAATTTCTTAAAAAGTCTATCCGTTTAAGAGAAATAATAATTAAATATTTTTACCGTTATTACCGTTACACCGCGGTCATCGCGTTCAGCGATCCCCACTCCGCGCGGCAACGCTCTCTACTTTACTATGCGTACGCACTCTGACTCGTCCCCACTCCACGAACCCACTTCGCCCCGACGGAGCTCAGTATATGATAGACAATCGGTAGTACATCATCGCTTTGTTTACCAAGTGAAAGAACCGTTACACCTTTCTGTTATAATTTCATCAAAATGTTTCAAATCGATTGATATATACGTGCAAGAAGTAGGAGAGGAAGCCTTTTGACGTTGGGGAAATTAACAAAAATCTGTGTTTGAAAGTGTCAGAAATAATGTCTACAAAAAAAAAAGGAGCAGTTCGTTAATAATGATTTTCACAGGGAACCTGCCAAATCACTAGGTATGTCATTGCATATTTTGCGTTAAATATTTTCTTGAAAAATTTCACACACACAAGATTAAAAAGCAGAAAATAATTACTTAAATAAAAATAAATTTTTAAAAATATCACGTTTTTAAAACGGTCTAAAAAGTATAAAATAATAATAAATGAAAAAAAATAATTTGAAAAAAAAAAATAAAATGGACTAAAAAGTACAAAATAATTTTTAAAAAACGAACTAAAAAGTATAAAATAATTTGAAAATAAAAACAAAAATTTGAAATTGTGAATTTTGAATAGCTGCGAAAATACTTGTAAGATTTAAAATGAAAAACATGGGCCGCAAGATGATAGTAAGGAGTGTAGGGAGTAGCAGCCGTTGAGAAAACTCATACAACAGTTTATATTACATGCGGAGCAATAAAATTTTTAGTGATTTAGGTGAACTATTCATGCATCAATTATCTATTGCATGCGCCCCACATTTTTCGTTTTAAATCTTACAAGTATTTTCACAGCTATTAAAAATTCATAATTTCAAATTTTTGTTTTTATTTTCTAATTATTTTATACTTTTTAGTCCGTTTTTTAAAAATCATTTTATACTTTTTAGTCCATTTTATTTTTATTTTTTAAAATTATTTTATACTTTTTAGACTGTTTTAAAAACGTGGCATTTTTAAAATTTTATTTTTATTTATTTAAACATGTATTTACTGTAGACGCGATACAACCAAGGGAAAGGAAATTAAAACTGTATAAAAATTCGTTTTGCATGGGAAGAACGTAGTTAAATCAATTACAAACAATATTATAATGTAAGACATACCATCACGTTGAAACAAATTCATAAAAATTGTTATATCTTGCAACGTTTACGCGAGTCTGCCATCTTATATCGAATCAAACATTCCCTAATTACCGTCCGCAGAGGAGTCTCGTGTTTCTAAACAGTAATGTTCAACCGCACAGCGCGAACATAATTTCACAAAAGCAGTATCAGTTTCATGTCGGGTTCTACTCCATTTCCTATATTCCCCTGATCTATCCTCAATTCACTTCTAGTTTCGCAGTTCACCGCACAATTTCGTGCGGGAGAAATGGTTTCGAAAATAACAGGTTATCGAGGACATTTTCTAGAAGTTTTCTATTGTCTGAGATACAGATATTTATTTTGTATTTTATGTAACCTTGTTTATTTGGACGCCGCCACAAAATAACAGCAATATGAGCAACAGTGTAGATATTTCGTTCATCTGCTCATATCTTCTTTTCTTTCAAGGGAATCATTTATTGACATTGATTCTAGAACTCACAAGCTACACTATTTCTACCATTTTTTTAGTATTTTGAATTGATGCGAAATCGAGACACGAATAAAACACTCTAACTGATAAATTCAATTTAACAATTAAAATATTCATTATTCTCAAGTTAAGATAAATTACGTATTTGTTGCTTCACTCTTGTCCTTCATAGTGTGTGTTTGTGTTGTATAAAAAGCTTTATTTTGATATTTTATAGGTTTCATTCAAACTAAAACTTGGTTTTTCAAAAACTGAGTCGTTTAATGGAAAAATAGTGCAAATGAAAATAGTTAACTCATTCAATGATTAAGTATTTCGATTAACCATTTTGTTTTATAATACTTTTTCTCAATCCCTCACTATTCAATGATGAAGTAAAGTTCTATAAAACACAATAATATCGCAGAATGTTACGTTTGCTAGTAGAAACCACGTCGAAGTTATATTCCAATTATTTTATTTAATGATGATTAACCCTTTGCACTTGAAACTATTTTCTTTCCAGAAACAAACACTTTTTCCAACCACAAATATTTCCATTCTGTATGATTTTCTTCTTTTCAGACATATCCCAGACAGCACGAGTCGTCTTAAAGACGCCGTTTTTACGTCCGTTTTAGGTCTTCTTGGAGACGTCGTTTTTACGGCTGAAATGAGACGGCTAAAACACGTCTACGTTCATCCGTGAAAATGACGTCTCCGAAAAGACGCCTTTTAGATGTATTTTCTGAGTTTGAACAACTTTAATTTTTATAGAGATGTTATGACAGTGATCAGTTTGCTGTGCAATAATTAAAATACTGGTTCTTATGTGAAGTGAAGTTTGCTCCTCCCAGCATGCTAGTTCAGGCGTTCGTAAAGTTCTCGTTCTTTTCCTGTTTTCCCCGCGCTATGATGCTGCGCAGGTTGGTATGCGCGTGTGTGTGTCGAATGTGTGCGATGAGCGTACCGCGTGCGTGATTGTTATGTTCACTTACATATAGTTAATAGTTTGTTTGGGTATCGTGAGTATGTCCTCATTATATTAATAAACCATAGGACATGTTCTTAAAAGAAAAGTTTAGTTTAATACCCATCCACTTCATTATGTTTCCTATTTTTTGGAATGATAATGAAAATATTTTTCAAAATATCATTTATTATAAACACATGGATGATAAAAGTAGAGAAATTCCTTATATACCCAGATAGCACACGACGTCTTAAAGACGTCCATTCTACGTCCATTTTAGGTCTGAATGTCTTAAGACCTAAAATGGACGTCCTAAAGATGTCCATTTCTTGACGTCTTTAAGACGTCTCAAACTTACGTCTTTAAGACGTCTTTAATGTACTGTGAGCCTATTGAACACTGATAAACTTTGAACATTTCACAGAAATAATTAAAAAATTAAATTAACTTAATTAGTATTCTACTACGTCAGCGCATAACACCTGAAAATATTAACCATGTTTCCAACAGTCCGATTGGGTCAGCGCGTTAGGCGCTCGACTTTGAACATGCTTATACTAGGTTCTCGCCCGGCATTAATCTACTTCTTTTTTTATTTAATCAATTCCTCTTTTCTTTTTTTAACTACGTAATAAGCAATGATATTTTTGTAGAATTCTTTTAGAACCAATATTTAAATATTTAGAAAATATTTTAAGGTAAAATACGTCAAAAAATCATTTCGGAGCAATCGTTATTTCATCAATTTTTAATCTCTTAATCTATTAAACTATTTCATCCATTTTCAATCTCTTTAATCTATTAAACTATTAAAATTACCAGTTCGCAATTTGAATAAAGAATTCTATTAGATTTTCCCAAGTTAAACCAGTAAACACTTTAAGGCGTTCCTCTGACAATGTAAAATTACCCACTTTATCTTTAATACTAGAATTGATTACAAGACATTCAAAATAATTTTTAAGTTCCTCTGAATCAATTACGCTAGTATTTGAACAAATACGTGATAGAGTTTACATCTCTTGGCGACCTGAGTTGAGTAACTACAGTACGTTGTCCCCGTCAAAGTAATCGTGATCGTTGTTTGACGAAGCTTCAAACGGTCGAGAACGTAGTGAGATAGCGTGTTATTGTGCACATGTGGACTTCTTCTTTGAGTGTTATCAGCATATCAAGTGAAAGGGTAGAACTCGTTAATATTAAAACATCGCGTGTTAGGTGCATTAAATGTGACATTCTGATTCGGAATTCGCATGGTCAAACAAAACAAATAGCTACAATTATTGAGTCAGTTAGGTGGTCCCGAATTTTAAATAAAGTGGTCAGTGTTGGTGATACACTTTGTGAAGTGAGGTTTGCTCCTCCCAGCATGCTAGTTCAGGCGTTCGTAAAGTTCTCGTTCTTATCCTGTTTTCCCCGCTCTATGATGCTGCGCGGGTTGGTATGCGTGTCAGTGTGTCGAATGTGTGCGATGAGCGAACCGCTTGCGTGATTGTTATGTTCACTTACATACAGTTAATAGTTTGTTTGGGTATCATGAGTATGTCCTCATTACATTAATAAACCTTAGGACATGTTCTTAAAAGAAAAGTTTAGTTTAATACCCATCCACTTTACTTTGCAATAAGTACCGCCTTCTTATATACAGACACGAAACAAGATCTCAAGAATTTGATGAATCCAGTGTTGAAGCATACTCTAGTTTAGCAAACATAACTTCTTCCGAAATATCTTCAATCGGTGTATCACTTCCAGTAACACCCACAGCTGGAACTTCCTCTCTAGAGTCACCTTGTACGAGAACACCTGTGTTAGAATCATGTCCAAACGAATTCTCTATAACACCCTCGGTCGAAAAATCTTCAGGCGGAGAATCATCAAGTGAAGCATCCGGCAATGGTATGTCAGTTGATATGTCATCGTCGAGCTTAGGCAATATATCTTCAATTCAAAATTCTTCATCTGAATTTGATCCATCTTCTTCATCGGTTAGAGACACATCATGTGTATTAGATTCGAGAACTCCCTCACAACATAATCTTTCATATGTTGAAATGCTATTTTCAAGAGTTATTGCAACTCATGGTTATTGTTTTATATGCGGATCAAAAAGAAATATTCTCACGGTCCCCTCTGAAGCGAGAAAACAACTGTTCGTCATGCGAAGGATATATGTTCCGAACGGAAATCGGTGCTGTCTCGAGCATTTAATGGTAGATAACCTTTTTTACGAAGATGTTGTTGAACGCTTACGTATTTTTTCAAATACTAGCGTAATTGATTCAGAGGAACTTAAAACTTATTTAGTATATCTTGTAATCAATAATGATTGTAGTATTAAAGATAAAGTGGGTAATTTTACATTGTCAGAGGAACGCCTTAAACTGTTTACTGGATTAACTTGGGAAAATCTAATAGAACTTCGAGAAATAATGACCTCCATGCGAAATACGCAGCAACGTGGCGTTACTCAAGCTCTTGTGGTTTCTTTATTCAAATTGCGAACTGGTAATTTTAATAGTTTAATACAGGCATGTCCAGAAGTAGCTCACGTGGAAGTATTTTCGAGGGAGACGCCTACTTCTCCCGACCGCGCGTCTCGCTCCCCGTGGCGGTCGTGGTTCTCCGAGATCCTCAGACTCGTACCTACCGCTTGCGGTATGTATTGCGTGTGGCGCTTTGGGGCGACTCTCATACCCATAGGTTTCCACATCACCCATGAGGAACTATGGTCAATGCGTTTTTTTTTGTCAGTGATATCCCTTATAGGCATATTCCACTGCGTCGCACGTAATTTCGAAAAAATAAATTTGGAAAATAGTTTTTATTATACTGTCAAAGTTTTACTAACAATTAGGAAAGCTTGCAATATCCGCATCAAAGACGATAGCGAGGAATCGCTCAGCAGTTTACTAATTGTTAGTAAAATTTTGACAGTATAATAAAAACTATTAGGAGGTTGAATAAGTTCTCGCTGTTTTTTTTATGAAATTAATGCTTTATTTTAAAAAAGTGGTAAAACATATGTTCTTGAAAGTATTGTCTCTCGCTAGCCATTACTTTTCCCCATCTTTCTGGCAGCATAGTAATTCCATGTCGGAAAAACGACACGTCTTTTGATGCAATCCAAGAGTGGACCCATTTTTTGATATCTTCATAAAATTGGAAGCGCTGCTCAGCCAGGCCATGTGTCATCGATCGGAACAAATGGTAATCTGATCGGGAAATGTTTGGTGAATACAGCGGGTGGGGTTGTACTTCCCATTTAAGTGTTTTCAAAAACGTTTTCCCCGGTTTTGCAACATGTGGCCGCGCGTTGTCAAGCTGAAAAATCGCTTCAACTCGTACAGCACCCAACGTCCTTCCTGTGAATCATTCCTAATGCTTTCAAACGTTTCGAATCTGTTGTGTGATCAACTCCTAATGATTCTGCAAGTTCAGCTAGTATCTGACACGAGTCGTCATCAAGTAATGTCTCAAATTCTTCGTCTTCAAGTTTTTGTTGTGCGCCAGGGCGTTCTTTATCTTCAAGATCAAAATCATTATTTTTGAAGCGTCTAAACCAATCTCTGCGTATTGTTTCCGACAGAACATGGTCGCCGTAGGTGTCAACAAGAATTCTGTGTGCCTCAGCTGCAGATTTTTTTTTAATAAAATAGTGTAGTAAAATTCCCCGCAATTACTCTTTCTTTGGCATGAAATTCGACATTTAGCACAATGAAAGAAAAATTGTTTATACTTCAGTGGAATGACATACACTGAATTTTAACCTTGCATATATGTAGTACTTCATTATAGATACGTTACTATCTGAAACTGAATTCACGCAGTTATAGTATTACCACCTTTCGGAAAACAGCGAGAACTTATTCAACCTCCTAATATTTTCAAATTTATTTTTTCGAAATTATCGTGCGACGCAGTGGAATATGCCTATAGGGAATACCACTGACAAAAAAAACGCATTGACCATAGTACCTCATGGGTGATGTGGAAACCTATGGGTATGAGAGTCGCCCCAAAGCGCCACACGCAATACATACCGCAAGCGGTAGGCACGAGCCTGAGGAGCTCGGAAAACTACGGCCGCCACGGGGAGCGAGACGCGCGGTCGGGAGAAGTAGGCGTCTCCCTCGAAAATGCTTCGAAGTGAGCTACTTCTGGACATGCCTGGTTTAATAGATTAAAGAGATTAAAAATTTATGAAATAGTTTAATAGATTAAGAGATTAAAAATTGATGAAATGACGATTGCTCCGAAATTATTTTTTGACGTATTTTACCTTAAAATATTTTCTAAATATTTAAATATTGGTTCTAAAAGAATTCTACAAAAATATCATTGATTATTACGTAGTTAAAGAAGAAAAAAAAGGAATTGATTAAATAAAAAAAAATAGCCTGATGCCGGGAGCGAACCTAGTATAAGCATGTTCAAAGTCGAGCGCCTGTCTTTTTTTTTTAAACATGTTTATTAGTAAAAAATTGTACAGTCATATAAATCTAGGTAATAATAAACATAGAAAAAATATACCTGTCTGGTATTGCATTTTTTCTTATAGCTATTTGATGCGTGGGGGCATATCTTATAGCTAAGCGTCTTTGGTTTGTATTTAAGGAAGCGTGGTTAATATATAGAGCTCGAAGCTTATCTCTGTCAGTCTTTGTAGGAAGTGGGAAGAAATAATTGAAATAGTGAAAAACCCCCCCTTTACAGTCTTGTTGAATGGATCTTACGTGATATTTAAGGCTTAAGACTAGGGGGACGGTAGGGGTGGGCTTATTTACAAAATATACACTATACACATTGTGACTAGTCTTAGGTCTGGATACATTTGTTCGGTAAAACTTACGTTTAGGGGAGAATGCTCCGATGACCTTGACCTTGACATATGTTGCTGATAACAACATTCTGAACAACTTTTGTCATTACAACTACCCGGTGCTCGGTCTTAGTTTTCGAGATATTTGCGAAAAATTATTGCTAGTACTGTATTGAATTTTCTGTATTCTTCGTAGCTACGTAAAGCTACCATAATTTCGAATGAGCTACACCTTAGATAAATAAACATAGCAAGAACTCATAAATCCGAATGTGACCCATGTGCGATCCAGTGCGGACCTTAATGAATTCTATGTATCCATTAGACCATTTAAATACAGAATAAAATTCTCAGTTTGATATAGATACTATTCGAGATACTCATAATTTCGTCTGCGTGCTCCTCGCCCCCCGCCACCTAGTCGTAACCAACACACGAAACCACACACACACCCACCCAGTGTTTCTGAGACGAAGGTTCTCACATTAAACAATGTAAAATCAAATGAAACCAATACCAATTTGTTTTACTATCAAATGCGATAATATAATACATGTATGCTGTATTGGTCTGGGTTAGGTCTGGGTTAGGTTTTGCAATTTGTTTTACTATCAAATGCGACAATATAATACATGTATGCTGTATTCGTCTCAGTTGATTTTATATTGTATAATGTGAGAGCCTTCTTTTTAGAAACACTGGGTGGGTGTGTGTGGTATTGTCGCTTCTCATCCCCACAACGTGTTTACAAACAGAAAATAAACAGATGCGGCCCCGGAACAGGTTTACGTTGCCACGGAGCGTGGAAGAACACGGAAAATTTAATACACTATTAGCAATAGTTTTTCGCAAATATCTCGAAAACTGAGATCGAGCACCGGGTAGTTGCAATGACAAAAGTTGTTCAGAATGTTGTCCTCAACAACATATGTCAAGGTCAAGGTCATCGGAGCATCCTCCCCTAAACGTAAGGTTTACCATTTGTTCTTAGGTAGTTGCGGTTTATCCTTATTCATATCATTAGTTCTAACTAGATCTAGTTAGTATTAATCTATGGGAGTTTAACCATCAGTAATTTTTGTGATTGAGCCTGTGGAAGTCCATATGGTCGATTTTTGGAATTGTTAGTGAATATCTGAAATTGTCTTTGTTTGCGTTGTAGTCACTACTTTGCACTGCTATGCGGTTGTTAGCTTTGTTACCTCACCAATGGTAGATTATATTTAGATTATTCTCGTTTTGTATTATACCAGATTTGTCGCAGTGTATGAATGCCTGGGGGGAAACGTATCCTGTAGATAGCTGTCTATTAGCAATGGGTATGTCTAGATTGGATAGTGATTGGATTACCTGGTTGTCGATGAAGGGGATTTTGCTGAAGTAGTTTCTGCTGAGTTTGATAATGAAGCAATTTATTTTTGGGATGTTGGCTCTATTGTAAAGTGTTTTATTGCTGGTGTAGTGTTGCCAGTTGGATTGTTGAGTACGGTATGTGTTAAGACAGGCTCGTAGGCATTTTCTTTCGAAAGAGCGCAGTTGTTCCATGGTGGTATGGTTACAATTCCACCATATGGGGGCAGAATAAGTTATAATGGGTCTAATTAAGAGCATGTATAGTATTACTGTTGTTTTTGTTGTTAGGTGTTTATTGTGGAAGATTTTGCTATTGGCTTGCAAGGTTTTTTGGGCTTTGGAGAGATGAATTGCTATGTGGTTATTACCTCTTAGAAGGTAATCGTTTAGGAGCGCGGTAGGAATTTAACACACACTCTTTGTAAACGTTCTTTATTCGAACGAGATCGCTCGACAGTCAAAGGTACACGTGATGACACAAAGAAACGATAACGGAAATGTCACGGTAACCAAAACAATGTATGAAATGTAATGAACTATGAAATAAATGAATGATACAACAATTAATGCAGTTGAAATGAAATGTACTTAAATGAAATGAACTTCGCGTGATGTTGTACAGCCAGTAGAGATCGTGAGGTTGCGCGGATTTCGACTTGAAGTATGAGAGATTCGTGCCGTTCGGAACAAGCGTTCGGAGAATTCTGGGGTCGATTTTTGCAATCTAACGGTCGACGGGCTTGCTACCGCGAAACACGATGACTCCTCGCGTGACGTCAAATTCACGCGAGAGTGAGACGTCAAGACGCCTAATTCCCAAATTGCTAGGGAGATGGCTCGCTAAGTGTCTCGCGGGCGGGAGTCCGCCGATCCGCTGTGATCGCAAAACTGGTTGTAACTAGTACGGTGCAGGCGTCGCACAGGACCTCTTTTGTCCAATCCTAAACAGTAATCGATATGAATTCATAGGTATTTGACGGATTTTTTGTGTGGAATTGTTACTTTAGTATTTGTTTACGCCCGTGGTTGATCAAATGATCGTTCGGGCCTTGATTGAGTTTGCACTGCGAGGTACCCGCTAATATATTGTACTTGAAGGACCACCTTCCTGGCGGAAGGACTAAGATAAGCAACGTGTAAGAACTACAGTTTATTTAACGTACCAAACTACACACCGCAATTGTCGGGTGATGTACAAAAAGCTAAGTTGGTAAACTATAGGAGAATTAACTTCTCTAACTGCTTCTATGGCTACACAGTAGAGATGGCGATATAAATATTTCAAGGTTCGTGTTAATTCTGAGGAAGAGACCGAGAGTTCGCCAATTTAACACCTCGGTTCTCCCTTCCTAATGGAAAACTTATCCCTACTCTATAAAAATTAAGGGTGGGCGGCAGCTAAAACTAAATCTAAGAAAACGGACCCAGCAAATAGCAAGATGCAAGGGCGTTACAAAACGCATAGGCGCAACGGGCTAAAGGAGGGGGTGTTCGCGACGCTGCCAGGGTGTCCAAACCCTCGAATATCGAAACCTGGGGAATCCCAGGCAACTGGCAGCGATACCGCGTTATATTGAAGAATATTGATAGAAATCTTGATTTAAGCGTATTGACGGAGCCATATTAATGCGCGCATTGACGTTTAGGAGGTTTAGTTGTCAATATTTCGCCAGTCTCGACTCGGACATCGTACTGATCGTACAGGCAATATGGCTGGCAAAGTACACAACTGTTTTTCAAAACAACAGTGCGTAGTCGCCGTATTGAGAGCTAGATTTATAAGAGTATTGAAGCGTATTGACGGGAGCTTCAATATTATGGGTCAACTACCAACCTACATTGGCAATATTATTGATCGTCTGGGGGCCCCTTTACTCCTCCAGGCCGTCGCCGTCGATATAATTTTTTTAAAATATCCCAAAACAGACGTCTTAAAAACGCCTTAAAGACGCTTTAAAGATGCCTTGAAGACGTCTAGAAGACATAAAATGGACGTCTTAAAGACGTCTGTAAGACCTTTATAAGACGTATTGAAGTCGTATGAAAAAGACGTCTTAAAGACGTCAAAAGTTCGTCTTTGAGACGTCTTTGTGCTGTCTAGGATATAACACTGATACCAGCATAGCGCCCACTGTAAACTTTTAGCACTTTATTGACCTATTGTACACATTTGGTAACCATAAGTCGAGCCATCGTCAAGGTCGAGCTTCGACACAATGCGCTGGTTTGCGGTCACGCTCGGGGGTAGAAGCGTACGTGAATGACCCCCGATTTGGGGGCAGTCATTTACTCTTCCCATTCCATTTGAAAACACGGTTCCATCGAACAGTTGCTGAAATGAAAATCGGCATTGTGCTGTTGAAAGGCCGTTAACCTTGTCAGCTGTTTTGAACTAGTCTTCCTACGATCGCGAGCATGGACGGACGGTTTTTCGTGCACGGACAGTCGAAACAGTCGATTTACGAGCATCAAATGTGAACTAGTTGTGCGTGATATGTGGACTTCTGTGAATCATTTGTGTGGATTTCATTCAACGTTTGTGGACCCAATGGATATATGTGTTAGAGTTGAAGAGTGGATATGTATTAACAGCAGATTGTGTTTATTACAATTATAGTAACTGGAATACAAGAACGTGGTCTGTCTATGCACAGCGTTACATCCCGCCTTTTTGCCATGTTAGATAACGAGTGAACAAGTCACACCAGCAGTGAACACACTTCGGATCATTCACTCACACCAGATGACTCTGTATGCAATCAGTCGGGCGCGAATTACAAATTCGTTTCTCAACAATATGTGAATAGTTTTACTGTGATCGTGAATAAATTAACAATGTGGGCCGGATTTTACAGTGAATGGACATTGACGCCTTCTGCTCGATAATTTCATAGAGCGAATAATTAAAATGCTCTTGTGAATTTTATGAGTAGGCAGGTTCAATGTTGCACACCGAATAATTTGTGAATACAGGAATCATTTTCACCTCGCTGGGCCTCTACATGAAAACCAAGGTAAGCAAGGCTTTCTCAGTATTGACGGTGTTAGAGTGTGCGGTGCTGTTCGTGCCGCGCGCCTTCGCGGCGTTCGCTTTAAATAATTTTAATTCCGTCAATTTTAAAGCGCCTGCCTTTTCAAAAATAGGTCCGTAAAGAGGAGACTCGGAGCTGTTATCTCGTTTTTTTGTGAATTTTTAAAAAAGTCCCGGCTATAGGAAAATTGCATTTGTTTAAAAAATTTGCAAAAGAAATGGTGAAAAAACCATTTCTTCCAAATCGAAATATTTTCAATAGATACTCTTATGTGTTCACTACAAGCTCCTAAAAACTCATTTTCCTCGTTACGTTAGTTCTAGTGTTATAATTTAATGAGAAAAGGTTCTTTACACTTCTGTAAAACCAACATTTTTTAAGATTTCGAAAAACCCTTCGAGACTCGTTCATAGATTACTAAAGACTACAACATATTCAAATTTGAACTATCCGACATACGACTCGAAAAATTTTCTTCTCTTGTTTGTTCCTTGCTTTCGACCGCGGTGTATCACCATCGCTCGACTTCTGTCGCGCGCGGCCGTCTCTGCCAATACGCCTCTAGGTCGCGCTCTGATTGGTCCGTGTTTTTCGTTAATAACTCCTTAACAAAGCCGAAACAGCCATTTTTGCAAAGGAAGATGTCGCTTCAAATGGCCTCAGGAGCCTCCCCTTTGAAGGAAGCGAGACATTTTTGGGACACCCTGTATAAGCGCGACACACTTATACACAGTGTGATTCATAAAGTCCGACTCATGTAAAGCACATTGAAAATACACATATTCATAGTCTACGTAGTTGTCCGCGTTTTCTGCCAACCTATTACAGTCCACTTATACATTCATGCATTTCAACAGGACTTCATAATCGGTGAAGTTCCTCCGCGTTGTTCGATCGTCGCTAACCTAATTGCCGACGCCGCGACGCACATACTGAAGTAATGAATTATAATTAAATACTATATTATTTTTATTTTACAAATAACATACAACATTTATTTTCATTTGGCGTTTAAATCATATTTTATTTCAATTATGTTATTCAAATAAAATAATAAATTAATTCACCCCAAGAAGAGGTTATTGAACTAACTAAATGAAATATTAAATTCAGATATGCTAATTTTTGTAGTTTACTGATCAAAGTAATGATCAAATTTTTAAGAATTTTTTTTTCACCATTACTATTGGACATATGGGACTAGGCCACATGGGTATATAAACAGATAGTCTTAAAGTCCCTTTTTTTTTAGTTCAATTCTTCTTATTATTTATTTTATAATACGCATGTGTTTTATACAATAACTTAAAAATTAGTCATCTGATCAATTTCAGTCAAGGCTCATTCAATTCGTTACTTTATCGAAGTACTGAACCTCAATTTCAACTTAATTTCTTCTTTATAATATTTTTTCTTATGAGATGAGATTAATTATCCAATTAAAAACAGTATATTTCCTTCAAAGATCCATAATGTTTGCAATTCTCTATATTTTTTTTCTTAATTGTAACAAACGTAAATAACCAAACTTTAAGTTAATTCTCCATTTTTTGCTTTCAGACAACTGTGGCACTTGCTACACTGTACGCCAATTTTAGCTACTTTGTTAACAAAGTTGACAGAATTGTAATAATTCTCGCAAAATTAATAAAAAAATTTTTCTTATAAGCGGTGTCTCAAAATTACCTGACATTCTAATGTATTAATAAAACGTATTATTTATTTGAAAAGTGCGAATGTTTTTATTTTAATATAAGGTACAAACATGGAGGTTATGTGTGAAACACAACATCCGATAACTGGCCGCCTCGTCCCCGTTTGCAAAGGTTCAGTCTTTTGATGCAATTTTCAATAACACTAAGAAAGAAATAGAAATAACCCAGAACTAACTCAGACCTAAACCAGACCTATTTTTATTTTTATTTTCCGGCCCATGTGCTGCCAGGGACGTGCACGCATACGTTAGATCCCGATGCAGTAGCAGTAGCAGTTTTTTTGCGAATATCTCGGTAACCGTTCATTTCTTCAAAACAATTCTTTCGGTTGCATATTACCCCCCTTCCCCCTCACCATACGCCCCTATCACCCATAACCCCGGGCTGTGTCACTATACTAAACTCCTGCCCATTTTTGCATAACTGCGGACTAATTTCATTAATGGCGCGTCCAATTGCTTCCTTGAGCTCCGAAAAGATGCTCGTGTGGATCATTTGCATACACTTTACCTTTCAGAAAACCTCAAAGAAAGAAGTCCAATGACGTCAAATCACACGATCTTGGTGGCAAATTCACATCGCCGCGGCGCGAGATAACACGACCATGAAACTTCGCCTACAATAACTGCATTGTTTCGCCCGCAGTGTGGCAGGTTGCGCCATCTTCTTGAAAGAATAATAGTGAATTTTCACAATTTCTATGCATTGCTCGATCGTGTAATTCTCCATGACTAAACCTCAATACTTCCTAATGCCAGTTCTCAAAGATCAGTACTCTATGTTCGCCACGAAAAAAGTGGCGGGTAATTTAAAATGTCAGGTTATTTTCAGACACCATTTAGTATCAAGTTGCCTACTTGTATGCCAGAAAATTTTCCCGCAATAACATAAATAGTTTTCGGAAAACAAATCGTTAAAATCACTTATTTTTGTACTTTTTACACGAGAATCCGCCCTTAACAGTGAAAACTGCCTGATGCCGGGCTACGAAAGCTTCAAATTTCTGTTGAAAAATGCTAGAACTCCTTCGGTCCCTGATTTTAATCAAACGAAGAATTTGATTAACTTTAATCCCCAGTCTACGTGTTTTCGTAAGACCACGACCACCGAGAAACGAAGTTGAAAACCAAATTCACGATACCGATTATGCCGGTGAACTCGTTCCGAGCGCGAGGATCGTTTGAAAAACTGCACCGTGCGCAGCTTCGCGTTCCTGGGAATACCTTTTACGGTTCTCGACGAGACGAGACCAGACGGGAAAAATGTTACACGACCTCAAACAGTAGCGGAACGAATAGAAGAAAGAGGGAGGAACCCGAATTTTGCCAGCCGTAGAGCCGGCACGGCCGCGATGCAAATACTTCTAAGTGTTTGAACGGCGCGATAAGTAAAAGTAAATCGGATTACACAGAAGCATTCGCAAATGTTAGCCGGTCGGCGACGACCTGAATTCCGTAACTAACATGGCATGTAACACGGCGTCATTTATACCGCCCGATCCGGTATAAGATAAATATCGCTGTAAATGTCGGATCTGCTCGGCGATACGGTGATTTAATTAAAATCTTTATTAATTACACGATTCACGAAACCTAGTCCCGGTGGGGTATTATTTTCATATCGCGTGATCTCCCGACTATCCACGTATTTGTTTTGATTTTTTCTTTTCTCAGACTAAACCAAACTCGTCTAATGGTTTACGGTTCACGGCGCGAGCGGTTCAAGTTTTACCACTCCCATGATCGGAGAGCGATCGTGTATAGGGTGTATAAAAAGTAATGGTCATCCGACCTAGGGGTGAATATGCACCTCTGGATCTGTGGACATTTGTAAGAGAAACGTGCCGCAAAATTGTTTATAACAAAGAAAATTGTTGTTAAACATTTTTTTTACATCAACGACTTATACTATTCGAGAAGAGAAAAAGTTTGAAAGGAGCCATATGTCGCAAACGAATAGTTATTGAGATATAAGCCGTTAAAGGTTTTGCAAAATTTGATTGTGTGGAGTTATAATTATAGACAAGAGCCTACTACTACAGTCCACCCAACAGTATCGATGAGACAGAAGAGACATTCGTCGCTACGCCCGGACCATGTCAACGTCTACCTTCCCATTCAGATTATACATTTGAATTTGAAAACTATGAAATAGAACCGTATACATATACATTGTTAAAGATAAGAATATTAATCCTACATGATAAAATACTAATATAAAGCATACTTACAAATGATTCATAATCTTCTATTCCTTCGGCGGATCCACAGGACACTACCATTTTCACGAATTCGTCTTAATAATTGCGTTTGTCATCCAGCTTCAATATGGGAACCACCAATGTCTTTTACAGGGGTTGAAAACAGTTATAATATCGATTTCGATTCTTGAAACAGTTACGAGAACCGAAAAAATGATATAACTGTTATGAGAATATCGGTTCTCGCTTATATCGGTTACGGTTACGGTCCTTGAGAACCGATATTATAACGGTTCTATAACTGTTATTTTTAGGTTCTGCATTTCGGTTTCGGTTTCGGTTCATCAGACTTCAGAACCTATAATATGTCCCGTATCGGTCTCATATTGGTATTGCAGTTCTGCGACTGATATTTTTTGGTTCTGTGTCGGCTATACGGTGTGTCTCAAAATTCCTTCACCATCCTGAAATAGGAGGTTCCTGTGATCATTCAAAGCGAGATTTTCCCTTGCAAAAATGACGTCCGCTGCTTTGATTAAGAGGATTGCGGATTGATTCTAGCTCGGACAACGGCGATGCCACGCTAAGTGGGTCCTGTCGCCGTGTCGAACTCCGTTCGCTGTACCCTGCGCTCTGATTGGTCTGTGTTTTTCGTTAATATATATATATATATATATATATATATATATATATATATATATATATATATATATATATATGCGTGTGTGTGTGTGTGTATACAGGGTGTCCCAAAAATGTCTCATTTCCTTCAAAGGGAAGGTTCCTGAGGCCATTTGAAGCGACATTTTCCTTTGCAAAAATGGCCGTTTCGGCTTTGTTAAGGAGTTATTAACGAAAAACACGGACCAATCGGAGCGCGACCTAGAGGCGTATTGGCAGAGACGACCGCGCGCGACAGAAGTCGAGCGATGGTGATACCCCGCCGTCGAAAGCAAGGAACAAACAAGAGAAGAAAATTTTTCGAGTCGTATGTCGGATAGTTCAAATTTGAATATGTTGTAGTCTTTAGTAATCTATGAACGAGTCTCGAAGGATTTTTCGAAATCTTAAAAAATGTTGGTTTTACAGAAGTGTAAAGAACCTTTTCTCATTAAATTATAACACTAGAACTAACGTACCGAGGAAAATGAGTTTTGAGGAGCTTGTAGTGAACACATAAGAGTATCTATTGAAAATATTTCGATTCGGAAGAAATGGTTTTTTCACCATTTATTTCGCAAATGTTTTAAACAAATGAAATTTTCCTATAGCCGGGACTGTTTTCAAAATTCGAAAGAAGACGTGGTGACAGCTTCAAGTCTCCTCTTTACGGACCTATTTTTTAAAAGGCAGGTGCTTTAAAATTGACGGTATTAGAATTATTTAAAGCGAACGCTGCACCGCGATATTACGGAGGCGCGCGGCACGAACAGCTGTTAGATACGCGACCACAGCACACTCTAACACCGTCAATACTGAGAAAACCCTGCTTACCTTGGTTCTCATGTAGAGCCCCAGCGAGGTGAAAATGATTCCTGTATTCACAAATTATTCGGTGTACAACATTGAACCTGCCTACTCGTAAAATTCACAAGAGCATTTTAATTATTCGCTCTATGAAATTATCGATCAGAAGGGGTCAATGTCGATTCACTGCACAATCTTACCCACGAAGAGTAACGGCTTTTTGGGAATATTGCTACTACGGGTAATTCGGTGCTACTAGTGTCTGTTATTTTGGAAAACGTGCAGGGCAGATGGGGAATCGAAGGAGCCCGCAGTTGAATTACCTGCAGTTGAAAATGCTCGTTCCGCATCCACGCTGGTTAGTGGTACTGTTAATAATGAGCGATATACTTTCACTAAATATTTGCCTCGATGTCCTTCATCTTATAACGACTCGGTATCTCGTCTGACGAGTTTGGATAAATCTATTTTTTGTATTATTGAGGAAGAATTCGTTGAAGATGATGTTGATGTTAATATCGAAAAAGAATTGTCTCTCGCGAAGAAATTACAATTAGCTATAAATAAAAAAATTTTAAACGAACACTAATCCAATTCCAGGAACGAGCATTTTCAACTGCAGGTAATTCAACACGCTATATATATATTTGGTGGAACGCCATATATAATAGCGTGGAACGCCGCGTCACCGATATTCTCCGTCTCTACGAGGATTCGCGAAGAGATGCGCGATCCTCCTCATACCGAAGGATCGCAGGATCTCCCACTAATTAGTATGCGCGCGCATCGATCCCCACTAGATCTGGATCGAAGGAACTTGATGCGCGACGGATCCAGATCACTCTACGTCAGGGAGGGTAATCTCCCATGTATAAAGTGTGGACCTTAGCAGTGCCATCTAGATTAGTTCCCTCAACTAAAACCCATATATATAGCTATACAATCCTGTACCCACACATATACCTACTATACACACACACACACACACATATACCTACTATATAGTATGATTACTACTTAAAAGTAAGCTTAAAAAATGGTAATGTATTTTAAAAAAGTAGTTTATTACAAAAATATTTTATTTCACTGTAAGTATACAATAATACATAATACAATAATAATAGTATAATAATACATAATAAAAAAATAAATAGATAATACAATAATAATAGTATAATACAAAATCATAAAATAAATACATATAATAATTAATAATCCATATGTAAGGAGGCTCGAGGCTCGACACAACATAAATCTTTATTCGTTGCTCGCTCGCAAGAAACTTATTGACAACGTCACTGACAAAATGTAATCATCGTTTGTTAACAGAACACGCAACGCTTAAATCAATAGAAATATACATAACTTACAAATCAATTAAAACATACATAACGCTATAAATTAATAAACATATATACTAATAGTAACAGCAGTCTTGCATACAGTGGTATAAACATTCTCTCACACAAAATAATATAACAAATACATAACATAATAATACATAATAGTAACACTTTATTATATATAGTATAGTCACACCCGATAAACACTGTGGAACTGCACAAGCTTTCACCATTTTATTGTAATGTCTAAATGTTTACACTAATTGTTTATGTTGTATATTGTCTGTATGAACTGTATGTACTTATGTCTCTTATGCACTTATATGTCTTTGTCAAAATTTTATTAGCAATGCACAAAGCAAAATTTGAAAAATAAGCTCAAAAATAATCTCAAAAATGAATCCACTGAGTGTCACTCAATTTTGAAAGGTTATTTCTAAAATTGATTTGACACTGAGCAAACTTTATTCCTTTCAATATTTTGTGAGCTTAGTAATCAAATTTCCAACACAATTTGCAAAGCGTCTTCTATGTAGAAGCAGTATTTTCGAGAATTTCGCAACACAAGAAATGACAACAATCAACAACAATACCGAAAATCGAAATAAAATATGAATATTCGTGCAACGCGCAGCCGTGACTCTGGGCGCATCCTGGCGGTAATAGTTAGCAATAGTAGCGTCCAATAGTGTTACAGATTGGAACATCAGTCACGTGATGTGCTGTGATGGAATGCAATAGAGGTGCCATCTACATTAGTTCCCTCTGAAAAGAAACTAAAATGTAGAGTGTCCAAGGTCATACATAAGAGTTTACTCCCCCTGCTCTACGTCTGAGCGCGGTTCTGATAGGATGGAAATTAGAAGGTTCGCGGCGAAAACCGGTACGCAACTAAGGAGTCAAACGGACTCAATAAATTAACGAACTGTCTAAATTTATTCTTGTCGCGTACGCGCTTGAAACCGAGGTGTCACGGGTGCAAACCGCACCGTGGCACGGCCAACAACCATCGAGGTTTCCCAGCCGAAAGTATCCGCGTAGAGTCAATTAAAATGATTAAATTCCATTTCTAATTCAAAGAAAGTACACTGAAAATTCGGTGTATCGTAGATGCGTTGGAATGTCGAACGTATGATCCGGGATTGTAATATATCGAGACGAACTCATCTTCGTATTGTGATAACGCTCCGCGGTCGGGAAAATTAGAACGCGCACCAGAGTCTGGTCTCAGCGTGACCAGTCTTATAGAGTCTTGCGGACTCTATCAGGCAACCGAAGCGACGCTCAGCTCTCGTACCTGCCGGATCTTGCGGTTGTTTCCTGGTGTCTATGCGAAGGGACGACGTGATACTCGTAGGGCTTCTACCACGTAGACAGAAGAATTATAAGATACACATCTTATGAGTCTATAGGTAGAAGGCAACGTAATCTCGCGAGGGCACGTTCCGTGACGTAGGTAGGCGAGCGCAAGAAAAGGAAATCTCGAAGAGAACAGGAAAACTCGAAGAGTTGGAAGCGAAGTAGGACTAGTAGTAAAAGAAATAAAATAACCGTTACAACCTCTTATCTCCGGATGTTGAAGGAATCTTGAGACACCCTGTATAGCCGATACAGAACCAAAAAATATCAGTTGTAGAACTGCAAAACCAATATGAGACCGATACGGGACATATTATAGGTTCTGAAGTCTGAAGAACCGAAACCGAAACCGAAATATATTCAAATTTGAACTATCCGACATAGGACTCGAAAAATGTTCTTCTCTTGTTTGTTCCTTGCTTTCGACCGCGGTGTATCACCATCGCTCGACTTTTGTCGCGCGCGGCTGTCTCTGCCAATACGCCTCTAGGTCGCGCTCTGATTGGTCCGTGTTTTTCGTTAATAACTCCTTAACAAAGCCGAAACGGCTATTTTTGCAAAGGAAAATGTCGCTTCAAATGGCCTCAGGAACCTCCCCTTTGAAGGAAGCGAGACATTTTTGGGACACTCTGTATATTAACGAAAAACACAGACCAATCAGAGCGCGGCTACAGCGAACGGAGTCCGACACGGCGACAGGACCCACTTAGCGTGGCATCGCCGTTGGCCGAGCTAGAATCAATCCGCAATCCTCTTAACCAAAGCAGCGGACGTCATTTTTGCAAAGGAAAATCTCGCTTTGAATGATCACAGGAACCTCCCATTTCAGGATGTTGAAGGAATTTTGAGACACCCCGTATAGCCGATACAGAACCAAAAATATCAGTCGCAGAACTGCAATACCAATATGAGACAGATGCGGGACATATTATAGGTTCTGAAGTCTGATGAACCGAAACCGAAACCGATATCCAGAGCCTAAAAATAACAGTTATAGAACCGTTATAATATCGGTTCTCAAGAACCGTAACCGTAACCGATATAAGCGAGAACCGATAATCTCATAACAGTTATATCATTTTTTCGGTTCTCGTAACTGTTTCAAGAATCGGAATCGATATTATAACTGTTTTCAACCCCTGTAAAAGACACTGGTGGTGCTCATATTGAAGCTGGATGACAAGCACAATTATTAAGACAAATTCGTGAAAATGGTAGTGTCTTGTGAATCCGCCGAAGGGATAGAAGATAATGAAACATTTGTAAATATACTTTACATTATTATTTTATCATGTACGATTAATATTCTTATCTTTAACAATGTATATGTATACGGTTTTATTTCATAGTTTGCAAATTCATATCTATAATCTGAACGGGCAGGGAGACGTTGAACATGGTACGGGCCTAGCGACGAATGTCTCTTTACATTTCGTTTGTCTCCAGCCACGCACACGATCATGTTCTGTCTCCTACGATCATGTATAACTCCACACAATCAAATTTTGCAAAAACTTTAACAGCTTATACCTCAATAACTATTTGTTTGCGATATATGGCTCCATCCAAACTTTTTCTCTTCTCGATGAGTAGAAGGCGTTGATGTAAAAGAAAACTATAACAACAATTTCTTTGTTATAAACAATTTTGAAGCAAGTTTCTCTTACAAATGTCCACCGATCCAGAGGTGTAGATTCATCCCTAGGACGGATGATCATTACTTTTTATTCACCCTGTACAATAATCCATAATAAAAGCAACGCAATCCGGAAGTTTCTTCACGCGGTGGCAGAATAGAACCACGTTTCCACTCTTGTTCGAATCCAATTACTAAAAAAGCATTACAATTATAACATTTTTAGCACGCCGCCCCCTAAACTTGAAATAATTTTGGTAAATATTATATTTAGGGGTGGTAGCACAGTTGTTCTTGACCTTGACATATGTTGTCAAAGTCACCCATCTGGGTAACTTTCAAGAGGTTGCAGTTGTCGTTTGTTTTCTATTAAAACGTTTTGAGCAAAAGAATGTTGCGAAATATAGCAGTTATTTTAAGTATTGAAGGTTAGAACGACTAATATGTAGATACGTCGATATGGAGCAAGTATTAAAGAGAAAAGTCATGTGGAGCAGTAAAGCGGTAATGGGCAGAGGATAATTATAGAAAAACATAGTCAATAAGCAAGCGAAATGAGAATTTTAATCAGTACTCAAATTATTTAATGGATACTGTTGAGTGTATGATACATTTGCTTTTTAATATGCATGTGTGGCGACATCTGTGCGAAGATAATGGAGTGAGCGACTGCGTGATGTGATCAACAAGAATGTGAAGACGCACTAAAGCGTAAGGCGTCACCAAACAAACATGTGAACAGTTCTTAGTCTAGATATATATTTTATATTAAACTCTACAGTCGTGGACAAAATTAAGTGGACAGAACATAAATTCTGAATAATCTCTATTTTCATTTATTGTGTTATAAATTTATTGCAGATGTTTAACATGAAAAATGTTTATACACAACGAAAGAATTTATTTAGTATGTAAAAGCATAAATATAATGTTTCTGTTAATTTTTATGCATATTTGTTTGTATGGGTGTCTTTGAGACCGTGGACAAAATTAAGTGGACGCAGAGGACATTCTGTGTTGGGACGGAAAAAATGTAAACAAACGTTTGACTCTCGCATTGTGCGGTGTCATTCGTCCTCGGTAGACATTGAACTTTTGTTTAAACAAAATTAGAAATATAAACCGAGCATGTCTAAGAGACGAGAAGAATTTCCCCTTGCACCTGCGAAAGTTAATTGTTTCAGAGTGCAAAAATAAACTAAGTTATCGTAAAATGGCTGAAAAATACAAAGTTTCTAAGAGTAGAGTGCATACAATTTATCACAAGTATTTACAGTATGATACTGTTGAAAATTTAATCGGTCGAGGACGAGAACGTAGCACAAATTCATACGATGATAGACAAATTGTAAGAGAAACTCAACGTATTCCATCGTTAACATCACGAAATATTGTTGAAACTGTACAATTAAATATTTCTTCAAGAACTGTGAGACAAAGATTAAAAGAAGTTAATCCGAAGAGTTGTTTAACTAGACGCAAGCCACACATTAGTAAACTTCATAAAAAGAGACGTTTAGCTTTCGCAACAAAATATGTGAATAAGCCATTATTATTTTGGAAAAAAATTATATGGAGTGACGAGAGCAAATTTGAGTCATTAAATTAAAAAAAAAAGAGAACACGCGTATGGAGAAAACCGAATGAAGCTCTCAAGAAGCAGTATATGTTGCCTACCATCAAACGTGGAGGGGGATCCATAATGGTATGCGGATGTTTTTCTTGGTATGGGTTGGAAATTTAGCACCCATCCATGGCATCATGAATGCAGATATGTTTGTTGAAATTTTAAATGAAAATATGGAATAGTCAACCCTAAAAATGGATTTCGATGAGGGATGGATGCTACAACGGGATAATGATCATAAGCATACGGCGAAGAAAACGAAAAAATTTTTATAAGATTGTGGGATAGATGTTCTCTATTGGCCTCCACAAAGTGCAAATCTTAATCCTATAGAAAATTTATGGAGCTTATTAGATTCGGAAATACCATTAGGAAGACGTCATAATAAAACAGTATTTTTAAACGAATTGCAAATAAAATTTCAACAAATTGATCGAAGTTACCTCCAAAAACTTGTGGAAATCATCCCACGAAGATTAGAAGCAGTAATTAAAGCAAGGGGTTACAATACCAATTGCTTATTTTCTAAATATTTATAAAGTGTCCACTTAATTTTGACCACCAAAAATACAATTTTGATTAATGATAATATATTCTATTATATTAACTTTTATTATTGATATTGTTGTTTATTTCATTAAAGTACTCTTTGTTAACTTAAATGTACCGTACAATTCTAGTTTATTAAAATTATGTTTTAAATTGCGTTGATTTTTTTGTTGATCATTAGACCTGTCCACTTAATTTTGTCCACGACTGTATATACAAGTATAATGTGTTCTTCTGTCTCCTAAACTAACAGATACATTTGAAACTTTAGTCGTACGTTAGTAATAAATGTCGCCCTCTGTCTTTGCATCGGTTGGCTTGTCTCGCTCCCCTTCTCCGGGAAAAGCACGCTGAGGGTGCGATGGAAGGGAGTGTCCTCCAGGCATTGACTATCGATCATCAAAACCAAAAAATCAGAAAACAGAAAAAGTTTACCCTACAGTTAGCTTTGATTCGTTTAATCGATAAGTGTCACAAAATTCTGAACGAGAAGTGTCTCAAAACATTCCCCACTCCTGTCGGGTATACCCCGTGAGGGGCCCTGAAGCTCGAAAGGCCACGCTCGCCGAGAAGCGTGACATCATACGGGTCGGGTATATCGGTGAGACCACTACTGATCCAATGACAAAACTTCTTTATTTTTTATTATTTTTTTTCATGGAACTTTCACCAACATATTTGTGACATTTTTCTGATTAAAATGATACCATATGTGATATAATTGGGATCATATTTACAATAATTTTCCGAAACTTTCGTCGTCCATTACACGAGTAAATATCATCGCAATTATATCTTATTTGGTATCATTTTCATAAAAAAAATGCCACAAATATGTATTATGTTACATTTCTTGGCGACCGAGGTCTCCGAGCTTCGTTGTCCTTTTCTACGTTCGGTACAATTCAAAGAACAGTATACTTGAACACGAAGTGTCACTGGCCGGACCCATGGTTGTGACATTTATCGATTAAATACTGTACTCTGCTACTCTTGTTATAGTCGTATAAATAGTATTAAGTTTTCGTTGACATCCCTACAACATTATTTTTAACGCGTCACTCTTGTATTAAGTTCACGCGTGACAAGGAAGATTTTTATAAATTTGTATAGCTAATGAGCGGTAATGTTTTTGTCGCGCCGCGCCGTGCTCGAATCGTGAGCAAGAGAAGGAATACCAATTTATTTAAATAAAACTCGCATATTTAGCCGTAAATATCGAACAATAGTTGCACGCAGGCTGACTCGATTGTGTTGCTTATGATTCGAGCACGGCGCGACAACAACGCGACCGCTTACAAGTACAATAGAATCAGGCGCCGCACAGTGGGTCAAACCGATGAAATCTGTGTCAAAATCAAAGAACTTTCGATAGAAATGAGATAGAGCAATGAAATTTTTTTAAAATTAAAGCTGAAACTTTGCAGAATATGAAATAATTATAGAGATTGTGGTACGAACGTTTTTTAACATTGAAAAAATTCGTTAAACTTGCACAATTTCAAGAAAATTGTGGTTTTTTCAAATACCACGGGCGGAAAAAATTTTTTTTTAACATGCTATACAACATTTCCCGTAGATTTGTTCTCGATGATTTCAAATCTGGTTTCAAAATTTGTCTATGACTTCAGGATTTTTCAAAAAATCGATTTTAGTGAACAAAAACCAATGAAATCATCATTCTTTCGTTGAAATTATTTGATAACCCACTAATTTGAAGGTATATTGTATTCTCATATATAAAACACAATAAAATTATACATAAAGAAGTATTTGATCGTTTATTTGACGTATATCGCTTTACGAACGATCACGAGACGTATCGTTCCTACAGTGTCGCTGGCACTCCTCGTAGGCTATGTGTGACTGTAATGTAATTTAAATTAGATATTTATTATCCATAATTATATTTTCATTTACAAAGAAAGTAAGGTAAGTATTTAATCTTTTTAACTTACTTCTCATAAAGGAATTTTTTAACTTCAGTTGATATCTTCTTTTTTTTTTGGAAGTTCGATCGATTTTTGATTAAATCATTTCAACGAAAAAATGATGATTTCATTGGTTTTTGTTCACTAAAATCGATTTTTTGAAAACTTCTGAAGTCATAGACAAATTTTGAAACCAGATTTGAAATCAGCGAAAACAAATTTACGGGAAATTTTGTATATGTGAGAATGTGGTTCTTCACAATGTATGTGTGCGAGGTATGTAAGCGCTAGTGTACGAATGGTAGCGACAACTGCCGATTTATGCCGACGTCGGTCGACCGATGTATGTCTCAGTGTGACTGCGTGCTAGAGAGTATCTTGAGTGAGTGCCTATATAAAGTATATACAGGGTGGCCCACATAACTCTGAACAGCTCAATATCTCGAAAACTATGAAATCGATTTTAAAGTTCTTAGTCTTAAATTGCATGGAACTGAAGGGCCTTTCTGACTACATAAACGTGAAGTGGCCTCCCTTCCCCTTTAACGGGGGAGGGGAGGTACCTTTGTAATTTTAAATGGAACCCCCTATAAAATGTTACATATTTAGATTCTACCGGAAAAAACAAGTCAATTTTGTCTGAAACATTTTTTTATCAGATACTTCCATGATGAGATATAACAGTTTGAAGTTTCGAGTTGTAGGTACTTGAAGCTCTCGGAAATAGCGTTATGGAATTATACGCGCTTGAGTCCATTGCTTATTCACGAAGAAACATAAACAATAATATTTACAATTCTTGAGTTTGACTCACTTATCTATGAAAACGTTTTCAGTTTAGAGCTGTTATTCAAGCAGTAACATTGTGATTATGGCTACTTTTGACACAGAAGATTTAAGTAAGATTTAGTGAGTGGCTGCAGGGTGTTGTGGAAAATGACTTTTTGTGCAAAATACTTTTTTCCGATGAGGCCACTTTTATGAATACAGGGCATGTAAATAGACATAATCTGCATTATTGGGCCGTGGAAAACCCAAATTGGATGCGATGTGTTCCCTTTCAACATCGATGGTCTTTAAATGTTTGGTGTGGCCTAATAGGAGATTTTGTGATTGGACCTTATTTTTTTCAAGAAACTATAACATCTGCAAGTTATTGTGATTTATTAAAAAATCATTTTCCTGCGCTTTTGGAAGATGTGCCACTGCACGTTAGAAGAGAAATGTGGTTCCAACAAGACGGCGCTCCTCCACATTTTGCAATCATCACCAGGCAATTTTTGAACGAAAAATTTGGGAACAAATGGATAGGTCGTGGGGGACCTCGTCAATGGCCTCCTCGATCCCCCGATCTAACACCATTAGATTTTTTCTTATGGGGATATGTAAAGGACAAAGTTATGTTTGAACCACCGACGACCAAATTGGATATGAAACAAAGAATACGTGACGCCTGCGCTTCAGTGACTCCCGAAATGTTAAAAAATGTTAGAACAACTTTGATGTTTCGAGTAAATAAATGTTTACAAGCCCGTGGTAGACATTTTGAACATTTAATTTAAAGTACATTTTATTTCTTCACGAATAAGCAAAGGACTCGAGCGCGTATAATTCCATAACGCTATTTCCGAGCGCTTCAAGCGCCTACAACTCGAAACTTCAAACTGTTATATCTCATCATGGAAGTATCTGACAAAAAAATGTTTCAGACAAAATTAACTTGTTTTTTCCGGTAGAATCTAAATATGTAACATTTTATAGGGGGTTCCATTTAAAATTACAAAGGTACCTCCCCTCCCCCGTTAAAGGGGAAGGGAGGCCACTTCACGTTTATGTAGTCAGAAAGGCCCTTCAGTTCCATGCAATTTAAGACTAAGAACTTTAAAATCGATTTCATAGTTTTCGAGATATTGAGCTGTTCAGAGTTATGTGGGCCACCCTGTATATTAAAGTATATAACCCAGTATTAAAAGTGTAGTTATTTTCCACCGTTATATCACGGTTCCTGCAAAAACCTTTAACAGTATAGCATGTTAAAAAAAAAATTTTTCCGCGCGTGGTACTGAAAAAACCACAATTTTCTTGAAATTGTGCAAGTTTAACGAATTTTTTCAAGGTTAAAAAACGTTCGTACCACAATCTCTATAATTATTTCATATTCTGCAAAGTTTCAGCTTTAATTTTAAAAAAATTTCATCGTTCTATCTCATTTCTATCGGAAGTTCTTTGATTTTGACACAGATTTCATCGATTTGGCCCACTGTGCGCCGCTCCGAGGCAGAATCCGTCAGCTATAGCAGCGCTGTGGTTGGCGCATCTTTTTTGTTAATAGCTTCAAAATGAAGCCGCGTTTGACATTTCCGCAAAAGTAAAAGCTTCTCACAATAATCCCTGGAAACACCTTTTTCAAAGAACTCGAACATTTTTGGGATACCCGGTATATTTCACGAGCACTCACTTTAAATTACTTTCCACAGCCCATGTTACATACCTCGTTTCATTTATTCATTGAATGCGATAATTAAATGTTAATAAAAGCACGAGTCTGTACTTAAATTTTGGTTTTTCTGCTTAGATTACATTAATAGAATATTTATAAACATTATAAATAGCGAATAAAAATAGCCCGCGATTTTATACAATGAAATAAAAAAAGTCGCCCGCGGCTGAAGGGTTAATCTATTTTTTTTAACAAATGTAAGTCACAAAATGTTTCTACTAGATTATGGATCTTCATGTAACATTAAAATGTTGCGGATTAATTGCAAGACACGTGAGCCATATAAACGTTATTGAAGTGAAGCTTCTTTAGGCGCGTTAGGCGTAAAACCTCGACGCGGTAGGAGTAAAACCGATCTGGCGATGAAACGATGAAACGAAATTCTACTCTATTAGCATATACGACTGAGGGTTCGGCATTCCTTAAAAAGATTAAAATAAAATTCCGATGATACTAAGTGGAGATTTCAAGGTGAACTTTGCATCGGAACAATCAAAATTATTAATAGAATTTTTTAGAAGTAAATTAAAATTGGAAATGGTAAATAATCCTAATGAAGCGACAACAAGATCAGGAACAATTTTTGATGCAGTATTTTCAAGACATTTAGACAAAATTGAATCAAGAATATTTATATCATATTTTAGCTGTCACGCATAATAGACCTATCTGAAAATTGCTCCAAATCGAATACAGATCCACTATATTTTAAATCTGTCTTCTTAGAAAAAATCGATAACTACACTGATTATATCAAAATATATACCGACGGATCCCACTCGGACGAAGGCAATGGATGTTCATTTCTATACCAAGAAGATTCCTTTAAGTACAGATTAGATGATTCCTGTTCCATTTTTTTCTGTGAAGCGTTTGCAATTCGAGCTGCTCTCCATATGATTGAAAATACATCCGAGTCCAAATTTATTGTTCTTACCGATTCCAATAGTGTAATCGAAAGTTTAAAACATCATCAAACAACTAATGAACCTATAATTCAAGAAATTGTCAACTTTTTAACCCTATTCGAAAAAAGAAATAAACAAGTAATATTACTGTGGATTCCTTCACACGTTGGCATTGCTGGAAACGAAATTGTTGATGAAATGGCCAAAGACGCTTCAACTATGACTCCCCTAAATACAGATAACTCACATAGAGACCTCAAAAGATTCTTAAATGCCAAACTCCTCGACAAATGGAACAGCTATTGGATAACTCACGCTCCCACAAAAATTCGGAAAGTAAGAGACAACATCTTCGAAGACAACATACCGAGTGGAATAAACCGTCGGGATACAATAATCCTCACCAGACTAAGAATAGGCCACACTGCGTTAAGTCATGAACATTTCATGTCCCGAGTACACAGTCGCTCATATCCTCCAAGACTGTCCAGCCACGGATCATGCTAGAAACAGGCATGAACTTCCATCTGACCTGAAGAAATCACTCAACGACGAAAGGCATCGACTTGCAGATGTTTCATTTATAAATGATATTAATCTCCGTGATTATATTTAAATCCTGTAAATACATGTGATTATAATCTGTTGATATAGTAGTCGCTAATAACACTGTCCAACACCAAATTTTTTTCCTAATAACTGTTGGGTGGTTCTTATAGAGTTTTTTGCGCTGATTCCGAATCTGTCCTTACTTTTTCCCCTACACGTACAGTTTTTGAGAAATTTGAGTTTAAAAAAAGAGACCTATTTTTCAACTTTAAATAAATATTGTGATGTTATTATAAAAGATATTGATTTATTCTTTGCAGCAAAAGATTCTGTAGACTTTCCCGCATACAGTGATATCCAATATTAATACATTATGAATGTTTAAAGAATCATTAAAGACGGAGAGACACCACTTTTGCACCAATTTTTGATGATATTTTTGAATTTATCTCAAAAAATAAGGGTCCAGCGTAAAATCGTACTATATCACGTGATAGAGCAGACTTTTATCTTGAGAAACCTCCCTTTGAAGTTTGCAATATCGACATTTGAACCGAACCAGAAAGCAAAATATCTTCGCCCGACATGAGTTGCCGCCAGTGGTGCTCTTCCACTAGCGCGGTCGTTCGTCGGGATACGGCGCGACGCGACGTAACGGCGATGCAGTGGCAATAAGCGCGCAATTATGTCAGCTTATTTAAATGTTAAATTTTATTAAATGTTATACTATTGTTGTTTACTATTTATTAGTACATTTATTCTGTATAGATTATTTTATGTATCTTTTTAATGTTAGTCTCTTGTTCATAGTATATTTCATACTAAAAAGAGATTTCGTAACAAAAGAATAGTTTAATACAGAAATCTATATAATATCGCTAGTGTGAAATATAATTATAATATACATTATTATACATTATATATATATTTCATTATTTATATTATATATATTTTATATATATTTCATTATAAATAAGCTGACATAATTGCGCGCTTATAGCCACTGCATCGCCGTTACGTCGCGCCGCGCCGTATCCCGACGAACGACCGCGCTAGTGGAAGAGCACCACTGGCATCAACTCATGTCGGGCGAAGATATTTTGCTTGTGCAATTATGTTAGCACACTTTTATTGTTTAAACATGTTTAAACATTCATAATGTATTAATATTGGATATCACTGTATTCGGGAAAGTCTACAGAATCTTTTGCTGCAAAGAACAAATCAATATCTTTTATAATAGCATCACAATATTTGTTTAAATTTGAAAAATAGGTCTTTTTTTCAAACTCAAATTTCTCAAAAACTGTACGTGTAGGCGAAACAGTAAGTACAGATTCGGAATCAGCGCAAAAAACTCTATAAGAATCACCCAACAGTTATTAGGAAACATAAAAAAAGTTGAAATTTGTTGGACAGTGTAACCTGCGGTGTTGATACGACTATAAATATAATAAAAAAAAAACTAATTATTTCAATAATAGTATCATAGAAAATTAAATGTAATAAAGAGTTAATAAAAATTCGAAAAAAAATTAAAGAAAGAAGTTCACTTCAGCCATGTGGTCTAAGCACGCACCAACTTCTTTTTCCTTAATCAATTTAACAAGTAGGAAATAATGAAATAGTATTTTAAAATTTTTGAAATGTTTCCACTGTTTTACAATTGACCTATTCAATTTTGTTATAAACGCGCATAAAATCTGCAGTCTAGTTACTACATACTTTATGAACTATGTTTTAGGTTTTATAATTGTTACAACTGACAATGAGAAGAGTAGATTTTGTCCTTGTACCATCATTTTGTCCCGTTTGCGTACTATGAAATTCACATTTTTATTGGGCGATATTTTTACCAGTTTTTACTACAAAACTTTTTTTATACAGTGTAGCTCAGATCCGCCGTAATTCGGGTACTCCAATTTAATTAAAAACTCATACTCGGGTGTTTTTCGGGTTGCTGATTATGAATTTAATGTCAAAACTATTACAAAAACAAAATGACGGATTCAATATGGCGGATGGGCATCTCAAAAAATTGTTGGCTTTCTTTGAATTATAAAGTATCTAAAAGGTATTTTAACCAAAATTTATATTTCCAAATCTTGAAATACAAAAACTTTATTAAACTTTTACAAAACAGAACGAAGATATAAATATACATTTCTCTACGAAATCCCTGAACGGCAATATGATTCAAGCTTAACACTTTGCCGTCCGCACGTCTCGTAAAAATTTCTTCGCTTGGCGCCGGCCGTTCTTCAGGTTATCGGGTGATTATAAATTTTCAAGTTTTACTAATGTCATCGTTACCTCTCATGAGTTTCAATCCTGCCCCCTATTTTATTAAATATTAATAGTAAATAGTAAATGGTAAATGGTAAATGGTAAATGGTAAATGGTAAATGGTAAATGGTAAATGGTAAATGGTAAATGGTAAATGGTAAATGGTAAATGGTAAATGGTAAATGGTAAATGGTAAATGGTAAATGGTAAATGGTAAATGGTAAATGGTAAATGGTAAATGGTAAATGGTAAATGGTAAATGGTAAATGGTAAATGGTAAATGGTAAATGGTAAATGGTAAATGGTAAATGGTAAATGGTAAATGGTAAATGGTAAATGGTAAATGGTAAATGGTAAATGGTAAATGGTAAATGGTAAATGGTAAATGGTAAATGGTAAATGGTAAATGGTAAATGGTAAATGGTAAATGGTAAATGGTAAATGGTAAATGGTAAATGGTAAATGGTAAATGGTAAATGGTAAATGGTAAATGGTAAATGGTAAATGGTAAATGGTAAATGGTAAATGGTAAATGGTAAATGGTAAATGGTAAATGGTAAATGGTAAATGGTAAATGGTAAATGGTAAATGGTAAATGGTAAATGGTAAATGGTAAATGGTAAATGGTAAATGGTAAATGGTAAATGGTAAATGGTAAATGGTAAATGGTAAATGGTAAATGGTAAATGGTAAATGGTAAATGGTAAATGGTAAATGGTAAATGGTAAATGGTAAATGGTAAATGGTAAATAGTAAATAATGCGCAATTAACACTATGCCGTCCAGTACACCACTGTGGTGTCGCCGTACGGTAAAGTGTTAATATCATTGTTTATCAAAAGGAGAAACATGAACCGACGAACGCTGTTCTTGTGGTCAACAGCGACTACAGACTTTCATGTACCTATATGTTACACTATTTGAAAAATGTTTACAAGTAAATGGCATTGCATTTCGACATCTGTAGGAATCTGGGAACACAAACCAAAATTATCGAAAATTGCTAGATTTCATGAAAAGTCGCGTTCTGGCCACTGGCCGATTTAGCAATTTGGTCTCGCTGTGACCCAGGAAGAAAAAACGCGAAAGACGGAGACGAAGCAGCGTAATTTTGTATAAAAGCAGCCGAATACGAGAGCGTGCAAGAAGTGTTGTAAAGCCATATGACAGAATATAATATCATTCAACGGAGAAATATCGTTGGTTGCACAAAAAGCTATTGTTATGAACCTGTATACTCCAGTTTTTCCATATTTCTCCTCGAGATTTATTCGGTTCGATTGTGTAGCGCACCAGAAAATCGTGCGCAATGATTCTTCGCTGCGATATTCATGCATTCCCCTTCGAAGTAATTTTCTTCCTACGTCATCTTTCTCCCCTATTGGACCGCGTTCAGATATCCGCCACAAAGGACTCGTATTCCTGTAAAATACCGAATCATTCAAACACGATCATACAAACGACTGCGTTCCCGTCATGAGCAGGAAATATTTATAATTAATTTCCTGTTGTGGCAGGGACGGTATCGTACCCATAGAATCGATGCTGGTAACGCTCCGACAAATTTTTATTGCGCCGCTGATTTTTTCGTTTTTGTTCGGGTTTTACCCCTTCCGAAAACAATGAGATCTCGGCCGCAATCAATAAATATTTTATTCAATCTGATCGAATAATTAAATACGGGGGACGGCGATTGCTATTTTTTGTTACGTCGGCTAAACGAAACAAAACTTTATGAAACGTCAGATTTAAATCACCGCCGATCTCATTTGTTATTCGGTTTTTTTTTCCACCTAGCCCCCTCCCCCACTGGAATTTCGTGCAGTTGTTTTTTTTTTAGTAAAAACTGAATAACAATTTCGCCAAATCTGATTAACGCGCTGACTGGCGTGGCAGTGGTGGTGATTGCCTCTACGCTGCGACAACGCTCCGAAATCCAATCTACCGTGAATTGCATATCAAATTTTGGTGTATACTTTTTCCTCTCGTCGCAGAAACGGTAGTCTTCCGTACTTGAAACACGCCAAGCGAGTGAAAACGTCAATTTTGATTGTGAAGAATGTGAACGTATCTCTACATTCAAAATTCTCCAACGATATCTAGATTTGAGGGACCACGTAATCGAAAATGCGAACCTTTTGAAACTTTACGTAAAAATTTACAGCATGTTTAAAATGAGTTCTTTTAAAGACAGAACTTTAATTCAAGTCCCTGGAAATTCTCATTTTGTAGAAAAAGAATGTAATAGCTTATGTCCCTTGCAGTTTTCGCCAATTAATAATAATTATGATTCGCATAATTATGAAAAGTGAAGGAGAAGTCAAGGATTTTATTATGTAACATTTCTTTTTCCTAACGTGATGAAATGAATTATTTGAAAAATAAGCGTTAAAATGGTATATTATCCTATTTGGCTACATATCATTTTAAATAATCATCTGTTACTGTTATGGATAGAAATGCGTTCTGTTTTTCTCGAGCGGTAGATTCATGTATGTGAAGTTTAAAGCGTAACAGGAAGAATGAGATACTGTAAGGGATTAGTGGAAGATGGCGATGGCTAGTTTATTGATACGAAATCGTGTATAGTTCAAAGTAGTGTACTCGAATCTCGTTAGACACTGGCGACTACGCGACAGCGTTTGTTGCATTCAAGCCAATAGCGTGTAAAGGTAGATACGATGTGTCTACCTTAGGCCGCAAAATACCTCGATTTGGAGAATTTCTCATGAAGGTTGCTAGCGAGCACGGGGAAACCGTAAGGTGGATCCGGGGCCGCCAGGCTACAAAGAGTCGCGAGATTCGAGAACAGGAAAGACAATTAATTAAAATTAGCTTGATTGACCACTTGAAGTACAATAACCGTCTAGCGAAAGTCATTAGGCATGTGGATGGCATGCAAGGACGAGCCTAGCGATTCGAATACCTGGGACGGCGGTTAAAGTAAACAATATTAAGAAGCGGCTCTAGCCATTTTCCACGGATCTCAGGTAGTTGATAAGAGTAGGGGAATAAACATAAATGTCGGGGAGCGAACCTTGCGGGGGTTCGTTTCCTTTCCGCCGCCCAAGCGAATAGACGTTTAGCGAAATATTGTCACGGGTGTGAATAAAGTTTGTGCGAAAACAGTTACATTATTTGGAATGCCAAATAATTTTTTAAAAATGATTTCGTCCCTTGAATTTCGAATGAAATACAAATAATTTTTCAATCCAACTTTCATTTGATCAAGCAGTTCGTACTGTCAAAAATTATATTTATTTCGTGTACTAAAGCACAATTTTGATAGCGACTGCAGCTAAGCTTTAACATTATGTTTACGGAACACTAAGATTGATTATTTTACATTACTTTATAAAAATAATAAAATTGTATTTACTTAGATCTTTAGCGATTCATATTGTAATATGTACACACAAAAAATTAATCTATTTAAGAATTCTTCACGAATGCCTCCTTACACTCTTAATAATCGTAAATTAAAAATGTTTGAATCCGTCATTTTGACGGGCCCCGTAAATCTAGTGTTAATCATGAAACTACAGAAATGAGTACAGTAACCCCGCGATCTAAGTCAAAAGGGGTACTCCTTCCACTGCGGGGTATCCCCGGAAGGACCGTGAAGCTCAAGCTGCCTCGGTCGCCGAGCAGTGTAAACATGCTGGGGAATATTTATATAGGGTTTTTTGTTATCTTATTTCAAATGAAATGTGTCCAACCTTGGTAAGAAGTGTGAAATAAATAAATGTTTTCTAAGAAAAATGTCACGATTGTGCTGCATGAATAGTACTGTCTCACCGACACGCGGGTGCCGATTGGTTTGCGACAAAAGCTAACGGAATCTCGGGAAACCATATCTGTCGCGTTGAGCGCAATGTTTCGGACCCGAGGTCGCTGCATTCATCGCGACAACACGGGAAAAGTTGTTCAGAATAATGACCTTCAAAACATAGTTCAAGCTCATCAAAGACAGTGAGGAGGACCATCTTCGAAATAATCACCAAACTGTTTTGTTCTTATTGATTTTGTTGTGAAACTTTCACCAACATTCTTGTGAGACTTTTCTTATTATAATGACAATAAATATGATACCATTTGAATGATCTTTACTTGTTTAATTTACGATACGGTAGTACCTTGATTATCCGTACTAATCAGTGAAACACGAGTGCTCGGTTAATAGAACAGTTACTCATTTGATAGTGATTTGTACAATGAATCGCTTTAGATTGAACTGTTTTCATTCAGGTAATGGGGAATTCAAATTAGGTCGGGTCGGATAATCGTGGTTCTATTGAATCGCCAATTGAACAAACAGATGTGTTCCCAATTATATCTTGTTTGTTCCCATTTTAATCAGGAAAATGTCACAAATACGTTGACAACAGTTTCATGAAAAAATAATTTATTAGAAAAAGAAAAGTTGTCATTGTCACATCTATTTTGCATGTAATGAGATATTACTGTAATCACATGCAACTCTCAATTACTACCCATCTTTGCTGTACACTCGTACTAAATGGCAATATTCCAGCTCTGTTCAGTGGTTTGGACGTCGGTGAACGTGGTCAGTATAATGCCGATCTATCACGAAGTTATACTGCGACACTTAGTATTGTCAATTAATGTTGACCGACACTGGTAATCTTAATTTATTGATGCGAGTAAGCCTCGAGAAAGCCGACGCCATCAGTTGCATTTAATATACCGGACTAATTACGTGACAAATACGAAATAAACCATACCGCGCGAAGTTCTGGTATTGTTGGTACGACTTCATGATACATCGCTGGCAATAATTTAAGGAGAGTGCGAATTACGCTGTGTATAAAATTACCGTAATCGTATTACGTCGGGCCGAGACGGGCAGGGTCGGGTCGCATACGAGTGCGCACGTTCCTGCGCCACGGTAAACAGTTTAGCAATACAACTTTCGCGTCCAAGTAGCAGTGTAACGGCAATAATTTCCTTGCTCGAACTATGTTTTCTGCGCGTCATAATAACCACTGTACAGGGTCGTCGAGAGAAATCTGGGGTGTACGTCCAAAAAGACCATACCACCGATTTTTTTTATATTCTGGATTCTTACGCATTTTGACGTGCTGATTACGAATATGATAGTGAAAATTGGCGCAAATGTTATTTTCATAGCGGAAACCATAAAATAACATAAAAAACCATGACGAAACCATAAAAATCATAGTTTTTTCCATTTATTTCCGTAAATAATGGTAATTTTGAAAAATACTTCAGATAAAAGTTGTAGACTTCATCAAAATACATATTTTCTATCCTATTGATTTTTGTCATAAAGATAATACTTTCTGAGAAAAATGATAGGTAATTATTGACTTATGCGGAGCCACTATCGATTTCAATGTCCTTTACATATTTAAAATTTAAAGTGTTCGGAAATTATTTATGAATATAAGCAAACTTTATTTTAGATTAATTATAATAAATAGAATTCTATAAATCAATTATTTTCTAACTTTATTAAAATTCAAGAGTGAAATTAAGTAAATGTTATTTTAACGAGAACCGGAAACAGAATGAATAAAAGAACAGAGTAACAGAAAAATAGAATATCAAAATTATTATAAAACGAGTATATAACAAGAAGGCCTCTTCAGGTACAACCAATATAGAAGAGAGGTCGCGGTTGTAATATTTGTTTCCTCCTTCACGAGGCGAAACCACGTGTTGTTGAGGCGCCACACATATATTATCGAAGTATGAAAAATATCCATGTAGAATAGAACACACACGGGGAGTGCAAGTGGGGGGGGGGGGGTGGGGCGAAGGGTTTATTTTTTAGTTTATATGAGGTTGTTCCATTTCTTCTATAACGAACAGACGTTTAACTTCATGTTTAAGTTTAGGTTTAGGTTTAGGTTTAGGTTAGGCAAGGTTAGGTTATTCATTCTGGGGATTTAGCTTCCCGCAGAGGGTGGATCTCGCTATGCGTGGGAAGCTAAAAATCCAATGATACGGAAAACACGTGGGCGAGAGCGGAGCTTTGCTGTATCCCTTTCTAGTATTAACTAATGAAATTAACAATAAAACTTGATGTGTTGGATGAGTTATATGGAGTTTTGAACATTTAATATCATTTTTCTTAAAAACTATTGTGTGTATAACAAAAAGCAGTAAGATATAAAATGTGTATTTCGATGAGACCTACAACTTTTATTTGAAGTGTTTTTCAAAATTATCATTATTTACGGAAATAAATGGAAAAAACTATGATTTTTATGGTTTTCTCATGGTTTCCGCTATGAAAATAACATTTGCGCCAATTTTCACTATCATATTCGCAATCAGCACGTCAAAATACGTAAGAATCCAGAGTATAAAAACATCGGAGGTATGCTCTTTTCGGAAGTTTATCCACAAATTCTCAGAAGAAGGGAAGAAGTATATCCGAAATTTAGTATTTTATCAGACAGTTCCGTAAATAAGATATAGATAAGGCAAACATAAACAAAGCAGTTATTAGGTAGATAAAGTAACTCACTGTCCATCAATTAGTGAACAAGTGGGGAAATTTAAGCCACGAACTGAAAATACAACCGAAGAGCGGCAATACTAGAATCGCTCTGCATCGGAAAATCGCCCGCAGGAATCGTTGCGTGATAGACTATAAGAAGACGCAAATTTACATATTTAATGAATATTTTTGTAGCTATTTCACGATTTTAAATTGAAAAGGCAAATATTGAAATGGTGCAATTAGTGAATGAAAATTGTATGTACTTCTTTAAAATGGGACTTTATTTTTATTTTAAACATTGTAAAGTATATTTTATATTATTATATACATTTATATATATATATATATATATATATATATAACCAAAGTTCTTGCATGGTTTCGAACCACGTCAAAAACGTTTCCATCGGTTCCGCAGTCGGGCGACCTACCGCTGTACCCATCGACGCCATTTATACATATAATTTATATATATATTTTACAGAACATATATCTTAAACAATACTAAAAACTGCTGACTTAACAAGAATCAGTCCTGATTGCTGCGACGATGCCTGTCAAGTTCCTACACATACGTGTTTCATAAGAAATGATCACTTTAATTTCAATTACTCTGACGAATATTCATTATCTTCTTATTATTATCTCAAAAATGATGACGTCATAATCAAGATTGTGAGAATTAAAAATACTAAATTAAATACTCATATCACAATTTAGGTAAACAATAGAAAAACAATGTTCATAACATAAAAAAGGGTGAGTCGATGAGATTGACCGCTCGACATAACTTGTTTCCTGTTGACTTTACAAAATATTTGAAATTCAATTTATCGTATTATATTTGAAAATTTGTAGCAATGTAAATTAAAGACACCGAACGTCACGTAGACATTAGAACATGCATTTATGTCTGCCATTTGAGATATGGGTCCCACTTTGAAAACACCATTCATTCAACCTCCTACATTGTAACAACTATACCATCTACGCATATACCTTCCGGTCTTGTCGCATGGGGTCACCCGAAAAAGACAATTACCGGAATGTATCGGGCTATCCGAAATAGTCGGGTTACCCGAGTACAGTGTTGTCGCGCAGTATCCTACAAGCCTCTATAGCAGTGATGGGCAATTTTGCCTCAATTGAGGTAAAACCGTCCACACCGTAGCGTTCTCTGTCCCCTTCCATCAAGCGCGGTACAATGGAGCAACGAAGACACGAGACATCAGCGTACGCAACGAACGTGAGCGCTGCATGAAAGAGAGGTTGGTGGGAGAAGCAGGCGTTTGAGGGGCTCCACCCGTGTCCACCACTGCTCTATAGGATGGGCGCAGTAAAATTATCCCCCCTACGGCGAGGTATATCCCGCGAGAGGTCCTCGAAGCTCGACTGCTGGACTGAGACGAGAAATTGTAACATGGTCAGGTATATCGGTGAGCCAATACTATTGCAATTGTAAAACTTTTTTATTTTTCATTACTTTTTTATGAAATTTGTTCGAGACCGCGGGTGATGAGGAGGATAGAAGCGCGACGGAAAGATTTGAAGGTGATGGAATTTATTTAAGCAACAAAGTGACAAAAACTATCTACTGTTATTTAGAAGACACATTCAATCGCTTGACTTTCGAGCGCTGTCCGCGTCATGGGATCCTCGACTCGTACAAGGAGAAGCGTGGGAGACACAGCCGCATAGTGTGACCGTAAAATTCAGTCATTACACCGTCGTTTACCGTGAAAATGTATCGGAAAAGTGAAAACGTTTCATTTAATGTCCGCCAATTAGTAATTTTTCATCGGGAAAAAGGAAAACCGTATATCAAAATCGCTGTTATGCTTGATTTAAAAAAGTACGGTGGCAGTTATCGTTAATAGATACAAGAACGAAGACAGGATTGACTGACTACCACAAAATAGTCGGCGAAGAATAATAAAGGAGAGAGAAAAGCGGAAGATTAATCGAAAAGTGAAAAAAAATCCAAGATTGTGTCCTTCCACATGGGCAGCAGAATTTCGAGAAGAAAGTGGGAAAAATATAAGTACACAAACAGTTCGGCGAGTGCTTAAAGAAAATGGCTACAATGGGAGAGTAGATGTTAAGAAACCATACATCAGCGAAATAAATAGAAAGGAACGTTTAACTTTCGCAAAAAATACGATTTCGAAAGAAGAATCATGGTGGAATGATGTCATTTCTGTTGATGAATCTAAATTCAATATATCTGGTTCGGATGGACGATACATGTTGTGGCGTAAACCAAATACAGCTCTAAATCCGGAAAATTTGAGATCCACTTTCAAGCATGGAGGAGGAAATGTTATGATCTGGAGGTGTATATCGAGCAGAGGAGTAGGAAAACTTGTTTTTATTGAGAATATTATGGATAAAATTAAATATTTAATTATTTTAAAAGCAAATTTAACGCCAAGTGCAGTCAGTATGGGTATTGGAAGAAGCTTCAAATTTTACCAGGATAACGATCCGAAGCATAAAGCACGGATTGTACAGGAGTACCTACTATATCATTGTCCGAAAATCTTACAGCCTCCTCCTCAGTCAGCAGACCTTAACCCTATAGAGAATGTATGGGATAATTAAAACAGAAGAATAAGAATAACACCGATAAAGAATAAAGAAGAATTGGAAAAGAGATTACGAGATGAATGGCAGAAAACAAGTATATAATACCTTCAAAAAGTTATATTTATTAGGAGGTTGAATAAGTTCTCGCTGTTTTTTTTTATGAAATGAATGCTTTATTTTAAAAAATTGGTAAAAAATATGTTCTTGAAAGTATTGTCTCTCGCTAGCCATTACTTTTCCCCATCTTTCTGGCAGCATAGTAATTCCATGTCGGAAAAACGACACGTCTTTTGAGGCAATCCAAGAGTGGACCCATTTTTTGATATCTTCATAAAATTGGAAGCGCTGCTCAGCCAGGCCATGTGTCATCGATCGGAACAAATGGTAATCTGATCGGGAAATGTTTGGTGAATACAGCGGGTGGGGTTGTACTTCCCATTTAAGTGTTTTCAAAAACGTTTTCACCGGTTTTGCAACATGTGGCCGCGCGTTGTCATGCTGAAAAATCGCTTCAACTCGTACAGCACCCAACGTCCTTCCTGTGAATCATTCCTAATGCTTTCAAACGTTTCGAATCTGTTGTGTGATCGACTCCTAATGATTCTGCAAGTTCAGCTAGTATCTGACACGAGTCTTCATCAAGTAATGCCTCAAATTCTTCGTCTTCAAGTTTTTGTTGTGCGCCAGGGCGTTCTTTATCTTCAAGATCAAAATCATTATTTTTGAAGCGTCTAAACCAATCTCTGCATATTGTTTCCGACAGAACATGGTCGCCGTAGGTGTCAACAAGAATTCTGTGTGCTTCAGCTGCAGATTTTTTTTTAATAAAATAGTGTAGTAAAATTCCCCGCGATTACTCTTTCTTTGGCATGAAATTCGACATTTAGCACAATGAAAGAAAAATTGTTTATACTTCAGTGGAATGGCATACACTGAATTTTAACCTTGCATATATGTAGTACTTCATTATAGATACGTTACTATCTGAAACTAAATTCACGCAGTTCTAGTATTACCACCTTTCGGAAAACAGCGAGAACTTATTCAACCTCCTAATAGTATACCGAAATGTTTAAAACATGTGATACGACAAAAAGGTAATGCTACTAACAAGGAGAAGGCGCGGTCATCGGGTCTTAAATTTTGTCGAAACTTTGCATACTGGTAGATTTCGTTCTCCTGTTTATGAAAATATAGCATTATAGGCGTCGATACTCAATAATTTTTGAAATATTTACAATTTAGATTTCATTATACCCGTTAAGCCGTTAAGTACAGTTTTGGTTGAAGTTTTTGTCAAGTGCCAAACGGTGTGATGGTAACATACTAGATTCATTACCGGGAAGGACAGTGTTCAAATCCCTTTTTCCTTTTTGTCCATTTTTTTCTTTTTTTCTGTGCAGTTTATCGATTTTAATTAATTGTATTTTGCACATGAAAAATACACTCATAATATCTATAGGAAACAAAATATAAAAATTTTATTGAAAAGGAACATAATATGAAAGAAACACTAACTTCATCAATCTTAACACTAGATTGCCCAAGGAAGTCATTTTGACTGCTTTTTAATTTCAATTAGAAGAAGAGTCGATCACCAATGATGAAAATGAAAGTGTCATCAATATGCCCAGGAAAAGTAAATTTTTTTTCTTGTTAATATTTACTAATAACTTGTTATATAACTGTAAATAATATAAAAAATATTAAAAATTAATTTTAAACTTTCTTTACACATTAGTTATTCTTTCACAATGCAGTCATTTTGACTGCTTTTGGGCAATATAGGTATATACTAAGTTTCAGTCTTTCTAGTGTTAACGTATCTGAAAAGTTGTTGAGTATCGACGCCTATAATGCTTCATTTTCATAAACTGGAGAACGAAATCTACCAATATGCAAAGTTTCGAGAAAATCTGAGACCCCATGACCGCATCTTCTCCTTGTTCGTTGTTTCTTAGATCAACGTGTACTTTTCTTTCCAAAGCAGTCGTCAAGTCCTCACTCGTGTCTAGTTTGTCGAATAGTAATTACGTGCCTCACAACGTGTCTACAGACGAATTAGTTCGAATAAATTCTATTTCGTATCCTAAAGAGTGTGGTTTATTGAATACCCATAACCCTACAAGCGGCACCGTTGTGTAACGAGACAATACATTTATTTCTCGCGATCGCGGTTCGTCCTTATACAGTACAAAAACCACTTGTAATCACGTCACAAATGTCTGACTTTCATTACAATTAATAAACTGAATAATAGATGAATATGTACAAGGTGGAAATTATAAAGCGTTACAGACAACTATCTCCAAACATATTGATTATACGCAAAAATGTTTCATATGAAAGTTGTTCAAAAATTTCGAGAGTTGAAGGTCAACTTTCTGTTTTAAAATGGAATGATATGTATTCTTATCCACCATCAAATAGTGCATTTTAAGACGAGATTAATTACCTATGACTCAAGGTCATTCAAGGTCAAACTTGCAGGGAAATGCAGAAAAGGTGTGATCGTTTTATTTGTACTTCAGTTTAGTATGTGTTCAAAATGTATACCTCTGACTTCAATGCACTTAACAATTCTTTGTTTAAATGATTCTCTAACTTTGCTCAACATTTCAACATTTATCTTAGCACAAGCTTCGCGTATTCTGACTTTCTTGTTTTCATGCGTCGTAGGCGTGATGGGCATTACGCAGTCTTTAAGCACAAAACCTGAACGAAGGAAACGCTGTTCTAGTCTTTTAAATGGCATATGCGATTTTGATGGTCGATCTGCGTGGCGTTGTGCATACAAATTAGCAACAATTCTGTAATTTTTTCTACATTCTCCTAATATCATAAACAGAGCACAACAATTTTGATACATCTCCATTTTCACCACTTATTTAAGTACTATCGTTCTGCGAAGGATACCTTAGCACGAATAGTAATAAAAATAAACTGACTATCCTGCAGAAGAGCACAGTTATACATGAATACAAATTTGATATGTTTTTCGAATGAAATTTTAGAATAAATGTGTGATGATTTCGGCGCACAGGTTCGATCAGTAATCGAATCACTGATCCAACCAGTGCGCCGAAATTATCACACATTTATACATGAATACGTTTGTTTTCATTTCATTGATAATGACTTTGATGTTGTCCCGAGTAATGCTGATATTGAACACATGTTATTATTTTGGTGTGAAGGTTCGAAGGGACGAACTAAAGTACAAATAAAACGATCACACCTTTTCTGCATTTCCCTGCAAGTTTGACCTTGAATGACCTTGGGTCATAGGCAATTGAACTGATCTTAAAACGCAGTATTTGATGGTGGATAAAAGTACATATCATTCCATTTAAAAAGAGAAAGTTGACCTTCACGTCACCTTGGAGTGTTCACCGAGAAAAATAAAAGTTCCACCACATGATGTGCCCCTTGGTACTGAGCAACTTTCATCTGAAACAGTTTTGCGTATGAGGAATATTTTTTGAGATATTAAAAATTTATAACGCTTTATAATCTCCACCCTGTATATGCAGGGTGGGACAATAACCATGCCCACCTTGAATATCTCCGTTATTTGTAATAATATGGAAAAATGTTATGAACAACATTTGCACGCTACAGAGGGGGACATGTTGTGACACAAGGTCATCTCTATTTTTTTTAATGGAATACTATGTTTTTTTTATCGCGATGTGATGGCCGGAGGTGAGACGACTGCAGCGAGCTATCGTTGAAGGTCATGCAAGGTCAAATGTGGTAGTAAAATAAACTTTCTTACATTACAGGAGATGTTCGAAGTGGTGACCGTTTGCGTGAATGCAAAGTAGCAATCTTCGTATCGCTGTATCACATGTCTTATCGTTTCTGAACTTATTCTAGCACATGCTGCAATTATTCGTTGTTTCGAATTTTCTGGTGTAGTGGTTACTTCTTGATAAACAGCATTTATCAATGCTCCCCAGAGAAAAAAATCTAATGGGGAAAAATCTGGAGAGCGAGCTGGCCAAGAAACTAATCATCCACGTCCTATCCATTTATTTTGGTCAAGATCGTTCAGTACATCTCTTGTTGTCCGAGCATAATATGCTGGACACCCGTCGTACTGTAACCACATTATTTGACGAACGTTTAGTGGTACAATTTCTAATAAATTCCCTGATCTACTTCGTATAAAGTGTTCATATCGTTCGCCAGTAAGATGTCCATCGATAAAATGTGGTCCGATTATTTGATCACCAACGATTCCACACCACACTTCATTTTGATGATCACGCAGCTACTCGACTTAGCAATCGACCGAGACGGACTACCGATTCATGTTAATGTTACGAACCAATGAGATGTTTACATTCCTTGCTATACGCGACGTATTGCCACAACACAAACAATGCTACAAGACCATTCGTTTATGTAAAATTGAGGGTCTATGAAATAATACTTCATGTGCTAGAATAAGTTCAGAAACGGTAAGACATGCACGCGATGCAGCGATACGAAGATTGCAACTTTGCAATCATGCAAACGGTCACCACTTCGAGTATCTCCTGTAATGTAAGGAAGATTATTTTACTACCGCATTTGACCTTGCATGACCTTCAATGATAGCTCTCTGAAGGTGTCTCGACACCGGCTATCACATCGCGATAAAAAAAACATAGCATTCCATTAGAAAAAAATAGAGATGACTTGAAATCTCCTCTATGCCCCACCCACGCATAAAGTGTTTGTGTTAAAACATGTCCCCCTCTGTACCGTGCAAACTTTGTTCATACCATATTCAAGGTGGACATATTTATTGCCCCACCCTGTATGTATGTATTAGGAGGTTGAATAAGTTCTCGCTGTTTTCCGAAAGGTGGTAATACCAGAACTGCGTGAATTTAGTTTCAGATAGTAACGTATCTATAATGAAGTACTACATATATGCAAGGTTAAAATTCAGTGTATGTCATTCCACTGAAGTATAAACAATTTTTCTTTCATTGTGCTAAATGTCGAATTTCATGCCAAAGAAAGAGTAATTGCGGGGAATTTTACTACACTATTTTATTAAAAAAAAATCTGCAGCTGAAGCACAGAATTTTGGTTGACACCTACGGCGACCATGTTCTGTCGGAAACAATATGCAGAGATTGGTTTAGACGCTTCAAAAATAATGATTTTGATCTTGAAGATAAAGAACGCCCTGGCGCACAACAAAAACTTGAAGACGAAGAATTTGAGGCATTACTTGATGAAGACTCGTGTCAGATACTAGCTGAACTTGCAGAATCATTAGGAGTTGATCACACAACAGATTCGAAACGTTTGAAAGCATTAGGAATGATTCACAGGAAGGACGTTGGGTGCTGTACGAGTTGAAGCGATTTTTCAGCATGACAACGCGCGGCCACATGTTGCAAAACCGGTGAAAACGTTTTTGAAAACACTTAAATGGGAAGTACAACCCCACCCGCTGTATTCACCAAACATTTCCCGATCAGATTACCATTTGTTCCGATCGATGACACATGGCCTGGCTGAGCAGCGCTTCCAATTTTATGAAGATATCAAAAAATGGGTCCACTCTTGGATTGCCTCAAAAGACGTGTCGTTTTTCCGACATTGAATTACTATGCTGCCAGAAAGATGGGGAAAAGTAATGGCTAGCGGGAGACAATATTTTCAAGAACATATTTTTTACCAATTTTTTAAAATAAAGCATTCATTTCATAAAAAAAAACAGCGAGAACTTATTCAACCTCCTAATAGATGTACATGGTCTGTCCGGAATATTTTTTTGGCTCTCCTATTGACCGCTTGGCGCTGACGCCTACGGGAATCGGTGCGGGGGGGGGGGGATGGGTCAGTTGTAAACATGAAAAAACTCGTACGTCTCCGAGCTATCATGTGTTCTACTAATATGTTCAATAGATTTTTTTTTTTAAATGTGGTCGCATTACTTCCCGGACAGACCCTGTATAAATAATGCATGTAACAGTTAGACTGGTGAGAGTCAGATGATTATCGATAGCGAGATCGACGAGTTGCGCGGATCGCGACGTAGAGTGAGAGAAATTCGAACCGTCCTGAATGCGAGTTCGGAGAAAATCTGACTGAAGGACTCGTAGCCACGAATAGCGCCAATTTGGCCTGACGTCAAAGGTCGCGCGGGCTCCTTTGGCTTACTAATTGAGATTATGCTTGTTAGATCCGTCCGCAGATCTGTCGGAATCGCTACGGGGGCGCACATTGCTTCGGAAGTGAGGGCATCAGGGGGCACCTCATTTGACCCTGAACAAAACATGTACCAACATATTTGTCACATTTTTCTCATTGAAAGGACACCAAAAATGACATAATTCGGTTAACTCTTTGGGGCACGCTGGGATTAGAAGTGTCCCACCTTTTTGATGCACCGTAATGCATGGTGGGACATTTTTAGTCCCACCTCGAAATATTGCAATGGCTGCATGCGCACAGGTTTATATTTCGTTTTGTTTACGTAAAGCAGTTGGTAATATCTTCAACAAATGTTACAAATGTATTCACTTGTGTTGGCAACATTCAACATGCCAATACAGGTTCTTCAATTGTTGCAAGCGGAAGATTTATTGCGACAATCTTTTTTTCCTGGTTTTATGTGAAAAATTGTAAAAGTAAGTTAATTTTTATAAAAGTTAGTTCCATATAAGAAACTGAAGAGCTTTATAATAAAAAATAAAGCTTAAATTTGTGGTGGTGGACTATTTGAGTCCCACCCTATAACAACAAATTTAATTAAACTATTAGTATTTTTTTATGTTCTTACATTATGTGATACCTTTATTAATAAAAATATACCAATTTTGTTTCATTTAAAATGCAATAAAATTTCTATGCAACATGGGTCTATTTTACTATCTGAAATCCTGTGCCGCGAAGAGTTAAACATCTAAATATGCAACGAATTATGCTATATTTGGTCTCATTTTAATCCGAAAAATGTCATGAAGGTGTTGGTAAAAGTTTCATGAAAAAATAATTACAAGAAAAAGTTTTGTAATTGCGTTAGTATTGGCTCACCGACGCGGTGGTGTTGATTTGGATTCGGTCGATCGGCTCGACGTTGGCAGCAAAATATAATGGAATCTCAAGGAATGATGCCCGTCACGTAGAGTGCAATGTTTTGACCCGGAGTCGCTGCAATCATCGCGATTCTACTGTATTCGTATGTCATCGTATTGTCGTCTCAACCCGAACCCGTAATATCGGATACCCGCACACGTTTAGGCAAAGGTAAATGCAAAGCATCACAACACCAAAGATAACCTAAAGCCCACCATCACGATGGTGATGATGAAAATGCACATGGATGAGATGAAGCGAGTCTGCCGCAGGTTTGCGTACAAGCTCAGAAAGGTCGTGGTAGCTAGTATAGGCAACAGCCAGTAATACTGTTCTTTATACACTTTATACTACTTTTGTACATATTGGAAAAAGTATATATCGACATTTCCCTGGAATTTGAATTGTTTTTTTGTATACTGTGACGTTGCAGATTTTGCGACGTCACTTTTCCGTTATTTTTCACGGCCAAAACGGCAGTTCGTATGGACCGGACCGCCCCACAGTGGTTCCGATCCAGAAATACGGGGACATTTTGCCAAAAAATCAACTATCTCGCATAGATGTCTGTTGAATATGTTTTGCTTTTTCAATTTCCAGCAATCTCAAAAATGAAAAAAGTAATAAACTGCAATAAAAATTGTTACTGTTATCGACAGTTAAAGTTGGATGTTTTGAAGATAGCATTTTTCATGGAAGAAATTGGTTCCTTTCTTTAACATGTCCTGACGACTCTTTTCAATATTTTTCCACCACTTTTTTTTAAATGAAAAGTATATCTTTAAATTGCAAATTATCACTGACAATTAAACATTACTGTTTGTTATTTAAAAGAAATTTAATGCTGACTCCATTGGGGAAGATCCTAAAAATTCTTAGTAATTCACAAGGAATATCTTTTGACTCTCGAATATTCCCAGAATTTTACAAAGTGGACTATTCTCAGCATATTTTCTTTTATACAATCCTGCAAGAATCGGAATCACCTTCGTCCATTTTTACAAATTATCATTGTTTAAAGTTGCGCGCTTCGCTGTGCATATATCTCCATGGTATTGTCGCCCGATTAAATTTACATTCACTAAAGAAACGCAACAAATTATAGATGAAGAAATCACGAGCATTAAAAACGAAATAGTAAATTTGAAACAAGTTAAAATTAATAATGTACAAATTGAATACTTAATGCTTCTTACAATGGTAGATAACAAGATTTGTAATGCTCTTACAAATACAAAATCCGCAATGCGGTGTTATATTTGTGATGCTACTCCTACTGAAATGAATGATCTAGATAACATAAATTCAAAAATTTGCAACGATAACAATTATTCGTTTGGATTATCCACTCTCCATGCGTGGATCCGATGTTTAGAATTTTTGTTACATATTTCTTACAATACTCCCTTCAAAAAATGGAGTGCAAATACACTTGCTTTGAAAACAATTCGAAATGAGAGAAAAAAACAGATTCAAGAGGAATTTATGAAAAAAATGGGATTACTAGTTGACATAGTAAAGCAAGGATGGGTCTCAACGAATGATGGAAATACTGCAAGAAGATTTTTTTCAAATCCAAAACTTACGGCCAGCATAACAGGGATAGATGCACTACTCATTAAAAAATTTCACGTAATATTACAAGTCACTATCTTCGTACGAAATAGACGTAGATAAATTTCAAAACTATGCCTACAATACAGCAAAGTATTGTGTAAGTCTTTATGGCTGGTACTACATGCCGGCCTCAGTACATAAAATACTAATTCACGGAAAAGAGATAATAAAACATGCACTAGTGCCAATTGGTCAATCGTCTGAAGAGGCCTTAGAGAGGAGACATAAAGATTTTAAAAATTATAGAAGTAATAAAAGCCGAAAATTTTCAAGCACTGCTACAAATGAAGATATATTTCATAGATTATTACTAACTTCTGATCCATATATATCTTCCTTGCGTATAAAGTCCAACAATAAAAAACCTAAAACCCTGGACTCAGAGGCTGAGGAACTAATAATTAAATAAAAACTTTTAACAGAGAAGGTAAGAATAATTAATTTAATTCTGTGTCACATAATTCTCAACTGATCACGAATTAAACTTATTGTATTTATTATTGCTTATATTTTAATTTGTGCTTTATACAGGTACCATAGACTTCGTGAATTTTTAAATCTTACCTGGAGATTCTGGAAAATACAGAAACAAGTTTACTCAACTAGCGGTTCGTTAAACAAGTAGAAGAGTATTATTAACTAATTAATTAATTTGGACCTGTTTATTTAAAAAAAAGTGCTAAAATTTGTTATACTTGTACACATATTTAAAAATTGCAAGAAAGGCTATTTGTTGAAATAATCAGCAGAGTTTGCTTCCAAAGTGACAAAATGGTTTATTAAATAATACAAAGTAGAAAATCGCGTATAAATGTTACTCGCCCGCACAGAACACAGAACTAACCTGTACTTGACAAAAGGTCTGAAAACACACACACGAGGGCCCTATGCTCACGCCGCCTAGGAGAAAAAAAAGGCGCTATTTTGTCAAAGACGCACGCCAATAGGTGGCAGGACCTTCGGGATTCACACGAAAGAGAATCGATGGGAAAGCATTTCACATCATTCAAAATACAACCATGCATAAATCCAACACTATTAAATAAACATAAAGCATATTACATTTTACACTATTAAAAATGAATTCTTGTTAATATTCTTCACTCTATTTCTCGATCGGGGCCACTGCGCGCCCTTCCGCGAGACGAATTCACATTCACGAAATTCGAGAGCGCTCCCCGAGGGAATTCCGTAGAATTAAAGAATCGGCGGCTAATTCAAACCGCGCGCGCCGAGTACGGCAAAGTTTCAGAACGTGCCCCGTGCACCACCAACTCGCTCAGGATACCTGAGGCGGCTCCCTCCGTGGGATCACTCTTCGTGATTTGCTGGCCAAGCAAAACGTCCAGCGCGCTGGTTCAAAAAGGGTTGCTGACACACACGGGCCAAACAGCCCGGAGACGACTCAGACCTTTGAACCAATCCAACATCGGACTTTCCGGCAAGAGGAACTCCACTCAAAAGGTCCTGACATCGTCTCATCCCGCAGGAAGGGGTTCCGTACGCGTGGGTGGTGTGGACGCGCCCTGGGACTGTCTAGGACGCCCCGGTCGCCGCAAGGTGGTCGTTATGGAAAATTCGGATGTCGTCTAGGGCCAGGGACCATCCGTGGGAGACCCGCAATTTTGAAAGTTTCGCGTGCGAGTCCGACCAATTAGATAATCCGCGTAATGAGCAGGGTGGGGGTCGCCGGGTTGGTTGTCGTTGCTGAAACCGCGAAGGATCACTGTCGCGTTGGCTACCGTATCGGTTTCCGTTTGAGAAAACGCGTGCGTCGCGTGAGGAATGTGCGATACCGGAATACCGAGCCGTCACGAGCGAAAGAGGACGAACATCCGCCGCGAGAAGCGGTAAGTCAGACTCAGTGATCCTTCACGTACGTTTTCCACGCGTAGTGATTCGTATTATTTGCGAGGACGAAAAATTTCGCGTCTCGTCCTCGGTTTCGTGCGGGCAGAGGCGCGTCCCGCCTCGTGTCCGAATCTCACGCCATTTGCCGGCGTTTTGAGACAAGGTCGAATTTCGTTTTCTCAATGTAAGGGCATTTTCCTCGGAGGAGCCGTGTCGAGAGAGCGAGTGTAGTTTTGGCGACGTTCGAGTGATCCGTTTCGTGGACCTCGGTCGCGTCAAATCGTGACGACGGGTATAGCGCGCTCGCACGAGCGAGTGAGAGAAAAGATCGCGTGCCGTCGCACGCTCGTTTCGTTCCGTTCCGGGCAGCCTCGCGACAGTCTTATTGTAAGTACACCTGCGTTCGTGAGAAATTGTATCGACTGTGTCGAATTTTATACCGAAGTACCGTATACTCGCGATTATTAAAGAATTGACAAACCCGCGCTGCGAACCTCCAACTATTCGTTTCTTTCTATGAAGAGCGCGGGCTCTCGGGTCGCGGCCACGTGGTCGCAAAATTTGTAAGATGTGACAACGACTAAAATTAATCTCGAGACCAAGTGGACTGTCGTTTCTCAACCTGCGAGATCCGCCCTGCCGTAAGAGCCGTCCACGTCCTTCCTGCGACCGAACCTCTGACCCTTCGCGAGTCGCGTAACGTACCTCGAAACTCGGTAACGGAAATTCTCGTTTCGATTCTCCTTGTGTAGGAAATCGTCTCGTTTCGCGTGGTATCCTTCCGATACCTGGCGCCCGAACATCGTCCGTTAGTATCGCTATCGAGTTTTCGAATCGCGTTTTGTGCCGGGAGGACCTCGTCCGTGTGGCCGGCCGAGGCCCGGACTCAGTGCCTGTAAAGTCCCGGAGTTGCCGCCATTTTTCGCCCGCGGAAGACGCGCCGAAAAAGGACAACGTCACAATACATATGTAGCGGCACACAGTTGGCGACCGTAATAGGTAACAAGCATTCTGAAGGTCCGCTTGCAGATGTCAGGGATCAAGCCAACAAACCTATCCTGGTGTTTGCAAGTTGGAAACATGACTTTATTCTTTTATTGTTTACACGTGCGTAGCACATTTTGCCGCCAGATGCATTGTCAGCCGTGTACAGTTACGGGACTAACCGGCCGCGCCGCGAGCGCAGTCAAGGAAAGTCCCAAAACGTAGAGCCACCTAAATTGGCGACAGGCAGTTCTTTTCCCCCGTCGATCAGGACGGCCTTTTAAAGAAAAGGAAACCACCCTCGCGTGATCAAGTGAGCAAGTTCCATCCGCGCGTTTTCCCTTCTTCTGAGAATTTGTGGATAAACTTCCGAAAAGAGCATACCTCCGATTTTTTTAATACTATGGATTCTTACGTATTTTGACGTGCTGATTACGAATATGATAGTGAAAATTGGCGCAAATGTTATTTTCATAGCGGAAGCCATGAAAAAAACATAAAAATCATAGTTTTGTCCATACATTTCCGTAAATACTAGGAATTTTGAAAAGCACTTATAATAAAAGTTGTAGGTCTCATCGAAACTCACATTTTATGTCGTATTGATTTTTGTCATAAAGGTAATAGTTTTTGAGAAAAACGATATTAAATGTTCAAAACTCCATATAACTCATTCAACACAAATCAAGTTGTATTGTTAATTTCATTAGTTAATACTAGAAAGGGATACAGCAAAGCTCCTCCCTCGCCTACGTGTTTTCTGTATGATTGGATTTTTAACTTTCCACGCATAGCGAGATCCACCCTCTGCGGGAAGCTTCATCCCCAAAAGGAATAACCTAACCTTACCTAACCTAAACCTAAACCTAAACTTAAACATTAAGTTAAACGACTGTTCGTTATAGAAGAAATGAAACAACCTCATATAAACTAAAAAATAAACCCTTCGGCAGCCCCACTTGCACGCCCCGTGTGTGTGTTCTATTCTACATGGATATTTTTTATACTTCGATAACATATGTAAACGATATTGAAATCGAGAGTGGCTCCGTATAAGTCAATAATTACCTATCATTTTTCTCAGAAAGTATTATCTTTATGACAAAAATCAATAAGACATGAAATGTGTATTTTGATGAGGTATGGGTTAGGTCTACAACTTTTATTTGAAGTATTTTTCAAAATTCCCATTATTTACGGAAATAAATGGAAAAAACTATGATTTTTATCGTTTTTTCATGGTTTGCGCTATGAAAATAGCAACAGCAAGTACGCAAAATACATACTTCGTCATTCTCACGAGTCGGTGGATGTGTCGAGCCAGATACTTTGTCAATTCCTACATTTTAATAAAATCCAGATCGTGTATGAATCACTTCATCTGTAATTCTTTCAACCTTTACACATACATCGCCTATCCGGATTCAGCTCGACAACTCTCTATGTGCTTGCGTGCGAGCTTCGTCGACCGAAAGGTATTCGATTTCGGCATGGATCAACGCGTCACGGTGCGTGGCAGCGGTGAACGTCACGGCGCTGCCCGGCGCGGTCGCCGGAACGGAGTGGAGCGTAATGACAGATCGATATGCGTCTCAACTAAATCCAATCTGTTTCAGCATCAGTATCCTCCGGCACTTCAATTTCGATTCCGTCTAAACGTTGCCCCGGTTTGTACTGGTACGTGTAAAGCGGCCCGGTACACGGTGATACGCGGAACTTCTGCACACACCATTCCGCGTACCGACTTGTTTGCGTCCGTGCATAAACAGCCGAGACACTATATGCATTTGTGTTACACCGATGTTGAATAGGAGGATGAACGCTGAGGCAGAGAGGCTTCTCAATCGTAATATTGAATGTCATCGTGATCTTCTTCCACCACGCTGATTCGCGATGACCCCCGCCAAAGGTCAATCCTGACATTTAGATTAAATGAACATGGAATAACGATTCGTTTATCAAAATGATTTCGACAAACATGTGATTAATCAATTCAATCAGTGTATATGGGGTTCAAAGAAATTATATGTCAATCATAGTGTGCTTTTACGCCCTCGATTTGGTGGAAATTGTTGAAGACTGTTAATTCATTTTCTTATTGTAACGGATGGGGAGGTTACAAGTGAAAATGATTATTGCAATATCTGGACTGATACTTTTATTTCAATGCAAGAGGTTGATAGCGTGATGAGTGACAGAGTGTGGATGTACGTGAATTGGATGTACGTGAATGTCTGTTTCGCGTTTTTCCTTTGGTATACTATGTAATCTTCACTTTTACTGTTTCTCGAACGCTTTGCTCACACTCAATGCTCGCACGCGGTTCCGAGCATTCTTATTCTCTCTCACACTCACTCATTCTCTTTGTTCGCACCCATCACTACCAATCACGCAGTCCCTTCCAAAACATTAAATCGAACAAGCGTCCAGAATTGCACTTTTTGTTAGCATCATACTTAATCCCACACTTTCTTTAAATATGTTCATTTTCATTATTTATAGCTTTATTTTTAATTTAATTACTAATCATATGGATTGTCCCTAACTCCTTATGCAAATCAATTTCTACATACCTAAACGTGTATTGAGATCTAGAGCAGGATTTCAAACACATAAATCCAGATCTACATATGGATTAATTAATCCAATAAATCGCATTACTGCAGACTCTAGCACTCTCTATAATTGTATTGATTTTTTTAGTGGGTCTCTACTCACTTTTAAAAGACAATTACGTAGGATTATCAGATAATACCAAACCTTTTGTACCATGAGTTTTTGTGCATGGCCCTTCTTTGTTATTTTATGTAAAGTCTTTTTTCTATTGCGTAAACATTTATATAAGCGGGCTTCGGTCCGTTTATAATTAAATAATAATAATTATTATCTAAATTATTCTATATTATCATCGTCTTCCGAGTCTAAAATTCTTCGCCTATTTGTATTCACGGGTCTCATTTCTAAAACATGAAATACAGTATTGTCGCGATGAGTGCTACTAAGCAAACATTGGTTGGTCATGGCAACTGTAACAATTTTGATACTATTATGATCTATTATACTCTTGATACTTGTATCTCATAGTATTATTTTCAAATCTTAAGTTTAAGGTTTTACTTTATTCGAAGTTCTAATACATTTCTGTCGCGACGAGTGCTACAAGACTGTACAGGATAAGTGCAGTAAAATTATTCTCCCTACTGCGGGGTATACCCCTCGAGGGCCCAAGAAGCTCGAATGCTCTACTCTGCTGAGAAATTGCTACATTATACGGATCAGGTATATCGGTGATCCATCGCTAATGCAATCACAAAACCTTTTTGTTTTTTATTACTTTTTGATGAATCATTTATGAACACATTAGCGACATTTTTCTGATTAAAATGATACCAAACACGATATAATTTGAATCATGTTTACATGTTTAAATGGCGATAATAAGTTTCGGGCGCAACGAAGACAGCGAATGAAGACGGAGGAGAGACTAAAAGTCGAGTATTCGGCAAACATCAAAAGCATCGATTGCTGATACAAATAAATGCAATTGTAAAAGTTTTTTATTTTTCGTTCTTTCCTTATGAAACATTTACCAATATGTTGGTGACATTCTTCTGATTAAAGTGACGCCAAATATGACATAATTCATTTTAATCAGAAAAATGTCACGAATGTGTTGGAAAAAGTTGAATGAAAGAACAATTACAATTAAAACAATTTTCTCAACATTGCATTAGTATTGTCTCGATGACAAGCTGCGCTAATGCCGATTGGCTCGGTAGCTCGGCTCGACGCTGGCGGCAAAAAATAAAGGAATCTCAAGGAATCATGTCTGTCGCGTTGAGCGCAATGTTTCGGACCCGAAGTTGCTGCATTCATCGTGACAGCATTGTAGTAACTCGCTTATAATGTGGTTAATTTGAAATATCACTGTATCAGTGTCCGAGATTAACACAAAGTTATCCATTGATAAACAGTAACACGCCTACTGGTTCAAATAATAAAATTAATAATAGAAATAGAATTTCACGTTTTTGAGTATTTTCAAGGCGGAGATAAAATATGTTAAATATTTTTTAAATTATCGATCATTGCATGAACCGTGTAGTTCTATAACAAATGAATACAGCTCGTGAACATAAGGTCTGAAATTATGCCCCCATCACCGAATGACGATAAGTGAATATCACCTCTACGTCATCTAGAATGGAGGAACTTTGAAACTCGACTAATTCTAAAACCATTATTCATAGCAAATGGACTTGACCCACTTTAATGCTAAAAGATCTGACACTTTCAGGTATCAACCAATTATTATAATGTATATTATAATAATAAACTATACATTCCGGTCAAGTAGAAACTGAAACACTATGGAATAAAATTCTGTCCAAAAGTGAGGTTAGGATTTTCATAAGAAACTGCTCAATCCGGGATCCGTGAACGAGTAAAAACATAACATGTTTTTATAAAACAATATTTTATAACAAAATTTAGTAAAACAGAATGTTATTTCCTTCTGTTATTTAAAATGGAGAAATACGCATTTTAGACTAAAAGAATTTTAATGTTTATTCCTGGAAAGATTACAATTTTTCAATTCCAACGAAGCAACTATGAACACTGTTTATTCTTCGCCAAATTACACTACTGCACAAGATTAAAAGAGCACTGAATAATTTTCCAAAAATTGTCGATATTCGGACCCCTGTAACATCAGACAAAAAATCTTATATATTCTGTCTGCGCTCATTTTAAACGGTGTTTTGAATTCAGTTTCTGAAAGCCTCTTTGTTATTCGATTTTTTGCCACCCAAGTTCTAGTTGACTAATTAATTTTAAATGTGGAGGGGTTCATCAGCACATACAGGATTGTCCTTTTAAGTAAGGCCACCTAAATATCTCTTCATCTTATTGTGAAGCAAAAAATATGTTCTACGTAATGTGCATGGTGTCAAGGGACCAATATCTGGCAAGAATATTTTTTATTGTGTTGTGTTGTATTGTGTTGTATTGTGTGTGTTTTATTGACACTTTTACTTTTGTATAAAAATATAATTATTACACTATATAAAGTTAGAGGCAGTCGGTTAACGTTGTTGTCACATAATGTTACTACTGGATAATACTGTCGTCGACTAAAGTCGTTGGCGGTCAAAGTCGTTGTCGGTCAAAGTCATTGTCCGTCAAATCTGGAGTCGGTGAAATCTGTGTCGGTGGTTTTCATGGGACCCAGTCCTCCCTTGGATTCTGGCGTGGATTATCTTGGAAAGGAACTCGTTCAGACATCGTTGATCACTGGCAGGGAGGTACTGTGACGGCTACCTCTCACGCTCGCCAGCAGATGGACAATTAGACAATAATTTCTCTGCTACAACCCACCAGTCACCGATTCGTATATACAGTGAATTCTCGATAATTATCCCAAATATCTGGCCCGTAATTGTCGCAGAACTCTTCCTAGTACCGCGGGGTACGCCCCGTGATATGCGAAGAGGCCTCGGTTGCCGAGTAGTGTAACATAATACTCGTCGGGAATGTCGGTGTGAGACTAGAAGACCACTACAAATCCAATAACAGGACTTCTTTATTTTTTCTTTATGGGACACTCACCAACATATTCGTGCATTCTTCTAATGAAAATGATACTAAATGTAATATAATTCTGATAATATTTACTTGTGTAATGAGCGATGAAAGTTTCGGACGCGAAGAAAGACAGCGTGTGGAAAAGAAAGTTATTCGATAGTCTCACACCGATATACTCGACCCGTATTGTGTTATATTTCTCGGCGACCGAGGCCGATCGAGCTTCGCTGTCCGTCCTTACGTTCGGCAGAAGTCGAAAAATAATATCTTCTGCACGATAATTGTCCATGGTCGGACCCGTGTTGTGGACAATTATCGAGAATACACTGTATATCGTCCTTACGATATCCCCGCGTCCAAGGCAGTGCCTGCTAGATAGCCTCACTGGCTAGTCCTGTAGCAGGCCTAATACGAAACGCTGTCTTTCCTTTTTCTCCTCTCTTACACTTTTCTGTCGCCGCCAAAAAGGTAAGCGGTATTTAAATCGAGATTCAAATTTTAAAGAAAATGTCGAGCTGCATCGATGAGTGCGTTAAAAAATATATGATTGTATTTTTAAAATCAAGGTTGACCTTTGCATGACTTTTACGCGTCCACCTACAAACAAACTAATAATATTGTTACGACGAGTGGACAATCCACGATCGATAATGCGGTATTATGACGTGAAGTCGTAATGAAGACTACGATCGATATTGCAGTATCCGGCCAACGGAGTTGTTGACGGAAAAAGTCAGCAGAAGATTGAAGCGAGACGCAAAATCGTATAGACGTGTCGTGAAATCTATTGTACATCTGATTGCTTGTATTAATAAATAAGTGTTCTATTAATAATGAGTACACAGTCGGGATATACCCTATCCCCTCAAAACCGTTAAAAAAGAAGTTAAAATATTTTAGCTACACATCCTAACAATGACGTAAACCAAATGTCAAAATCAGTTGAGACAGGCTGTATACAATAATACTGAGTAGGGACCTCGAGGAAATTCGAAGTCCTTACAGTTAATTAAACGTGCAAACAGTTAGACACGATTTATGGTGTGATTAGAGGAAGCTATTTTTGAGAAAACTGTTCAGTTTCAAAGCCTAGAATGGTCTCAGCTTTCGTTAGTCACAGTCTCAATAGCGACACCTGGATACCATAAATCGTGGAGTGCCGAAGGACCTACGACGAGAGGGCAGCGACCGTCCGCGACCGTAAGAGCTCACGTGCGTAAGGTCTAGAGGAGACCAGCGTTGTTTAGAAGGGATTTCCCTTCCACGAAAAGGAAAGACGTCTATTTGAAGTAAAAAGATAGGACGAGATCTCGAGAGCAGGAGTCGAGCAGTCGAGTCCGGAGCGTCATGGGGAAGGAAACTGTTCGTAGTTCACGTACGCTATTCACCTCTGTTTAAAATAAAATTCTTACTACAAACAGTCGTGTGGTATACAGTATTTAATCGATAAGTGTCGCCAAATTCTGAACAAGAAGTGTCACAAAACAATCCCCACTTCCGCGGGGGGGGGGGGGGGCGTGAAGCTTGAGAGGCCTCGGTCGCCGAGAAGTGTAACATAAATCGGGCCAAGTGTATCGGTGAGACCACGACTAATCCAATGACAAAACTTCCTTATTCTTTATTATTTTTTTATGGAATTTTCACCAACATATTCGTGGAATTTTTCTAATGAAAATGATTCCAATTGAGACATAATTCCGATGGTATTTACTTGAGTAATGGACGATGAAAGTTTCGGGCGCAAGGAAGGGCAGCGAATGGGAAAGAAAGAGACGCGGAGAGTCGCGGTCGCCGGTATAGTTCAAAGGTCCGCGTGTCTTCACAGTGTAATGCCAATAAAAAACTTTTATTATTACTTATTTTTTAATGAGACTTTCACCAATATATGTGTGGCATTTTTCAGATTAAAATAATACCAAACACGATATAATTCGGATGATATTTACAATAATTTTGCGAAACTTTCATCGTCCATTACACAAGTAAATATCATCGCAATTATATCTTATTTGGTATCATATTCATTAGAAAAATGCCACGAATATGTTGGTGACAGCTCCATAAAAAAATAATAAAATATAAAGAAGTTTTGTCACTGGGTTAGGTGTTGTTTTCACACCGTCTTACTCGCCCCATATTATGTTACACTTCTCGGCGACCGAGACGTCTCGAACTTCGCTGTCCTTTTCTACGTTCGGCACAAATCAAAGAATAGTATACTTGAACACGAAGTGTCGCCGGCTGGGCCCGTGTTTGCGACTTTTATCGATTAAATACTGTACCAGGAACAACAACCTCATATACTGTATACGCTACATAACTTACTTAATTTTGATTCTTTTATTTAAAAAAATATTACTTGTGTACTTCAAACATCTATAAATGTGTGTGTGTAAAATTTTAATGCAAGAACTGTAATAGTTTTTGTCAAAAAATTCCTAAGAATAGGTAAAAATATGGCATTTAGAACCTCAATACCAGTTTAATCGTACAAGTAAAGTCCCCAGGGATTTTTTTTTAATTTATAATTTATGTCGCGTCAACTACAAGGTTATTAGCGACATCATATGGAACATATATGAGTGGTTTACATTATTTGATTAATCAGTCCGGTTTCCTTAATAAATTCAAGTAAATCCTGTATTTCTCCCTCTTTTATATTGTCTTTGAGTGATATCATATTTTTTACATTGAAGAATTAGGTGTTCCATGGTTATTACATCGTCACACTCCTCACACTTGGAGAGTGGGTTTTTGGAGATTATGTGCTTGTTAAACGTAATATTATCGAAATCAACCGAACCAAGTGAATCAGAACAGTTTCTGAAAAATTGGACCCCTGAATTATAATTTACACTCTCCATGGAATTTTCTTTGCGTCAGCAGAAGCAAAATAATTTTCATTTACGTGAGTGCAGACTGAACTACAAATAGAACTTTACCATTTTACATGGAGTAATGTAATATTCTAGCAACATACAATTCCGTTCCTCTGCGACATAAACAGGGAGTACGTGCTTCCAAGTTTATGCAAAGACAAGAGGTAAATCGTTGATATAGGCTGGAGTTGTCCAAAATAGTCCCTGGAGTTTATGGTCCTTGCCCCACTCCGTCTTCGTTAGTTCCCCCACTCTGTCTCAATTATTTCCCTAATTTTACACACACCATTTCCCCATTCTACCTTTCCTCGCAGCTATTATGTAGATTGCTAACTCCTGCACTGACCTCGAATAGTCAATTTCAATTCAAATTCGGGCGATCCATCTATCCCTGTCTTTAATACCGTAGCAATGACGCGTTGATCATATTCATCAGGTATGATACGTCGACGCGGACCTTGGAATTTTTAGTTTCGTTGTAACTTTTTAATAACATCCTTGTTCATATGAAATCCTGTTTGTATCCCCAAAAATGGTTGAATTTCCTTGAAAATCAATGTTCCCATATTTTTCAGGTCTCTCAGTACGCATCTCATGTCAAAATTACAAAGAAAAAAATGGCGGATTCAATATGTCGCATGCGTACCCCAAAAAATTGTTGAATTTCCGTGAAAATCAATGTTCCTATATTTTTCAGGTCTCTCAGTACGCATCTCATGTCAAAATTACAAAAAAAAATGGCGGATTCAATATGTCCCATACGCATCCCAAAAACTTGTTGAATTTCCTTGAAAATCAACGTTCCCATATTTTTCAGGTCTCTCAGTACACATCTCATGTCAAAATTACAAAGAAAAAAATGGCGGATTCAATATGTCGCATGCGTACCCCAAAAAATAGTTGAATTTCCGTGAAAATCAATGTTCCTATATTTTTCAGGTCGCTCAGTACGTATCTCATGTAAAAGCAACAAAAAACGAAATGGCGGATTCAATATGTCCCATGCGCGTCCCAAAAACTTGTTGAATTTCCTTGAAAATCAATGTTCCCATATTTTTCAGATCTCTCAGTACGTATCTCATGTCAAAGTTACAAAAAACAAAATGGCAGATTCAATGTCATATTCGTATCGCAAAGAATTGTTGAATTTCCTGGAAAATCGATGTTCTCATATTTTTCAGGTTGCTTAGTACGTATCTCATGTCAAAATAACAAAAAACAATATAGTAAATTCGATATGTCCCATGCGTATCCCAAAAAAGTGTTGAATTTCCTTGAAAATCAATGTTCCCACATTTATCAGATTTGTAGAATGCTAACTCCTGCACTGACCTCGAATAGTCATTTTCAATTCAAATTCTAGCGATCCATCTATCCCTATTTTTTAATACTATAGCAATGACCCGTTGATCATGTTCATCAGGTATGATACGCCGACGCGGCCCTTGGAATTTTTAGTTTCGTTGTAACTTTTTAATAAAGCTCGTGTTTATATGAAATCCTATTTTTACCTTAACTCGTAGAACCGTAAAACCTGAGACACCCTGTGTACCCAGATCCGCGGCATATACTCCCTCGCTTCACTATACTTTCATTCATAAAGTTTATTAGTCATTTACCAAGTGATTCTGTTATCCCTTAGTTCACAATATAGTTCAAGTAAAAACGTTGCGCGAGGTGTTCGTAATACGATCTTCCAGTTTTTGCTTTTCTATTTTGTTTCGCGGTGATGCATGGTGAAACATAACATTTTGATAAAGTCTAACGCAAACACGCAAACGGAGGATACAATTGAATAGACATCTCATGAAATGAGCTTGGAATCATAAATTTACGACCGGGGCATGTTGGCTAATTTTTAACATGTCTAGTTTTTATAAATAAACTACTGTTTTTTGGTTGAGTTGTTGAATACTAAAAGTAATCAAATTTACCTAAGTACGAAGACTTAACTTTGCAAATCGTTTTAATTAAGCATATGTTGATGATTTTATCACATTTATTTTGGTGAGCGCAATAAGTCGACAAACCCAAGTTCTTGTGTTAGTTAACAAACACGGTGGGGTTAGTTAATTTTTAATTAATTAGTTTTGAATATCATCTTAATTATTTGCTAATTTTGATTATTTATGTCCTTAACATATATTTCTTATAATGACGAATGTTCAGATTATAATCAGATTATAATTCAGCGAACATCGTTTCGCTCTACTGCGCACAGTGGGCCAAACCGATGAAATCTGTGTCAAAATCAAAGAACTTTCGATAGAAATGAGATAGAGCGATGAAATTTTTTTTAAATGAAAGCTGTAACTTTGCAGAAGATGAAATAATTATAGAGATTGTGGTACGAACGTTTTTTAACCTTGAAAAAATTCGTTAAACTTGCACAATTTCAAGAAAATTGTGGTTTTTTTAATACCACGCACGGAAAAAATTTTTTTTAACATGCTATACAACATTTCCCGTGGATTTTTTCACGCTGATTTCAATACTGGTTTCAAAATTTGTCTATGACTTCAGAATTTTTCAAAAAATCGATTTTAGTGAACAAAAACCAATGAAATCATCATTTTTTCGTTGAAATGATTTGCTAACCCACTAATACGAAGGTATATTGTATTCTCATATACAGGGTGCGGCGCCAATTAGTCCCCAAGTTTTTTCAGCCCCTTCGGATGGTCGGACAGAAAAATGTTTCGTACCAAACTTAATCAGTATTTAACCGACAAGAAATTGCAATTTTCAAAATTAATAAAAAATCGGTTTTCAACAAAAAAGTCAAGGTCGCTGTCATATCTTTTAATGGAACTGGGTATTTTTAACTTCATAATATTGTAGGCAACGTCGAAACGAATTCAACGACCTGCTATACAATGACTTTCAGATGACTTTGAAAGATAATATCGCCATGAATCAATTGCCAGAATATTTGAAATATTTCGACGGTACGTAATAGTAACGCCTCGCATTTAGAGGTAAACAAATGAACGTAAACATTGCTTCAGAACTTAAGTCACAAGAAACCAAATTTATACGGAGCCACATTGAAAACACAAATGTTAAACGTGTACATGTAATCGATTAATAATTAAATTAAATTTTCGAACTGCATCCCATCTTGTGTAACGCAAAGTTCTGCTCTATGTAACAAAGTCTTATGTGTAGCTTCCATGAGAGAACTTCTTTTTACATTTCTACACGCTTGAATTATTCGTTCTTTAAGATTTTCCATATTATCCACAGGTCTTTCATACACAATCGATTATAAATATCCCCAAAGATAAAAATCTAAAGCGGTCATATCCAGCGAGCGAGCTGGCCATTGAATTGGACCATATGTTCCGATCGACTGATCCCCAAAAACTGTAGTTAAGTATGTTTTTACAATTGCAGCATTATGATCTGGGTCGAAATATTTCAAATATTCTGGCAATTGATTCATGGCGACATTATCTTTCAAGGTCATCTGAAAGTCATTGTATAGCAGGTCGTTGAATTCGTTTCGATGTTGCCTACAGTATTATGAAGTTAAAAATACCCAGTTTCATTAAAAGATATGTCAGCGACCTTGACTTTTTGTTGAAAATCGATTTGTTTTAAATTTAAAAAACTGCAATTTCTTGTCGGTTAAATACTGATTAACTTTGATAGGAAACATTTTTCTGTCCGACCATCCGAACGGGCTGATAAAACGTGGGGACTAATTGGCGCCGCACCCTGTATAAAAAAACAGTAAAATTATACATAAAGAAGTATTTGATCGTTTATTTGACGTATATCACTTTACGAACGATCACGAGACGTATCGTTGCCAGTGTCGCTGGCACTCCTCGTAGGCTATGTGTGACTGTAATGTAATTTAAATTAGATATTTATTATCCATAATTATATTTTCATTTACAAAGGAAGTAAGGTAAGTATTTAACCTTTTTAACTTACTTCTCATAAACGAATTTTTTAACTTCTGCTGATATCTCGCGTTTTTTTCCTGAGCCCTTTGCGATTGCCGTGCGAAAACTCTGCTCCGATTGAAACAGAAGAACTCGTTTCCAAGGAGATATTGATGTTTCGAGAATCATCTGGAAATATCGTTTTTTGTGAGTACAGGCATTCGATTTCTTCAAGTTTACATTCTTATATAGACGATATAAAAGACAGTGGTGGCGCCATTGAAGCTGGAAGACAGGCACAATTATTAAGACGGATTCGTGAAAATGGTAGTGTCCTGTGAATCCACCGAAGGAATGGAAGATTATGAAACATTTGTAAGAATACTTTACATTCGTATTGTAACATGTATGATAAATATTGTTATGTTTAACATTGTATGAGTATAAGGTTTTATTTGATAGTTTGCAAATTCAAAACGAAACGTTGACACGGTACGGGCCTAGCGACGAATTTTTCTTTAAATTTCGTTTGTCTCGAGGCACACACACGATCATGTTCTGTCTCATCGATACCGTCGGATGGACTGTGGTAGTAGGCTGTCTATACGTATAACTCCACACAATTAAAGGGTCTAGCAGGGCAAGCATAGGAAAACGGCCCCAGCACCGATTTTAGTGTTTAAACTCTCGAAATGAGGCTGTTTGCTTGAAGAACCACTGTGAGTAATTTCATACCCCTACCCCCTTCCTTAAGGGTGATATGTGGATAACAACCCTAAAGTTTATATTTTTTTTTCTCAAAAACTACTTGAGATATACGAATGCTTTAAAATGGAAATTGTACGAATCTTTAAACTCTATTATACATATTTTTTCCAAAATTGTAGCTCAATTATGGATGGTAGAAATAAAGGAATTAATTTTTTCGGGGTGGTTTTGGTAAACAACCCCTCGAGTGACACCTCTGAAAAAAAATCAGGAGTAAAGCTTCATTGTTGGGCTATAAGTTGCATAAGTTACATGGGGGTCGGATTGGGGGAACAGACTTAAAAAACAATAAAACTAGTGCATAGCGTCCTTGCGGAGTATACTGAAGTGGCAGCATGGCCGATCGAAGGGTCAGAAGAAACGTTCATGTTGGAGAATTTTTTATGAAAAAACTTAAGAAATTGTATTTATGAATGTTATTACCTTACAAAAATTACGTAATTTACTGATGAAAACAGCGACGAAGATTAAGTTACAACGTGTAAGTTAAAAAATTACTTCTTTTCAAGGTGTGAACTACACACAGAACATTAAACACATTATTCTCCTAAATAATCCGATATACTATCTAAATATTTTCAAATTTTTTATTTCAGATAATCCATATTTTTAAGCAGCGATTCATGTAAAATAGGTTTCATGAGTTTTGTTATTGTCGGATAAAAAATTGCTGCGACTTATTGATTACGTAATTTTTGCAAGGTAATAACATTCATAAATACAATTTCTTAAGTTTTTCCATAAAAAATTCACCAACATGAACGTTTCTTTTGACCCTTCGATCGGCCATGCTGCCACTTCAGTATACTCCGCAAGGAGGCTATACACTAGTTTTATTGTTTTTTAAGTCTGTTCCCCCAATCCGACCCCCATGTAACTTATGCAACTTATAGTCCAACAATGAAGTTTTACTCCTGATTTCTTTTCAAAGGTGTCACTCAAGGGGTTGTTTACCAAAACCACCCCGAAAAAATTAATTCCTTTATTTCTACCGTCTATGATTGAGCTACAATTTTGGAAAAAATATATATAATAGAGTTTAAAGATTCGTACAATTTCCATTTTAAAGCATTCGAATATCTCAAGTAGTTTTGAGAAAAAAAATATAAACTTTAGGGTTGTTATCCCCATATCACCCTTAAGGAAGGGGGTAGGGGTATGAAATTACTAACAGTGGTTCTTCAAGCAAACAGCCTCATTTCGAGAGTTTAAACACTAAAATCGGTGCTGTGGCCGTTTTCCTATGCTTACCCTGCTAGACCCTTTTCAAGTTTCTCTTACAAATGTTCACTGATTCAGGGGTGTAGATTCAGCCCCAGGACGGATGACCATTACTTTTCATACACCCTGTACTTTAACCTCCCCCCCCCCCCCCGTAACCGCAAAGTCCAGTGAAAAAGTTTTTGCACGGAATCAATGTTAGACCGAAAGGGCTACCAATATGCAAAGTTTCAGGAAAATTGGTCTTGGGTAATTTTGGCCGATTTTGAATCAACGCCTTTCTTCATTGTAAAACTCTACTCAAACTTCTAACATCTACAATTCCACGATACGCAAAAACTTGAATATGTATCTGAATAACGGAAAAAAATGAAGTTACCCCAGTTTCATAATAAAACGGTCAATTCATGATTTTGAACGGCTTTCAACTCATCAGTTCCGAAACGATGTGTTTGGACATACGATGGCTGGCTTAATTATATCTCGATGGTTAAGCGATCGACGCCAACTGGCGTGCCAGCTCGTTTGACACGCATGTTCAACGTTAGCGATTAATTGCAATCGAGCTAAGAAACAAATGGTTTGTCAATCATCGCGAATGATTGGATATCGAAGGGGAATTGAAATTACGAGAGGATTTGGGGGCAGTAAGTATCTGTGATCATGTATCATCTGTCTACCACGCGATGCCGCAGGCGTGGAAATGTAAGAGGTAAACTAATGAATCAGGAAAAGCACTTCTTTTTCGACGACGATTAAAGGACAAGGTGTTATCAAAGGGAAAAAATAAATGTTGCCTCGATAATCGTGGCACTCACGCAGAAAAATTAGATGGAGAATTTATTGTCACAATATAGTGATAATATAATGATAATCCGCAGTATAGTCGTGAGTACACTGCGGATGTTTATGCACGATAAATATGCATAAAGCATATGGCATTTATGCGCGAAAAATATGCAAATATGCACAAAAATATGCAAAAATGCACAAAAATATGCACGATATTAAGTATACTGTTCGAGATTCGAACAGCTGAGAATCCGTTGGCGGTCGCCGGTTTCGGCGTTAACCAGTCAACCGGAACGGCTAATCTTTCACGCGCCATTCTCAAGCGTTCTCGACAATGTTACGTACAGAGAATCATCTCTGCTTTATTTCAACCAGACTTTTCTAACCGCTTTCCTGAGAATGGAAAACGCCCTATTCCACCCTTTGCTTATAGAAACGATGACTATGCTCCAGCTGGATGCAGCCGGCACAAAGCATGATTCAGTACAGGGACAGTTGTACAAGATTCCCTAATATGGAAATCTTGAGAGCATCCCCACTTAGATTTTACAGTATGTAAACCCTCGAATTTTAACCCTCGGGGGCTGTGCTTAAAGTACAAACGGGCTATACACGTCGTTACGCTGAATCTCGTTTTGGAGTTGGTTGTATTTAGTGAGAGCGGGTCTAGTCACCCTTTCGAATCAAGTAACCTTATACATTCCGCGAGTACGGTATTAATCTATCTTGGCATAATTATTCAACCTCTCTGTGTTCCACGCATCGCCAGTGCGTCATCCAACAGGCAGTAGTACTTAGGTAACTACACAACATTTTCGTACACACTCAATTCTTATCGCGACACTAACAATTGTAACAGAGCCAGTTTCCTGTAATATACAATTTAGTTCAAGGTAATTTTGAGTAATAATTGATTTTAACCGACCATTCAGATCCAGTAATTCTTAGTTGACCATTCCCACATGATACAATCTTACCGCTAGGGGTTGTATGAATTAATTTATAATATTAAAGTTACGAGGCCGTTACTAACATATTCTAGGAGCTACCTGATCTTGTATCAGGAACCCAAACTGTTATCCAACCTATGCGGATCCCTGATTTCGCATCAGGTTCGTTCGTATCCTAGCAGCTCCCCGATTTCGCATCGGGTTCGTCTGCGCTTGTACCTCCTACCCTAGTAGCATTTATGGTTGGCATTTCGTTGGGCCTACGTTGCAGTATTCGTTGGCCAACCGTTAGAAATGTCGCTATTTTTTTCGTTGGGCTAAAGATCGCGGCCAACAACGATCATACCCAACGTGAAGCCTACTTCGCTATAATACGTTTGTTCTGATCTTGTCTTTTACGGTTGTTTTCACAGAATATAATAAATAACACTTAAACAATGTATCTCCACGGTAAAAATTGGAACAATGAAACAAAATTTCGTACCCTCGTCGAACTTGAACCTGGACCCTCTGCGTAGTAAGTTGATACGCTACCGCCGTGACTATAGACATTTCGTGGTTGCATATGCTATGATTTGGGTTACTAGATACGTCGACAAATGTAAATTATAATACATAAAGGGTTTCGTTACGGTATACGAGCACTAAGACCTCCGCATACTGTAGTTCTAAAAGCGAATGCAACACCCGTACCTTCCCCTTGTCAAATGGAGAAACTTAAAGAAATAAATAAACTCCAAGGCTGCACACAATAAAACTTTGGTGCATCAACTATCGCGCAAAAATAGTAAGTTGTGAATATATTGTAGGATCTCAGGAAAAAGGAAGGCACCGCGCCGGGAATCGAACCCGGGCCCTCGTGTTGGTAGCCGATCGACTAACGCGCTCACCCACGGAACCCTCCCCCTTCTTCCTAATTTCCTACGGTATTTGTGGTCTGGGGGGTCCTAATCCCACACTCGGCCGTCCTGCAATGACATTCGCCCTCGAATGTTCATTACAGCGTGATCGCTCTTTGTGTATGTTTGGCCTCAGCGCCATCAACACAACTTCTCGCACTCGTCTCGTAACTCGTATTTCGCATTTCGCACTTTTTTCTCGCTTCGCTAACGTGCGACCTCTTCGCTACGCTCGCTTTGTTTTCGTCTTCGTCCGTTATCGTCGCCATTGTGCGGTGATCGGTGCGTCCCCCCATCCCGGCTGAGCCCCCAAGTGTAGGATCTCAGGAAAAAGGAAGGCAACGCGCCGGGAATCGAACCCGGGCCCTCGTGTTGTAGCCGATCGACTAACGCGCTCACCCACGAAACCCTCCCCCCTTCTTCCTAATTTCCTACGGTATTTGTGGTCTGGGGGGTCCTAATCCCACACTCGGCCGTCCTGCAATGACATTCGCCCTCGAATGTTCATTACAGCGTGATCGTCTTTTTGTGTATGTTTGGCCTCAGCGCCATCAACACAACCTCGTTTCGTAACTTCACATTTCGTATTTCGTTCTTTTTTTTCATCTTCGTCCGTCATCGTCGCCATTGTGCGGTGATCGGTGCTCCCCCCATCCCGGACGAGCCCCCAAATGTAGGATCTCAGGAAAAAGGAAGGCACCGCGCCGGGAATCGAACCCGAGCCCTCGCGGTGGTAGCCGATCGACTAACGCGCTCAACCACGGAACCCTCCCCTCTTCCCTTCTTCCTAATTTCCTACGGTATTTGTGGTCTGGGGGTCCTAATCCCACAATATTTAGAAATATGAAAGAAAAATCAAATTGGGATAACATGTTTTTGGTCGCAGCAACATTTCTGTTGTCTATTAGGCGGTATATTTAAATGTTGGCAGATTTTCGTTGGGCCATTGTAGTATTATCGTCGCAAATTTCACGTTATTTAACCGACGTTAACAACTGTAGGCCCAACGTTGGATATTCGTTGGCAAATTGACATACCTTTTCATCGTAGGCCCTACGTTGGGGTTCTGTAGGCAAAACCACTGACCATATCCCAACTAACTCTCAACCGTTGGCCACCGTTGGCCAACCATAAATGCTACTAGGGAGTGCCGAAATAAGCAAACGTAGAACAGCACGATTACGAAACCACGAGAGTCCGTTATACGTCGTGTCCGTCCCTATATTAAAATCTGTGTTGTTCAATAAGTGTTGTTTCCTCGTAACTGTCCCTTCGTCCGGAAAAGCCGGAACACGCTCCGTAGTCGGACGTCTTGACCAATCTGCCAACCGGCGATGTTGTAAGCGTTACGAACATATTTTGTTATATATCGGCCACTAGACAATTTTTTCTTTCTCTTAAATCACATTTCCTACGTAAAATAATTGCTTGTTTACATGTGATAGCGTTAAAAATTGCTTAATATACACCTGCGCTAAAACCAACAGGTGTAACTTTCCTCCTCACAGCAAAAACGTCGAAGCAATTTGGTTTTCATTGTTTTTAACAATGATCTCCCATAAGAAAAAATCTAAAAGAAGTTGAGGACACTGGCGGTTATGGTACTGTGGCGGCTACTTCCTATACTCGTCAACAGAGGGACATTACGAAAACACCTTTCCCACTACCTCAATCTTCCAAAAACGATTATTTGCCATAACTTCTTTACTTATTATTTCTATAAAGTAATACTTTAGCACAATCTTAGCACAACCTAGCACAACTTAGCGCAATTAAGAAAATTGAAAAAAAACGAAAAGTGGGGGGGTACTGAAAAATCGTTTTCCTCAATTTTTAGTCTGATTATTTATATTATTGTTATAATATTCGGGAACAGTGTGGCACAAACTTAGCACAACTCATCACAACTGTTGAAATTATTTATTTCGACAAGTAGGGGGCTAGCTTCTAGGAGGCGTTTGGATCCTGGTCGGAGTAATTTATAGTTCGCTATCACCATTTCTAAAAGTGTGTTGTGTAGTGATTAGTGATTGTGTAAAGGTGTGGTGTTTTGTTCGAAAATAGTGTTGACACGTTGAGCACATATTGTGTGGTGCACATATTGAAGCTGGAAGACAGGCACAATTATTAAGACGTATTCAGGAAAATGGTAGTGTCCTGTGGATCCGCTGAAGGAATAGAAAATCATGAAACATTTGTAAGAATACTTTACATTAGTATTGTAGGATCTTAGAAAAAATGAGGAATTCCGCGCCGGGAATCGAAACCGGGACCATCGCGGTTGTAGCTGATCAACTCTTACACATACCCACGTAACTCTCCTATACTTTTCCTAATCTCCATACAGCTTTTTGTCTGGGGGTTCCTGATACCTCACTATTTTATCATGTAGGATAAATATTCTTATGTTTAACAATGTATATGTATACGGTATTATTTCGTAGTTTGCAAATTCAAATGTATAATCTGAATGGGCAGGGAGACGTTGATATGGTACGGGCCCAGCGACGAATGTCTCTTTAAATTTCGTTTGGCTCGAGGCACGCACACGATCATGTTCTGTCTCATCGATACCGTCGGGTGGACTGTAGTAGTAGGCTTTTGTCTATACGTATAACTCCACACGATCAAATTTTGCAAAAACTTTAACAGCTTATATCTCAGTAACTATTTGTTAACGACATATGGCTCCTTTCAAACTTTATCTATTTTCGATGAGTAGAAAGCGTTGATGTAAAACAAAACTTGTGGCGGCTACTTCCTATGCTTGTCAACAGAGGGACAGTACGACAACACCTTTCCCGCTACTACCTGAATCTTCCTCTGTTTGTATATATACCGTCCTAAACTGTCCTTACGACATCCCGCGTCTAAGGCACGGGTCCGCTAGATAGCCTCACTGACGAGTCCTCTAGCGGGCCTAGGACGAAACGCTTCCTTCTCTTTTCTCCTCCTCTCACACACTTTTTAGCCGCCATAGTACTATGTCGGGGAACTAAACAGCGAAGTAGCATGTTTTCATATTTTCGAGAAATCTGTATTTTTCCGACGTTTTGAGAGTTTTTCATTTTTCACGGGCACAGGTTGGAACAAACAAATCTGAAAAAATTCTCAAAAATGCGCCTGAATACCCAAAACATGCCACATTTTTTCAGAATTTTAGAAAGCATCAAAGAGCGGAAAATGCGTGGAAAAGCGCGAAACCTAATTTACCCTGTAACTACCCCCACGTGCAAGCTAGGGGGCTGAAATTTTACTCAGAGTGTTTTTTCTTGATCAGCTTTCGAATGGTTCAATGGTCATTGAAAACCTCTAAGCGCACTTTTGACCATCTTAATCGGCTATGCCCTTTTCCTCCAGGTCCCATAACTTGACTTATTTCCTATAAAAATATGCATTTGCATTCGCAGTCTAGTCATGAGAGACTCCAGGATAGCGTTAAGTAGTTATAATATTTTGATTGCCGCGTGTCTATGAAATACTTCACGATTGAAGTGGCTACATAATTAAACGAAAACACCAGTGGCAGAGACGAATATCGAATTAAGTTAAAGTGTTGCATATGCTAATTCCGTTAAACTTCGTCCCTATGTAACCATTAGCCGTTGCAACGGTCATTAAAATTATTGTTTGAACATGAAGTAATAGCATAACGGGAACGAAATATCGGCTCGATTCCATCATGTTCACTTGATCGGACAACAGTAATTAAATTGTGCTTGAATATATTGTTAATTTTTGGCTCGTTCACCGGCGCAGACAGTTTAATCTTTCCCTCTTTTTCTGCTTGTAACTGTGTGCGCCCTCGAAGCGCGAAGAACGAATTCAATGTTAGCATAACGCCGTAACGAGCAGCCAGTGGTAATAGTTGGCAAGATATACGTAGGATTAGGCCATTTCGACGGTAAGCTCGTCGTCCAACAATCAGATGTTCCGTTCTCACGCTCCAATCGCTAATCGCTCTCGTACTAATAGCGGAAAGCACTTCAACCCCTACTTTTAACCCTTGCTGTGAAAATGAATCTAAAAAGAACCTTTTAGCGTCCATTTCACGAAGCTGTGTTGTCGGGTACTTTCCGTGACATCACATTCAGGTGTTATGCTCTTTTTTCTCACCCATTGAAATTTTCCTCCCATTATTTCTTAGTTTTACCGGTCGGAATGATAAATGTACTAGCGCCTCCCATGTCCGAAACTAATAGGGAGACAAAAGTATTCGGAGAACAGAATTTGTCGAATAACAGAACAATCACTTTTCTTGTATTAAATTTCGTTTATTTACATAAAAATCAAGGAACTTTACAATTTGTAAATCTACTTATATATTTGCACCTAATCCTGCTACAGAACATGAAACAAAGGAGAGTCTGTTTGTCAGAGTCGTCGCGCTTGGTCGTCGAGTAACGTCTAAGGAAGCGAGATTGGACATCGCAAAAAATTCATCCAAAAACGAAATATCTGGAAACATGTAGTATGACGCAATGAAAAAAAGTTTAACAGAGATGGAACTTTACTATTAGCATGATCTAAGAAAAGAAAAATGGATCATATCGTTAAAACAGTTACATTTCCCTAGTAGCATTTATGGTTGGTCAACGGTTGGGAGTTAGTTGGGATGTGGTTAGTGGTTTTGCCTACAGATCCCCAACATAGGGCCTACGACGAAAAATTATGTCAACTTGCCAACGATGGGCCTACAAACATTATGGTCGGTTAAATAACGTGAAATTTACGACGATAATGCTACATTGGCCCAACGAAAGTCTGCCAACATTGAAATATGTCGTCTAACAGACATCATTGAACCCTTCTGCTCGATAATTTTATAGAGCGAATAATTAAAATGCTCTTGTGAATTTTACGAGTAGGCAGGTTCAATGTTGCACACCGAATAATTTGTGAATACAGGAATAATTTTCACCTCGCTGGGGCTCTACATGAGAACCAAGGTAAGCAAGGCTTTCTCAGTATTGACGATGTTAAAGTGTGCGGTGGTTGCGAATTTAACAGCCGTTCGTGCCACGCATCTTCGGGGCCGTTCGCGGCAGTAATTACGCGGTGCAGCATTCGCTTTAAATAATTTTAATTTCGTCAATTTTAAAGTCTCTGCCTTTTCAAAAATAGGTCCGTAAGGAGGAGACTTGGAGCTATTACCTCGTTTTTTTCGAATTTTTAAAAAAGTCCCGGTTATAGGAAAATTGCATTTGTTTAAAACATTTGCAAAATAAATGGTGAAAAAACCTGATTTTCCAAATCGAAATATTTTCAATAGATACTCTCATGTGTTCACTATAAGCTCCTAAAAACTCATTTTCCTCGGTACGTTAGTTCTAGTCCTATAATGTAATGAAAAAAAGTTGCCACTTTTCTTTACACGTCTGTAAAACCAACATCTTTTAAGATTTCGAAAAATCCTTCGAGATTCCTTCATAGGCTACTAAAGACTACAACATATTCAAATTTGAACTATCCGACATACGACTCGAAAAATTGTCTTCTCTTGTTTGTTCCTTGCTTTCGTCCGCGGTGTATCACCATCGCTCGCCTGCTGTCGCGCGCGGCCGTCACTGCCAATACGTCTCTAGGTCGCGCTCTGATTGGTCCGTGTTTTTCGTTAATAACTCCTTAACAAAGCCGAAACGGCCAGTTTTGCAAAGGAAAATGTCGCTTCAAATAGCCTCAGGAACCTCCCCTTTAAAGGAACTCAGACATTTTTGGGACACCCTGTATATATATTCAGGGGCTGATCATCCGATGTTACTAGTTTTTTAATAGGTGGAGGCGTCAAGGAGAGATGAAGGTCAGCTCTGTTTTTTTTTAAATGGAACAGTATGTTTGCTCGGTGAGTCAATTATTGTGACTGTTTAGGATTCAGCAGAATTTTCCGAATGAGAGCGCGACCCCGTGTCGCGCTCCATTTAAATATCGCGCCGCTTATCAGGTACATCACCTGTAATTACCTCTCCCGCGAATCGGACCACCGCCCTCGAACCAATCACGGTGCTCGCTAATCGTCACCGTCCGCGGACGATTCCCGGAATCTCTCACCGTCTTCCACGAACCGTCTGTGCGACACCACGTGCGCAAGAACCATTTTTTCTCGTCGGACAACCCGTGTGAGTTTTGCCGCGTACAAAGTTCAATTCCGATAACGTTCAAATTCATAGCATAGTTTATTTTCCATTGTACAAGTGCCCACTTTCAAATTGCAAGTGCTATTTTATGAATTGTGGCATAAATTCTTATCCGATCCACCGACCACGTGCTCCTCTCAACACGTTTCCGACTTCCCGCCTCGATTTTCCAAGCCTTCCGATAAGGCTGTACCAGCCACCCATTCCCAAATAGTGACGGAGAAGTTTTTTTCTCTGGGTCATATTTTCCGATAATTCGATGTCATCGTCGTTTTTTTGAAATGGGGCGAATTTAATATCAGTCGCTCGAGAACAGTTAGGATAGGTCCATATGATGTGGTAGCGCGTTCCGGTTCGCGCGGTTGTGAGATACTAGTGATCCGTATATTCCGTCCACATGCACTCGTGCGATTGTGAGATACTAGTGATCCGTACATTCTGACCACACGCGCTGGCGCGTAATTCGCGTTCCATACGCCGGAACCTCGACTTATTCATACATTGACTGAATCCTACTTCGCAAACTTGTGCGAACAACACCTTTTCTGGACGCAACAAAACGCGCTATACGATTCGCGTCATCTGGACCTAGCCTTAGGTAAAGTTATCGGAAGTGTTAGTACGTTCAATCCGTGAATAATTTGGAACTATATTTACGTAAATTGATTCAGTTGGAATTATTATAGATCAATCATTCTTACTTATTTAACTGTCTGGTTTTCTTTGCATTTTCTTTCCGCGTAAGTATTCTTGAATATGTGTTTGGATGTTGAATATGTTTGAATTCGTAAGATAAATTTAGTTATACACGTTTGAAAAATGCAACTCACAGTTGCAGCGTGGAATCATACCACCGTAACAGGAAATGTATTTTTCTCTTCCATTGGAACTGCGTGGTTTAAACGTGAAACAAAATTTTATATAAGTTAAGATAGGAGGCAATATTTGATCGGATGACCCCACATTTCATTTCTGATAAGAGGTTCCAGGCATTCTGTTAGCAATTAAATCTTGACTCGTTCCATCTGTATGGGAGTGCGGACCTATCGTGCTGATCGGTTCTTGTTTCTTGGCGGTCCCGATCTTCTTCTTCGTTTCTCGTCGTCACATGTAAGGGTACGCTCACAGTGGATCCGACATTGGTCGATTCGGCCGACGTCAGACGCGTCTGTCAGATATTTCGAATGTGTGGGTAGGCCCGTCTGTGAGACCCTTCTAGCGTCGGCCGATGTGGGAATTTCGGGTCTCTTTTTTTCCATACACAGTCCTCCTTTGCGTCCGAAACGTTCGTCATTCATCATGCAAGTAAATATCATCGGAATTATATCATATTTGGTATCATTTTCATCAGAAACATGCCACAAATATAACGGTGAAAGTACCATAAAAAATTAATGAATAATAAAGAAGTTTGTTATTGGATTAGTAGTGGTCTCACACCGATATACCCGATCCGCATAATTACACTCCTCGGCGACCGAGGCTCTCGAACGTCACTGACCTTTTTCTCAGTTCGACAGGGTATCCTAGAGTGTAGATAGTTATATTTCAGTGCGGTGAGTACATTTCTTTAAATTAAATAAAAAAATAGTACCACTGATTTTTTTGGTTTAGAACTAGACGTAAATATGAACGTTATTATCCAAAAAAGTTTGCGACTTTCTCCGACTTTCCTAAAAGCGCGAGAGGAACGGTTTCTTCAGATCCATATTTATTAAGCTTAAGATTTTTAAAACCAAGAAATTCAAAACAATATCCGAATTATGTCTTTCAGTTTTTTCAAGAACCAGAGCTGATCAATGAAGTAATAATTAAAATAAACGATAATTAGAAATAATGTTATCTTGTTTGTCCCGTCTCCATTAATTTATATTTTCGTTTATACATTTTATTTTACATTACAAATCACAAAATATCATAATTTCTACTGTAGAGACATGTACGCGGTCGACACGTCTGACGAAAAACAAAATGATTTGATTTTCCTCCGGCCGTCGCACAGAGTGGTATTTGAGCTGAAAACCTGGCCAAAAATCAAAATTGTAAATATTTACATACAGGGTTGTGTTTGCGTCCCAGAATAGATACATAAACATGCAATCACGTGGTGCACCCCTTATCAATGATTACCCATACAGTCATCATTGCCTGCGCTTAGAACAGCATTTGTTCGATAGGCATCTGTTTATTCGCAGCATTCGTTCGTACGCATCTGTTTCTCGTTATAATATTTATTTTGTAAGTGATCTTTGTGGCGAAATTTGTGATGGATATTGTTACGCAAGGTATGTATATTATATTAATCATATTTTTGTCAATATTAAAATTTTTTTGTACGTGTTTTTACCGATCTGCAAGCTTGACTAAAAGTTCTTGGATTTTCATGACTTTTTTGCATATATTAGTGTTTTTAAACATATACCACTCATCGCTACAGCATAAATGTTACGTGTTGTTAAACTTCAGGATATCTAAAATTAGTATACCGCAAAAAAGTTTTCACAAGTCTTCACATTACAAAAAAATAATGCTCCAAAGACAACCCCTTTTGGCTGAAGTGGACTTAAGAGGACTAAAAATTTTCAAGTTTTCCGTAAGCGATGCTATACGAATCAGGTTTTGGTTACCGGAATTCACTGCTTGAAAAGTTATACACGTGTAAACATGAGCAATTTTAAGCGTTTTTTACAGGTTCGAAGAAGAAACGGATTCAGAAACAGAAAGGTCGGACGAGGAAACCACGTCAAAGAAGAAGGAAAAGAAGCATCGAGTAACATCGACAGCGTGGTCGAATGGATTCACACTTCGAGACGTCGAGGAATCCCTAGCTTACTTCACAGGTGACGACAAACTATCATTTCGGAAGCAAACGGGGTTTGTTTCATAACTATAAGGATACTTTAAGAGAAAGATTTATCCTAGTTTTGTTCAGGCATAATGAGGCAAACTTATTAAATTGCGCATCGGAAATTTGCTTTTTTCGTTCAAAATCGAGTTAATACGCTGGTCAATTACTAAACTTGAAAATAATTATTAAACATATTTCAAAAAAATATTAAACATTTTTTATCGATACAATGTATAAAGAGCTATAAAAGCAAATTTTAAGCGTTTTTTACAGGTTAGAGCGTTGCCAAATTGGATATTCGTAGGGTCTACTGTTGAGCGCATGCGCAGGATAGATGGTGGGTGTTCAGCGCATATGATAAACAAACATCCAATAGGCGGCGCGGTGTTCTAACTTCTTCTAAATTCTTGCCAGGTTAGTAAATTTAGTTAGTTAATATCCAATTTGGCAACGCTCTAACCTGTAACAAACGCTTAAAATTGCTCATGTTTACACGTGTATAACTTTTCAACCAGTGAACTCCGGTAACCAAAACCTGATTCGTATAGCATCGCATACGGAAAACTTGAAAATTTTTAGTCCTCTTAAGTCCAGTTCAGCAAAAGGGGTTATATTTGGAGCATTACTTTTTTGTAATGTGAAGACTTGTGAAAACTTTTTTGCGGTATACTAATTCTAGATATCCTGAAGTTCAACAACACGTAACATTTATGCTGTGGCGATGAGTGGTATATGTTTAAAAACACTAATATACGCAAAAAAGTCATGAAAATCCAAGAACTTTTAGTCAAGCTTGCAGATCGGTAAAAACACGTACAAAAAAGTTTTAATATTGACAAAAATATGATTAATATAATGTACATACCTTGCGTAACAATATCCATCACAAATTTCGCCACAAAGATCACTTACAAAATAAATATTATCGCGAGAAACAGATGCGTACGAACGGAATGCTGCGAATAAACAGATGCCTATCGAACAAATGCTATGTTCTAAGCGCAGACACGGATGACTGTATGGGTAATCAATGATAAGGGGTGCACCACGTGATTGCATGTTTATGTATCTATTCTGGGGCGCAAACACAACCCTGTATGTAAATATTTACAATTTTGATTTTTGGCCAGGTTTTCACCTCAAATACCACTCTGTGCGTCGTCCGACGTCGGGGCCCCATGGGGTTTGTCCATTGAAACCCTTCTCGAGGCACTTGAAAAGGTTCGGCTACCGCGGACTGCGACCGATTTGTCTGACATCGGATCCACTGTGAGCACGTTTTCCGGCGAAATCGACCGTATGGACACCAACACATGCCCCCGAGGCGCTTGAATCGCTCGTGCGTGTGTGCTGAAGTCGGACGTCGGACGTCGGACGAAGTCGGATCCACTGTGAGCGCACCCTAGGCCGAAGAGGCACGCGGAAGCATGTATTGCGAAATATAGTTATCACAGTTTTGATTTTCTCTTGTGTATTAATATTAGCCTGTGATCCACATACCACATAATCCTAACACATTCAGTGGGTTCAAATTAGCTCGTGGTCAGTTTAGTCCATATTGCAACATATTTGGCTGTGCGTATATTTAATGAAGAATTCTATAGCATACTACGTATATTCCAAGCATTATAATTACCTATTGGCTACTGAGTAGAGGTATTTGCAAGCTCCCGAAACGAAAAGAGCATAATTTGTTTGGAGCGTCGGTGGTTTGAAATGGCGAAGAAAGCCACAATCTCGCACAGCGAGAAATTGTGTAAACAATAATTTCATAAGGGGCAAGGCGATCCATTGTATGGTACTGGACTTGAAGATTAGTAGTAAGTATACACGATTCACTGTAATATTGTTACGTCGGTGTGTTTAATCTAAAGTCGGCGTAATGCAAATCTGCCGTGCGGTGAACAACCCCTAAGGAAATATTAGAAGAGAGAGGTTGTGAAGAGACGATTGACAAATTGGTAGCGAGAGAGTCGACAACTAGGGTTTGCAGTACCGGACCAAAAATACAATACCAGTATTCGGTATTTGTTTAAACATTGTACCGGAATACCAGTATTAGAAATTTTCAAGCAGGTACAAAAACACAGTTGTTTAATAGAAAAAAACATTAACTGATGTATTAACTGCATATTTTTGAAATGTGATTGTAAAAAACATAATGCATCTATTGAACTGTCCTTAAGCCTGGAACGTATTTTTCTGCAAAAATTACCTGCAGTTGGAAATGTTAATACTGTTAATAATGAGCGATATACTTTCTCTAAATATTTGCCTTGATGTCCTTCATATTCTAACAACTCGGTCTCTCGTCTGACGGTTTTGGATAAACCTATTTTTTGTATTATTTTTGTATTATTGTTCGTGGAAATTTTGTTATTTACAGCTAATTGTAATTTCTTCTCGAGAGACAATTCTTTTTCGATATTAACATCAACATCATCTTCAGCGAATTCTTCTGGATAGGTTTGTGTTTGCTTTTCATGAATGTTTTTGTGGAAATTGACGACGAACTTAATTAAATTTGACCTTGTTTGCTTCTTTTCTTCCTTTTCGTTTTCTTTTTTAAAGTCGTTATAATTATGTAAATATTTTTGTTCAAAATTCGTTCGGATTTAACAACCTTAAAATATTTTCTAGTTCACTATGCCTTTCCTGCATACGAACTTTGAATGCATTGTATAATTCCTCAGACAGTGGCGTGCCCTGATCTTTAAGTGATTGCAATATAAAATTTATTTTATTTTATTGTTTTTAACGTCGCATCAACTGCCAAGGTTATTAACGACGGGGGTGGAACAATGAGATTTGGTACTGTAATTGGTAAGTGTACGATGGGTGTTGTGTGTGTGTGTGTGTGTGGACGTGTGCGTGGAGGACCTATACAGCTTATAATGGTGGGCTCCGAACCACCTTGGGCAACGCAGTATAATATCACATAGAAGAATTTCCAGAAGTGACGGCGATGGGATTCGAACTCATGACCACAGCGTTTGTAGTCGCGCGCTCTATCCACTGAGCCACTGCGCGCGTTCATATAATTTATTGTTCATTCGCTGTTAATAAGTTGGAATCCTTCCGACATAATGCTTTCACAGCTTTATTGGAAGCAAAGCTGTTACAGTTTTTGATATTAAATCTAATTCACTATCGGAAAAATTAATTTGTAAATTTCAAATAAGAGTAGATGCCCCAAAAAAATATTTATTTTACCTTAGCAAATACCGGTTTCACGAAATTGCAAAACAGCAGGAAATACCGGTATTCGGTATGCCGGTGTACCGGTAATGCAATCCCTATCGACAATCGATCACCACATATAAAACTACATATTGTACATTGCAACTGTATATTGTATACTAACTAAAGATTATTGTAACTAAAGTATTCCTTTGTAAATGCCGCGACGCGCGAGAAGCACCGCTTGCGGAATTTGCAACAAGGTAATAGATAATTTTTCAAACGCGTTTTTCTGAAAATCACATCATTTGAAACGGTTATCATGATATCACAAGTTCTAGGTGACTAATTGAAATACGTTATTTTTTCTTATTTTTATAACGTGTTAAAGGCTAAAAAATATTTAAAAAATCAATCATCTAAATTCAAGATGCTGGCATTTTGTAAATTATTAAGATTTTTAATTTATTTTGATTCAGATCATAGTCAGACTGATACTGATTACAGTGAATTCTTGATAATTGTCCAAAATATCTGGCCCGTAATTGTCCCAGAACTATCCCCACTACCGCGGGTTATATCTCGTGGGAAACCGAGAGGCCTCAGTCGCCGAGGAGTGTAAAATAATACGGGTCGGGTATGTCGTTGTGTGACCAGAAGACCACTACTAATCCAATAACAAAACTTCTTTATTTTTCATTATTTTTTTATGGGACATTAACCAACATATCTGTGGTATTTTTCTAATGAAAATGATACCAAATATCATATAATTTTGATAACATTTACTTGTGTAATGAACGATGAAAGTTTTGGACGCAAACAAGGACAGACAAAAAGGACATATCTATTGATTCAAATTAATTAGTTATTAATTGTTTCATGTTATTATTCGGTCTAAAGTTACAATTCTTTTCTTCTAGGTCAGGGATGGGCATTTTTGCCTCAACTGAGACAAAACCGTCCCCACCACAGCGTCCACTGTCCCCCACCAGCATCCGCCGTTACTATAGAGGTAGGAAGTGCTTCGCCCGTTTCGAACAGTGCACAGGCCTCGCGCATGAACGACAGGTTGGTGGGAGAAGCAGGCGTTTGAGGGGCCCCAACTGTACCCAGCCCTGTTCTAGGTGATAAATCTAAATACAGAAGAGAAATCTAGACGATTAATATGTATGACTACCATCGCCATTCAAAGGAGAAGATATTTTTTATATTTTTCATATTTTGTATAATCTGAATATTTCTGTATTTTGTATATGTAATTGTTGAAACTCTAGCTATTAGGAAACGGAGATGAAGAGGTAAATACAGTGTAGAGAATGTAGATAACAAGAATTATAATGTAACGAAGAATATACAGAAAAGGGGGGTGAAATATGACACAAAGAAACGATGAAAGATGTTACCAAGTGAGATGCGGGTGATGATGAGGGGAGGCACACAACGTGAAGCGCACGAGGTGTGAAAGATGATAATATTCACGTGAAGCGCACGTGAATACTAGAGAAGCGATTTACAGAAGTGAAGCGCACAACGGTAAATAGAAAAGCGCGTTTTACGCGTAATACAGTCGAAGAGCGACGAGAGCGAGCGCGGTTTCGGCGCGCCTATTTATACTTGTCCGGGACCATCGGTTAGGAAGGATTGAGGAGTGGGATTTTTGAAATTGCAAGGATCCGCCAGCACCTAACGTTCGTTGGCAATCGGGGCATTGCCCTAACGACCGGTGCGGCGAGGGAGACAATGGAAGATAGGCGTTGGATTTAAAATATGGAATATCGGAAGGATGGCCCACGAGACAAGTACAGCGGGAAACGTAAACAGTCGGCGCCGAAGGCGTTTACAATCGCGGTCGTTCACCGCGATGCACGAGTCGAGCTCGTCAGCTGAGCTCGACGAGGTACAGAAAAACTGCCGAAACGCGAGGTTCTTATGTCTAAGCCCCACGTTGGGCGCAGGTAAGAAATCGACATAAGAACCAGGCTCGAGCGGTATAAGAAACCTATTATACTAAAGGAATCGCGTCGCGGAACGTGACTCTAAATTGGATTACATCTTAAACAGTAATCAAAAAATTTTAATCAGATAAATGTTCCAAATATGATGGTACAAGATGGACCCCGTGTTAATTCTCATTAAAATTATATTAACGGAAGATGATTGTAAATAAGATCCGAGTTATATCGTGTTTGGTATCATTTTAATAAGAAAAATGCTACAATTATATTGGATTAGTAGGTGGTTTCACACGAACATACTCGACCCGTATTACGTTATACTTCTCGGCGACCGAGGCCTCTCGAGCTTCTGTGATCTCTACCTTCAGCAGATGTCGAAAAATATTGGATTGGCAACTAAGTGATTGCGGATTTTAGATGAAAAGGAAAATTCAAAATTTTTACTTCAAAATATAACTTTATTAAATTAGTTATTGCTCGTTTTTGACGTTGCCCTTTGGTCATCTTTCAGGCAGTGTCATAATTCCATATTCATAAAACTAAAAAAATAAAAATTTGGCGAACCAATTTTGACACTGCCTTTCTTTCAAGCCTTCATCCCCATATACGGCACATAACTTCTTGTATGCTTGCGATGTGTTCCTGCCTTTTCGGAAATAATAATAAAATATGTCTGAAATGCGCGTTTTGTTCTTCCTATTTTAAATTGGGATAAAAACGAAACTAAACAACTAATCTATACAATTTTATTACTAATTAAAGGTGGAAGTCCAAACAGCAAGGAAACAATATAGGTTAGGTGCTTTGAACACGTTGACAAAACAAATGAATGTGCTAGAACATCTATCGACAAAATCCGCAATCATTCAGTTGCCAACCCAATACTATCTTCCGCACGATAATTGTCCCCGGCTGGACCCATGTTATGGACAATTATCGAGAATTCACTGTATAATGCTTCCTCATCTTGTTACTTTCGATCAGCAGAAGGCACAGAATCATGGTAATAGTAAACAAATTTTGTTTCAAAGACAGTATATTAATACATACTCACATATTTTTGCAATGGAAATAGGTGTTGAGGCATCAAGAGGTAAGCGGATGTGACGTCACAATAGGGTGACAGTCTGGTCGTGTAGAGTCGACATGTAAAGAAGACCTACTAAATATATTATAGTCAAGACCACATAATACCTGTGTTAAACTTATTTATAACACATATGTTACATATGTAGGATCTTAGGAAAAATGAGGAATTCCGCGCCGGGAATCGAACCCGGGACCCTCGCGGTTGTAGCTGATCAACTCTTACACATACCCACGGAACCCTCCTACTTTTCCTAATCTCCATACAGTATTTGGTCTGGGAGGTCCTGATCCCACACTCGGCCATCCTGCTCCGGCATTCGCCCTCGAATGTCCGTCGCAGCGCCATCGTCTTTTTGGCCTCAGCGCCATCAGCGCAACTCGTCATCAACTTCGTCACTTTTCGGGAACACCATCCCCTACTGCCCTCTCTAGCAGTTTTCCCTGGATGTGTCCCTTACTTCGCTTCGTCGTCCTTTCGCTCACGTGCGACCGTCTTCGCAACGCTTGCTTACTGCGTTCGTCGTCTGTCACCATGCGGGCATTGGTGTTCCCCCATCCCGGACGAGCCCCCAAATGTAGGATCTTAGGAAAAATGAGGAATTCCGCGCCGGGAATCGAACCCGGGACCCTCGCGGTTGTAGCTGATCAACTCTTACACATACCCACGGAACCCTCCTACTTTTCCTAATCTCCATACAGTATTTGGTCTGGGAGGTCCTGATCCCACACATATATATGCATATATTAACAATCGATTAGTTATAAACGACTAAAAATGGTAAAAATTATGGTTCTTGCGATATTCACTCTATTCTACCCTATTATTCGGTGATTTTTACCGTCTATAATGGTTTATAGCCCATAAACCAATTGACCAGATTCGATAAAATTTTCAGCGTGTATATAACTACAGTATGTAATCGATAAATGTCACAACCACGGGTCCAGCCAGTGACACTTCGTGTTCAGGTATACTATTCTTTGACTTGTGCCAAACGTAGAAAAGGACAGCGAAACTCGAGAGGCCTCGGTCGCTGAGAAATGTAATATAATGTGGATCTAGTCACGACTGGCCAGAAGAAATCGGAACTACAAGAAAGGCTAATTCAGTACATGGGAAGAAGAAAGACGCAGGTAGAAGACGATAAATTCGACGACGATGAATCTGAGGACGAAGAATCCGAGGCAGAAGAAGAAGAAACGGATTCAGAAACAGAAAGGTCGGACGAGGAAACCACGTCAAAGAAGAAGGAAAAGAAACATCGGGTAACATCGACAGCGTGGTCGAATGGATTCACGCTTCGAGACGTCGAGGAATCCCTAGCTTACTTCACAGGTGAAGACAAACTATTATTTCGGAAGTGGATAGGGGAATTTGAAGAGACGAGCACGTTGTTGCAATGGAACGAGTTGCAAAAATTTATCTACGGGAAAATAATGCTAGAAGGCCCAGCAAGACAATTTGTAGCGTCACAAAGGGGAATCACCACGTGGTCATCACTGAAGAAGCGACTGAAAAAGGAATTCCAGCAAACTGTGAGTAGCGCACAAATACACAATCGGTTAACGAAGCGCAAAAGGAAACCGAATGAAACAGCGCGACAATATGTTTACGCAATAATGGAGATCGCCAGCGTAGGAAACGTAGAAGAAACAGCTGTAATTATATAGAAAAAGCCTGCGTACTCCGATTTTGATGAAATTTTAATATGTTATGGAGCAACACATTCTGAACAACTTTTTCCTTTTCCAATATAGGGGGGGTCGCTTTTAGTTTTCGAGATATTTGCAAAAAACTATCGGTAATGTTAATTTCATAACGGAAACCTTCTTTTTAGAAACACTGGGTGCGTGTGAAACACTGGGTGTGTGTGTGTGGTATTGTCGCTTCTCATATCCACAACGTGTTTACAAACAAAAAATAAACAGATGCGGCCCGAAAATCCAGGAAATGTCTTTGAAAATTGAAAGCTCAGCCTATCTATGTATGATCAGAGTTATCTACAGGAGTTAATTCTGCTTGTTTCTTCTGTTATTCCGCATGGTTTCCATGTATTACTTTTTTCTCAATTAAGTATGATACCAGTTCATTGTTATTATTGCATATATTCAAAAATTCATATAATTTCATTTTTTATTGTACAGTGATATTATTTAGGTTCTGTGATACGTGATAACCGTGTACGTGATGTATACGTGATAAATTTAGTAGAGTGAAATCTATATAACAGAATAACAGAAGAAACAAGCAGAATTAACTCCTGTAGATAATTCTGATCATACATAGATAGGCTGAGCTTTCAGTTTTCAAAGACATTTCCTGGATTTTCGGGCCACATCTGTTTATTTTTTGTTTGTAAACACGTTGTGGAGATGGGAAGCGACAATACCACACACACACACACACACACACACACACACACACAGAGTGTTTCACACGCATCCAGTGTTTCTAAAAAGAATGTTTCCGTTATGAAATTAACATTACCGATAGTTTTTTGCAAATATCTCGAAAACTAAAAGCGACCCCCCTATATTGGAAAAGGAAAAAGTTGTTCAAAATGTTGAAATCTATATATTAAAATTTCATCAAAATCGGAGTACGCAGACCTTTTCTATATGATTACCGAAACAGCATTGTTAGAATATATAAAGGACGGGATACAGGACAAAGAACACAATAAAGCAATCCTGTATCAAGCGCGGACGATAAAACAATTAAAAAGCAAATTATACATCTACGACCGGATAAAAGAAAAATCCGAAGAAAAGAGATATGGCAAGAAGAAGAAAGATGCATCAGAAAAGAAAGAAAAATCGGAAGCGTCGAACAAGGCAAAAGTGAAACGTTATGGTACCTGTGGGGCACGCGAACACGACGCTAAAACTTGTCCGGAAGAAGGAAAAGGACCGAAATGTTTCAAGTGCAATGAGTTTGGACATATCGCCAATCGCTGCACAAATGTGAATACTTCCGCGAATGTAAATTTGATTTCGCAAACGAGAATGACACGTGAAGTGAAAATAAATAACTATACGTGCAGTGCTTTAATTGATTCGGGAAGTGAACTCACGTTAATCAAGGAAGCGAAATACCGCGAAGTTGGGGAACCACCCTTGGAAAAAAACATTTACCAGCATCACAGGAGCCGGCAATGCAACGACGAAAGTAATGGGGACATTCGAGAACGATATAGTTGTTGATGAAGAGAAATATCGACTCAATTTATTTGTCGTACCAACACGTACGATACCGTACGATGCAATAATGGGACAGGATTTCCTGAGAAACGTCGAAATGCAGCTGCGACAGGGCAGAATAATAAAAATAAAAAAGATACCGTCAACGATCCAGAGAACAAGCGGCATCGCGGAAGAAGCGGCCGACGGGAAGAAGAAGACGGGAAGGAGAAGACGGGGAACGAAGATGGAGTTTACGCAGAAAGTGCAGAAGAGTTAGAGTGCAGTGAATTAGTGAAAGTGATGTATGCGGATGTAAAGGAATTAGACATCAAACCGGAATACAAGGATAATTATTGCGGGATATGTACCTGCTAAGAACGTGAATACGGACATCGAAACGGTAATAACACGGCATGATAATTCCAGAGTACAGTATTTCATCGATAATTGTCCACAACACGGGTCTGCTGAGGGACAATTATGCGCGAGGGATATCATTGTTTGAGGTTTGCCGAACGTAGAGAAGGACAGCCGAGCTCGAGAGGCCTCGGTCACCAAGAAATGTAAACATACCTAATCCGAATTTCCAAATTCTTTATTAATCATTATTTTTTTATGGGACTTCGATGGCCATATTTGTGGCATTTTTCTAATAAATATGATATAATTCCGATGATATTTACTTGTGTAATCGACGATTAAAGGTTACTCTGTTTGTCTGTCACCAAAACTTACTCCATCGTCAATTAAAAAAATAGACATGTATGTATAATCAGAGAAATATTACAAATATGATGGTAAAAGTCTCCTAAAAGATTAATTAAAAATGAAAAAGTGTCGTCATTGCATTACTGTTGCCTCGTATCATTTTAATCAGAACAATGTCACAAATATATTAGAAAAAGTCTCGTAAAAAAATAAGTAATAATAAAAAAGTTATTCCTTGGTAATACATTGTGAGGAAGCGCGAGCCTTTGAACTGTGCCGCCGACTGCGACTTTCCGCGTCTCTTTCTTTCCCATACGCTATCCTTCCTCGCGCCCGAAAATTTAATCGTCTATTACACAAGTAAATATCATCGGAATTATATCATATTTGGTATCATTTTTATTAGAAAAATGCCACAAATATGGTCATCCAAGTCCCATAAAAAAATAATGAATAATAAAGAAGTTGAAAATTCGGATTAATGTGGTCTCACCGATATACCCGAGCCGCATGGTGTCATATTTTTCGGCGACCGAGGCCTCTCGAGCTCCAAGGCCCTTCAAGGGGGTACAACCCGCACTAGTGAGGATATCTCAGGGACAATTATGTCGGAGACATTTAGGACAATTACCGATGAAATACTGTAATCGCAAATGTAAACCGGTAAGGATATAATATAGGCGATCTAGTATTTATTAAGAGAACACAATTCGTATCAAAATTAAAAATCAGACAGAAATATCTAGGGCCATACAATGTTACAAAAGTTAAGCGAGGAAACCGTTACGAAGTTGTTCGCCAAAACGATAGTGAGGGATCATCACAACAGTGTCGAAAGCGACTAGCGATCTTCGAGGACAAGGATCAAGCAGGGAAGGCCGAATGTAGGAATCGAGGCGCCTCTGGGCAGCGCGTGAACGGGCCCTGAGCGCGTCAAGTGAACAAACGCGAGACGAAACAAATGCGAGGAGACGAGAGCGAGCGCATCGCGATGAAGAACAGGCAGTGTTCGGCTGACGATTGAACGGAATGGTTTGAGTGCGTTGTACGCGTGTATTCAATCTTCGTTATTAAATTCATTTCTATACTGTTAAAAGACGAGTTAGACAAAGGGGAAGTTCCTGAGGCCATTTGAAGCTTCATTTTTGTTGAGACGTGGTTATTGTATGGCCGGCTCGTATTTCGGTTTGGGTCTACGCTACGGTCGATTTTGATCAGTGCCGTTGTCGAAGGGGTCCTCTAACGTCTTCTGACGAATTTATTGTTTTATGACTCTGGTGCGGCTGGAAAGTATCAACTGGCCATGGGAAAGTCAGCCTAGCCGTGCAGCTCTCAATGGCACTTGACGTAGCCTAGGCCCACGCTTAGCGCCAAGGGGGGCCTGTGGCCCAAAGCCTAAATTATGGTTTCCGGCGAAATTGCAGGAAACCGAGTGTCATCTATTTAGCGACACTCGTTACGACGTATTTCGTCTATGGGCGTTGCCCTTGTTTTGGGAGGTCATTTGTAGACTCCCAAATATTATATCATTGGCTGGGGCCCCCACTATTTTGTACTTTGTGGAGGGATTTTTCAACCCCACGAGGTTACTTGTTTCTCACGCGTTAGTTGTAAGATCAGTCGCCAGTTAAGAGTCGAAACTAACAGTTGCGAAGTGGAATCGATAGTTACATCATCTCTCTATTATACAGTCCACTATATTCAGTTTTATATTAAAGTTATCCGAAAACCCAATTACCTTATTACTTATTTACCTCTCTTTGAGGCGTGTTTCTCAGCGGCTCACTAAATATTGTTTGAGCACTGACACGACACAACAATTTTCCTTTGCAAAAATGGACGTTTCGGCTTTGTTAAGGAGTTATTAACGGAAAACAAGGACCAATCAGAGCGCGACCTAGAGGCGATTGGCAGAGACGGCCGCGCGCGACAGAAGTCGAGCGATGGTGATACACCGCGGTCGAAAGCAAGGAACTGTAGCGGCTAACGGTACCGCCAATAAAACATTTGGCGTGCAAATGCTTAGCGAAGTTTGGGACGCGTGCGCTAGTAAAGCTATTTGTGAGGAAACTGTCTTTTCATATTTTCGGCCATATGCCCAGTAAAGATTGTGTTTTAGAATTTTCGTTTCGACAGTGTTCGGGGCTGGATCTATCCCAGAATGGGGGACTGCAAATCGAGGTGGTCGAACCGAAATAAAAGTCTGCGTTTTGAGAAGTGAACACGTGGTGTCCTTGTCTTTATTTAACTACTAACGCGATCGCGCACTTAATGTAAAGTATGTATTTTAATTGTGAGCAATAAAGGTTTGAATAACCGGAAGTTTTAAATAAACTTGCTGAGAGTAATTCTCGGTCCACGTGCGTGTCGCAATGCAAAGAAGGATAGTTGGTCGCACGTGGTGGCTCTACAGTGGAAACGGTAGTGAGACCGAGACGACCGCGTAACGGACCGACGTTCGTCTTGCCTAGTCACGGAGAAGGGGGGGGGGGCACCGGCCTAATTATTGGCACGCGTATGTGCTGTCGCACGGTAATCCGCGAATTATGACATCGCGGACGCGGCCGAGTCGACGAATCGCGTCGTCACGTTTGCGACGGCTGATCCGCGAAATTGGCGCGATGTTCAATTCTGAACAGACAGTCTCAATAGCGCCCGCGGGTGTCATAAACTTCGGGTCTCCGAGGGGCCTCGGCACTAGGGTCGCGCGGTCAATCCGGCCGATGGGCCCGCGAAGCTTCCCGACGCTGGCTCCTGGGAAATCCCGCTACGTTGCTAGTTTTCACGCCGACACGACGTGTCGCGAAAGATTCTTGGAAAAACGTTTGCGAAAGAGGGGGGGGCGTGGATCTACGTGTAGGCGGCGCGTTGTTTCGTTTGAAGCCACCTATCGGCTAATTGGGAAAGGGCCTCAGCCGATAAGCAAAAAAGACCACTTGTACCTCGACTCTCAGACAAGACACTTCGTCTCCTGAGAATGAAATAAAAAGTCTTGTGTAAAAAACACATAGTGATTTCGCAATCATATATCCCTTCAGAACAAACAAGAGAAGAAAATTTTTCGAGTCCTATGTCGGATAGTTCAAATTTGAATATGTTGTAGTCTTTAGTAATCTATGAAGGAATCTCGAAGGATTTTTCGAAATCTTAAAAAATGTTGGTTTTACAGTATTGTAAAGAACTTTTTTAAATGAAATTATAACACTAGAACTAACGTACCGAGGAAAATGAGTTTTTAGGAGCTTGTAGTGAACACAGAAGAGTATCTATTGAAAATATTTCGATTTGGAAAAAATGGTTTTTTCACCATTTATTTTAAAAATGTTTTAAACAAATGCAATTTTCCTATAGCCGGGACTTTTTTAAAAATTCGAAAAAAAACGTGGTGACAGCTCCAAGTCTCCTCTTTACGGACCTATTATTGAAAAGGCAGGCGCTTTAAAAATGACAGAATTAAAATTGTTTATAGCGATCGCTGCACCGCGATATTATGGAGGCGCGGCCCCTTATTTGTTCCTTGCTTTCGACCGCGGTGTATCACCATCGCTCGACTTCTGTCGCGCGTGGCCGTCTCTGCCAATACGCCTCTAAGTCGCGCTCTGATTGGTCCGTGTTTTTCGTTAATAACTCCTTAACAAAGCCGAAACGGCCATTTTTGCAAAGGAAAATGTCGCTTCAAATGGCCTCAGGAACCTCCCCTTTGAAGGAAGCGAGACATTTTTGGGACACCCTGTATATATATGTTGAACATTATCTTCAGATTGAATAGTGACTGGATTTGATTTAATTGCTATTTTAATTATATTTTCAAATGTATGCAATTATAAGCCTTTTCACCGTGATAAGGTACCAGTCTAAGAAAAGGTTTTTTGTGTTTCAAAATTTTTTTGTATTTTTTGTTTTACATTTTTATCTTTTCTTTTAATTTATATTAATGCGGAAATATTTAATTTTATGTTTTATGTAGTGAACACAATTTGTCTTTAAATATGTTTATATGTTAATAATAATTTGTTATTAACTTTAAAACGTTACTAACACACGAAATAAACTTAATTCAAGCTATTTTTTTTACAACAGATTCACATCAATAGCCTTTCTTGATTCTGGGTATTCGCACTTAACTGTCTGCATGAAAATACATGCAGTATTATATTATTAATATCTTTTCAATGGGCAAGAATAGGCAAACGGGGTTTGTTTCATAACTATAAGAGAAGGATTTATCCTAGTTTTGTTCAGGCATAATGAGGCAAACTTATTAAATTGCGCATCGGAAATTTGCTTTTTTCATTCAAAATCGAGTAAATACGCTGGTCAATTACTAAACTTGAAAATAATTATTAAACATATTTCAAAAAAATATTAAACATTTTTTATCGATACAATGTATAAAGAGCTATAAAAGCAAATTTTTTTATAATTTTACATGCAACTCTAGCTGTGTACGAGGAGTTTGAACAGACAAAAGTATTATGAAATTAAAGGGATGAGCGTTAATGACAATACTTAAATATAAATATCAGCTTATACTTAATAACTTTTGACTCATTTTACTTGTTTTTCATAAACTTTTGGTAATGTTAAAGACGTAAAATAATTGATTTCGGTCATTTAAACAAAAGTTGAAAATCGATTTTTGGCCGCCTTTGCGTCACTGTGCACCGGTCTGTTATTTACGCGGAATTTCCTCGGGAAGCGCTCTCGAAATTCGTTACTGTGCGCCTGTCACGTGAGAGGGCAGTCCGGTCCATTTGAACAGCAGCTTTTAGTCGCTGAACATAACGTAAAAGTGACGTTGCAAAATCTGCAACGTCACAATATATAATGCAATGATAAAAATTATAATATATTGTGGGATATAATTAAATTTATTGTATAAATTACAATTAGGAACACGACACGGATGGAGAACACAAAAGACGTAACACTGACACACGAAAAATATACAGGGTGTCCCACATAAATGGGAACACCTAAATATCTGTCACATTTACAGTCCTAGCAGAAAACTTCAAAGGACAAAGTGACACTATTGCAGGGGGCAAATATAATGGTAAAAAAAAATTTTTTATATCGTGTTTTTTAATGAAATTTCAAGGTCATCGATGTTTCTTTAAATGTAATAGTATATTTTTTTACGATAGAATGATAGACAATAAAAAACTGAATTTAGCAGATACCACCTTTTTGACCTTGAAATGACCTTGACCAAGAATAATCATGTTGGAGCGGATAAAATGTGGAAGTTTAAAACTTATGTGTTTCAGCAAAGATTACGCGTTGTTTACGGCGGGTTGATCTTTACATATCATAATAAATGTTCGAAATGTTGACCATCCTCAATTATGCAATATTGTAATCTTGCATTAAATGATCTGTAAGCATTGTCGATTTCCTGAGACGTAATTGAAGCACATGCTGCAGTAATCCTTTGCCGCATATCCTTTGGCGTTGTGGGTTTATCTTTGTACACAATATATTTTATCTTGCCCCATAGATAAAAGTCCAATGGTGTCAGATCCGGAGAACGGGCTGGCCATGGAATTGTTCCTCGTCGCCCAATCGAGCGTCCAGGATATTTCGTATTTAGTACCGTTCTGGTAACTTTAGAATAATGCACTGGACAACCATCATGTTGAAACCACATGCGCTCCCGATCGAATAATTTCTTCTAAAAGGCCCGACAAATCCTGGCTTAAAAATGCAGCATACTTTATACCAGTAAGAGTTCCTTGTATAATTTGAAATAATTACGTTCGACGTTAAATTACGTCTCTGGAAATCGACAATGCCTACAGATCATTTAATGCAAGATTGCAATATTGCATAAATGAGGATGGTCAACATTTCGAACATTTATTATATGTAAAGGTCAACCCACCGTAAACAACGCGTAATCTTTGCTGAAACACGTAAGTTTTAAACTTCCACATTTTATCCGCTGCAACATGATTATTCTTGCTCAAGGTCAAAAAGGTGGTATCTGCTAAATTCAGTTTTTTATTGTCTATCGTGCTATCGGAAAAAATATACTATTGCGTTTAAAAAAACATCGGTGACCTTGAAATTTCATTAAAAAACACGACATAAGAAATTTTTTTCTTTACCATTATATTTGCCCCCTGCAATAGTGTCACTTCGTCCTCTGAACTTTTCTGCTAGGACTGTAAATACGACAGATATTTAGGTGTTCCCATTTATGTGGGACACCCTGCATATACAGGGTGAGTCACCTAACGTTTGTACCTCAAATATCTTTGTTGTTTCTAAAGATACGTAAAATATGCTAAGGACAAAGTTGAATGGTACAATGGGGCTGATACGATGCAAAAAAAAATTTTGTTTATATGTCATTTTTTTAGAGATATCAAGGTCACCTTGACTGTTTTAAATGGAACCACCCTTTATTAAACACCTTTCATTAGGAATTCAGTGACTATAATTAGTCCAAGGTCATTCAAGGTCAAGGACAGAGAAAACGTATAAGATTTAACATCGATACATGCTTGTAAACGGGCTTTGAAGGAATGTTGCACTCTGTCCGCGACCTTGAATGACCTTGAGTAATTATAATCACTGAATTCGTAATGAAAGGGGCTCTCATTGTAGGGTGGGGCAGTAACTATTGCCACCTCAAATATCTTTGTTTTCTTTAAAGATACGTCAAATGTCTGAAGGACAAAGTTGAATGGTTCAGTGGGACTCACACGATACCAAAAAGATATTTGTTTTTATGTAATTTTTTAGAGATTTTCAAGGTCACCTTGACTTTCTTAAATGGAACCGCCCTTTTTTAAACACCTACAACGATAGTCCCTTTCATTACAAATTCAGTGACTATAATTACTCAAGGTCATTCAAGGTCACGGACAGAGTGCAACATTCCTTCAAAGCCCGTTTACAGGCATGTATCGATGTTAAATCTTATACGTTATCTCTGTCCGCAACCTTGAATGACCTTGTGTAATTATAGTCACAGAATTCGTAATGAAAGTCACTATCATTGTTGGTGTTTAAAAAAGGGTGGTTCCATTTAAAAAAGTCAAGGTGACCTTGGTATCTCTAAAAAAATGACATAAATACAAAACTTTTTTTTGCATCGTGTCAGCCCCATTGTACCATTCAACTTTGTCCTTACCATATTTTACGCATCTTTAGAAACAACAAAGATATTTGAGGTACAAACGTTAGGTGACTCACCCTGTAGTTATACATATATCCGCTCTGATCGCACTATAATAATTCGCTTTTTCGCACCGGACTCGGTCGCTCTCAAAGGTCGCACACTTTCTGTATCACGAACGATTCGCAAACGTTATCGAAACTCTCTCACTCATGCATCTAAACATACATACATACACATCGAAATACACTCTTTACCTAGGTTCGTTGACATCGCTTTTGTCTCTACCGTTCGGCGACAATTCGCGATCAGCCGTTCCGCAGCCAAAATATTTAACGAACGCCGATCACCTTCCGCGGATCGCACACATCAAACATACATACACGCAGAAATACAAACCCACAATATTATTGAAAATAGTTCGAACGGTGTCGTATTTGGACTCATTTTCATCGGGAGAAGCTGTCCAATTCGTTCGTAATACTTTTATGTAAGTATATTGAAAAATGTAAAAGTTTAAATTTTCATTCTTGCGCAGTTCCCCGTATGCTTACATTGTGTGCCGTTGATCGGACGCTCGGGTCTCGGTAAAAGTTATTCGATGATTATTCGAAGGTAATATTCGAATAACGCGTTATTCGAAGGCAACATTTGAATATAATTTTATTCAAAGTTTATTCGAAGCCTACGAATAATTATTTTGCCCATCTCTGGGCGAACCTGCATAATTTCTGAGACAATTTCCACCATTTCACTAAACAGCGTTTTTAACAAAAGTTAGAGTTTTGCTCGCTTCCTACTAATTTTCATCTTTCCACTATTCTTTCGTTCTTTCCACTCGCACGCACGCCCACATGAACATTTTACAACATTATTACTATGAAATAGATGTAAAATTCAGAAAATTTCCATGGTGCCCCCCTTCTTCTGATACCCAAAACGCGTGCTTGGTATTGGCGTATTGGTTAATCAAGCAATGTTTACGCTGACATTATCATAAACAATACGCAGTTCCGTTCAGACGTGCATATGTGTATGAAATGGTATCGTTCACGAGGTACAACGTTCTTTTCACGGAGATCTTGTTAAACTGATAACAACTTTAATAACAATACCCCGGGGGTGGTAGACGCGCGTACAATATACGTGCATCGAAATTCATGTAAACTTGCCTGGAATACAAATCAGTCGCCAAGAGGTTCGGTATAAAGTTTAAGAAGTTTGTCTCCGTGAATAAATAGCTTGTCGAGTGTCGCAGGGGACGTGAATAAATGCAGCGAGGCTAAGACGTTATTGCTTCTCGCTGAATACTCAGCATTGCATAGATTACTAACCGGCAACAATGTGAAAAACTCCGGGACTGAAATCTATACAAAGTGTCGTCGTAAAGAAGATATTACTGTCGGACTATGAGCATTCAAAAATATCGCATGCGCTCGTTATTCGATTTTAACGATACAACCAGGGGTTGAAGACAGTTATGATATCGATTGCGGTTCTTGAAACAGTTACAAGAACCGAAAAAATGTTATAACTGTTATGAGAATATCGGTTCTCGCTTATATCGGTTACGGTTACGGTTACGGTTCTTGAGAACCGATATTATAACGGATCTACACTCCCAGACAAAAAGATAGCACGCGTGTGCCATCTTTAATTTCTCGCGTTAAGATTATGCTAGCGTGGAAACTCTAAAATATATGGAAAACGTACCTGCTATGAACATGTAAACATAACATAGGTTGACTTTACTTCAATGAGTTTTCTTAGTTGGAAGAGAAACCCCTTATCTGAATTGGGCGCGCAGTGGATAGAGCGCGCGACTACAAATACTGTGGTCGTGAGTTCGAATCCCACCGCCGTCACCTCTGGAAATTCTTCTATGTGATATTATACTGCGTTGCCCTAGGTGGTTCGGAGCCCACCTTTATAAACTGTAGGTCCTTCACGCACACGTTCATACACACACAACACCCATCGTACACTCACCGATTACAGTACCAAATCTCATTGTTCCACCCCCGTCGCTAATAACCTTGGCAGTTGATGCGACGTTAAAAACAATAAAATAAAATAAATTTTATATTGCAATCACTTAAAGATCAGGACACGCCACTGTCTGAGCAATTATACAGTGCATTGAAAGTTCGTATGCAGGAAAGGCATAGTGAACTAGAAAATATTTTAAGGTTGTTAAATCCGAACGAATTTTGAACAAAAGTATTTACATAATTATAACGACTTTAAAAAAGAAAACGAAAAGGAAGAAAAGAAGCTAACAAGGTCAAATTTACAAAAACATTTATGAAAAGCAAACACAAACCTATCCAGAAGAATTCGCTGAAGATGATGTTGATGTTAATATCGAAAAAGAATTGTCTCTCGCGAAGAAATTACAATTAGCTATAAATAACAAAATTTCCACGAACAATAATACAAAAATAATACAAAAAATAGGTTTATCCAAAACCGTCAGACGAGAGACCGAGTTGTTAGAATATGAAGGACATCGAGGCAAATATTTAGAGAAAGTATATCGCTCATTATTAACAGTATTAACATTTCCAACTGCAGGTAATTTTTGCAGAAAAATACGTTCCAGGCTTAAGGACAGTTCAATAGATGCATTATGTTTTTTACAATCACATTTCAAAAATATGCAGTTAATACATCAGTTAATGTTTTTTTCTATTAAACAACTGTGTTTTTGTACCTTCTTGAAAATTTCTAATACTGGTATTCCGGCACAATGTTTAAACAAATACCGAATACTGGTACTGTATTTTTGGTACGGTACTGCAAACCCTAGTTGTCGACTCTCTCGCTACCAATTTGTCAATCGTCTCTTCACAACCTCTCTCTTCTAATATTTCCTTAGGGGTTGTTCACCGCACGGCAGATTTGCATTACGCCGACTTTAGATTAAACACACCGACGTAACAATATTACAGTGAATCGTGTATACTTACGACTAATCTGCAAGTCCAGTACCATACAATGGATCGCCTTGCCCCCTATGAAATTATTGTTTACACAATTTCTCGCTGTGCGAGATTGTGGCTTTCTTCGCCATTTCAAACCACCGACGCTCCAAACAAATTATGCTCTTTTCGTTTCGGGAGCTTGCAAATACCTCTACTCAGTAGCCAATAGGTAATTATAATGCTTGGAATATACGTAGTATGCTATAGAATTTTCCACCCCCGTCGCTAATGACCCTGGCAGTTGAAGCGACGTTAAATAACAAAATATATAAATAAATAAACATAATCTGACGCAGACAAAATTATAGCACACTGGAACTATGTTTACATATTCTTCAGTGTTTCGTGAGCTTTTACGGAGTTACAGTGTTCAATTTCTGTCTAGAGCTTTGTCACACTCTTATTCTCATAATGGGTCGTGGCAATAAAAAAATTAGTAAAAGCGAAATTAGCGCAATTTTAGCTCTAAGAAATCAAAAATTATCGATTACTCAAATTACAAAAGAAATTAGTCACAGTTGGAAGGTTATATACAGGTGCGGCGCCAATTAGTCCCCACGTTGTATCAGCCCGTTCGGATGGTCGGACAGAAAAATGTTTCCTACCAAAGTTAATCAGTATTTAACCGACAAGAAATTGCAATTTTTAAAATTTAAAAAAAATCGATTTTCAACAAAAAAATCAAGGCCGCTGTCATATCTTTTAACGGAACTGGGTATTTTTAACTTCATAATACTGTAGGCAACGTCGAAACGAATTCAACGACCTGCTATACAATGACTTTCAGATGACCTTGAAAGATAATATCGCCATGAATCAATTGCCAGAATATTTGAAATATTTCGACCCAGCTCATAATGCTGCAATTGTAAAAACATACTTAACTACAGTTTTTAGGGATCAGTGGATCGGAACATATGGTCCAATTCGATGGCCAGCTCGCTCGCCGGATATGACTCCTTTAGATTTTTATCTTTGGGGATATTTATAATCGATTGTGTATGAAAGACCTGTGGATAATATGGAAAATCTTAAAGAACGCATAATTCAAGCGTGCAGAAATGTAAAAAGAAATTCTCTCATGGAAGCTACACATAAGACTTTGTTACATAGAGCATAACTTTGCGTTACACAAGATGGGATGCAGTTCGAAAATTTAATTTAATTATTAATTAATTACATGTGCACGTTTAACATTTCTTTTCAATGTGGCTCCGTACAAATTTGGTTTTTTGTGAGTTAAGTTCTGCAGCAATGTTTACGTTCATTTGTTTAGCTCTAAATGCAAGGCGTTACTATTACGTACCGTCGAAATATTTCAAATATTCTGGAAATTGATTCATGGCGATATTATCTTTCAAGGTCATCTGAAAGTCATTGTATAGCAGGTCGTTGAATTCGTTTCGACGTCGCCTACAATATTATAAAGTTAAAAATACCCAGTTCCATTTAACACATTGACTGCCAAAGCAGCGACCTCAAAAATTGAATATCCATTTACAAATATAAGAATTATCTTCACTCTTATCTATTTTAATTATTTTATTGTAACTCCCTATTTAAATTTTATCTGAGATGAACTAATCTATTAATTAATTAGCTTTAATAAGCAAATATTTTGAAAATATTCTAAAGATATAAAATTATCTATTAATTTAATATATAAATAATAATCTCTTTACACCCTAAAATAATTTGTTTAGCTCTAAATGCAAGGCGTTACTATTACGTACCGTCGAAATATTTCAAATATTCTGGAAATTGATTCATGGCGATATTATCTTTCAAGGTCATCTGAAAGTCATTGTATAGCAGGTCGTTGAATTCGTTTCGACGTCGCCTACAACATTATAAAGTTAAAAATACCCAGTTCCATTTAACACATTGACGGCCAAAGCAGCGACCTCAAAAATTGAATATCCATTTACAAATATAAGAATTATCTTCACTCTTATCTATTTTAATTATTTTATTATAACTCCCTATTTAAATTTTATCTGAGATAAACTAATCTATTAATTAATTAGCTTTAATAAGCAAATATTTTGAAAATATTCTAAAGATATAAAATTATCTATTAATTTAATATATAAATAATAATCTCTTTGCACCCTAAAATAATTTGTTTAGCTCTAAATGCAAGGCGTTACTATTACGTACCTTCGAAATATTTCAAATATTCTGGCAATTGATTCATGGCGATATTATCTTTCAAGGTCATCTGAAAGTCATTGTATAGCAGGTCGTTGAGTTCGTTTCGACGTCGCCTACAATATTATAAAGTTAAAAATACCCAGTTCCATTTAACACATTGACGGCCAAAGCAGCGACCTCAAAAATTGAATATCCATTTACAAATATAAGAATTATCTTCACTCTTATCTATTTTAATTATTTTATTATAACTCCCTATTTAAATTTTATCTGAGATAAACTAATCTATTAATTAATTAGCTTTAATAAGCAAATATTTTGAAAATATTCTAAAGATATAAAATTATCTATTAATTTAATATATAAATAATAATCTCTTTACACCCTAAAATAATTTGTTTAGCTCTAAATGCAAGGCGTTACTATTACGTACCGTCGAAATATTTCAAATATTCTGGAAATTGATTCATGGCGATATTATCTTTCAAGGTTATCTGAAAGTCATTGTATAGCAGGTCGTTGAATTCGTTTCGACGTTGCCTACAGTATTATGAAGTTAAAAATACCCAGTTCCATTAAAAGATATGACAGCGACCTTGACTTTTTTGTTGAAAATCGATTTTTTTTATATTTTAAAAATTGCAATTTCTTGTCGGTTAAATACTGATTAACTTTGGTAGGAAACATTTTTCTGTCCGACCATCCGAAGGGGCTGAAAAAACGTGGGGACTAATTGGCGCCGCACCCTGTATATAATTTGTTGAAAGATACAAGTGCATATGGAAAAAAGAAAACAGGAAAGCCAGCAGCATTATCTGAACGTGATACGCGAGCAATAATACATGCTGCTTCCAATTCTTGTGCTACTGCGAGGGAGATCGCTAAGAAAGCTGGAGTCGAAACAAATATACAAAATATTCGTCGTGTACTTTAGACTAGTAACATTATAAAGCGGTCTAGAATAATAGCAAGACTATCATTAAACGCAAGACATAAGGAGGCACGTTTGTTATTTGCAAGAGAACATGTACTTTAGAAGAAGACTTGTAGAAAAGTAATTTTTACGGATGAAAAGAGGTTCAATTTTGATGGACCGGACGGATGTACATATTATTATCGCGATGTTCGTAAGCAACCACTAACAAAAATTCGACGTCAAATGTATGGAGGTGGAGTAATGGTCTGGATTGGTGTCGGATATAAAGAAAAAACAGAAATTAAGTTTATTCAAGGCACAATGAATAGCGTCCGTTATGTCGAACTAATAAAAAATCAAATTTCTACATATAGAGAACGCATTGCTAAAACACCATATATATTCCAACAAGATAATGCTTAAGTACATACTGCTAAAATTGTTAAGCAATATGTTTTAAACGAAAATATTTCCACTCTTCAATGGCCGGCGTGCTCGCCCGACCTCAATATCATTGAAAATTGCTGGACAAAGCTGTCGCAAGCAGTGTATGCTGAAGGCCGACAATTTTCAGATGTAAATGAATTAAAAACTTTCATTACAACTGAATGGGAAAATTTAGCTCAGGCAAAAATTAAAGAACTATATAATTCTTTACCTAAAAGGATGGTGGAAGTCATAGAAAACAAAGGAGGTTCCACACATTATTAAAAAAATGTAGCACGCGCGTGCTATCTTTTTGTCTGGTAGTGTATAACTGATATTTTTAGGTTCTGGATTTCGGTTTCGGTTTCGGTTCTTCAGGCTTGAAAACCTGTATATTTCTGTATCGGCTATACAGGGTGTCTCAAAATTCCTTCAACATCCGGAAATGGGAGATCCCTGAGATCATTTGAAGCGACATTTCCCTTTGCAAAAATGGCATCGACTGCTTTGTTTAAGAGTTATTAACGCCAAACACGGACCAATCAGAGCGCAGCTACAGCGGATTGATTCTGGCTCGGCCAACGGCGACGACACGCTAAGCGAGCAGTGATGGAAATGTTGGCGCTTTTCACGCGCATGCGCGGCGACTTTAGCCTCAGTCAAACACGAAAATCGGGTACCTTGGTCGTCTCGCTAATTTCGCAAAATTTATTATGATTTGATTTTGAAAAATGAATGTACAACATGTGTAAGTATGTATACATACATATATATATATATATATATATATATATATACATACATATATATATATACATATATGTATCTAAGCAAGCACTTGATCGACAATAATCCGGAAACCGTGCTCGTTCGAGCTTCGTATCCGGTCCGCATAGACGGAGCCGTTCTTAGACATCTCTCATTGGCAGTCAGTGCCGTATGCGGCCTCTGACTGGTCAATGAGAGTTGCCCGATCGATCTATTGGTCACCGTCAATGCGACGAGATCGCATTTGACGGTGAGCGCGCGGGACCTGTTCATTGGCTGGCACTGCAGCAGGTCTGGTTCTGATTGGGCGATGAGTCGGCTTCAATCGATTCTACTGATCGATTGGCTTGCGTAACCGACAGGAGCTCCGGTAACGGAGCGTTCATAATACAGATCTAATTTTCAACCAGACGTGCTGCCTCTAACCTCACAAAAACATCAAGTCCTGTCACCACAATCGTCAACAGCAGCGATGGGCAATTTTGCCTCAATTGAGGCAAAACCGTCCACACCGTAGCGCCCTCTGTCCCCGTCCAGCAAGCGCGGTACAAAGGGGCAACGAAGACACGAGACATCAGCGTACGCAACGAACGAGCGCGCTGCATGAAAGAAAGGTTGGTGGGAGAAGCAGGCGTTTGAGAGGCTCCACCCGTGCCCACCACTGGTCAACAGTATCCTATATACCACATAAATATTAAATTTTTACTAACATCCTGTATATACACTCTTAGGTAGGACGAATGTGTGACTACGGGTACTCTCACAGTGGATCCGACATCGGTCGATTCGGCCGACGTCAGACGCGTTTGCTAGACATTTCGAATGTCTGGGCAGGCCCGTCTGTGAGACCCTTCTAGCGTCGGCTGATGTGGGAATTTCGCGTCTCTTTCTTTTCCATACGCTGTCCTCCTTTGCGTCCGAAAGGTTCGTCATTCATTAGGTAAGTAAATATCATAGGAATGATATCATATTTGGTAGCGTTTTCATCAGAAAAATGCCACAAATATAACGTTGAAAGTACCATAAAAAATTAATGAAAAATAAAGAGGTTTTGTTATTGGATTAGTAGTGGTCTTACACCTATATACCCGATCCGCATAATTACACTCCTCGGCGACCGAGGGCCACCAACGTCACTGACCTTTTTTTCAGTTCGACAGGGCATCATAGAGTGTAGATAGTTATTATCCTGTGCGGTGATTACATTTCTTTTAACCCCTTCCCTTACGAGCGAATTTCCAAATGTGCGGTCCAAAAACGACAACAAGGTCGGTCGCGCCCGGGGACACAAACAACTTTGCTCAGCGTTCGAAACTGTACAAATCGCAAACGTCTTATCCGTGTTTGGGCCGATACCCTTGCGACACCTCTGAAGCGTCTTATCCGTGTTTGGGCCGATACCCTTGCGACACCTCTGAAGCGTCTTATCCGTGTTTGGGCCGATAACCTTGCGACGCCTCTGAAGCGTCTTATTCATGTTTGGTCCGATAACCTTACGACGCCTCTGAGGCGTCATTGTAAGCTAAGGGGTTAATTAAATAAAAAGGAGAGTACCACCGATTTTTTTGGTTTAGAACTGGACGTAAATATGAACGTTGTAACCCAAAAAAGTTTGTGACTATCTGCGACTTTCTGAGACTTTCCTAAAAGCGCGAGAGAAACGATTTCTTCAGATACATATTTATTAAGCTTAAGATTTTTAAAACCAAGAAAATTAAAAAAATATCCGAATTATGTCTTTTAGTTTTTTCAAGAACCAGAGATGATCAATGAAATAATAATTAAAATAAACGATAATTAGAAATAATGTTATCTTGTTTATGCTTTCTCCATTAATTTATATTTTCGTGTATATATTTTATTTTACATTATAAATCACAAAATATCATAATTTCTACTGTAGAGACATGTACGCGGTCGACGTGTCTGACGAAAAACAAAACGATTTGATTTTCCTCCGGCCGTCGTCCGACGTCGGGGCCCCATGGGGTTTGTCCATTGAAACCCTTCTCGAGGCACTTGAAAAGGCTCGGCTACCGCGTATTTCGACCGATTTGTCTGGCGTCGTGTCCACTGTGAGTACGTTTTCCGGCGAAATCGGCCGTACGGACACCAACACATACCTCCCGAGGTCCTTGAAACGCCCGTGCGTGTGTGCTGAAATCGGACGTCGGATCCACTGTGAGCGTACCCTTAAGGTCGAGTTATACAGACGACTTTGTCGGAACAGACAGAAAAATTTTTTTGTGCTACGCGCAGCAGGGAGTCGTCACTCGCTCGAAATTTATGACCTCTCAGACTCGAAGAAAAAGTATCGTTCAGAAGTCGGTCTCCGATATCGGCTTGCGAACACTCTCATTTAAACCTGGGTAAATATTTCGACCTGATTCGACAAAGTCGTCTGTATAAGTCGACCTTTAGTCGTGATTAGTCGCGTTTGTAGGTGTGTTTGAAGATCGCATAGCTTGGGGAGTGGGGAGGCATGAAGGGTCCTCGTTTCGGAAGGTTTGTCCGCGTGATGTCTGTATGTCTAGGTCGTGATTTCGGTTGGTTCGTACCTAGGTTGTAAGCGGTTTGACCAATATCTAGCGGTAGCCTATCATCTATTCGATCATCTATTGAGACCTTGCGAGACCTCAACATATTTATGAAGCGAAGCTGAGTGTAACTGATTCGGTCTATTGATTTGTTGGGTCAAATGTTGTTCTACCTTGGCGACGAAATAAAAAGGTGCGCATAACCCGTAAACGAGATTATGTTATGTTTCTTCGCGGATGCGTGGGTTGGCAAACGTCCGAATCGTTGCCCGCCAAATTAATTTTGGGCAGCTAGTTCAAAGGAGTGGATTGATGTGATTGAAGGAATAGCGTTTCGTCCCAGACCTGTCAAAGGACTCGTCAGTAAGGCTGTCTGACATGTCCTGCCTTATACGCGCGCGGATCCGTAACGATGATCCGTACTTTCACTAGCTTTGTCTCGGTACGTGCAAGGGAGTGGTATGTTCGTAAAACGCTCGTACAAGGATGGAAGGGCGTCACTCGTTTTTAAGCTGTACCGGTAGTGCGTCGATCCGCTTGCAATTGTTAGTTGCAAGGAAAGCACTCGGTTGCGAACACAGAGCATATCCGTCTTGTGCTTGTAAGCCACGAGGAAATGCTCTGTTGAAAGCTAAAAACGAACTGTGATCGCTCCGCTTCAGATCCTTCTCGTGAGGTTTGTTTGGACTTCTCTAGGCAGTAGAGAGGGAGGCCCTTAGGAATTGAGAGGTGTGTATCGCTTATTGTCATAAGCAAGGAAGTCCGCTGATTGGGTTGCTGCGATGAAGATGCCCAATCAGGACACTCGCAATTGTTTCGTTTCTTGCGATGGTTTAAAGGAGGGTTGCACCGAAGGAGAGTTGAGCCGAAGGAAGACTGGGGTGATACCTGACTCTGATGGCGAAATGTCTCGGTGCGTTGGGACCGTTATTAACCAAGTGCCGGTGTTCTTTAGAATCGCCTTCCAACAGCCGTGGAAGGTCGTAAAAGGAAGTCGAAAAGTAGAAAAAGTTAAAGTTATGAGGGATTATAGGAAATTAACTAAATTCATGAATTACCCTGGCGTGGTCACTAAACGGCAAGTTTGTTGACTCTACGAGACCCACGAAAGCCCCTTTGTCGTGAACCGGTCATAAAAGAAGGTTCGACGGAGAGTTCCGGTGCAACGGTTCTTCCGCGATGAGACACGGTTCTTTGTATTAGAATACGAATTTGTCGTGAATTATGTAGGCCAGGCATGTCCAGGAGTAGCTCACTTGGACGCAAATTCGAGGAAGACGCCTACTTCTCCCGCCCGCGCGTCTCGCTCCCCGTGGGGGCCGTAGTCCTCCGAGCTCCGCAGACCCGTGCCTACCGCTTGCAATATGTACCGCGTGTGGTGCGTTGGGGCGACTCTCGAATCCACGGTAGGCACGGGTCTGATGAGCTCGGAGGACTACGACCGCCACGGGAGCGAGACGCGCGGGAGGGGGAAGTAGGCGTCTCCCTCGAATTTGCGTCCAAGTGAGCTGCTTCTGGACATGCCTGGTGTAGGCATACGGATCTTGCGACAATATGGTTCCTGCGACGGAACATGTTAGAATGATAAAATTGTGTTCGTTTCGTACCTTTGTGTTCATCCTGTCTGCGTCAACCTGTATGACAATGTATGTAGCTTTATTCGTTAAAATTCATCGGTGTTCGGGGCTGGATCTATCCCAGAATGGGGGACTGCAAATCGAGGTGGTCGAACCGAAATAAAAGTCTGCGTTTTGAGAAGTGAACACGTGGTGTCCTTGTCTTTATTTAACTACTAACGCGATCGCGCACTTAATGTAAACTATGTATTTTAATTGTGAGCAATAAAGGTTTGAATAACCGGAAGTTTTAAATAAACTTGGTGAGAGTAATTCTCGGTCCACGTGCGTGGCGCAATGCAAAGAAGGATAGTTGGTCGCACGTGGTGGCTCTACAGTGGAAACGGTAGTGAGAGCGAGACGACCGCGTAACGGACCGACGTTCGTCTTGCCTAGTCATGGAGAAGGGGGGGGGGGGCACCGGCCTAATTATTGGCACGCGTATGTGCTGTCGCACGGTAATCCGCGAATTACGACATCGCGGACGCGGCCGAGTCGACGAATCGCGTCATCACGTTTGCGACGGCTGATCCGCGAAATCGGCGCGATGTTCAATTCTGAACAATCGGGAATAACGTTAAACGGTGTCCTTTCTCTCCCGTGAGCGCATAAAATTGCATAAAATATTTATTTAATTGGAATAATATAAATAGCAAGCGTTTTATATTAATGAGTACAAAGGACAATAAATATTTAAGTCAATTGGACGATTCATGCGGGAGAGCAAAATGCTGTAAATTGTTCGTGAAACATTTAAAATCATGTACATCGAACGTTCCGGGCAGACAGGCATGAAATGTGTCAATGAATTATTAAAAAGTACGCGACATTTTAGATTTGATAGGAAAATTGTAGCACGCGTGCGTCGCATCGAGCGATAACGCTTTATAAAAAATTTCACTCGACCCATTAAACGTTTTTCTTTCGCCCACGCGAGCCATATATCGTGTATAAAAACGAAGTAGTTTGCGAAAGAGGCTGTTTATACGCGCTTTAAAAGATGCAATGAAATAGCAAAATTAAATGATTTTAATAGCATAACAGGTACTTACCCGTGGCTGCTAAATTTTTCACTGCGGTTTAGTTTGAACAGCGATAGCGCTGCTCGCCGTATGCGGGTTTTAAAGTCTCAGGCACTCACTGTCTCTTCTTCTTCTTCTTTGTTTGAAGGTTTTTTTCATTGAACGGCAGCGTGTGTTACATGAATTTCTCACAGTATGCCGGATTAAAGACTTTAGACAGACAAAGAGCCAGGATTAAAGCACTTAGGTGGCTTGTGACGCGATAGCGGGCTTTTAGTCGTTACTGATAAAACATAGAAAACATAATTGCGTACAATCAGGAACGGCAATGATTAATGGATTTTGTAAAATTGCAGCTAATTGTATTAGGTACTCTGGTTATACAGAACAAATTTTTCAGAAGTTAATAATAATAACATGGAATAAATAAAATTTAACTTTCACCTTCGTATAGAAATCAAAAGTATTACAATAATTTTTGATTAAGGAAATATTAGTTGTCGGACATGGTAAAAATGTGACATGGCAGAAAACCAGCAGAGCCTGCTGGAAGATGCAGGCGGCAGACTGCCAGCAGATTCTGACGTCAATGTGTCGGCAGTTTGCTTACTGAGTGAAGGCATTATCCGCTGAGACAATGCAACTTAATGTAATCTAATTTCAATCTTAGAAATCTGAGGTTACTTGAAGGTCATGTTCAAGTCATGATCATTAATATGTCTAAAGACGTTCTAATGTCAACTAGAATATGTAAGGAAAAGAAATACAAGAAAAAAAGTATCGACGACCTTGAAAACTCTGGAAGAAAAGACGTTGAGAGAAAAATAACATTTGCAAAGCATTCACCTTGCGTTACCATTTACATTGCACTAAAATCATTTTTTATTACATAAAAAATGAAGGAGACGTATATGCGGCTACATTTAGGTGGACCACCTTGTATATGTAGTACAGACACTAGCCAAAAAATTAGGACCACCCCCGATTTCCAATATTCTTATTTATTTATTCTTATTATTTACGTCGTAATCGCTTAAGACGCTCTACATTAATATGGCAGTTTATTACTCTAACAATCGCCCACTTTTTCTGCTCAATAAAAGTATTATAATTGGATTACGGATTTTAAACATTTATGACAAAAATAAGGGTTAAACCTTTTTTTGGAGGACCAATTTTTTTAAACTTCTTTTATGCAGTTCTATAGATTTCGACGAGAAAACACCGAAAATGAAAGTCTTATTGCCAGGAGTTCACTGGTTCAGAAGTTATACGCGTGTAAAGTTGAGCACTTTTAAGCCTTTTTGACAGGTTAAAGCTCCGCAATATTGGTATATTTGCTAGGCGGTACACGTATGATCGGCTAAGTAGTACCGAGTAGGTCCGTTAAATGGCAGCACAAGCACGTACGTGATAATAACACATGTACGAAATCAACGCGACGACCTAACCCCAAACCAACTTGGACTATACCTTCTTTTTGAGATCTTGTATATTTTCATATCGCACCGATGAACACTACATTTCTCAACCTTCGGCAACAATCCACAAATTAAAATTAAAATAAAGAATAAAATATACAACAAACTGCAGAAAGTATGAAAATCAGCTTCATTTATCCACGTGCTCCTATCTAGTACTACTTAGCCGATCCGCAAATATACCATATTATCTAGCGCATGCGCTCAACACTCCTACGTATACCACCCAGCGAATATACTAGTGTGACGACACTTTAATTTATGAAAAACACTTGAAATTGCTTATGTTTACACCCGTACCTCTGGAAATTCTTCTATGTGATATTATACTGCGTTGCCCAAGGTGGTTCGGAGCCCACCTTTATAAACTGTAGGTCCTTCACGCACACGTCCATACACACACACACCCATCGTACACTCACCGATTACAGTACCAAATCTCATTGTTCCATGCCGTCACTAATGACCCTGGCAGTTGAAGCGACGTTAAATGACAAAATAAATAAATAAATAACCATCTATTCAGTGCATGCGCTCAACAGTCCTGCCTCTACCACCCAACGAATATCCAATATGGCGACACCCTAACCTGTCAAAAATGCTTAAAATTGCTCATGTTTACACATGTATAACTTATAAATCAGTGAATTCCTAACAAACATACTTATATTTTCGTAATGTTCTCATTGATATCTACAGGATTACATAAAAAAAAGTTAAAAAGGTGTTCAAGAAAGTTAAAAACATCTGGTCCTCCAAAAGAAAGAACCGCCAAAATGAGTAACTGAAATGTGAAACAGTAAACACATTTTAAGAATTTAAAATCATCGTCATATTATATTCGACTAATTAAAATTATTAAGAATAAGAAGTAAGTGCTTATGCATGCAGAAGTATGGCTTATGTGTGCGTGCGTGCGTGCATGTGTGAAATACATTGACAGTCAAACAAGGACGAAAATTTAGGAATTAAATTCCATCCCAGCCTAATAATCTTACAAAAATCCTGAAAAACGTTGAAAATTGTGAGTGGTCCTAATTTTTTGGCCAGGGACCGATTGAAAGAACCATCTACGTTGTTTTTCAGAGAAGTTCAGCTGTCGAAACACTCGAATACGACAGAGTATAACAGCACTTTAGACACCGATGGAGTGTCGTTTAATTATTTAACGAAAATACAAAGGTTGTATGGGAAAGGCATGGCACCGGGGCGCATGTTATTAGTGAAGGCACACAACATGTACCTACTTCTTAACCATTGGCGGGAAACGGGTCAAAGGTATGCAAATCGTTGCATCCATGGAAACAGGTAAACCGGTTGGCTCGAAATTGCTGAAAATTTCCGTCGCGGCATTATTTTCGCGTCGTTTTCCTCCGTTGTCGGTCGCGCCCCATGTATACCCACGGTCACTGGTGTTTCTTTTATGGCCGAGCGAAGGAGAGATTCATAAAATTGTTTTTTTCGTTAGATAGCATGGCAACTTCGTCAAGATAGACGATCCGTTCGTGAGGCCCTTTCCGCCAGGCGAAACAGAAGAGACAGAGCCGGAGGAAAGAAGATAAAGCGGGGCGGAAAAAAAGATAAGAGCCTCTCTCTCCTGGAGCGAGTATCCTGGCGAATCGACCCTTATCGTTTCGCGAATGGCCACGTGATCGAATTTACCCGAGATTGAAGCCGAGCGGGCACGGTCGTACGGGACTTCCGGTAATCCACTTTCCCTTAAACCGCAACCACCCTTAAAGCAGGATGAATGGTTAGCGTGGAGAAACCAGAACCCGAAGTAAATTCTCGAGTGTGCACCGCGGATTAGTTTTCGCACTAACTACTTGTATTACAGGGAACAGTCCCGACGAAAATTGAAATATATTCTCGTTTTCGCTTAGTTCGTTTGACACGGCTAAATATTCTGTTTTAACTCCGCAACACTGAGCGCACGCGAACAACGCCCGCTCTCCCGCCGATTAACGACGTTGATCGTGGTACAAGAAAACGAAGGTGCCGCGATCCCACGCTGCAGCCAACTTTGCGTAGAATTCGACCATACTAAAAGCTTTCAGCGGCCGTGCTGCGACGCCGATGCTTCCTCTGTTGTTGTCTTTTAACGCATTATCTACCGCCGATTATGCCATAATCTTTTGAAGTCTATGGCCCACGGCTGAGGATATTCCAATAGATCCTTCAACAACAATAGAAATTACAATCATAAACAATCATTAATAATGACCTTGACCTTGAAATATGTTTTCAAGATCGACATTCGGTCTCTGTTTCCGAGACTGTCGCAACAAATCTTGGTTAACCTCTTAGGCACGACGCGCTACACAGATGTCATCTTTCTGAACAACGCGCCACTATAGTGGCTTTTGCGGATGTCAACCTTCTGAACGAAGCGCCACTATAGTGGTTTTTGAGGATGTCATCTTTCTGAACGACGCGCCACTATAGTGGCTTTTGCGGATGTCATCTTTCTGAACGACGCGCCACTATAGTGGCTTTTGCGGATGTCATCTTTCTGAACGATGCGCCACTATAGTGGCTTTTGAGGTTGTCATCTTTCTGAACGACGCGCCACTATAGTGGCTTTTGCGGATGTCATCTTTCTGAAAGATGCGCCACTATAGTGGCTATGCGGATGTCATCTTTCTGAACGACGCGCCACTATAGTGGCTTTTGCGGATGTCATCTTTCTGAACGACGCGCCACTATAGTGGCTTTTGCGGATGTCATCTTTCTGAACGATGCGCCACTATAGTGGCTATGCGGATGTCATCTTTCTGAATGACGCGCCACTATAGTGGCTTTTGCGGATGTCATCTTTCTGAACGACGCGCCACTATAGTGGCTTTTGCGGATGTCATCTTTCTGAACGACGCGCCACTATAGTGGCTATGCGGATGTCATCTTTCTGAACGACGCGCCACTATAGTGGCTTTTGCGGATGTCACCTTTCTGAACGACGCGCCACTATAGTGGCTTTTGCGGATGTCATCTTTCTGAACGACGCGCCACTATAGTGGCTTTTGCGGATGTCATCTTTCTGAACGATGCGCCACTATAGTGGCTATGCGGATGTCATCTTTCTGAATGACGCGCCACTATAGTGGCTTTTGCGGATGTCATCTTTCTGAACGATGCGCCACTATAGTGGCTATGCGGATGTCATCTTTCTGAACGACGCGCCACTATAGTGGCTTTTGCGGATGTCATCTTTCTGAACGACGCGCCACTATAGTGGCTTTTGCGGATGTCATCTTTCTGAACGATGCGCCACTATAGTGGCTATGCGGATGTCATCTTTCTGAACGACGCGCCACTATAGTGGCTTTTGCGGATGTCACCTTTCTGAACGACGCGCCACTATAGTGGCTTTTGCGGATGTCATCTTTCTGAACGACGCGCCACTATAGTGGCTTTTGCGGATGTCATCTTTCTGAACGATGCGCCACTATAGTGGCTATGCGGATGTCATCTTTCTGAATGACGCGCCACTATAGTGGCTTTTGCGGATGTCATCTTTCTGAACGACGCGCCACTATAGTGGCTTTTGCGGATGTCATCTTTCTGAACGACGCGCCACTATAGTGGCTATGCGGATGTCATCTTTCTGAACGACGCGCCACTATAGTGGCTTTTGCGGATGTCACCTTTCTGAACGACGCGCCACTATAGTGGCTCACTCTAGTAGCTCACTCGCTGACCGTTTCAACTAAATCATCATCTTCTGTTTTGTTTCACACTTTTTTCCCTTCACATCGATGTATAACGGTGTTAACAATATACAGACAGAATACACAGTCTTTGTTTTTGATACGCCTGTGAAATATTTCATACCCAATTGTACTATTAATTATTAAAGTAAATTCTTAAAGTTAAAGTGTGTGTATCATATCTTTAAGAAAAATTATAATTTATTCATCAAAAACTTCATTCCAATGTACTCGTGTAGAGAATAGTCATTGTCCGTCACACATTGTAGGTTGTATCGTTTACACGTAATTCTCGTTGAAATACGCCGTACAGAGAAACAGCCCCGCGCAAAAATCAGCCGTGCCTAAGAGGTTAAACTTCGGTTGCACTTTATTCGGGGACAAGCTGTCACCAAACGGTAATCAAAATATACTGGCTCATATACAGGATCTGAAAGGGAAGGTAATGTTAAAGTTGACTGGTGGCTAGAACTTTTCATGCATTTTTGCATGTTTCGCAAGCCTAACCCCAACCAACTACCAAATCGTCGAGGTCTTAGCTTTTTGATAAGATGTTTTATGAATTTATACTAAATTTTTTAAATAAAAATTTCAATCCGGGTGTTCGACAACAGGTGGGAGAAAATTTAAGGGGTGGTTCTCGGCGATAATATAAGACGAAAATGAAAAATAAAAAATTTTTTTTGTACGTTGCATACGTCATAGATGCGCGCAACAGTCTCGTATCAAGTGACAAATACATGCTTACCTTGGTTCTCATTTGGCCCCGCAGCGAGGTGAAAATGTTTAACACATTGATGAACAGGATTAATAAATGGATCGTTGCACGACATTGAACCTGGCTACTCGTTGAAATCCACAAGGGCATTTCTAATATCCGCCCTATGGAATTATCGAGCAGAAATGATTAATGCCTATGAGTATTTTTATAATCTCAAGAATATAAATTTTTATTTTCTTTTATTTCTACCTTTGTGTAGTATGATGTATCAAGTCGTAGCAAAATAAAAAACAATACACTAATAAAGAAATCCGCGAATTCGAGAATTGGGACTTAGATAATTTAAAATTCCAAAAATCAACATTGACACAAATGACTACGTTGATTTAATTTCATGGCACAATTGTGAAATTTTTGAGCTTCCAGTACTGAAAGATATTACAGAAGATGAATTACTCGAAATAACATCTCAAGACTACATTTAACATTTACCATTTGAGTTTCTACGATATCCTGGCCCTACATAAGCGGTAGAGAGAATGGTGAAACTTACAAGTGAAGCTTCATCTGCTGTTTGCGGAAGAACTGCAAGAGATGAAGTCATAATGGCTAGAATTGAATCCCGTAAATCTATGTCTTCTTCTGAAACAAAAAAAAAACAATTCAAAGTAAATGCATAGATTTTAATAAATATCGTACACTTACAATTTGCATTCCAAGTACATGTAACATTTCACTTCCAATTAATTTCGTCCTTATTATATTTATTATATTAGTTAAATAGTTCTTTTTATAATTTTGAGTACACTATTTATTACTTCATTTCTGCATTATCAATTTATAATATTCTAAAAAGGATATGTAAAATGATGTCCGACATCATAATATACTGACAAAATACAATTCATGTAATTGTAATACAATATTTTTATTGATTTATTTCCCGGTTATCTTCATCCACAAATAGTTATTCTAACAAATTACATCATTCATACAATCCTCGTAGTAAGAAAAGTGTATTTCTTAAGAACAAAAGTTAAGTTACTGAAAAAAGCAAATAATATTCGTAAAATTATGTAATATTCGTAAAATCAATAAAAATAAAGTTTGACTAGCTTGCGGCACCATAAAATATTTATCAATCGCATTCATATTTTAACAGCTTACATATTGCTATAGTTGGCAACTTCTGGTCACTATTATGAGTCAGCGATAAAAAAAAATTAAAGAAATTGCAAAAATCAATTTTCAAAATTTCTTCATCACGTCATATAGTAAACTAATTGTTGTAATCTCTGCAAAGAATCCAAGTCATATGGTCCAGCATTAATAAAGTTATCGCCATTTCAGGAGTGTCCGAATATTAATAGGACCGACTGTATGTAAATGTTCGGGTGTACTTCCGAAAAGACCAAACCTCCGATTTTTTTAATACACTGGATTCTTACGTATTTTTACTTGCTGATTACGGACATGATAGTGACAATTGACGCAAATCTTATTTTCATAGCAGAAACGATAAAAAAACCATAAAAATCATAGCTTTTTCGATTTATTTCCGTAATGGGAATTTTGAAAAATACTTCAGATAAAAGTTGTAGATCTCATCAAAATACACATTTTATGTCATATTGATTTTTGTCATAAAGATAATACTGTCTGAGAAAAATCATAGGTAATTATTGTCTTATACGGAGCCACTCTCGATTTCAATATCGTTTACATATGTTATCGAAGTATAAAAAATATCCATGTAGAATAGAACACACATACGGGGCGTGCAAGTGGGGCTGCCGAAGGGTTTATTTTTTAATTTATATGAGGTTGTTTCATTTCTTCTATAACGAACAGTCGTTTAACTTAATGTTTAAGTTTAGGTTGAGGTTTAGGTTAGGTAAGGTTAGGTTATTCCTTTTGGGGATGAAGCTTCCCGCAGAGGGTGGATCTCGCTATGCGTGGAAAGTTAAAAATCCAATCATACAGAAAATACGTGGGCGAGGGAGGAGCTTTGCTGTATCCCTTTCTAGTAGTAACTAATGAAATTAACAATACAACTTGATTTGTGTTGAATGAGTTATATGGAGTTTTGAACATTTAATATCGTTTTTCTCAAAAACTATTGCCTTTATGACAAAAATCAATACGACATAAACTGTATATTTCGATGAGACCTACAAGTTTTATTTGAAGTATTTTTCAAAAGTACCATTATTTACGGAAATAAATCGAAAAACCTATGATTTTTATGGTTTTTTTCATGGTTTCCGCTATGAAAATAACATTTGCGTAAATTTTCACTATCATATTCATGATCAGTACATAAAATTACGTAAGAATCTTGTAATGGTTGGATAATAAGAAAAACCCGAAAGGTTTTGGAAGTAAGTGAAAAAGAAGTATTTAGAATAACTTCACGGAAATAGTGAAAACACAGGGTGTACAACTCTTTGTCTCTACGCGCTTAACACCTCGTACAAAAACGTGACTGTTTATGTTAACCGACTTCGATCGACTGGGCTCGGCCGATTTCAAATATATCGACCGGCATACGCACCTCAAACGAAGACGCAGGCATTCCAACATTTGCATACATACACACTTAGACGATAGGGAATATCCTCAAATTTAACCGTATCCAACAAATCTAGAGTATAAAAAATATTTTATATTAATTTAGTATTTAGTAATAGCCAATGCCGGTCCAACATCATAATCGAATACGCGTGCTATTAGAAATAGAAATCGGCTGGCGCGTCTGTCCATGACCTACCGGTTCTACTGCCTGCAAATACTGGGGCACGCGAACCGAACGGACTTTCAAACTCAATTTTCTCTAAAACGAACACATTACAGTGTGGTGGGCTTATCAGCAAAGGAGTTCATCAGACCGTTCTATTTTGACACTCTCCTAAACTGTCTTTGCACTTCAGCTACGTTTTCAAACCTCCAGTAGCACTTTAGGATAAAAATTGGCTGTTAAAAACTTTTAGTCTGCCTCCGCCCACTATTTCAAATTGGTTAAATCTGAAAAGAGTGAACATTAAGTGAGTTATCAGTTGCTAAAGTGTGTATACATTTTATTGGAACGCTATGCAGGGTAGAGCACTTAAAACATTTAAAACAGGTCACCTAAATTATTCGCTCGCTTTTAACGACAGGAAAAAATACATCATGTTAAACTTGCTTGGTATCGAGGGGTATATAATCTGATGTTCCTAATACTTATTCAACCCTGTGTTTTTAAATTGATTGATATGGTTTTTTATATATGCTTTGATAGAGCGTTTCAATACGAACACGACGGCGAATTGTGAAGGTCATTCAAGGTCACTCAAGGGCAGCTGCAATGGAAAATAAATTTGATAAATGCACTCTTCGAATACATTTGTATTCCCTCTGGTTGTTGGTATATCGCTGTATCTGTGTTCAAGGTCGTCATTTTGAACAAACGCATTAGCAGTGAATTGCATGGAAGTCGAAATTGTCTGAACAGTACCCTCGGACAAATTATTTGCCATTGTATAAACGCTGATGATAACATCGATACTGAATCACGGACAGAATAGACGATTGGTAATATTCATAAACATTGTCACCTAAACTCCGCAGTCTTATGGAAATCTTTGCTGGCATTGAATCTCCAACTTGATTCTTACGCAGCGTCCATTTTCAGGGAGGGCAGGGGATCGGTCCTGAGGGTTTTAGCGGATACTCAGAAGGACCTTACCGGAAGCGCGGATATTCCGTTCCTCGACGGCTTGAAGGTGAGGAGCGGGAGGAAAGGAGTATCCGGGGGGCCGTCGGACATTTGGGTCCTGCACCCACTTGCCCATCGGGCGGTCCCCAGGGAAGGGGGGGACACAGCGTCCGCCGTCACCGGGTCCCTGTAGAGCAGTGATGGGCAATTTTGCCTCAATTGAGGCAAAACCGTCCACACCGTAGCGCCCTCTGTCCCCTTCCAGCAAGCGCGGTACAATGGGGCAACGAAGACAGGAGACATCAGCGTACGCAACGAACGTGCACGCTGCATGAAAGAGAGGTTGGTAGGAGAAGTTTGAGGGGCTCCACCCGTGCCCACCACTGCTTTAGAGGAATGGTTTGAGGGGAGCTTCTCTCCTCTCCGCACAGGCGTTCAACGGGTGGGCCCAATACAGTTGAGTGCGCACGCGCGTCCCTGTATTTGGGACATGAGCACCCAGGGCACAGCAGGGTGTGGGGTTTAGTTGGTATGCCCGGCCTTCAGCCGAGAGCAGTGTTCCGATTGAACCCACCGTTTTTCGCGCATGCGCGACCAAGACAGTAGCGTATCTACAATGACGCAGCAGAGCGGCCAGAGCCCTGACGCCCTGGGGCAGTTACATTGGCGGGAATGTACCGGTGTTATTGGCGGGACGATTGATAGACCAGAGACGTGACGCGGAACGAGGTAAGTGTTGTTAATATTTTATTATACAATGGCAGTTAATAGTGTAGAAACATCTACAACGAGGAGTAGGAAAAGTAGAATTTCTAATTTTCACTCTTCGTGGCTAGAAGATATTTTGTTTTTATTACAGAAGGAGCCGAATGTGCAATATTTTGTTTAGTTTTCTATATATTACTTATTTTGTTTTTCTTACGGAAGGAGCCGAATGTGCAGTATTTGTTTAGTTTTATATACGTTATTTATTTTGTTTCTATTACAGAAGGAGCCGAATGTGCAGTATTTGTTTAGTTTTATATATATTATTTATTTTGTTTTTATCACAGAAGGAGCCGAATGTGCAATATTTGTTTAGTTTTATATATATATATATATATATATAACAAATTGTTGAAGAACAGTCTATTCGCTCAGTCTTTTCTGAAATATTAAAACCAAAATAAATAATATATATATATATATATATATATATATATATTGTATATATTATATGTAATATAATGTAATTTTTTATTTGTGATTACTGGTAAGGTTTTGGCAGTTTCCTTACCCTAGCAACAAATGTTGGTATTCTTTAATTGATTCTGCCAAATAAAGTATTTTCTTGTTTTATTATATATTCTTTTGCTTAGTTATTGTAGCGTTTTTTCCCTATCCTATCCTCAAAATAAAGAATAAGTTTCATTGTGTTAAATTTCAATATTTGATATGTATATACCAATAAGTTTTTAAAATTCTGCGGGGTGCTCAAGGTACCCGATTTCATACGATATTGAGGCTGAAATCGCCGCCATCTGGTGGCCATCGTGTGCGAAACGGTGGGTTCAATCGGAACACTGGCCGAGAGAGCCCAACATAGCACTCTCGCATCTCAGGCGAGGGGAGGGGATACCCATAAGGCGGAATTCCCCACACCTTAAAAAGAACCGACCATTTTCAAGAAACAAAGTGAACTTATTCGTTAATTGTATGGTTTACGGCTAACAAAGGGCAGTACTTTTCTACTCAGAATTTAACGCTCTCCGATATTTTGGCATAAAAAATATAGCATTCCATTACAAAAAAAAACGAAGTTGACCTTGAAATCACCGAAAAAATATATGCATTACATAATGGAGTCATCCGAACCATACAACTTTGCTATAAAAAATTTGTTTATACAATGTATGTTTTAGAAGTTATTTAGGGTGAACAAGTTGCGTGGACCACCCTGTATAGTCTTTCAAGAAGTTTCGAAAATTTCCGATGCGCGATTGAATCTGGCGAAAAGTTGCCAACACTTGAAGAGCTTATGGTAAAGATTCGAGAGGAATCTGAGGTGAGAAAACAAGCCTTTGTATTTGGAAGCGCAGAGAGCTATGGCTGCCAGACGGGCCGATAAGAGGGTGCCTGGATCATCTGACCATTCTTCAAACAAGAGCCTAAGTCGACAAAACTAAGGAACTTTCAAGTACAAATGTTATAAATGTCATCAAGGGGTACACAAGGCGTCTATGTGTGAAAGGAGAAAAGAAAATTTATCTGCAAATGCTGAGGCAGAAATTCTGTATGAGTTTTGCGGTGTATAGCGGCGTAGCTATAGCGGCGTAGCGGCTAGACCGCGTGCCAATATAAAAAGCAGAACGAGAACGACAAAAATCGGCAGAAGGTTTATTGGATTCTCGATAGTGGATGTAAGTTACACCTATGTGGCGACCAAGAAAAATTTAGTCACCTAAACATGCAAGCGAAAGGAAACCTGAACGTGGCTAGCCATGGAAGCACAAAAATTGGAGACTATCAGCTGAGACGAACGGACAAAAAAGGTCGGTGGAGATTCACGATACATTGATCGTACCAAATCGTAGATCTAATCTTCTTTCAGTTGCCAAAATAACCGATCACGGGTACGTTGTAATCTTCGTGAAGGATAATACGGTGGTGACGAGTGTAGAAGAAGAGATTAAGTTGACGATCGTAAAGGGGGCCTGTATCTAATTCGGGAGACGGCTAAGCTCGCAACGACCAAGAGCACTGATTCAGAGGTGCGGCGGTGGCATGGAAGATTCAGCCATGTGAACGCCAGGGATCTGGCTAAGATATCGTAAAAGTGTTCTTATAAGATTCGGAACAGCGATTTTGAAAAACTGCGTCACTGTGATGCGTGCCTAAAAGGGAAACTAACGGCATTAGCGTTCGGCAAGGGTAGTTCGCCATCCGGCGAGAAGTTAAGGATTGTACACACTGATGTTGTAGGGCCGATGGGGCTTGAGTCGCTCGATATTTCGTGACCTCCATCGATGATTGTACGCGATGATGGGGGGTGTATCTCTTGAGCTAGAAGAGTGGCGTCTTGGACGCGTTTAAGGCGTTTGCAAACAAACCGGTGCACACATCATGTGTCTTCAATCCGATAATGGCCACGGGTATATCAATGCAGAATTTGACCAGTTCCTGGAGAAAGAGGGCATCACGACGAGTTTGACCGTGACGCACACACCCCAACATAATGGAACCGCAGACCGCCTGAATCGCACGTTGGTTGAAATGGCGAAATTCATGTCCTTGCAATCAACATTGCTAGAGGTATTCTGGGCTGAGGCACTTGTCACCGCATGCCGTATTCGTAATCGATGCCCAACGAGTGCTCTGGGAGGAATCCATATGAACAGTAGTATAACCCGGCAGGGCCCACGTGAACTTCTGAAACGAAAGTGTCCACGTGGGGTGTTCATAGACCCCCAGTGAAAAGCAATATTTATACTGAATGTTTTATGTTTATTGTAACATTTATTTATACTTTTATTAATAACAGTATAAAATAACAGTATAAAATATATATATATATATATATATATATATATATACACCATATACAAACTACTTAGTTATCAGAGTAGTCATCTATGCCTTCTGCAGGAAGGTGCACTCACAAGAAAATGCCCGTGCATTCTATAGAATCGATCTTTCTAGCAATGTATAGAATACCCGATCTTTCGGGCAATGTATGGAATGCCCTCAACAAGTTTCAGTCATTCTATAAAATGCTCAATCATTATACAGAATGCCTAGAGGGTGGTGGTCTGAGTTATGTCTGGGTAAGGTCTGGGTTTTAAATCCCGTTAAAATCTGAGAGGAGGACTCTAATCGACAAGTTTACCGCTATAAAAGATAAACATAAAAGAATGTCAAGTATGGATTTAACACACTTCCCCACGTTCCGTAGATAATATATAAAATGTCCGAGCAACTTGTGATATATGTACCTGCCCATTAAACACCTTGCCCGACATATCGGGCATTCTATAACCTTAGACAGTGCCCGTAGCATATACAGGATGGAAATTATAAGGCGTTACAAACGAATATCTCCAAAAATATTGATTGTACGAAAAAATGTTTCAGATGAAAGTTTTTCAGTACCGAGGGGGGCATCATGTGGTGGGACTTTTATTTTTCCCGATGGACACTCCAAGGTGATCTGAAGGTCAACTTTCTTTTTCTAAATGGAATGATACGTTTTCTTATCCACCATCAAATAGTGCGCTTCAGGATGAGTTCAATTACTTATGACTCAAGGTCATTCAAGGTCAAACTTGCAGCGAAATGCAAAAAAGGTGTGATCGTTTTATTTGCACTTCAGTTTAGTATGTGTTCAAAGTGATTACCTCTTACTTTAATGCACTTAACAATTCTTTGTTTAAATGATTCTCTAACTTTGCTCAACATTCCAACATTTGTCTTAGCACAAACTTCGTATATTCTGACTTTCTTGTTTTCACGCGTCGCAGGCTTAATGGGCATTACTCAGTCTTTACGCACAGAACCTGAACGGAAAAAACGCTGTTCTAGTCTTTTAAATGCCATATGCGATTTTGATGCTCCATCTGCGTGGCATTGTGCATACAAATTAGCAACCATTCTGTAATTTTTTCTACATTCTCCTAATACCATAAACATAGCATAACAATTTTGATACATCTCCATTTTCACCACTTATTTAAGTACTATCGTTCTGCGAAGTATACGTAGGCACGAATAGTAGTGAAAGTAAACTGACTATCTTGCAGAAGAGCACAGTTATACATGAATACGTTTGTTTTTATTTCATTGATAATGACTTTGATGTTGTTCTGAGTAATGCTGTATTGATTGCTGTATTAAGTGCTGTATTAAAGTACAAATAAAACGATCATAACTTTTCTGAATTTCTCTGCAAGTATGACCTTGAATGACCTTGAGTCATAGGCAATTGAACTCATCTTAAAACGCACTATTTGATGGCGAACAAAAAAACATATTATTTGACTTAGAAAATGAATGTTGACCTTCACATCACATGGGAGTGTCCACCGGAAAAAATAAAAGTCCCACCACATGATGTCCCCCTCGGTACTGAAAAATTGGCTAAACTGTCTTTTAGACACCCACTTTTTTTTACCTTTCTTAAACTTTTTTTAACTTTTTCTTATGTAATTCCGTAGATTTCGACGAGAAAGTGCCGAAAACGTGTGTCTTATTGTTAGGAATTCGCTAGGTGTAAGACGTAGTCTTGAGCGCATGCACTAGATAGTATGTTGAATTCGCGGATCGGCTAAGTAGTACTGAGCGCATGCGCTAGATGGCATTAGATCTTAAACGTGCAATTCTTTCAAGCAAAATAACTTCTAGGCTTGAATTAGCACAAGCTGTCACTGAACAGTAATTGAAACATACAGAATCATATACAGGATCTCCAAAAGAAGGTATAGTCCAAGTTGGTTTGGGATTCGGTCACCGTGGGGCGGAGAGGCTTCAACGCTTACAATGTTCCGTATTTTGCTTTCGTACATGTGTTATTATTAAGTACGTGCTTGTCCTGCCATCTAAAGGACCTGCTCAGTAGCGAATACACAAATATGGCGGCGCTTTAATCTGCCAAAAAGGATTGAAAGTGCTCAACTTTACACGCGTATAACTCCTGAACCAGTGAATTCCTGGCAATAAGACTTACATTTTCGGTGTTTTCTCGTCGAAATCTGTACGATTGCATAAAAAAGGGTTTAAAAAATCTGAGTATTTAAAAGACATTTTAACCGAAAAACTTTCATCTGAAAGATTTTTGCGTATAATCAATGATTTAGGAAATACTCGTCTGCAACGCTTTATAATTTCCACCCTGTATACCGTCCTAAGCTGTCCTTACGACATCCCGCGTCTAAGGCACGGGCCGCTAGATAGCCTTACTGACCAGTCCTCTAGCGGGCCTAGGACGGAACCGCTGTCCTCTTCCTTTTTCCATCTTTTCATAATTCAGAACATCCGCTACAAGCCAATTACAAACAGAAAACAGTCTATTTTATCGTATTCTGCATACAATTATCAATAAGCATTAGATTTCTTATATTTTTTTCAAAATGTACGATACAATAAAGAAATTTGACCTTGGACCCCCATTTTATAAACAGATCTCCATCGACCCATAGGTATGGGGTCCCCCTCACGGACTTAAAGGACTGAGCATAAAGTGGGTTTATGGGTGAGAGGGGTCGTGCCGCGAGAGGGGAGGGATGGTAGACTGCGGCCATGTTGGATGGCAAAACTAGTGTTGCCATCTATATAACGTTGCGGGAACATTGATATGATTTGATTCTGAAAAATGAATGCATAACAAGTGTATTTGTATATATACAGGGTGGCCCACATAACTCTGAACAGCTCAATATCTCGAAAACTATGCCATCGATTTTAAAGTTCTTAGTCTTAAATTGCATGGAACCGAAGGGCCTTTCTGACTACATAAACGTGAAGTGGCCTCCCTTCCCCTTTAACGGGGGAGGGGAGGTACCTTTGTAATTTTAAATGGAACCCCCTATAAAATGCTACATATTTAGATTCTACCGGAAAAAACGAGTCAATTTTGTCTGAAACATTTTTTGTCAGATACTTCCATAATGAGATATAACAGTTTGAAGTTTCGAGTTGTAGGTACTTGAAGCGCTCGGAAATAGCGTTATGGAATTATACGCGCTTGAGTCCTTTGCTTATTCGTGAAGAAATAAAATGTACTTTAAATTAAATGTTCCAAATATCCGCCATGGGCTTGTAAACATTTATTTACTCGAAACATCAAAGTTGTTCTAACATTTTTTAACATTTCGGGAGTGACTGAAGCGCAAGCGTCACGTATTCTTTGTTTCATATCCTCTTTTGTCGTCGGTGGTTCAAACATAACTTTGTCCTTTACATATCCCCATAAGAAAAAATCTAATGGTGTTAGATCGGGGGATCGAGGAGGCCATTGACGAGGTCCCCCACGACCTATCCATTTGTTCCCAAATTTTTCGTTCAAAAATTGCCTGGTGATGATTGCAAAATGTGGAGGAGCGCCGTCTTGTTGGAACCACATTTCTCTTCTAACGCGCAGTGGCACATCTTCCAAAAGCGCAGGCAAATGATTTTTTAATAAATCACAATAACTTGCAGATGTTACAGTGTCTTGAAAAAAATAAGGTCCAATCACAAAATCTCCTATTAGGCCACACCAAACATTTAAAGACCATCGATGTTGAAAGGGAACATATCGCATCCAATTTGGGTTTTCCACGGCCCAATAAATCAGATTATGTCTATTTACATGCCCTGAATTCATAAAAGTGGCCTCATCGGAAAAAAGTATTTTGCATAAAAAGTCATTTTCCACAACACCCTGCAGCCACTCGCAAAATCTTACGCGGTGATCGTAATCTGCTATCGAAAGCTCTTGTGATAAAACCATGTGATATGGATGATACTTTTGCCGTTTCAAAATTCGTTGAATCGATGAACGACTAATATGTGATGTTTGTGCAAGTGTACGTTGACTAATATGAGGATTTAATGTAATTGCAGCAAGAATACTGGCACTATTATTTTCATTAGTGACAGCTTTAGGTTTATTGCGAGTTTTTTTACACAATGCACCGAGCTCGCGAAGCCGCTTTTCTAAATTATGAAATGTTGCATGACATTTTTGATCCCATAACGTTCAAAAAACATCACTGCTGCACGGAGATAATTTTTTTGGCATTCACCTAACGTTAATAACATATTCACTTCTGTGTCAAAAGTAGCCATAATCACAATGTTACTGCTCGAATAACAGCTCTAAACTGAAAACGTTTTCATAGATAAGTGAGTCAAACTCAAGAATTGTAAATATTATTGTTTGTGTTTCTTCATGAATAAGTAATGGACTCAAACGCGTATAATTCCATAACGCTATTTCCGAGAGCTTCAAGTACCTACAACTCGACACTTCAAACTGTTATATCTCGTCATGGAAGTGTCTGACAAAAAAATATTTCAGACAAAATTGACTTGTTTTTTTCCGGTAGAATCTAAATATGTAACATTTTATAGGGGGTTCCATTTAAAATTACAAAGGTACCTCCCCTCCCCCGTTAAAGGGGAAGGGAGGCCACTTCACGTTTATGTAGTCAGAAAGGCCCTTCAATTCCATGCAATTTAAGACTAAGAACTTTAAAATCGATGGCATAGTTTTCGAGATATTGAGCTGTTCAGAGTTATGTGGGCCACCCTGTATATAAAATATTGCACATTCGGCTTCAATATAAATTTATAAATAAATTATGTGTATCTATTTCCCACATGATTGCATTGCAAATTCGCGCAACTAGTATTTAAAGTTGCTTATAGATAGCGTTGGTATATGCTGCAAGATTTCACGCGCATGCTCGGCCAAAACAGTAATGTATCTATATCATGATGACAGAGGTAGTGGAACCCTGAGACAGTAATATTAGGTCGTTATTCAGGACGTGTCCTACGAGTTACAAAATATACACAAATACACATGTTATACACTCAGTTTTCAGAATCAAATCATACCAATTTTTTAAAATTCTGCTGGGTGCTCAAGGTACCCCATTTTATCGAGAATCTTACTTTACCAAGGCTGAAATCGCCGTGCATGCGCGCGAAATCTTGCACCATATCACAACACTGCCTATAGAGCGCACCACAGTGTTTGCCATCCAAGATGGCCGACAAGTTGATAACCCTTCCGTCTTTCCACTCACCCCCGCAGCATAATGCACAGTCCTTAAATCCGTGGTCCCGCTGTGGTAGTCGTGACATTTAATTTGTATACACCTTGTGTGAGAGAGTTTCTCCGTGAAAATGAGAAAATGATGAAACATTTAAAAGTCTAACGCACTGGGAGTTTTATTTGTGCATAACTCATGTTCGCGCATCCTATGAATTTTAATCCTGTTATTTGACTAAAGAAACAAGAGAAACAGAGGTGACGAGACTGTACATCGCGTGACTTCATATCAAAGAGCAGCAAGAGCAATTTGTTTTTTCATGTACAGGATCATTATCTTACTTTGTGAACGAGAACGAATCCATCCGGGAGGCACTAAATGTTTCAGAATTGGCCGGGCGTCTGCGTTCCGGTTCTATTCAGGTTCGCGCGTGATTCGACAGTAACGTCGGAAAATTGAAATTCACGATAGGGATATTTTTGGTTCAGAATCAATTTGTTTGGGTTGCCGCACCGGCATCGCCGCCAGAGAAAACGCAGAGTGGTGTGCCAAATCCGTGCGACGTGCGGCAACTTCGGTTCAGTACCTGGTTCCTGATATGATTTCAACGTGTCTGTGCTCGGCCTGAGAAAATGGAATTTCCCTGGTCTCATTTCGGCCCACAGTTTCCGCACCTACGTGCGTTTGCCACGCTGACTATAGGAACCGGTGCTTGTCGACTCGAATTTTCTGCTCGCATTTCGAAAATTTGCTATCGTCGGGCGACCGGTCGTTGATGGGATTGATCCTTCAAAGGAAATGGGAGCGACCGACTCCTACGGGATACATCACATAATATCCTCCGATACGTATATTCTCTAAAAGTTACGATTTCCTTTGATTTTTCTACATACTGACTTGCTACCAATGTTGGGCAACTGTTATCAAGAGTAACAACTAAGTTCAAGTATTTGTTATTAATTGAGTGATTAAATTAATTATTAATTACACTAACATTTTATTCTCCGTGTGCGAAAGTCACATTAACGTGCAACAAACGCGAATTACTTGTGCGCGATTCCGGTACTCATATTATATACGCGCATTTTAGTGAATACTTGCTCTTGTGAGGATCCCGTTCAGCATTTATGGAGACAATGGATACCACTTTACAGCGATCTCGAGTAAATTACTTGTGTGAGACCAATTAAAAAATGACAGGCATTGATCCCTTCTGCTTGATAATTCCATAGGGCGGATATTAGAAATGCCCTTGTGGATTTTAACGAGGAGGCAGGTTCAATGTCGTGCAACGGTAAATTTGTTAATCCTGTTCATCGATTTGTTAAACATCTTCACCTCGCTGTGGGCCCAAATGAGAATCAAGGTAAGCATGTATTTGTCACTTGATACGAGACTGTCGCGCGCCTTTATGACGTACGCAACGTACACCTCTGTTGGTCGCGTTGCATGATATTAGGCGCATTTTTAATTGTTAATAACTAAATAACGAAGCCGAAATCGCAATTTGTTTATTCTTCATTTTCAACTTATATTGTCATGGAGAACCACCCCTTAAATTTTCTTATGAAAGCGTGCATCAAGTCAAATTCATTCGTATACGACACAATGACCGCAAGGTCATAGATGGTCAGAAATGGAAGAAACATTTTGGATATTTTATACTAATGCGTTTACAAGTATTCTTTATTGACGAAGCTACAATGAATGTTCAATACGACTTTCTTGTCGAATGTATGCTCATTTCGGTTGTGTTAGTTACATTCTTGGTAGCTTCTTCTAATGTTGTCCGAAATATTAATGCACATGATTGCGTTATTTTGCTTTTGAAGCCGTTTCCATCTCTGGGCGTTGTGTCTTAAACGATAGCTTTACGAAATAATACATACGACATAATCAAAATGTTTCTTCCATTTCTGACCTTGTATGACCCTGAAAGTCGTTATGTTGTTACGTACAGAGAATTGTATCTGCTTTATTTCAATCAGAGTATACTAATCTTTTTCCTGAAAACGGAAAACGCCCTGTTCCACCAATTTGCTTATAGAAACGATGACCGCTCCATCTGGATGCAGCCGTCACAAAGCATGATTCACAACAAGGGCAGTTCCACAATATTCCCCAATATGGAAATCTTGAGAGCATCCCCACTGTATTTTAACCCTCTGGGGCAGTGCTTAAAGTACAAACGGGCTGTACACGTCGTTACGCTGAATCTCGTTTTGGAGTTGGGTTTATTTAGTGAGATCGGGACTAGTCACCCTTTGGAATCAAGTAACCTTATAGATTCCGCGAGTACGGTATTAATTTATCTTGGCATAATTATTCAACCTCTCCGTGTTCCCCGCATCGCCAGTACGTCATTCAACAGGCAGTAGTACTTAGGCAACTACACAACATTGTTCATACACACTCAATTCTTACCGCGACAGTAACAGTTGTAACAGAACCATTTTCCTGTAATATAGAATTTAGTTGAAGGTAATTTTGAGTAAAAATTGATTTTAACCCGCCATACAGATCCAGTAATTCTTAGTTGACCGTTCCCACATGATACAATCTCACCGCTCGGGATGTATCAATTAATTTATAATATTAAAGTTACGAGGCCGTTACTAACATATCCTAGGAGCTACCTGATCTTGTATCAGGAATCCAAAACTGTTATCCAACCTATGCGGCTCCCTGATTTCGCATCAGGTGAGTCCGTATCCCCGATTTCGCATCGGGTTCGTCTGTGCTTTTATTCAACCTCCTAGCAGCTCCCCGATTTCGCATCGGGTTCGTCTGTGCTTTTATTCAACCTCCCAGCAGCTCCCCAATTTCGCATCGGGTTCGTCTGTGCTTTTATTCAACCTCCTAGCAGCTCCCCGATTTCGCATCGGGTTCGTCCACGAAGTCTCTCAAATATCCTAACGACTCCCCGATTTCGCATCGGGTTCGTCTGTGCTTTTATTCAACCTCCTAGCAATTCCCCGATTTCGCATCGGGTTCGTCCACGAAGTCTCTCAAATATCCTGACGACTCCCCGATTTCGCATCGGGTTCGTCTGTGCTTTTATTCAACCTCCTAGCAATTCCCCGATTTCGCATCGGGTTCGTCTGTGCTTTTATTCAACCTCCCAGCAGCTCCCCAATTTCGCATCGGGTTCGTCTGTGCTTTTATTCAACCTCCTAGCAGCTCCCCGATTTCGCATCGGGTTCGTCCACGAAGTCTCTCAAATATCCTAACGACTCCCCGATTTCGCATCGGGTTCGTCTGTGCTTTTATTCAACCTCCTAGCAATTCCCCGATTTCGCATCGGGTTCGTCTGTGCTTTTATTCAACCTCCCAGCAGCTCCCCAATTTCGCATCGGGTTCGTCTGTGCTTTTATTCAACCTCCTAGCAGCTCCCCGATTTCGCATCGGGTTCGTCCACGAAGTCTCTCAAATATCCTAACGACTCCCCGATTTCGCATCGGGTTCGTCTGTGCTTTTATTCAACCTCCTAGCAATTCCCCGATTTCGCATCGGGTTCGTCCACGAAGTCTCTCAAATATCCTAACGACTCCCCGATTTCGCATCGGGTTCGTCCACGAAGTCTCTCAAATATCCTGACGACTCCCCGATTTCGCATCGGGTTCGTCTGTGCTTTTATTCAACCTCCTAGCAATTCCCCGATTTCGCATCGGGTTCGTCTGTGCTTTTATTCAACCTCCTAGCAATTCCCCGATTTCGCATCGGGTTCGTCTGTGCTTTTATTCAACCTCCTAGCAGCTCCCCGATTTCGCATCGGGTTCGTCTGTGCTTTTATTCAACCTCCCAGCAGCTCCCCAATTTCGCATCGGGTTCGTCTGTGCTTTTATTCAACCTCCCAGCAGCTCCCCAATTTCGCATCGGGTTCGTCTGTGCTTTTATTCAACCTCCTAGCAGCTCCCCGATTTCGCATCGGGTTCGTCCACGAAGTCTCTCAAATATCCTAACGACTCCCCGATTTCGCATCGGGTTCGTCTGTGCTTTTATTCAACCTCCTAGCAATTCCCCGATTTCGCATCGGGTTCGTCTGTGCTTTTATTCAACCTCCCAGCAGCTCCCCAATTTCGCATCGGGTTCGTCTGTGCTTTTATTCAACCTCCTAGCAGCTCCCCGATTTCGCATCGGGTTCGTCCACGAAGTCTCTCAAATATCCTAACGACTCCCCGATTTCGCATCGGGTTCGTCTGTGCTTTTATTCAACCTCCTAGCAATTCCCCGATTTCGCATCGGGTTCGTCCACGAAGTCTCTCAAATATCCTAACGACTCCCCGATTTCGCATCGGGTTCGTCCACGAAGTCTCTCAAATATCCTGACGACTCCCCGATTTCGCATCGGGTTCGTCTGTGCTTTTATTCAACCTCCTAGCAATTCCCCGATTTCGCATCGGGTTCGTCTGTGCTTTTATTCAACCTCCTAGCAATTCCCCGATTTCGCATCGGGTTCGTCTGTGCTTTTATTCAACCTCCTAGCAGCTCCCCGATTTCGCATCGGGTTCGTCTGTGCTTTTATTCAACCTCCCAGCAGCTCCCCAATTTCGCATCGGGTTCGTCTGTGCTTTTATTCAACCTCCCAGCAGCTCCCCAATTTCGCATCGGGTTCGTCTGTGCTTTTATTCAACCTCCTAGCAGCTCCCTGATTTCGCATCGGGTTCGTCTGTGCTTTTATTCAACCTCCCAGCAGCTCCCCAATTTCGCATCGGATTCGTCTGCGCGTCTTCCAACCTCCCAGCAGCTCCCCGATTTCGCATCGGGTTCGCCTGCGCGTGTACCTCCTAGTGGCTCCCCGATTTCGCATCGGGTTCGTCCACGAAGTCTCTCAAATATCCTAACGACTCCCTGATTTCGCATCAGGTTCGTCGGTGCAACCTACTAACAATTAAAAACCATATTCCGCTTTAAACCATAAACCGCTCGCCGGCCACGCGCGCTACCGCTCGGCCCAGGCTCGTAACAGTGTCGAATGAATTTGACTTGACGCACGTTTCATAAGACATACAAAATATGTATATAGTATTCCATTTAAAAAATTGTAGGCTCACTTTCGTTTCTAAAAAATAGTGCAGGCACAAAAAAATTACATACGTCATTAAGTTGCTTGCAAATAACAGTATTACTTTTTCATCTTTCATTATTTTCTAGTATTTATTAATTAGATAAAAAATGCTGGCTAGTAACAACGAGATATCCCTGTATATACAAAATATGGTAGCTATTTATTCTAGCGACTACTTGGCCACGAAATACATATGTAGTCAAGGTCATCATTTTGAACAACCTTTCCTTATCGTGTTACCGTCGTTCGTCCATAGTTTTTTAGATATTCATAAAAAACTGTTAGGATGATCCAAGCAAACTCCGCCTTTTCCCAATGACCGAATTCGTGCTTTAGAGTGGGGGGAGGACTTCGCCTCTCTCACTATACCTTCTCTCCAAAACATCTAACGCAGACATAACCAAAATTCATTTCTAAGCTTTACAAACCTAACTCTCCGTGGCATAGAGTTGGAAATTATTCGAATGATTTGTTATTCCATTGATTAATTGAATTTGTAGTATTCCTTATTCGCAGGATATGTTATTTATATTATTTCTTATTCACACTACACGATACTTCATTTTGATTCATTTTAGTCTATCGTTAGCGGAACTACAGAACAGTGTGCGTCGCAAGATGAAATAAATATTTTAGAGTATTTAATGGTGATGGTCGTAAAATAAAAATGTTACAGGCATATCCTACGATAAAACAGGTCTTTTTTATGTAATACAGTCTGTCACCTTGAAGGACCTTGAGTAATTATAGTCACTGATGTTACTTAGGCAGAGCCGATATTAAATAACAGTGGATTATTACGAATGTGGAAACAGTATAAAAGAGTTTATTGAAAATGTGTTGAGAGTGCACAGGATGTTGTACGTCTAACAAGAAAAGAATTTGGACGCATGTCATTGTACGGCAGTGTTGTACAGATGTCGCTTGTTGCGCATCACGTGGTTATCGATCTTGATCATTCCTACTTTACCGATATATAGAACTTATTGTTACATATATCTAATAACTGAATTTCTAATGAAACGTAACCTAACTATCATCGTGGGTGGTCAAAAAACGGCGACTCCATTTTCAAAAATTAAAGTAACCTTGATTTCTCTAAACAGTGATATAAGAACAATAATTGGTATGGCATCGAGCGAGCCACACTAAACTATTCGTCCTCAAGAGAATTCATGTATCTTTGAAAACAACAAAGATATTTTAGGTACAAACGTTAGGTGACTGAAAGCCCAACGTTATAGATGAATTCGAGAAATATTTTAGAATCGGCGAAAAACTATAGCAGCACCTTTATTTTTAATACACTTCAAGTATTTTCATGTCGTAATTTTTACTGTAAAAGAATCTTTGTTAGTTTATTTATATAACCCCACAAGGTAGTTGCCGTAGTGAAAAAGGAACAAGGCACAATTGCAGTATTTAGGGAACAAGAGATGGAAATTCGTGAAATCTAACGAAAACTCGACCGTTCCCATAAAGATGTATCCAATTTTTCAGGAAATCCTGAGAAATTAGTCTCCCGTACAGAAAAGGAACTTGTTAAAATTGCAAACATTACTTTAAAGAGTTTTCGAGAAATCGTAAACGAATGAAAGCTTGATATTTCCCGTTAGACTGTTCAACGCGGTTTTAAACGCAATCCCGCGTTAAAAGACATAAATTGATATCTTCACTTACACTCCCAAAACGTCATAAAACAAACAGATTAAAGTACGCTCGTGAAAACCGGAATTTCGTAAAATTAGAATTGTACTTGGTAAGTCATTTAAAACAAGACACCTGAATAACTCGTTTGGTTTTGGAGAAAGAGGAAAATGCCTCAGACCAAACTTATTTGGTATCGAGGGGCTGATTATCCGATGTTACTACTTTTTTGATAGGTGCAGATGTCAAGGAAATATGATGGCCAACTCTTTTTTTCTTAAATGGAACAGTATGTTTTTTTACTTACATTCTGATAGAGCATTTCAAGACGAATACAATGACCTATTATTAAGGTCATTCAAGGTCACTCAAGGTCAACTGCAAAAGAAAATAAATTGTCTCATGATGGAATTGGTGCGAGTGGGTAAAGCAACTTGTTGTTAGAAGAAATATATTTGAATATATATTTAGAATACAACTTAGTTAACACGTGTTACTCGGTCGAGAGTCTAATCTACCTTCACGTCGCACAGAGCTAAGAACGCATTACAGGTGTAATCACGTGACCGACACTTGTCTTATAATGATATAATAGATGTCGCGATTAGTCCTGTTCTGACATCTCAAAGCACTCTTCGAATACTTCGACGATTTAGGTGCCACGTGTTATTTACGTACTCATTGCTAGTATAAGTGCTCAAATTGGCGACCTTGAACACAGATACATAGTGGAAAACTTTGCAATACCGATGACACTGCCTGATAAATTTCATTTTTATCTATTAGAGAGCAAGCTCTGTTTATTCGTTCTTACATGTCAACGTTAGTTGTTGGTTTTCGCAGTATAATTGGATATTGAATATTACGAAGTCGTACTCTAATCGGCAGTCAAACTACTAATAACATTTGTGTACATAGGTACAATGTGATTGAATGTCTGTTTACGTTCTGAGACTCTTGTTGGCAATTACAAGAGCAACGTGCCAACAACCAGAGAATACACAAAAGTATTCGAAGAGTGCTTTGAGACAATTTATTTTCTCTTGCAGTTGACCTTGAGTGACCTTGAACGACCTGAATAATAGGTCATTGTGTTCGTCTTGAAATACTCTACCAGAATGTAAGTAAGAAAACATAATGTTCCATTTAAAAAAATCAAAGTTAACCTTCATATCTCCTTGAGGCCTCCACCTATTAAAAAATCTAGTGAGGAGGTATAGGTGGAATAATATATGTGACAGCGTCGAATATATCCTCAACTCACATTTATTCAAAGCAAAGGTTCGGTGTGCAAAAGGGAGACTTGTTTCGACGACGACTCATTACCGAATGCCTGGTAAACCTTTACAAAACTCTCCAGGAAAAAGTGGAAATGAAGGAGAGGAAAGTGAGGAGAAAGGCAATAGAAAATTATGCCAAAAAAGGGAAAGTTCGCCCGGGCCTGAACGTAGACATTAAACAGGCCCAAGCGAAAACTGGAAAAGTCAGCGGAGAAGGTTAGGCCTGCGTGAATATGGTCGCCAGATGTATACTAGGATCGACCAGGCCCGCGCCGAGCACAGAACAATAGGCAAGGAAGTAAAGAGTTTTCCAAAGCGACAGCGGCGTAGGGCAACGCTAAGGCTGCCACACTAGTAACATCGGATGATCGGCCCCTCGATACCAAATAAGTTTGGTCTGAGGCATTTTCCTGTTTCTCCAAAAACAAACGAGTTATTCAGATGCACTGTTTCAAATGCCTTACCCTGTATAAGCTTTGATAAAATTGCGACCTGATATTATATTCGATTGTTCCGTCGCAAGGTACCGTATAGAGGGTCTTTTCTTCAGATTACGTTTATGGCGCCTACATGACTCAGAGGGCGCTCTCAAGGATTAAGCAATCGTTGCACATTTGGCGACCAGTCGACCTATCGCCTAGTCTTCGTATTTTTTCTTGCTTCCTTAAGAGTTACGCGAAGTGTCGCCAGATCGGATAAATCGAGGGGAATACAGTTCATCACCTCTCTGATGACCAGAGTAATATGTAACACGCTGCGCGCACGTCACCTGACCAGTCTACGGTCTTAGCGGGGGACGTTGGAGTGTGCTCATGTAGTGGAATGGGATAGTGGAAGGGGAAAAGGACGAGAGGAAAATCTACCCAGTTTTGGGTTGATCTGGCGACACTGGTTACGCGTCATAAATCCATCACTGACGAAGGATATTCCCAACCGAGAAGTACGGTTCTCGGGTTACCTAGCTTCGCCCTCGGAGGGAGTCGGGTACGGTCCCACGCTTTCTTCAGGACAGACTCGCTTAGGGCCGATCTAAGAATCATCAAGAATGCGCTGATTGGGGCATGCAGAGCTCGGCAGGAATCAATCAGTGCACTTCTTCACAGCATGGCAATAGGTGTCACTGTCTTGATACCCAGGAATGGAGGACCGTCTTCACCTTAGACCATATATACTTATAAACCCGGCTTCAGACAACGTCCTATGTTCCAAGATTAAAAGATGACGTAGGAGGCCAAGTACTATAGTCTGTTGAGAAATCGCAGTACCTTGGTGGTAAAGTGCTAGAGGGGAAAGGGGAATCGTCATCGCATCTGATCTGTATAGATATTTATGGAAACTGAAACTGTAATATACATACATTGATTTTATTATTCGTTCATTCTTACTTTGCTCTAGTTATTTTAAATATGTGTTCGGGATTAATTCGAATATAAGTCGCGGATTAAGTAATGCGAAATACGAACATATGTCTCACGAGTTGTTTATGGTTGAACTCGTGTTCGACCTCAGCATCGCCGCTTCGCTCTAATTTTGCGTTCGCGACAAAAACCGTGCGCATTGTTTCGCACCTGTTAGACTGCGAGCGCACAGTTTTTATACGACTTGTTTGTACAGTCGACCGCTCCCAAGGATTGTCACGCACTCCCTCTCTTCAAAAATGCTAATTAGGTTAGCCAATCATGGCATTGTCGATAATTTCGGAGGAGCGCGACAATCCCTGGCAACGGCCACTTCGATTCCAGTCTCTCTAGGAAGCAGTCGATTTTCTCTCGCGACCTCTCACATTTCGTTCGGCGACTGCTTCCCTTCAATTCATTGCAAGCTCTGTCTAAGTAATTTTAGTTCGTTTATTACTGTTGTTTCATTTGTACATATAGTTCACAAAGTTCGATTAAAATCTCTAGTCAAATCATCTCAATACAGTCCACTCTCTTTATATTCATTCGCGTGACCGCGCTTCACATTCACCTCCACCTTCCATCTTCCGGCTGCACGCACAGCGCTGTGCGATTCCGGCGACCCTCTGGAGCTCTCGCCAAATCTCGAGCGGAGTCCCCAACAATATGCCTAACTCATTTTGTTGATTATAATTGGGAAAAAGATAAATTTAGAAGTTGATAATATGAAATCTGTATTTATTTCCTCACAACTTTATTTAAAAAAATACTAGTAAGAACAATATAGGTACATGTATATGTCGAATACAATCAGAGTTGGGCATTATTTAGATAAATAATTATTCAAATAACGTTTCGCGAATAAAAGATACTTTATCTTCATTCGTTATTCAAAATTTTTATTTAGATATAAATTTTGCTCAACTCTATATACAATACATAATATTATATATAATGTACGCAAGGTAATATAAAACAACAATAATATTAAGTATAAAATACTTATTGTGAAAAGATATATTTGTATCACGGTTTCGTCGTTCTCTACAATTTCTTATGCAACAAGTGTGCACCATTTTTCTAAATTTTTAAGAAATACCTGAACAAATGTTATCGTTTCTCTCGCTTTTATATGCGTAGCTGCTCCTCTCTCTTTGTTACTGGTGACGCTTCTACCGCAGTACGTGCATCGTCTCATGCGCTATCCACCATTTTAAATCATCTAAGAGGCCACCAGATACTCTTTAATCTTGAAACATTGCATTCAATGCACACACTATACCTATGCCGGGTCTACAAGTATATATGGTCTAAGGTCTTCACGATACAACGTAGAGTCCTCCCGAAATCGCGACAGTCAGTCAGTCGCAATTGAACAGTCAAAAAGTTCAATCAAGATCTAATACAATCATTTAATTTCAGAGAATTCGAGTGGAGTCATCATCGCGAACTCCCGTGCGTATAAGGCAGGGCCTGCTAGATTAGCCTTACTGACGAATCCTCTAGCAGGCCTGGGACGAAACGCTTTTCTCTCAAATTCACACGTCGCACTAATCATTGAACTAGTTACCCAATATTAATTTGGCGGGTGATAAAAATGGTGATTTCGGGATCGACTTATTTGTTACGTTATTTAATTCCAATTTTCAGATTATTTAATTAATTAAAATAATATGCAAAAACATATAATATATACACATATTGAAAAGACAATCAGTTATACAATCTACTACTAGAATTTAGTTACTCGCGACGGCCGATTTTCGAGGGCTACGCCTCCTCGACCCGGCCGCGCTTCTTGCTCCCCGTGGCGGCCCTAGTGCTCGGAGCTGCTCAGGCGCGTACCATAACACAGATAAGCGCTATTCCTGGCGCATAAGGGGCGACACTCGTGTCAATAGGTTTCCACATTACCATCGAGGTACTATTGTCAATGCGTTTTTTTTATTAGTGGTATCCCCTGTAGGCCTATTCCACTATGTCACACGATAATTTCGGACAATAGCTGTAGAAAATTAATTAAAAAAATAAATTCGTAAGATAAATTTTAAAAATAGTTTTTAATTCTATTGTTTAAATTTTAATACGGTCCGGAACAACTTGATCTTCGTGCACGTTTAGACGTGCTTGGCAAATTGTTAAGGTCTATGGAAAGTTTGGACGTGGATATTCGCATCGTCGACGCAAGCGAAGAATCATTTAAACGTGTACGGTAATCCGATTTAATATAGCGCATTGTTGAAAATGAGCTATCGCACAAATAAGTTGATCCAAACATTGAGAATATTCGGATCGCGAAATTTCGAAGAATAGGGTACTTTGATTCTTCCAGCGTTTTGAAGAATTCGGCTCGTTTTTCTTCCCTCGTTTTCAGAGAGATGTCGTGCTGAAGATCGCACAGTTCTCGTTGAAACTCGAGGGCTTGATCTGCAATTTTCACAGTGAGGGGATTCTCAAAGAGAATTAGATCATTAATGGGATCAGCAAATAAGGTCCATCGCTGCTCTAGAATTTCGCACCGAACATCGATTGTTGCGGGACGGGCACTATAATACCGGGCGAGTACGGTTTGGCGCGAAATAATAGGCTATTTAGCCACGCGGGGCTCTCGCGCGCGCTCTCTCTCTCTCTCATTTCTCCCTCTCTTTCTCATCCGCTCCGTCAGTCGTACTGTAATCGGCAACCGAGAGAGAGTAAGAGAGAGAGAGAGAACAGGCGATAATTCTATCTTAAATACTGTGTATAGTTTCACGGGCGATACAATTGCACAAAAGAAACGCGCTCATACTTGTAAAGCAATTCTTTTATTAAATGTGCGTAAAATTGTGTCCAACAGTTGTTTCTCGTTAATAAAGAACCACCAGTTCCCAACATTTAAAAAATCTACAGAAGTGCGAGGTCCGATACACCCTCCACTCCTGCACGCTTAAAACATCGATGTTCCCCATTTAATGTTGTTTTCTAGACTATTTTTTCCAACGAGAAGGAACTAAATCTCGACGGTCCAGATGGATTTATTTAGAGACCTGGGCGGACCTTCGAAAAGAACCAAAGTATTTTTTCAAACGTAATTTCGGTGGAGAAATACTTATGGTGTAGGGTACGTTTTGCTTAAGCGCGGAAAACATTCCGGTGCGGAATAGTCCGGAGTACATTGAAATACACGAAAATCATTTGTGACCTTTCATTCGTGGAATAAATAAAATTTCCTGGACGTATCAACAGGATAATGCCCGAATACATACAAGTCAAGCAACTGAAGCGTGGTTTCAAAATTTAATATCGATGTATTGAAATGGCAAGCATGTTGCCCGGATCAAAATTCTATGGATAATTTTAAGCCAGCTACTTAACCCGGCAGTGTCCACGTGGGGGTCCAGCGGATCCCCACCGTTGAGATATACTATCTATTTCTCATATTTCTTTCGCTACAGTTTTGCCATACAATGTAGTGTTAGAAACATAACGCGAACACCCCCAAATGGCGGCGACGAGAGTGAACACCGGCAACGACGGGCCCCGACAGCGTGGCGCCGCGACGGTCGTAAATTGCCTCGGACCCTAGAAGACGTCATTGAGGAAAGGGACTTTTCCGGGCGGGACGACACATTCGAGCTGCGTTTGTCGAAGAGTACACTCTTGTCAGCGACCTCCGGACTTTGAAATATATCTCGTTAAATCTCTCCGCTCATCTCCGTTTATTATTCTTCTTACATATGTAGCTTCTTAAAACTCGATACCGGCTGTATTTATGTGTCGCCGACTTTGTGTTGTGCGCTCAAAATGCATTTCTACAGTTTCGGCTCTCTTTATGTATATTAGCGAGCGTTTCAACCGTGTGTTCTTGATATTCAGTATTTCAGTTTCGATTGAGCTTTCTTCACAGGAGCAGCGTTTACTTACACAGTGCAATCAGTTTATTCTTGTTTTTGTATCACTACAATTCTTACTATACCTTCTTTATATTTTGGTAAGTATTTCTTTCTTGTGCGTGCACCTTCCTGCAGAAGGCATAGATGACTACTCTGATAACTAGTTTGTATATGCTTGTTAAGGACTGATTTAGCGTGAAGAGACAATGAAGACTGTGTGAAACCTCTCCCACAAATATGCAGGGTAGGGGTAGACTAAATAGAAGGAACCACGAGCAAACCGGTGTGTGTGTGCTAGTAGAAGGCAAACGGAACGGTCACTTTCTGAGGGTGCTCGTCGACTTTCCTCAGTTTGGTCAGGTATGAAAGAGTTCCAAGAAATCTCGGGTGGGACCGTCACTCAGTGATCACCTTGGATCACGAAAAGAGTATGATTAGCATTTGGGAAACCAAATGTGTAGTGAGCCACCCAAGATAAGGAACTAGTACCTGAACTCGAACAAGTACGACAATACACTGTCAACAACAGAGCCGAAGCGTCACTCAGTGATCACCTTGGGTCACGAAAGGAGTACGGTTGACATATGGGAAACCATGTGGATAGTAGGCGGCTCGGGATGGTTGATGCTACCTGACCGCGTGGAAAACAAGCGATGCACAACGACACAGAAAGTGACCTGGCTTTTGTCAGCAACAATGGTGTATATACAGGGTGGCCCACATAACTCTGAACAGCTCAATATCTCGAAAACTATGCCATCGATTTTAAAGTTCTTAGTCTTAAATTGCATGGAACTGAAGGGCCTTTCTGACTACATAAACGTGAAGTGGCCTCCCTTCTCCTTTAACGGGGGAGGTGAGGTACCTTTGTAATTTTAAATGGAACCCCCTATAAAATGTTACATATTTAGATTCTACCGGAAAAAACAAGTCAATTTTGTCTGAAACATTTTTTTGTCAGATACTTCCATGATGAGATATAACAGTTTGAAGTTTCGAGTTGTAGGTACTTGAAGCGCTCGGAAATAGCGTTATGGAATTATACGCGCTTGGGTTTTCCACGGCCCAATAATGCAGATTATGTCTATTTACATGCCCTGAATTCATAAAAGTGGCCTCATCGGAAAAAAGTATTTTGCACAAAAAGTCATTTTCCACAACACCCTGCAGCCACTCACAAAATCTTACGCGGTGATCGTAATCTGCTATCGAAAGCTCTTGTGATAAAACCATGTGATATGGATGATACTTTTGCCGTTTCAAAATTCGTTGAATCGATGAACGACTAATATGTGATGTTTGTGCAAGTGTACGTTGACTAATATGAGGATTTAATGTAATTGCAGCAAGAATACTGGCACTATTATTTTCATTAGTGACAGCTTTAGGTTTATTGCGAGTTTTTTTACACAATTCACCGTGCTCGCGAAGCCGCTTTTCTAAATTATGAAATGTTGCATGACATTTTTTGATCCCATAACGTTCAAAAAACATCACTGCTGCACGCCGATAATTTTTTTGGCATTCACCTAACGTTAATAACATATTCACTTCTGTTTCAAAAGTAGCCATAATCACAATATTACTGCTTGAATAACAGCTCTAAACTGAAAACGTTTTCATAGATAAGTGAGTCAAACTCAAGAATTGAAAATATTATTGTTTGTGTTTCTTCATGAATAAGCAATGGACTCAAGCGCGTATAATTCCATAACGCTATTTCCGAGCGCTTCAAGTACCTACAACTCGAAACTTCAAACTGTTATATCTCATCATGGAAGTATCTGACAAAAAAATGTTTCAGACAAAATTGACTTGTTTTTTTCCGGTAGAATCTAAATATGTAACATTTTATAGGGGGTTCCATTTAAAATTACAAAGGTACCTCCCCTCCCCCGTTAAAGGGGAAGGGAGGCCACTTCACGTTTATGTAGTCAGAAAGGCCCTTCAGTTCCATGCAATTTAAGACTAAGAACTTTAAAATCGATGGCATAGTTTTCGAGATATTGAGCTGTTCAGAGTTATGTGGGCCACCCTGTATATATTTTATACTGTTATTTTAACAAAAGTATAAATAAATGTTACAATAAACATAAAACATTAAGTATAAATATTGCTTTTCGCTGGGGGTCTATGAACACCCCACGTGGACACTTTCGTTTCAGAAGTTCACGTGGGCCCTGCCGGGTTAAGTGGACTTTTTCGTCACAACTCCGATCAATAGCAATTTGAGAAGAAGCTTGTTATACATTCTCTAGTAAACTAATCCTTCTGGTATCCTCAAACAAAATTCACGTCACTTGGACCAATTTTAAAAAAGTTATTCGTTTTTAAAGGGTCTGTTTAAGTAACTGGCCGCCACTGGTCTGTTTAAGCCACTGTAAATGTTCAAAACTCTTGAAAATTTTATTAGTGCTACGGTTATACTCCACAGTCTAATTTCATTTGGCAAAGATCACCTTATTGGACACTGAAGCTTACTGGTGTAGATGACGATATTAATGATTGAATCAAGTCGTTTTGATTGAATTTTGAAAAAGTTATTCTATTGTTAAGAGTATTCGAATATTAATTCCGGCCACTGTAATTGCAATCCTTGATACTCTTGGAGTTCCTTAAGATATGTACATACTTCAAGATTGCAACGATCCTGCGACATCGTTAACATTAAATAATCTGATATTTTTTCCAATTAAACGATAATCATTTGATATTTTCTTTTTAGTCCGGCACGGATCCCGCTTTTTCCCTGGCAATTCTCAGCAATCCCTGAGACGTTAAATGATCAAGCAATTCCTCCGGTTGTTCACTGCACGCGCAGTAATTGCGTTGACCTACTTCCTCGTAGCGAAGAAATATCACAAATAAATATTCCTCCTCAGCGATCAATTTCATTTCCGTCCTGTCTTTTCCCGGGGATCGGATTTCTTAACCCCTATGAAAGACTCGGCATCGTGATCAGATTGCTCCTTAGATTCTTCAAATGAACATAATCATCGTTAGTTTCCTCGGAATTGCACGCTGACGAATCATCAAGGAAGTAATCAAAAGCCGATCGTGTCGGATTTGCGGTTTGAATGGAATTCTCTGCGATTCTACATTATGTATCGTTTAGGCGATCTGCCCCGCGAGTCGAAATGTTTAATGTACAGTGAATCACAAAAATATTCGGACGCTAAGGTATACTTGAGTTTAACGGACTATATCTTTTTTAATTATAGAAGAAATGAATTGAAACTTATTGTTTCTTTCAATAGACTATTTATTGTACTTAAGAAATATGTGCAAATTATTAATTTATCGTAACACTTTGCCGTCCGCACGTCTCGTAAACATTTCTTCGCTTGGCGCCGGCCGTTCTTGAGGTTATCGGGTGATTATAAATTTTCAAGTTTTACTAATGTCATCGTTACCTCTCATGAGTTTTCAATCCTGCCCCCTATTTTCATGAAATTTGGAAGATATACATATGTCAATATTAATAGTAAATAGTAAATAGTAAATAGTAAATAGTAAATAGTAAATAGTAAATAGTAAATAGTAAATAGTAAATAGTAAATAGTAAATAGTAAATAGTAAATAGTAAATAGTAAATAGTAAATAGTAAATAGTAAATAGTAAATAGTAAATAGTAAATAGTAAATAGTAAATAGTAAATAGTAAATAGTAAATAGTAAATAGTAAATAGTAAATAGTAAATAGTAAATAGTAAATAGTAAATATTAAATAATGCGCAATTAACACTATGCCGTCCAGTACACCACTGTGGTGTCGCCGGCCGTTGAGCAATAGTTTGTGCGCGACACCACTGTGATCTTGCCGGACGGCAAAGTGTTAATACAGTAACTCCGCGATTTAGGTCCTTTTTCGGTTCTCTGTCTGTACTTAGATCGTGAAGGGACACTATTCATTTGTGACCGCGCCGAACGTAGAAAAGGACAGCATGCAAACACGGACTGCGTGGCCGAAGGTGTAACAAAAAATAACCTATCGGTGAGACAATACTAGTGGAATAATAAAACTTCTTTATTTTTTACTTATTTTTAATGAAATTTTAACAACGTGGCATTTTTCTAATGAAAATGATGCCAAATATGATATAATTCCGATGATATTTACTTGTGTAATAAACGATGAATGTTTTGGACGTAAAGAAGGACAGCGTATGGGAAAGAAAGAGACGCGGAGGGTCGCAGTCGCCGGCACAGTTCAAAGGCCCACGTGTCCGTACAATGTAATGCCAATAAAAAACTTCCATCCTTCATTACACTAGTAAATATAATCGGAATTAAATCATATTTGGTATCATTTTCATTAGAAAAATGCCACGAATATGTCGGTGAAAGTTCCATGAAAAATAATAAAAAATAAAGAAGTTTTGTAATTGGATTAGTAGTGATTCACACCGATATACCCGACCCAGGATCAGATTACGCGGCACGTTTACACTGCTCGGCGACCGAAGCCGCTCGAGCTTCACGGCCCTTCCGGGGATACCCCGCAGTGGAAGGAGTAGGCCAAGGGACATAGATCGCAACGTTCCGTTGGACTTAGATCGCCGGGTTACTGTACTATCAATTTACGCGTTACAAAAATATTCGGACAAATACTTCGTTTCTCAATATGTTTACAAATATTGCTTGATTAGTTTCCTAGAAATGTCCGACTCGAAACGTAGCCTTTGTTTACAAGGACGTTGCATCGTGTTAATTTTATTAAAGGAACGGTGAGGGTAGAATATAAAGCAGCACTTCTTAAAACAGTCGAAGATACGAAATCACAAGAAAATATATTTTATTATTTAGGTCTATACAGAGATGGAAAACCGTCACACTTGTACGATATCTATTGCCTAAACTATCCGCATGTCGCGTATACTCGTGAACTATGTACTGTAATCCTCCTTCTGCTCCGGGGTCAGCTCTATTTAACGCGGAAAAAATTGGGCGGAGGTATCCGCTAACGGGGGAAAGATCACCCTATTTGCTAGACGACTTTGAGGGAGGAGGGTCTTCCTGATCCATGGAGGAGAAAAGTCACTCCCTCGAGTCGTCTTAGTGAATTTCTAAAACGTATGACCCCCGGAGCAGCGCGTTCACAGTGCCCCTAGGTGGGGCCCCTTAATTTATGGCCTCTCGACATGACGCAGGCCAAGGGTAGTGCCAAATGCATGGATTGCACGTGTTGCAGGGCCCACTCTGGTCGTTAGGGGCCTTCGCGTGCCACTTTATGACCCCCTTTCCCGAAGTCATTTGGAAATGACGGAAAAAGGGAAGGCCTCTTCTTAAAATACGCTAAAGAGTCGAGAGGCCATCTGTGCCGCTTGTGAACGAACGTGCATTTCTCACACATCGGGTTCAGTACACAGCCGCATAGTGTGACCGTAAAATTCAGTCATTACATCGTCGTTTACCGTGAAAATGTATCGGAAAAGTGAAAACGTTTCATTTAATGTCCGTCAACTAGTAATTTTTCATCGGGAAAAAGGAAAACCGTATCTCAAAATCGCTGTTATGCTTGATTTAAAAAAGCACGGTGGCCGTTATCGTTAAGAAGTATAGATACAAAAGCATAGTATATTTAGTATAGATACAAAAACGAAGACAGGATTGACTGACTACCACAAAGTAGTCGGCGAAAAATAATAAAGGAGAGAGGAAAGCGGAAGATTAATCGAAAAGTGAAAGAAAATCCAAGATTGTGTGCTTCCACATGGGCAGCAGAATTTCGAGAAGAAAGTGGGAAAAATATAAGTACACAAACAGTTCGGCGAATGCTTAAAGAAAATGGCTACAATGGGAGAGTAGCTATTAAGAAACCGTACATCAGCGAAATAAATAGAAAGGAACGTTTAACTTTCGCAAAAAATATGATTTCGAAAGAAGAATCATGGTGGAATGATGTCATTTTCGTTGATGAATCTAAATTAAATATATCTGGTTCGGATGGACGATACATGTTGTGGCGTAAACCAAATACAGCTCTAAATCCGAAAAATTTGAGATGCATTTTCAAGCATGGTGGAGGAAATGTTATGATCTGGAGGTGTATATCGAGCAGAGGAGTAGGAAAACTTGTTTTTATCGAGGATATTATGGATAAAATGAAATATTTAATTATTTTTAAAGCAAATTTAACGCCAAGTGCAGTCAGTGTGGGTATTGGAAGAAGCTTCAAATTTTACCAGGATAACGATCCGAAGCATAAAGCACGGATTGTACAGGAGTACCTACTATATCATTGTCCGAAAGACTTACAGCCTCCTCCTCAGTCAGCAGACCTTAACCCTATAGAGAATGAATGGGATAATTTAAACAGAAGAATAAGAATAACACCGATAAAGAATAAAGCAGAATTGAAAAAGAGATTACGAGATGAATGGCAGAAAACGAGTATACAGTATCTTCAAAAAATTATATTTAGTATACCGAAACGTTTAAAACATGTGATACGACAAGAAGGTAATGCTACTAACAAGGAAAAGACGCGGTCATCGGGTCTTAGATTTTGTCGAAACTTTGCATACTGGTAGATTTCGTTCTCCTGTTTATGAAAATATAGCATTATAAGCGTCGATACTCAATAATTTTTGAGATATTTACAATTTAAATTTCATTATACCCGTTGAGCCGTTAAGTACAATTTTAGTAGAAGCTTTTGCCAAGTGTCAATCGGCGTAATGGTAACGTACTAGATTCATTACCAGGAAGGCCAGTGTTCAAAACCCTTTTTCCTTTTTTTTCATTTTTTCTTTTTTTTCTGTTCAGTTTATCTATTTTAATTAATTGTATTTTGCACATGAAAAATACACTCATAATATCTATAGGAAACAAAATATAAAAATTGTATTGAAAAGGAACATAATATGAAAGAAACATATCGATCTTCATCAATTTTAACGTATCTCAAAAGTTGTTGAGTATCGACGCCTATAATGCTACATTTTCATAAACAGGAGAACGAAATCTACCAATATGCAAAGTTTCGAGAAAATCTGAGACTCTATGACCGCGTCTTCTCCTTGTAAGTATTAAAAGTTAAATTTTAGTTTATAAAGTATTAATTATGTATAATGTCCGAATATTTTTGTAACTCGGAAAATTATTGTGATTTCATTTAATGTTTAATACTATATAAGTGTATTTAGAAAAATTAATAATCTGCACGTATTTGTAAAGTACTATAAATACTCTATCGAAACAAACAAGATTCAGGTCATTTTTTCCATAATTAGCAAAGATATAAACCGCTGAAGCTAAGCATACCTCAGTGTCCGAATATTTTTGTAATTTACTGTATGTGTTTACGCCCGTGGTTGATCTGAAGGATCGTTCAGGCCTTGATGTGTTTGCACTGCGAGGTGCCCAAAACGACATTTGTCCGGGGCGCTGAAAGTTAGGGTCGCCATTTTGGTTTTATTTAAAAAAAAAATATATATATATATATATATATACAGGGTGTCGCACATAAATGGGAACACCTAGATATCTGTCGTATTTAAAGTCCTATCAGAAAGCTTCAGAGGACAAAGTGACACTATTGCAGGGGGCAAATATAATGGTAAAGAAAAAAATGTTTGTCGTGTTTTTTAATGAAATTACAAGGTCACCGATGTTTTTTTAAATGGAATAGTATATTTTTTTACGATAGCATGATAGACAATAAAAAACTGAATTTAGTGGATACCACCTTTTTGACCTTGAAATGACCTTGAGCAAGAATAATCATGTTGGAGCGGATAAAATGTGGAAGTTTAAATCTTACGTGTTTCAGCAAAGATTACGTGTTGTTTACGGCGGGTTGACCTTTACATAACATAATAAATGTTCGAGATGTTGACCATCCTCATTTATGCAATATTGCAATCTTGCATTAAATGATCTGTAGGCATTGTCGATATCTTGAGACGTAATTGAAGCACATGCTCCAGTAATTCTGGGTGTCCCACATAAATGGGAACACCTAAATATCTGTCGTATTTACAGTCCTATCAGAAAATAGGAATATATATATATATATATATATATATATATATATATATATATATTCTTAAGGGGCGGCAATTTGTCTTATTGTCCGGAGCGACGAAACCGCTAAAGCGGGCGCTGTGCCCACTAATAAACAAACTCGAAGGACCCCCTTCACGGGAAAGTACTGAACAACAGCCTTTAGTAAAACACACTATATTTGCAAAGACTTGAACTCCACACTAGTCTTGCCCTACAAGTATAAAAATATACTGTGATGTCTAAGTAACACACGTTTATACGTGTGTACTCTTACGCGCGCGTAGAGTTTGCGTCGACAAGGTTTACGACACGGACGTGAAGAAAAGGCTATTTTTGAGATTAAGGCCCTTTTCACATTTAGCGACCATCCGACGTCCAACTTTCGTTTCCGTTCTTCCTCAATAGCCGTGACGTGTCATAAACCGATATTTTCGCAAGGGTCGCCCCACACCGAGCGAGCGACGGTACTCATAGTTACCGAGGGCAAGCCTGAAGGAATCCCGTGAAGACAACGCACACTCAGAGCGTAACGGGTCGGGATGATACGTATAGAATGTGCCGATTGGGAAAATGCATCGGCAAGTACCAATTGGCGCATTTCTGCTGTATCGACACGGAAAACCTCTCAAACAAGGGCAACGTCTACAAGTACGAAGGCAGTTTAGGCGCTCCTCAACTAGCTGTTTTTAAAACTACTCTACATTCAGACAGCAGTCCTAGAACATCGGTCGAAAACAAGTAAAGTCACACGCAACCACCGCTCTTCACTCGAATGCAGTCACCCAAAATTAGATTGGCGGGTGAGTTAACAGTCGAAACCCGCGCGTTAGTATAGTTCGGTCGCAACGCAACACATGTCTAATTGTGACAATTAATTTCTCTGTCTGCGTCTAATCTATATAGGAGAGATCGATGTTTCTATTGCGAGGTTCTTGTTAATTCTGCCTGAAATACTACGAGTCAGCCATTTTAATTCCTCGGTCCTCCCTTCCTAATCAAAAACTTGTCGCTACTCCAGGGAAATGGATGGAAACTAACCCTAAAAACTAGAAAACGGACTCAACAACATGTGCAAAACGCGCAGACACACGGGCCAAGAGAGGGAATGTTCGCGACGCTTTCAGGGTGTCCAAAACCGAGCAAGCCGAGACCTGGGGAATCCCAGGCATCTGGCAGCGATACCGCGCTATGATCCCGAGTGCCCAGCCGCGCCGAGCCGAGGAAAACTAAACCATGAAATGTGCAGATCTCTTAGTCAATTACATTAACAAAAAGAACGGTGACAAACCCATGTCGTAAGCAAATTGCAAGAGTCACGTACCCAGTCCAAGAAACAATAGTGATGGCCCTGCCATAAAACATCGCCCGAAGCTAGCCGCCACAGTATGCTATATATTGCGAACGTATTTGGAAATGACAAGGGTGTATAAAAAATAAGTATATAGATGGCCGCAGTGTGATTCTCCACCTCTGGATCGGTGGAAATTTCTAACAAAAAATTTGTGCAAAAATGTTTTAATAAAAAAATGTTTTAATAAAATGCCTTAATTTGCAACGTGAAATTTTGTTCATTGCATCGTATAGTGCTCGTAACATAGAACGAAGGTCTCAAAGAAACCATAGATCATAAATGAACCGCTCTGTTAAAAAACGATTTTAAAATTTCATAAATTATTTTATTCCATATGTCTACAGGGTGTTCTAAGATGGTATAACCGTGGAGGGGATGATGCTACATAAATCGAAAATATGGAATTAATTTTTTTTCATATGACGCCTCATTTTCGATAAAATGGAGTTTGAAAATTCGGTGAACGCGCGTGAAATTGAATAGGAAATGTCTGGCGCGTCTGTTCATGGCCTACCACTTCTACTTCTTATAAACGCTAGGCACGCAAACTTGACGGATTTTCAAAGTGGATTTTCTCGGAAACAAACATTTATTCTGTACTTTCGACATGTTTTCTCTTGTGAAATCATCCCTTTTACGGTTTACTGGCGCACACTGTGTTGGATATCGGGAGGAAGTAAATGAGCAACCACTCTTCTATTGAAATCGATAATATATTAGGAATAAATCCTTATATGATAACAATTTAACACGTGCACTCTTTCACTCTTTCGCTCGCTCTCCGTTATGCCCACAGTCACACTAGCGCCCTCTCCCCACTCCTTTCCTATTCTTTCTTTCTTTCTTACTCTCATACTATTCTCTTCGTCTCTAGCATCCGATCGTTCTTTCTAGATCATTCTTCATTCTTTTTCTCCCACACACATGTCAGAAATTCAGTAGAGCTGCTTCGAATCTGTGACTGTGTCCTTTGACGGTTCTGGGGTAAGTCCTGAGCGGTCAATCACAGTGCTCTTACTAGAAGTGTGGCGGCTACTTCCTATGCTCGTCAACAGAGGGACATTACGACAACACCTTTCCCGCTACTACCTGAATCTTCCTCTGTTTGCATATATACCGTCCTAAACTGTCCTTACGACATCCCGCGTCTAAGGCACAGGTCCGCTAGATAGCCTTACTGATAAGTCCTCTAACGGGCCTAGGACGAAACGCTTCCTTCTCCTTTTTCCTCCTCTCACACACTTTTCAGCCGCCATAATTGGTGACCCCGACAAACGAACAACAACGCTACCTTCTGAGCAGAGGAGACGACAACATCAACAAACAACGGACAACATCTGGAGGACTGGAAGGTGACTACTCTGTCACTGCCTTGCCTGAACTACTGCCCGACCAACAGCGAAGACTTCTCCCTACTATGCGCTTCTGACGTCATCTTCGCAGCATTGTATGGTTTAACGTTTCCGCACCTAAATTTGTGCGACGTTTTCGTATCTACATTTGTGCGACGTTCATTCATTGTTTGTGCGACTATATGAGTCCTACAAGCGGCTTTAGGGAGCTACTCAACTTCGTCATTTCGGCAGCATCACTGGCGGGCACACTGACAGCACACATTCCAGCGACCTCCTTGGATTCCGGCGGAGATCAGCGTAATTAGAGGGAAATTTGTCCAGATATCGTTGACCACTGGCAAGGGGGTAATGTGGCGGCTACTTCCTATGCTCGTCAACAGAGGGACATTACGACAACACCTTTCCCGCTACTACCTGAATCTTCCTCTGTTTGCATATATACCGTCCTAAACTGTCCTTAAGACATCCCGCGTCTAAGGCACAGGTCCGCTAGATAGCCTTACTGATGAGTCCTCTAACGGGCCTAGGACGAAACGCTTCCTTCTCCTTTTTCCTCCTCTCACACACTTTTCAGCCGCCATAATTGGTGACCCCGACAAACGAACAACAACGCTACCTTCTGAGCAGAGGAGACGACAACATCAACAAACAACGGACAACATCTGGAGGACTGGAAGGTGACTACTCTCTCACTGCCTTGTCTGAACTACTGCCCGACCAACAGCGAAGACTTCTCCCTACTATGCGCTTCTGACGTCATCTTCGCAGCATTGTATGGTTTAACGTTTCCGCACCTAAATTTGTGCGACGTTTTCGTATCTACATTTGTGCGATGTTCATTCATTGTTTGTACGACTATATGAGTCCTACAAGCGGCTTTAGGGAGCTACTCAACTTCGTCATTTCGGCAGCATCACTGGCGGGCACACTGACAGCACACATTCCAGCGACCTCCTTGGATTCCGGCGGAGATCTGCGTAATTAGAGGGAAATTTGTCCAGATATCGTTGACCACTGGCAAGGGGGTAATGTGGCGGCTACTTCCTATGCTCGTCAACAGAGGGACATTACGACGACACCTTTCCCGCTACTACCTGAATCTTCCTCTGTTTGCATATATACCGTCCTAAACTGTCCTTACGACATCCCGCGTCTAAGGCACAGGTCCGCTAGATAGCCTTACTGATGAGTCCTCTAGCGGGCCTAGGACGAAACGCTTCCTTCTCCTTTTTCCTCCTCTCACACAATTTTCAGCCGCCATAAATGCATAGCCACCTTTCCCACTCCGTGGCCAGATCCTTCAAGGGAAAACTGTCCTCGTTCCTTAAGCAAGCGGTGCAACCTCGGGTCACCTGCAATACTTAAAGATCCCTAACTTTCTAAACATATGTCAACGAATGCGCCCCATCAGACGTCTGCACAACTTCAAGTTGCCAGGCATCATCTCGGGTTTCTTCATCGACGGAAGTACGCCTTGAGAGACCACCCTCAATCACTGACCCTACCATAAATTAACCGAAAGCGGAGTAGCGTCGGGCTATCTGTTTTCTATTATTCTCAAAAACAGGCTGTCGCTATCGCACGCAATAAAACAATCGCGCGCACACACACACACACACACACACACACACACACACACACACACACACACACCGTAGTCATATGAAAGAAAATAGTTTTTGAAACTTTAAAGTCGTTTTTACAGAGAACGGTTTATTTGTGATAGACAGTCACACAATACAAATAACACAATTAAAGGACTAGCGTCCGTCAGGATGCTCGGGCATAGAGATTTAGTGTAATGACAACCAGGATTTTTCAGTCATTTATGTGTGTTAGCAAAAGTCTCTATCGCGAGGGAAAAGGTCCAGTAATCAGAACGTTATGTTTGACGGATCTGGGGTAAGTGCCGAGTCGTCAAAAACAGTCCTCTTACCAGGAGACACCTCTGCCTCCTCTACTCCGTGGCCAGATCCTCGAGGCACAAGGTCCCAGTTATTAAGTGCGGAAAAGTTAGGCTCTCTACGTCTCTAGACTTTCCCTCATCTGTTTGTCATAAACCACCCCCTCGACGATTGATGGCGGGAGACCCAACGCGGTCGCCTGCCGTCACTCATCGACGGTTCTGGTTTATTTCACCCACCATCGATTCGGGGCCTCACAGTAGGCCAGATATTCCGACATAAATCCTTCCAGACCTAAGAGTCGCCTCGATACGAGCCCTTGACCTGGCTTGAAACACGATGACGCTAACATGTGTCATTCTGACCATCGTAATATTTTGTGTTGTACATATATGTAATATACAGCCAATAAATCTGAATGTACCTACGTCTAAAATTAAAAAAAAACTATTTACTATTTATCATTTGAAATAGTATTTTAGCTGGCTCGGGAAGGGTTAATGTACGTATGTATTTGGTTTATTTCAGCCTTACAGCCAAGAAATGTGACTTGGTTTACATCAGAGATGGGCAATTTTGCCTCAATTGAGGCAAAACCGTCAACACCGTAGCGCCGTCTGTCCACTTCCAGCAAGCGCGGTACAATGGAGCAACGAAGATACAAGACATCAGCGTGCGCAACGAACGTGCGCGCTGCATGAAAGAGAGGTTGGTGGGAGAAGCAGGCATTTGAGGGGCTTCATCCGTGCCCACCACTGGTTTACATTAACCTACTGTACAAATCTATCTTATTTCACACATTCGTCTATACCTTCTCTCACACTTTTTCATTGTCTCCCTCCTTCCTACACTGGCCTACTCTGGTAGTCTCCTAATTACTTCTAACCCAATCATTGCACCCGGGAAGGATTAATGTAAGGTCAACATATTGCACCTCGTTGGATTCGTTGTTTTTATAAGCTATAAGACTATTGTAGTGAAAAATATGCAGTCCCATTAAAACAAAATACGATGACCTTGAGATCTAAAAAAAAATGACATTGAGAAAAAAATTCGGCCCATCACTGTATTGTTGCCATTGAACAGAATATTTTCTCCCCCTGACATTTTTTCTATCATACAAAATAAGCGATATATTTAAGGTGATCAAGTTAGGTGAAATACCCGGTATATCGCGTTCAATATGACTTGTATTAGCACGAATGTATTCCTGAGCTCTGTTGATTACATTTCCGGTGCTATCTCCGAATATTGCACCGGATATTATACAGGGTGAGACACTAACTATTGGCACCTGCAATAACTCCGAAAGTATGATAATGGTAGAAAAGTTTTCGAAATAAAAGTTGCTCGGACAACAGGGGGCGTAGTGTGGCGTTAACCTTTTGTTGCTAGGTGGAGTTGCTTCAGAGATATGAATATCACCTTCGTTTTTTAAATAGAATGCTTTAAATTAGTTTTTAAAATTAATTATAATATAAATTGAAACGAATCGAACGAGGTTCAACATTAAGGTCTGTGAAAGTCAGCAAAGGTCATTTGTGATAAAAAAGGCGAAATAAACTTGCTGTTACAGATGGTATTCAAAGTGATTGCCATTGGTATGAATGCAATGCTGCAATCTTATCACGGATTCAGTACTACAGTATTTCATCGATAATTGTCCACAACATGGGTCTGCGGAGGGACAATTATGCCGGAGGGATATCATTGTTTGAGGTTTGCCGAACGTAAAGAAGGACAGCCGAGCTCGAGAGGCCTCGGTCACCGAGAAATGTAAACATACCTAATCCGAAATTCCAACTTCTTTATTATTCATTATTTTTTTATGGGACTTCGATGACCATGTTCATGGAATTCGGATTAGTGTGGTCTCACCGATATACCCGAGCCGCATGGTGTCATATTTCTCGGCGACCGAGGCCTCTCGAGCTTCGCGGCCCCTCAAGGGGGTACACCCCGCACTAGTGGGGATATCGCAGGGACAATTCTGTCGGAGACACTTGGGACAATTACCGGTGAAATACTGTATTTCCTATCACTTCGGCACTTATCGAATCACATGCTGTAACAATTCTCTCTCGCATATCTTCAGGCGTAGTTGGGAAGTCTCTGTAAACATTGTCTTTCAAGAATCCTCACAAGCCAAAATCCAGTGGCATCGAGTCTGGCGAACGTGCCGGCCACTACACAGCTCCTCCACGTCCAATCCAACGATTTGAAAATCTTCTTCGTAACTCATTTCTAGCTATCTGCGAAAATGTGCCGGACACCCATCGTGTTGATACTACATTCTGTTTCTCGTATTTAAAGGTAGTTCTTCCAATAACGGACCTAATGTTTCTTGAAGGAGTGTGGTGTACTTCCTACCATCAAGATTTCCTTCGATGAAATAAGGGCCGATAATTCTGTGCTCAATAATGCCACACCATACATTCACTGACCACGGTATTTGGTGTGCAACTCGCCGCAGACAACATGGATTTTCAGTTGACCAAAAATTCATGTCATGCAAATTAATATTTTCGTGATTTGGGAATGTTGCCTCATCAGCAAATAAAATCTGATTAATAAATGAGTTATTTTTCTGAATCTGGAATTGAGCACATCGACAGAATTCAACACGATTCATGAAATCTCCCGACTAGAAACTCAGTTAGGCATGCTTAAAGACCAATGCGGGCCTAATGCGGAAGCCATTATGTGGCCCTAATGGGGATTGCCAAACGCACACTTAAGTTAGGCGTTCCTAACCGGTGCCGCACGTGGTCCTAATGAGGATTGCCGAACGCACGCCTAAGTTAGGTAAATAATAATAACAGAATATATTAAACTTCTCAGTTTTTGTTTTGTTAAATAAATTGATTTGATTCTGTGTAATTTTCATGATTGTTGAGTGGACGATCAACGTGTTAAATATAATTAAACTCGATATAATAAAACAGTTTTCCCTAGATTATATGCATTTATGTTGCTTAGAGGTAATGAAAAAATGACTCAGTCATTGGTGCGAGATACAGTTCGGAATTTCAGATAAAAATAAATTGTTAAAAAGCATGACATCTTCAGCAAAATATATATTTGTTTATATATATATATATTTATATATTTGTACATTTATATATTTGTATATTTGTATATTTATATATGTATATATTTGTATATTTGTATATTTATATATTTATATATTTATATATTTGTATCTTTGTATATTTATATATTTATATATTTGTATCTTTGTATATTTATATATTTATATATTTGTATATTTGTATATTTGTATATTTATATATTTATATATTTGTATATTTGTGTATTTATATATTTATATATTTGTACATTTGTATATTTATATATTTATATATTTATATATTTGTATATTTGTATATTTATATATTTATATATTTGTATATTTGTATATTTGTATATTTATATATTTACATATTTGTATATTTGTATATTTGTATATTTATATATTTATATATTTGTATATTTGTATATTTCTATATTTCTATATTTGTATATTTGTATATTTGTATATTTATATATTTGTATATTTGTATATTTGTATATTTATATATTTATATATTTATATATTTGTATATTTATATATTTATATATTTGTATATTTACATATTTATATATTTATATATTTATTTTTTTTTGCTGAAGATGTCATTCTTTTTAACAATTTATTTTTATCTGACATTCCGAATTGTATATATAAACAAATATATAAATATATATAAATAAATAAATATATATATATATATTTTGCTGAAGATGTCATTCTTTTTAACAATTTATTTTTATCTGACATTCCGAACTGTATCTTTCACCAATGACTGAGTAATTTTTTCATTACCTCTAAGCAACATAAATGCATATAATGTGGGGAAAACTGTTTTATTATATCGAGTTTAATTATATCTAACACGTTGTTCGCCCACTCAACAATCAGGGAAATTACACAGAATCAAAGCAATGCATTTAACGGAATAAAAACTGAGAAGTTTAAGATTCTGTTGTTAATTTACCTAACTTAGGCGTGCGTTCGGCAATTCTCATTAGGGCCACGTGCGGCATCGGTTAGGAATGCCTAACTTAGCCGTGCGTTCGGCTATCCCCATTAGGGCAACATGCGGCACCGGTTAGGAATGCCTAACTTAGGCGTTCCTAATGACTTCCACATTAGGCCCGCATCACTTTTTGTTATTTCCTACCGCTATTAGAATTTTATTAAATAATAAGATATATCTAAACGCAGAGTGGTTAAATACAGCTCGGGGAATGATATTTAAGTTTGTTGATAATTGCATATAATGTTCATAATTTAATTAGTACACATTTCAGACGACGTAGAAAATTTAAAATATTAATTGTTATGTATCATTTGTTCCTTTGCCCTTTTTTTCATAGCTTTTTCCGCTTTCCTAAATTCAATCTTCATAGTAATTCATAAGTTGATTATAATACAAAATCTCAAACAACAAAGTTCCGTAAGATTCTGTTCAGCTGCTTCCAAAGTGTACACTTCCTTTTAAACGGTAATATATTATTGTATCTATATTTGGTGCCACTTTTATGGTTAGACAAAATTGAAATACTGGCAAAACGAATTCATCTGATGATTCGAAGGGATAGAAACATTATTGACACTATCATATTCAAATCACCAAGGTCCACCAACACAGACCCACGTAATAAGGAAGGATGGGTGACCGCTCCAAGGAGGGTGCCGCGCCGCGTGTCCATGTTCAGTTTGCGTTTGGAATCGAAGTAAAAGAAGAATAATAATGTATAAACATTACATTTAAAATATCACTAAAACCCGATGCACATACAAGAAATGTCAAATATCATAGAAAAAGATGGCTTAATTAAAGGGGTAAATTACTTCACACATTACCACAATCGAAAATCAAAACCGTGGTATAGTAACAAAAATCTCCAACATGAAATTATCTCGACGATAAACAGATGCAGATCAGGACACTATAATCTTGCCAGCTCTCTCGCTCGGATTGGCATAATAAACGATCCACAATGTCAATGCGGGTATGAAACTCAGGATATTAACCATGTACTATATCGATGTCCCACATTTGAAGAACAGAGATCAAAATTTATCAAACTCTTGCAAAAACTACATCTTTTTCTTCCGCTCTCATGTAACGTCCTACTCTCCAGACCTACGTCGAATATATGTGAATTGACCTCCTCGTTTCTCCATGACTGTGAACTAAAGATTTAAGAAAAGAGTTTAAACTATTTGCGTAACTAACATACGAATGTTTATAAAGATGCTTATCGTATTATGTAATGTATAATAATGAATTGTTACGTCTGTATAGCAACGCAAAATAATCTCTCCCGTGAGATTCAAATTGCGTAAATAAAAAAAAAAAATGTTTCAAAAATGTGGGCTAGTTATTCATAAAATATAAAAAAGATATTTATTTTACATTTTTTAAATATCGATTGTATATTTTCTGAATATTTACTTTATATATTTTAAATATTTCTTTCACACTTTATGAATATTTAGTTTACATTTTTTTAACATTTATTTCATATTTCCTGTATACAGGGTATTCCAGTTAACTTGACCACCTTGAATATCTCGCTTACTGTTAGTAACAGAAAAAAACGTTATGGGACAATATTAACCTAACCGAAGGGGCAATATAATGATTCGGAAAAAACTTTTCAGAAGGTCATTCTTTTCATCAATTTTTTTTAAGGAACTTTTTTTTTTATCGCGATGTAATAGTAGGAGTGAAAACCTCTTCAATGACATATTATAAAATGACCTTCGTGTGACCTTGGGTATGAAAAATCCAAAAAGCATTACAGGTATTATCAGTGATTAATTTACTACACTAATTGATTTGATTGAACTACTTATATTTCAATAAATGTTCGAAATGATGACCATTGTTTTCAATACATCGTTGTATACGGAAAATAAATGATTCTCTGGCTCTTCTAATAGTTTCATTTCTAATATTGGATCATATGATGTACAGTAAAATCTCTGTCCCTGTCCAACAGCCACGGTTTTATACAATTTATTTATGACTGCGTCTATCGCGCCGGCCGTGCCGACCGCACCGATGTATGGAATGTATTGAATGTTAGTAAATAAGTTTTTTTTATCCTTAATGATGAATAATTTCAATTTTTAAACGCTGATAAGCTTTTGATTTCGTTTACTACTGTTAGTTCCATTGTGAAATTCATCGTGAATTATTTGCTTCATTAATTGTGTGAACTTCCGTTATTTTTATTAAAAAATGTCATTTTCAGTTTACAAGAGAAAACAGATATGATATTTATTTATGGTGAGGCTGGAAACTCTACGGAAGCATCCAGTTTATACGCGGAGAGATACCCGGAAAGACGTAGTCCTTCTCGAAGGAGCTTAGATCGCGCCGTTAAATTATTTCGCGAAACAGGTGGTGTTCTTCAAACATCAAGGAAACGAATGAGAGTTGCAACAATAATGAACAATCCTAATACGAGTTGTCGGCAAGTGGAACGTTATCATGGGGTTTCAAAATCATCTGTACACCGTATACTTCAGCGTTATAAATTCCACCCGTTCCATTATTTCTCTACATCAAGAGCTTCATGGCAATGACTTCTAAAATCGCATGATATTTTGTGAGTGGGCAATGCAACGACTCTAAATAAATAACAATTTCTTTCCTTATGCATTGTTCACGGATGAATCAACTTTCATTAATCATGGGCAAGTGAATACCCATAACATGCAGTTGATAATCCACATTGGCTACGCCAAGTCGAACACCAGCGTCCATGGAGTGTAAATGTCTGGTGCGTAATTCTCGGTGACCAGATCATTGGACCATTTTTTATTAACGGTACACTAAATGGTAACAAATATGCCAATTGTTTAACTGAAGATTTCCCTCACCTATTGGAAGAAATACCATTAGCTCGAAGGATCGAGATGTGGTATAAGCATGACGGATGTCCGGCACATAACTGAAGAATAGCCTCTCAAATATTAGACGAAAAGATTCCTCAACGTTGGATTGGGCGAGGCGCAAACGTTTTATGGCCTCCGAGGTCACCTGATCTAACTCCGTTAGATTTCTTTTTATGGGGAACACTTGAGAATATTGTTTATGAACACGTTCCAACAACAGCCGAAGATATGAAGATGTGTATTAGAACTGCATGTTCCAATATTAGCAATGCAACTATTAGAAGAGCCAGGGAATCATTTATTTTCCGTATACAACAATGTATTGAAAATATTGGTAATAATTTCGAAGATTTATTGAAATACAAGTAGTTCAAAGAAAACCAATTAGTGTAGTAAATTAATCACTGATAATACCTGTAATGCTTTTTGGATTTTTCATACCTAAGGTCACACGAAGGTCATTGTATAATATGTCATTGAAAAGGTCTTCACCCCTACTATTACATCGCGATAAAAAAATATATAGTTCCTTAAAATAGAAATTGATGACCTCGATAACTATAAAAAAAATGACCTTGAAAAAAGTTTTTTCGGAATCATTATATTGCCCCTTCGGTTAGGTTAATATTGTCCTATAACTTTTTTTCCTATTACTAACACTATTCGAAATTTTCAAGGTGGTCAAGTTAGCTTGTACACCCTGTATAATATTCCGTCTAATACCTTTTCATATTAAAAAGTGTGGCTTAAAAAATTTTTTTCCAATATTTGAAGCAGATATATTTCTGCAATATTTTTGTGCTACTAGGGAGATTTCATTAACGTCTCCTACAATGAGGGCCTAATAAGGCTATGCTAATGTGGGCCTAATTCGGCTTTCCCAATGCGGGCCACATTGGGCTTTCCCAATTAGGTGGGCGTTGGGATACCGCGTTACATGCCGCATGCGGGCCTAATGGGGCTGCCCCATTAGGGCCTAACGGCCAAATTAGGCTAGCCCAGGCCTGGGCGCGGTTGGCTCGCGGAACACATGTTGCTGCTTCTCCGCTTCGCCTGGTCGGCAAGCCAGTCCCCACCACGACCACTCCGGCTCTTCCCTTAGCGTTAGCTTTAGACTAAGGCTGCTAAGGGAAGAGCCGGAGTGGTCGTGGTGGGGACTGGCTTGCCGACCAGGCGAAGCGGAGAGGCAGCAACATGTGTTCCGCGAGCCAACCGCGCCTAGACCTGGGCTAGCCTAATGCGGACCTAATGCCTGCCTAACTGAAATTTTTAGTCGGGCTGTACCACTTAATTCTTGGTGAAGACTGATATGGTAAGGGTGATATTTATGGCGATGCAGAACACGAAGAACAGTTCTCTGGCTTACGCCAGAGTCCCTTGTGATTTGACGCTTGCTAACACAAGGATCTCGAACCACAGTGGCAGGAATATCAATTTCCGTTTCTGCATTAGTTATTGGCTTCTTCCGGTCCTTTTCCTGATGGGCCAAGGATCCGGTTATTTTGAATTTATCATACAAATATTTAAATGTACGGCGTGTAGGGTGAGAACGTTGAGGATATCTTTCAGCGTATACATCTCTAGCTCGCAGTGAATTTTGCTAGCATTCTCCATAAGTTAGAAGCATATCGGTTTGTTCTTCGAAAGAATACATCATTTACAATCGCTTGGTTCGATGATACTAACCTTCCCACTCTTATTATTGATGTTCTGCGATATCGTCCAGAAGTGTTTATATGTTATTGCCAGGTATAGTAAATACGCTGAAAAATATCCTCAACGTTCTCACCCTACACGCCGTACAATTGTATACTTTTGTACAATAAATTGCCACGGCATGTGATTCGATAAGTGCCGAAGTGATGGGAAATACTACTCAATCCGCGATAAGGAGATTGCAGCATTGCATTGATACCAATGGTAATCACTTTAAACACCTTCTGTAAATTCAAGTTTGTTTCACTTTCTTTGTCATAAATGAACTTTGCTGACCTTCACAAACTTTAATGTCGAATCTCGTTGGATTCGTCTCAATAGCCGCTCTCAGAAAACAGGTACCAAAGCATAGCATTCTATTTAAAAAAACAAAGATCATATTCATATCTCTGAAGCGGCTCCACCTAGCAACAAAAGGTTACACTACGTCCCCTGTTGTCCGATGCAACTTTTATTTCAAAAACTTTTCTACTACTGTCATACTTTCGGCGTTATTGTACAGAGGTGGCAATAGGTTGTGCCTCACCCTGTAGATGCACATGCGTATTTTATACTAGTTTGTAAGTCGTTTAAATCGCTTGGCGGTGTTCTGCAAACAGTATCTTTAATATGACCCCATACAAAATACCCATTGAGATATTATTTATGAAACTTGATACCATCTGTATCACTTAAATACAATATCTATTAAACTCTTTTAATTCGATAATCCAATACCTCGTGAAGTTATAACACAACAGACGTGTCTTGCCGAAGATACTAGAATTCTGGAACTACGTTTTCAGACCAAGGAAGACGTAAGTATGTACTATGGGAATCATGCAGAAACATTAAAACAGTTATCAGCAGTCACACTGAACACAATTCATGTAGCCTTATCAATAGTACAGTAGTAAATACAATTTTACGACATGTTCGAGTTACAGTATTTTGTTACGAGCCTGGTCCGAGCGGTTTATGGTTTAAAGAGAGATATGGTTTTCAATTGTTAGTAAGGTGCACGGACGAACCTAATGCGAAACCAGGGAGCCGTTAGGATATTTGAAAGACTTCTTGAAAGAACCCGATGCGAAATCGGGGAGCTGCTAGGAGGTTGAATAAAAGCACAGACGAACCCGATGCGAAATCGGGGAGCTGCTAGGAGGTTGAATAAAAGCACAGACGAACCCGATGCGAAATCGCGGAGTTGTTAGGAGGTTGAATAAAAGCACAGACGAACCCGATGAGAAATCGGGGAGCAGGTATGAAGTTGAATAAAAGCACAGACGAACCCGATGAGAAATCGGGGAGCAGCTATGAAGTTGAATAAAAGCACAGACGAACCCGATGCGAAATCGGGGAGTTGCTAGGAGGTTGAATAAAAGCACAGACGAACCCGATGCAGAATCGGGGAGCTGCTAGGAGGTTGAATAAAAGCACAGACGAACCCGATGCGAAATCGGGGAGCTGTAGGATACGGACGAACCTGATGCAAAATCAGGGAGCCGCATAGGTTGGATAACAGTTTTGGATTCCTGATACAAGGTCAGGTAGCTCCTAGGATATTTTAGTAACATTAATATTATAAATTATTTGATACAACCCGAGCGGTAAGATTGTATCATGTGGGAATGTTCAACTTAGAATTACTATATCTGAATGGTGGGTTAAAATCAATTGTTACTCAAAATTACCTTGATCTAAATTGTATATTACAGTTCTGTTACAACTGTTACTGTCGCGGTAAGAATTGAGCGTATATGAACAATGTTGTGTAGTTACCTAAGTACTACTGCCTGTTGGCTGACGCACTGACGATGCGGGGAACACGGAGAGGTTGAATAATTATGCCAAGATAAATTAATACCGTACTCGCGGAATCTATAAGGTTACTTGATTCGAAAGGGTGACTAGGCCCTGTTGTGTCCTGTCAGTGCTCAAACAATAATTAGTGTGCCGCTGAGAAACACGCCTCAAAGAGAGGTAAATAAGTAATAGATAATTGGATTTCGGATAACTTTAATATAAACTGAATATAATGGACTGTATAATAGAGATGTTGTAACTATGGATACTACTTCGCAACTGTCACTCTACGACTCTTATTCTCCGACTGATAGTTTCGACTCTTATTCTGCGACGGATAATTCACGACTGATCTTACAACTAACGCGTGAAAAACAAATAACCTCGTGGAGTTGAAAAATCCCTCCAGGCGCGATCTCACTAAATAAAACCAACTCCAAAACGAGATTCAGCGTAACGACGTGTATAGCCCGTTTGTACTTTAAGCACTGCCCCAGAGGGTTAAAATTCGAGGGTTTATATACTGTGAAATCTAAGTGGGGATACTCTCAAGATTTCCATATTAGGGAATCTTGTGGAGCTGTCCCTGTTGTGAAACATGCTTTGTGACGGCTGCATCCAGCTGGAGCATAGTCATCGTTTCTATAAGCAAAGGGTGGAATAGCACGTTTTCCGTTCTCAGGAAAGAGATTAGAAAACTTTGATTGAAATAAAGTAGAGAGAATTCACTGTACGTAACAATTTTATCGATAAATGTCCCAAATATCTGGCCGATAATTGTACCAGAACTATCCCCACTACTGCGGGTGTATACCCCGTGAGGGGCCATGAAGCTCGAGAGCCCTCTGTCGCCGAGCAGTGTCACATAATACAGGTCGAGTATATCGGTGAGACCACTACTGATCCAATGACAAAACTTCTTTATTTTTTATGATTTTTTTATGGAACTTTTACCAACATATTTGCAGCATTTTTCTAATGAAAATAATACCAAATATGATATAATTCTGATAATATTTAATTGTGTAATGAACGATAAAAGTTTCGGACGCAATGAGTCGAAGGCCTTTGAACTGTGCCGGCGGCAGCGACTTTCCGCGTCTCTTTCTTTCCAATACGGTGTTCTTCCTTGCGCCCGAAACTTTCATCATCCATTATATAAGTAAATATAATCGCAATTATATCTTATTTGGTATCATGTTCAATAGAAAAATGCCGAGAATGTGTTGGTGAAAGTTCCATAAAAAATAGTAAAAAATAAAGAAGTTTTGTCATTGGATTAGTAGTGGTTTCGCACCGATATACTCGACCCGTATTGTGTTACACTTCTCGGCGACCGAGAACCTAAGCGATAATTGTCTCCGGCTCGCCCCGTGTTGTGGACAGTTATCGATAAAATACTGTATCATACTTTCGGAGTTATTGTAGGTGGCAATAGTTAGTGCCTCACCCTATATATACGCATATTTTTCGATCTATGTTCTTTGAATTGGCATGCGCGATAACTAAAAACCATTTGTAAACATTTATATTTAGTTTTTTATTTATAATATTTACAACATAAACTATGTGGCCGAAAAAAGTAAACTTTCCTTGCAATCCCCAGAATTTTTCCAAATTTCCATATTTTCCTTTCAAAATTGGTTCAATCACAGCATTAGGATTAATGGTGGTCTCACACCGATATAACCAACCCATATTATGTTACACTTCTCGGTGACCGAGGCCTCTCGAGCTTCGCAGTCCTTTTCTACGTTCTGCAAGAGTCAAAGAATAGTATACCTATAATTGTCCCTGACCGGACCCGTGATTGGGACATTTATCGATAAAATACTGTACATATTTCTCTTAATCCTCACCATTTACGACTTTGGAAGTCAGTGTGTTACATATGAGGGAATGCGTCTTAACCTACGCTTACATGTGTGTTGCGAATTAACAATAATTGTTTAATAGTTTTTCAAGTAAAAAAAGGAGTGGGTGGAGTTTTTGCAACCCGCTCCGTGTAGTGCCAATCGGTACGTGCGTGCAGAAAACGGTGCGTGTGAACGCGTGCTACGTGTCGCGATAGACAAAGGATTCTAAATCGGAAATCTTCCTCGTTGCGTGGAAGTACAAGAGTGGGGGGCGGATGACGGAGCGCGACACCACAAGGTGACCACGTTACACTTGGTAATTAGCGGCAATTATGCTGTATTCGATTGTCACTCATAGATAGCGTGACAGATGTCAATACACCGTCTCGCTCAACTAGCTCGTGCCGTGGTGCGAGGACCGTCATCCGCCTCCTTGCCGGAATTCTTCCAGAATCTCGAACAATGTGACATTAAGAAACATATAGTATTCCATTAAAAAAACTGAAGGTCACCTTGGTTTCCTGAAAAGTAACGTAAGTATAAAAAATTGTCATAGGTCAGAGGTCAGCAAGAAGTGCTCGTTTCGGCCGATTCTATAGGACAATGCCTCCTTTTCCCGGCCGCGCGTCTCGCTTTCCGGGGCGGCCCAAGATCTCGAGACAGCTCAGACTCGTACCGCATGAACTGAGCGTGGCGCATTAGGGCGACACCAGTGTCAATAGGTTTCCACATTGCCGAGGAGCTACTATTGTCAATGCGTTTTTTGGAGGCAGTGGTGTCCTGACATAGGTCATCGTGTTGCCACTAAAATACACTTTAAATTCTTCCTCTTTCATTTTTTTAAAATATAAACTCTGTACGAAGAAAACGCTGGTCTAGTTTACCGCAAACACCCTGTATATCCAGACATTACTATACATGTCTGCTGAGGAATAATACTTGGTTTTGTATCTCCGTGCCCCGGATGTGGGTTGTACGATTCGCTGTGTTGGTCGTACTCTCTTGATTTCCTGTTCCCTCATTTCCGGTTACTCTTCTGTATCTGTACACTGTGGTGGTAAGGCACGCGGTAAAAGGACGCTAAGACGTGAATGGTGTAATAAACATTATAGTACAGTTATTGTGAACAGTTCCTAACCTGTGATAAACATCCACCAATCCTAACAATTTCCGTGCTCATTTTTATTTTCATGGTACAGTATTTAATCGATAACTGTCACAAGCACGGGTCCGGCCAGTGGCACTTCGTGTTCAGGTATACTATTCTTTGACTTGTGTCGAACGTAGAAAAGGACAGCGAAACTCGAGAGGTCCCGGTCGCCGAGGAATGTAACATAATACGGGGCGAGTATGTTGGTGTGAAAGCAACACCTAACCCAGTAACAAAACTTCTTTATTTTCTATTATTTTTTTATGGAACCTTCTCCAACATATTCGTGTCATTTTTCTAATGAAAATGATACCAAATAAGATATAATTGCGATGATATTTACTTGTTTAATGGACGATGAAAGTTTCTGGCGCAAGGAAGAACAGCGTATTGGAAAGAAAGAGACGCGGAAAGTCGCTGCCGCCGGCACAGTTCAAAGGCTTCGACTCTTTGCGTCCGAAACTTTTATCGTTCATTACACAATTAAATATTATCAGAATTATATCATATTTGGTATTATTTTCATTAGAAAAATGCTGCAAATATGTTGGTAAAAGTTGCATAAAAAAATCATAAGAAATAAAGAAGTTTTATCATTGGATCAGTAGTGGTCTCACCGATATACTCGACCCGTATTATGTGACACTGCTCGGCGACAGAGGGCTCTCGAGCTTCGTGGCCCCTCACGGGGTATACACCCGCAGTAGTGGGGATAGTTCTGGGACAATTATCGGCCAGATACTTGGGACATTTATCGATAAAATTGTTACGTACAGTGAATTCTCTCTACTTTATTTCAATCAGAGTTTTCTAATCTCTTTCCTGAGAACGGAAAACGGCCTATTCCACCCTTTGCTTATAGAAACGATGACTATGCTCCAGCTGGATTCAGCCGTCACAAAGCATGATTCACAACAGGGACAGTTCCACAAGATTCTCTAATATGGAAATCTTGAGAGCATCCCCACTTAGATTTCACAGTATATATACCCTCGAATTTTAACCCTCTGGGGCAGTGCTTAAAGTACAAACGGGCTATACACGTCCTTACGCTGAATCTCGTTTTGAAGTTGGTTTTATTTAGTGAGATCGGGCCTGGAGGGATTTTTCAACCCCACGAGGTTATTTGTTTCTCACGCGTTAGTTGTAAGATCAGTCGTGAATTATCCGTCGCGGAATAAGAGTCGAAACTATCAGTCGGAGAATAAGAGTCGTAGAGTGACAGTTGCGAAGTAGAATCCATAGTTACAACATCTCTATTATACAGTCCATTATATTCAGTTTATATTAAAGTTATCCGAAATCCAATTATCTATTACTTATTTACCTCTCTTTGAGGCGTGTTTCTCAGCGGCTCACTAATTATTGTTTGAGCACTGACACGACACAACAGGGCCTAGTCACCCTTTCGAATCAAGTAACCTTATACATTCCGCGAGTACGGTATTAATTTATCTTGGCATAATTATTCAACCTCTCCGTGTTCCCCGCATCGCCAGTGATACCAAATAAGTTATAATTGCGATGATATTTACTTGTTTAATGGACGATGAAAGTTTCTGGCGCAAGGAAGAACAGCGTATTGGAAAGAAAGAGACGCGGAAAGTCGCTGCCGCCAGCACAGTTCAAAGGCTTCGACTCTTTGCGTCCGAAACTTTTATCGTCCATTACACAATTAAATATTATCAGAATTATATCATATTGGTATTATTTTCATTAGAAAAATGCTGCAAATATGTTGGTAAAAGTTCCATAAAAAAATCATAAGAAATAAAGAAGTTTTGTCATTGGATCAGTAGTGGTCTCACCGATATACTCGACCCGTATTATGTTACACTTCTCGGGGACCAAACCCTCTCGAGCTTCACGCCCCCCCCCCCCCCCACGGAAGTGGGGATTTTTTTGCGACACTTCTTGTTCAGAATTTTGTGACACTTATCGATTAAATCTTGTATAAAGCCAACTTTAAATCTTCCACATAGGTAGACATTAGACCGAAATCTGTTCTACGAGTTCCCCTATTTACAGATGTGGCCGCCACCGCACGTTAACGTGAGCATACATAGTTACATGAATGCGATCTTTGACTATGTGGTCATAGAATTGAATCGTGGGTAGAGGAATACTACTGAAATGACTTTAACCCCTTACTGTCGACCTCAATGCATAGCGTATACCGCATAGAGTACTCCATATGTCGTCTATTATTGTAGCCGCGTACTATAGGTTCCTGGAGATGTAGCTGTGCCGCACCATTGCCCGGCGGGTGATTTATAGACCGCTCCGAGAGCTTATTAATACGCATTAAACGAAACCACTCCTGAGATTTTATCGGTACAAGTTCGGGAAGAGCAACGCGTTCCCATGAAGAGTTTTCCTTACCCGAGGCGGAGTTGCTCGGGACCAATAATGATCGATTTCCACCCACCGATGCAAATTGAACTGAAGTTTCTGTAATGTAATCGTCGTACATCAAGATCGTCGAAATCCTATTATCAAATGGGAACTCCTGCAGGCGTAACAAATAAAATTGAAAAACAAGGAAAGAAAGAAATATCGATCACTCAATGAAATTGCTTCACCACAGATAATGAATTTTTATGCGCGGTGTATAAGAGTTGGGTTACAACAGTTTTACCAATTAGCCGGTTAATTGTCGATTTGTAACAGTACTCGCTGGATTAACACCAGCAAAATGAGAAAATATATTAACAAATGGTGCAGGCGGATCAGTGGAAATAATTTATTGCGAAAGAGCAATTTTTACCGATTTACCAATCCTACTACATTACGCTCTGAAATGCCGGAATTATTATATAGAATACAATTTCGGAAGAAACGATTATATCGATTGTTTACAAGGGTCACAATAATATTGTAACAGACCTGTCTGTTACGCGCCCCCTCGTATCTCAAACGCGACCGAATCCCCGCGCCCCGCCGCGAGAGGGCCGCGACCACGATTATCGCGGCACGTTTTCTCGCCGCTAGGAATTAGACCTAACGCGAATATAAACCCTCGCGAAAATGAAAAGAATACCTTACCCGTCCTCTGAACCTCTCAAGACATTCCGAAGCATTTACACGAACACCATCACCGACGCACACCGAATTAATAAAAGTAAGTGCTCCGCACCTCACCGCACCGTCCTGACACGAACAGGGAGTACACTATTCCCCTCCTCACCTATCGCACCGATCAGGGAGTACCTTGCTCGTCTCCCTCCCAAACCACCTCCGAGCGGGGCGTCCCCCGCTCTCCGACTACCGCGACGCCGAACAGGAATGACCCTGTTCTTCCCAGTGATGGGAATGTTGGCGCTTTTCACGCGCATGCGCGGCAATTTTAGCCTCGGTCAAGCACGAAAATCGGGTACCTTGGTCGCCCCTCTAATTTCGCAAAATTTATTATGATTTGATTTTGAAAAATGAATGTACAACATGTGTACGTATATATATATATATATATATACATATATATATATATACATATATATAAACACATATATATATACATATATATATATAAACACATATATATACATATATATATAAACACATATATATATATATATATAAACACACATATATATATACATATATATATATATATAAACACATATATACACATATATATATATATATACATATATATATATATATATAAACACATATATACACATATATATATATATATATATATAAACACATATATATACATATATATATATAAACACATATATATACATATATATATAAACACATATATATACATATATATATATATATATATATATAAACACACACATATATATACATATATATATAAACACATATATATACATATATATATATATATAAACACACACATATATATACATATATATATATAAACACACATAGATATATATATATACATATATATATAAACACACATATATATATATATATATATATATATATATATATATATATGTATATATATGTATTAAAGAGTAAAATATACATACGTACATAGAATATATAATATATAAATATATAATATTTATGTATCTATGTACGATATAATATAACTTACTCTTCTTCATCATCTTGGGAATAGGAAGGGAAGGATACTAAAATAACTTTAAACGAAATATATAATAACAAACCCACTACTTTCGCACCAATAGTACCCCACAAACTTCGGATGTAGCTTCGGTGCTGCCGAAACTCGCGCATGCGCGTGAAAAACGCCAACATTCCCATCACTGGTTCTTCCCCCCACCGAATGTCTCCGAGCAGGGCGTCCCCTGCTCTCCGACCACCGCGACTCCGCTATTTCCACCAGGTCCGCACCGATCCTCCGCGACGCGGACATCGATACCGTGAACGGCGACTCGTTTATTAACTAAACCAGCACGTCGTCGAAACCGAACTATCGTCACCCCGATAATCCGAACCGTTACAATATTTAGGTCACTTTATTCGACAAGATTAACCAAATTAAAAAACATAAATAAAAAAATAATGCGAAGGGATACAATGCATCCAATGGAAATAATTCCTCATCGTAAACTTTCTATTATATTATTTCATACTGGGATTTACGCAGGAACAAAAGGAAAATGTATATTCTGTCAATTGCAGGAATAACGGAAACTAAATTAACGTGACCAAATCCATAGTAAATATTGTACAGGGTGTAAAGAAATTATATGTCGCGGCTACCATAGGATGATTCTACACCAGGCATGCCCAGGAATAGCTCACTTGGACGCGTTTTCGAGGGAGACGCCTACTTTTCCCGACCGCGCGTCTCGCTCTCCGTGGCGGCCGTAGTTCTCCGAGCGCTTCAGGCTCGTACCTACCGCTTGCGGTATGTATTGCATGTGGCGCTTTGGGGCGACTCTCATACATATAGGTTTCCACATCATCCATGAGGTACTATGGTCAGTGCGTTTTTTTTGTCAGTATTCGGATGGCAAAATTTCTTAAAATGGAATACTTCGATTCACTTAAAGTTTTGAAGCATGCTTTCCTATTTGTCAGTAAAATTTTGACAGTATAATAAAAACTATTTTCCAAATTTATTTTTTCGAAATGACTCGAACGTGCCGAACGGATCCGTATTCGCAGATCCGTGTACACTGTACACGTATTCGTAGTAGCAGATCCGTGTACACGGATCCATATTCCAGATCCGTGTTCACGGATCCGTCTACACGGATCCTTAAATTCGCACTACACGGTTCACGTACCCCGTGTATTTATATACACGTGAAATAGGGATCTCTGATTTTTATGTTCCGGATTTCGGTTTCGGTTTCGGTTCTTTAGACTTCAGAACGTATAATATGTCCCGTATCGGTCTCATATCGGTTTTGTAGTTCTACAACTGATATTTTTTGATTTTGTATCGGCTATACACGGTATCTCAAAATTCCTTCAACGTCCGGAAATAAGAGGTTCCTGAGGTCATTTGATGCTACATTTACCTTTGCAAAAATGGCGTCCGCGGTTATGTTAAGGGGTTATTAACGAAAACCAAGGACCAATCAGAGCGCGGCTACAGAGTCCGACTCGGCGACACGTCTCGCATAGCGTGGCGTCGCCGTTGGCCGAGCCCGAATCACTCCGCTGTAGCTGCGCTCTGATTGGTCCGTGTTTTTCGTTAACACTAGATTTACGGGACCCGTCAATTTGACGGATTTCAAATTTTGAAATGAAATACCCCAAAAACCATAACATTAATTTGAACCATTTTGCATCGTAAATTAATCACTTCATCCAAAGAACATATACACACAATTATTTTTTCCTAAAGCTTTCTAATCTTTGAAATTTCTATGTAGTATACCTATCTCTACGAAACCCGTCAAATTGACGGGCTAGCTTATTTCATAAACAATCCTTATATGTTTGCTTCGTTCGTCAAATAGTAAATATAAGAATAAAAGTAAAGTCTTTATTTTCTCCTCCTCTAATTCGTTATATCAATCGCGTCTCGATAATGGAAACTAAAGCGGATTGTATGGCCTGAGTGTTTATTTGGGTCTTCAACGAAATCGCTTATGCCTATTGCCGATGAGACCTCTAAAGCAAGAGCGATCTTCAGTATGATTGCTGCAGTGGCAGTGTAAGAACGTTTTTCAAAGACAGTGTGCAAAAGTTTCAGTCATTGTAGACAGTCTTCGCTTATTGTAAGTATTTATAGGGTAATTGAATTTGGGCACAGTATTTTTTTATTTTGACCAATCCCCCTTTTCTAGCGATCATAAGTAAATCCAGGAGATATAATAAAATATTGAACAAAATTGTCAACATCTCTGAAGATTGTTCTGAGGGTACCTCCGAAGAAGATCAGTATGAATTAGACCAAAGCGAAGCTGACAGTGCAAGTTCTGAGTATATTGAAAGTGGAGAGTTAGAAGGATACCCTATAAAGTTAATATTATTGTTACCATTTCCGTGATAGTTTAAAAAATATAGAATTTTTACTTATTAATTATGTATTTAAACGTGAAGCCTAATATTGTTCAATTCAGACTTAATTAGAATAAATCGATTTTTTAAAGAAAATGCGTATTTTCGATTACCCGCCAATTTGACGGGTGCTTGTAGAGGTAGGTATATAAGAAACGCCCGTAAACCTAGTGTTAATAACTCATAAACTGTTGTGTCGTGTCAGTGCTCAAGCAGTATTAGTGAGCCGCTGAGATACACACCTCAAAGAGAAGTAAATAAATAACAAGATAATTGGATTTCCGGATAACTTTAATATAAAACTGAATATAGTGGACTGTATAATAGAGAGATGATGTAACTATCGATTCTACTTCGCAACTCTCTTACAACTTACGCACGAGAAATAAAGAAGGCTCGTGGGGGTGAAAAACTTCCTCCACAAAATGTAACATAGTGGAGGGCCCAGCCAATGATATTATTATTTGGGAGGCTACGAGTGATCCTCCAAAAGAAGGGCAACGCCCATAGACAAAATACGTTACGACGAATGTCGCCAAACAGACAACACTCGCTTTCCCGTGATTTCACCGGAAATCATACTTTAGGCTTTGGGCCACAGGCCCCCCTTGGCGCTAAGCGTGGGCCTACGCCACGTCAAGTGCCATTGAGAGCGGTACGGCTGGGCTGACTTTCCCATGGTCAACTGATAGTTTCCAGACGTACCCGGGTCATAAAACGATAAATTCTTCCAAGAGTTAGAGGAACCCTTCGACAATGGCACTTGTACAAAATCGGCCGTGGCGTCGACCCAAACCGAAATACGAGCCTGGCGATAATATGCACGTCTCAACATAAACTGTTAAGGCTTCGAAAACAGTTCGATTTACTACCTAGCGACGGAGGATTTTTAGTATACATGCAATTTAGTTTTTAAGCCAAAACAGATGTACGTCGGACTAGGACCCCGAAGATTACTTTACGATTTCCAGTTGACACCCACGTGCATCTCGGGTCTCCTAGCCTTCGAGCAATAAAACAATAAACTTGTACAGCGCCAGGTAAACAGCGGTAAGGCGAGCGAGCCACCCTAACGGGCCTTGCCGTCAGGAACCCCCCACAATGAAAATTCGCCAGTTTCCTCTCTCCTTGGGCCCGTCCACAGCGGCCATCTTCTACCCCCACAAGGCTTGTAGTGGGTGGTAACAAGCAAATTCGAAAAGGGCATGGCTCAATGATCTCAGCAATCTCCTATTTCCGAATGTTGAAGGAATTTTAAGACACCCTGTATAGCCGATGCAGAACCAAAAAATATCAGTTGCAGAACTGCGAAACCGATATGATACCGATACGGGACATATTATAGGTTCTGAAGTCTGAAGAACCGAAACCGAAACCGAAATCCAGAACCTAAAAGTAACAGTTTTAGAACCGTTATAATATCGGTTCTCAAGAACCGTAACCGTAACCGAATAAGCGAGAACCGATATTCTCATAACAGTTATAACATTTTTTCAATTCTTGTAACTGTTTCAAGAACTGGAATCGATATCATAACTGTTTTCAACCTCTAATGGGACAACGGGGGCCATAGTATGCCGTCAATTTTTTTGTTGCTACGTGGAGTCGCTTCACAGATATAAAGGTCACCTTGCTTTTTTTAAATGGAGCGGCCAACCTTTTGTAGCATGAATTGATAGAGTATCAAATTTTGAGTACAAAAGTGTTGACCTTCATATGTCCTAAACCTACGAGTTAACGATATATTTACGAAAGTCTGATCCGCGTAAAGTCGCGTAAAAAGACCAATGTCAAAGTGAAAGGTTAGATATGGCTTTAGTTTACGGTTTGTGCGGTGAAAATGCAACAAGAACCAAAATTGCTTACGCTGAGAAATATCCTGGCCGAAATCACCCATCACGGGGTAACAACCAAAGAAGCGTTTTTCGACTTTTTCATACACATAGATTTCATTCCTATCATGTATCGCTTCGTCAAAAGTTACATGGCACAGATTTTGATAATCGTGTGAAATGTTGTCAGCGGTTCCTGAATCAGATACATAATAGTGTTTTTGTTTCGTGCGGTACACTTGGCAATCGAATAATTGAACCATATTTTATTGACGGAAAGTAACAGGCCAGAAATATTCAACTTTTTTAACACAAAAATTGCCAACTTTATGAGAAAATGTACCATTAAATGTCCGTTCAATAATATGGTATTAACATGATGGTTGCCCTATACATTCTGCAGGGCAGACAAGGAAAGTTCTACAAGGCCAATTTACTAATGGGTGGATTTTTCATTGTGAAAATCACGAAAATCGTAGAGGATAGCATCGAAGTGAAAGCACGTGACATTTTGGTAAACATTGTCAGATAAACACCGCCGTATTTGCGTATCACCCGGAAACATTGGTCTTTCAACGAGACTTTACGTAGATGAAACTTCCGTTAATATCTCGCTAACTATTAGGTCTAGGGTGTATAAAGGTCAACACTTTCATACTCAGAATTTGATACCTTATCGATTTATGGTACAACAAAATAGGTCATTCCATTTAAAAAAATTAATGTGACCTTTACATCTCGGAAGCAACTCCACTTAACAAGAAAAGATTAACACCATACGACGACCTCTATTATCGAATACAACTTTTATTTCGAAAACTTTTCCACTAATATCGTACTTTCTGAGTTATTCTAGGTGGCAATAGTTAATACCTCAACCTGTAGATGGAAGCGACTTGTTCGATGAAATTAGAATATTTTATGACATATTCAGTGAAAATTCGTCGTGTACAACAACAATGCAATGTTTAAATGTGCAACATAAAATTGTTAAAATGTTAACATTAAGCATGTTAAATCTCTAAATTAAAATTGATAAAATATTATCGATGTACTACTACGTCTCGGTGAAGATTATACAATTTGGTGTTATAATATATTGAAAATTAGTTGTGCGAAAAATTAAGTCACAAAGATATAATTAATGATTTTGCACAAAGCAAAGCAAGAAAAGTAAACTTTATGAAATAATTGTACTTCACTAAATTTTGAAATAATAAACATATAAGATACAAGTCATTGTTTTGTTAAGGTATACTCAATTGTCAACTCATTAGTGTTATCAACACCTGAAAACTTTCTAATTCTATTAGCATATGTAAGGATAAATTTTCGGCCAAGCTTGACTGGAAAGTTATGACTAAATTGCGAAATACATGCAGTTTTCAATTTTTGTAGACAAGTTTCAAGATAGTGGAAACAAATTAAATTTTATTTTCAATGGTAACAGCCTTTGTACATCCAAAATAAATAAAAGACATGGTAGATAACGTTGTATTTTATATTGTAGCATTGATTGAAAATTGCCTATTGAAAGATCCAGAAAATTATGTAAGAATTTCTATACGTTTGCAGATCCTTTTTGGTTGCGAAAAACGAGGAGTAATAACGACACCATCAAATTGGCTGGTGACTGCGAGACAAATTGTACACAGTATTGACACGGACGCTAATACTAAGAACGGGGAACGAGTTTTAAGAAAGTATAATCACTTAATGAGAAGAAAATTCCAGAAGAATTCGTATTTGCTGCAATTTGCAGGAAACAATATATCGATAAAGAAAAAATGTAGAGTCATATTTACGAACGAGATAGATTCAGTGTACAACTTAGTAAGGTGAACCTTATTGCCTTAATTATTATTATCATTTGAGGCAGAAGTAACAAATTTTGCAACGACGCTTGATTTGCAACAAAGGCGCGACTCAAAGTGTTAATTTAAAAATAAAAACGGAGAGAGGTACACGGGTATCCCGGTTATTGAACAAGGTAGTGAATTTTGGATATTGACATAAAGAGTTTGTTAAGGTATACTCAATTGTCAACTCATTAGTGTTATCAACACCTGAAAACTTTCTAATTCTATTAGCATATGTAAGGATAAATTTTTGGCCAAGCTTGACTGGAAAGTTATGACTAAATTGCGAACTATATGTAGTTTTCAATTTTTGTAGACAAGTTTCAAGATAGTGGAAATAAATTTAATTTAATTTTCAATGGTAACAGCCTTTGTACATCCAAAATAAATAAAAGACATGGCAGATAACGTTGTATTTTATATTGTAGCATTTATTGAAGATTTTCATACGGCATAAATGCATAAAGATCCGCAGTCTAGTCATGAGCTACAGAGGTAGCTTACCCAGTCCTTACCCAGGCCTGTTTTTCATCAGATATCTTTAATATTAGGGGCGGCTCTGAGTTTATGTACAACTGAGAAGCGTAGATTATATGCTTGTGCTAACATTTTTTCCGGTTTGTGTACTATTAAATTTATATTTGCATTCATAAATTGTTATTGAAGTGAACAACATTGAGCATGTTACACATACAGCGATGCCAAAAACTAGGGATAAACTTCCGAAAAGACCATACCACCGATTTTTTTTATACTCTAAATTCTTACGTATTTTAACATGCTGATTACGAATATGATAGTGAAAATTTGCGCAAATGTTATTTTCATAGCGGAAACCATGAAAAAACCATAAAAATCGTAGTTTTGTCCATTTATTTCCGTAAATATTAGGAATTTTGAAAAACACTTCAAATAAAAGTTGACGAAACACATTTTATGTTCTACTAATTTTTGTCATAAACACAATAGTTTTTGAGAAAAACGATATTAAATTAAACTCCATATAATTCATTCAACACAAATCGAGTTTTATTGTTAATTTCATTAGTTAATACTAGAAACGGATACAGCAAAGCTCCACCCTCGCCCACGTGTTACCTGTATCATTGGATTTTTAACTTTCTACGCATAGCGAGATCCACCCTCTGCGGGAAGCTTCATCCCCAAAAGGAATAACCTAACCTTACCTAACCTAAACCTAAACCTAAACCTAAACTTAAACATTAAGTTAAACGACTGTTCGTTATAGAAGAAATGAAACAACTTCATATAAACTAAAAAATAAACCCTCCGGCCCCCCCACTTGCACCCCCCGTGTGTGTGTATGTGTTTTATTCTACATGGATATTTATGATACTTCGATAACATATGTAAAGGACATTAAAATCGGGAGTGGCTCCGTATAAGTCAATAATTACCTATCATTTTTCTCAGAAAGTATTATCTTTATGACAAAAATTAATACGACATAAAATGTGTATTTTGATGAGGTCTACAACTTTCATCTGAAGTATTTTTCAAAATTCCCATTACGGAAATAAATCGAAAAAGCTGATTTATATGGTTCTTTTTCATGGTTTCCGCTATGAAAATAACATTTGCGTCAATTGTCACTATCATATTCGTAATCAGCACGTCAAAATACGTAAGAATCCAGAGTATTAAAAAAATCGGAGGTATGGTCTTTTCGGAAGTACACCCCATCATAATATTATATTGTATAATAAAATATACCAAACATTGATCATTCTCGATGTACGAAAATGCTTGATAATATCGATGTTCCGATCTTCCCGATATATGTACTCGCACCGTGTCACATTACGCCCAAATTTATTTCAAGTCGATCGCTTTATGCGAGCCGATCGCTTTCGTGCGAGTCCTCAGCCCCGCTTGGTCAATCGATCCGAGCCAGGCTCGGCTCGCTTCATTCGAGTACTTGCACAACTAACGAGTACAACGCTTATTTTGAAAACGAAATTTTAGTTAATGTTAAACAATTTTTTTGAAAAATTGCTTTTGCCAGATAATTGTTTAAACTATGTGTAATAAACCACACAACTGGTACACTCCTAAGCGGTAAATTATAGGTGGAGAAATTACGTAACTGTTACACTAACAAAAAAACTTATGCACCTACTATTTGGTAATGTAAAATAGTTTGGATATTATTCCGGAAGGCACCGGTGGCCGATCGGTATGAAATTTGGAGCACGTCATGAAGAATGTGGAAGGACCTCGAATATAAAATTTTAACTTCGGGAATTCACCCGTTTAAAAGATACAGATAATTTAGTGGAAGCCGCTCAATCACTGTGATCGTTTGCTTCGGATATGTCATCGTATTGTGTCACAAATTTGTTTAAATAGACAGTCGTCTATTGTTTTGGGGGAGGGCCTGCCGCCCCCCAAGGCCCTTCCAGCCAAGGGAGCTAACCCTGACCAACATTGATTAGTCTTTCAGCACGCGCCACGATACGACTCGAATTGTCTCACATTTCCCTAAGCATCGCGTTTCCAACGGAAAAAACATAAACAGATCACACCACATCATCACTCATGATACACACATGCATACATATCCCTCAGGCATGCTTACATTGTTGCTAAATATAGCGTCCAAAGCATCAAAAACCTATTACGACGGATTTATAATTGAGAACCCGTATCTTTTAAACGCATAAATTGCCGAAACTAAAATTGTATATCTGAGATCCTTCCCTATCCCTCATAATACCCACAAAGATTCATCTCGATCGGCCACCGGTGCCTTCGGAAGTACAGCCAAAAGTTTTTTTTATAAAGATCGAACGAAATAACGCAACGTGAGAGTTCGTGCTATTCGATTCGAGCACCGGCCCGATTCGATTCGATGATCGCCTCAAAGGGATGAATACACAAGATTGTGCCGGATGCGTGTTGCAAGATATTACTATTACGTGTTTCTTGTTAGAGCTGGGTAAAATACTATTTCAAATAGTACATCGTAAACAGCCGATTTTGTTTGAAATTATACGTTCACATATAAAAATAAAATATTTCATTTGTTAGGAAAAGTTTTTAAAACAGTAGATAAAATAGTATAGTGTTTGAAGGATTTTAAAATAGTGAGAATTTTATTCGAATTATATTATTTATTTTAATATATTTTTTAAGTGTTGTTACGAGCCTGGGCCAAGCGGTAGCGCGCGTGGCCGGCGAGTGGTGTATGGTTTAAAGAGGAATATGGTTTTAATTGTTAGTAAGGTGCACGGACGAACCTGATGCGAAATCAGGGAGCCGTTAGGATGTTTGAGAGACTTCGTGGACGAACCGGATGCGAAATCGGGGAGCCGCTGGGAGGTACACGCGCAGACGAACCCGTTGCGAAATCGGGTAGCTGTTGGGAGGTTGGAAGACGCGCAGACGAACCCGATGCGAAATCGGGGAGCTGCTAGGAGGTGGAATAAAAGCACAGATGAACCCGATGCGAAATCGGGGAGCTGCTAGGATACGGACTCACCTGATGCGAAATCAGGGAGCCGCATAGGTTGGATAACAGTTTGGGTTCCTGATACAAGATCAGGTAGCTCCTAGGATATGTTAGTAACGGCCTCGTAACTGTAATATTATAAATTAATTGATACAACCCGAGCGGTAAGATTGTAATATGTGGGAACGGTCAACTAAGAATTACTGGATCTGAATGGTGGCTTAAAATCAATTGTTACTCAAAATTACCTTGGACTAAATTGTAAATATACAATGTAATAACAGAGAACTGGCTCTGTTACAACTGTTAGTGTCGCGATAAGAATTGAGTGTGTAAGAAAATGTTATGTAGTTACCTAAGTACTACTGCCTGCTGGATGACGCACTGGCGATGCGGGGAACACAGAGAGGTTGAATAATTATGCCAAGATAGATTAATAACGTACTCGCGGAATCTATAAGGTTACTTGATTCGAAAGGGTGACTAGGCCCGATCTCACTAAATAAACCCAACTCCAAAACGAGATTCAGCGTAACGACGTGTACAGCCCGTTTGTACTTTAAGCACTGCCCCAGAGGGTTAAAATACAGTGGGGATCCTCTCAAGATTTCCATATTGGGGAATCTTGTGGAACTGCCCATGTTGTGAATCATGCTTTGTGACGGCTGCATCCAGATGGAGCAGTCATCGTTTCTATAAGCAAATTGGTGGAACAGGGCGTTTTCCGTTTTCAGGAAAAAAATTAGAATACTCTGATTGAAATAAAGCAGATAGAATTCTCTGTACGTAACAACATAACGACTTTGTTAGTAAAAAGAGTAAAACAAGTAAATATCATCGCAATTATATCTTATTTGGTATCAGTGGCGATGCGGGGAACACGGAGAGGTTGAATAATTATGCCAAGATAAATTAATACCGTACTCGCGGAATGTATAAGGTTACTTGATTCGAAAGGGTGACTAGGCCCTGTTGTGTCGTGTCAGTGCTCAAACAATAATTAGTGAGCCGCTGAGAAACACGCCTCAAAGAGAGGTAAATAAGTAATAGATAATTGGATTTCGGATAACTTTAATATAAACTGAATATAATGGACTGTATAATAGAGATGTTGTAACTATGGATTCTACTTCGCAACTGTCACTCTACGACTCTTATTCTCCGACTGATAGTTTCGACTCTTATTCTGCGACGGATAATTCACGACTGATCTTACAACTAACGCGTGAGAAACAAATAACCTCGTGGGGTTGAAAAATCCCTCCAGGCCCGATCTCACTAAATACAACCAACTCCAAAACGAGATTCAGCGTAACGACGGGTATAGCCCGTTTGTACTTTAAGCACTGCCCGAAGGTTAAACTTCGAGTGTTTATATACTGTAAAATCTAAGTGGAGATGCTCTCAAGATTTCCATATTAGGGAATCTTGTGCAACTGTCCCTGTACTGAATCATGCTTTGTGCTGGCTGCATCCAGCTGGAGCATAGTCATCGTTTCTATAAGCAAAGGGTGGAATAGGGCATTTTTCGTTCTCAGGAAAGCGGTTAGAAAACTCTGGTTGAAATAAAGCAGAGATAATTCTCTGTATGTAACAGTATGAACTTCTTTAGGCGCACCGCATACAGAATTTTTGCTGGCTGGTGAACGAGTCTGATTCGTCAGCGTCACGCGTCAGGTCACTCAGCTAAACTCGGCGTCAAGCTCGGCTAAACTCGGCTCTGCCACGATCCGAGATGAATCGCTCGTTCGGGTAAACTCGGGGGAGTCAAGTTTAGCCGAGTGAACGAGAAACAGACACCTGTGCGTCGCTGTTGTGCTCTGCTATGTTTAGTTTTTGAAGTGAACACTTTTTAAATGAATACCGCGCACAGAATTTTTACTGGTTGCTGGGAAGTGACTAACTGCTACATTTTTTCAACCATTTTGTTGTTCATAACTTTATTAGAAAACAAAATTGTATAACGGAAATTGTAAAACGAAAAATTAACTTTGGAATAACGCAGGAAATATCACATTCTTAATTCTCTCAACACACGGTTTGAACTGAATCCGAAATCGAAATTCACAACAGAATATACAGGGTGTTTCGTCTAAAACAGGACACCTAAATATCACCTCTGAAAATACAAAAGATGTTTCTAACGTAATCTAAATGGTTTCAAAAGACGAATTAGATGGAAGAATCGTTTTTTATAAATTGTAATTTTTCAATTGTCTTTTCAAGGTCACTCGTGTTTTTTTACATATATACACACATTTCTCGTTGTTGTATGTTATAGCAAACATTATTGTGCATTCATCCATGTTTAATAGCACGACCTTGAAATGACCGTGAACTTTAAAATTTGCTAATTAATGCAGAACTTACTTTCAGCGACATTTCAGACTTCAACGGTAACAGAAATTCGACCATGAACTTGAACTTGTAAATAATCACATTTATTACTGCAATAAATGTTTGAAATGATGTCCTTCAGTTGTGATACATTTCGTGAGGCGAAAAACGACAGATTGTACAGATCTTTCGATGATTTTAGGTTTCATATCAGCTCATGCAGCAATTATTCGTTCCTTCATATTTTCTGGCGTCGTGGACTGCTCTTGATAAACCGTAACCTTCAATGTCCCCCATGTTACGAGCCAGGACCGCGAGCTGCACGCGTGGCCGATGAAGGATTGTTATCCTGCGGATATGGTCCCAATTTGTTAGTTAAGGTACGCGGACGAACCCAATGCTAAATTGGGGAGCCGCTAGGATTATAGACAGCGAGGACGAACCCGATGCTTAATCGGGGAGCCTCTAGGATCGGAATCAAGCGCAGACGAACTTGATGAGTAATCAGGGAGCTGCTAGAATGGTGAGTCTCGTGAACGAACAAAATGCGAAATTGGATAGTCACTAGAAGCGACGCGCAGACGAACTCGATGCGTAATCGGGGAGCTGCTGGGAGGTTGGATGAGAACACAGACGAACCTGATGCGTAATCAGGGAGCTGTTAGGAAGCAGACCACGGACTTAAGGAGTGTGCATTATGCTGCGTGGGTGAGGCGAAAGGCGGAAGGGGTATCAACTTGTCGGCCATCTTGGATGGCAAACACTGCGGTGCGCTCTATAGGCAGTGTTGGGATATGGTGCAAGATTTCACGCGCATGCGCGGCGATTTCAGCCTCCGTAAAGTAAGATTCTCGATAAAATGGGGTACCTTGAGCACACAGCAGAATTTTAAAAAATTGGTATGATTTGATTCTGAAAAATGAGTATACAACATGTGTATTTGTGTATATTTTGTAACTCGTAGAACACGTCCTGAAGTCTTTTTGTCCGGAATAGATTGTTTCGAGACATTCCGGCCAATATAACTGTCTCAGGGCTCCACTACCTCTGTCATCATGATATAGATACATTACTGTTTTGGCTGCGCATGCGCGTGAAATCTTGCACTATATCACAACGCTATCTATAGGCAACTTTAAATACTAGTTGCGCGAATTTGCAATGCAATCATGCGGGAAATAGATAAACATAATTTATTTATAAATTTATATTGGAGCCGAATGTGCAATATTTTATATATATACAGATATATATATATATATATATATATATACAGATATATATATATATATATATATATATATATATATATATATATATATATTGTCACGCGCGTTGCTTTCGGCCGCGATCGGCTTCGGCACCGGCACCGGGTTTTTACAGGCCTTTCGACCGGGCTACGGGCGGCCGCGCGAGCCGTAGTCCACCCGGGACAAAACGGTTTCTCTCAGGCTTACGAGATCGGCAAAATTACCGGTTCGGTCTATTTCTCGGGCGCCAGACACACGAGGTGTCACGCAAAATTCGGCAACGCGAAATAAGCCTGAGAGAACCGGCCTGAGTGAATAGCTCGAGAGCGCGGGCACAGGGTTCTACGCGGAGGGACGTGAGGCGTTCCCCGCGGCGGGAATGGATCTCAGGAAAATTACAGATGCAATTTAGCGGCTATCAGGTCTTTTATTCAACATCGAGATTCTACAGGCGCGGGTTCAACCCGCGGCGGTCATGATAGCCGAACGCGTCACAAATGATATCGCGGCGGATATTCGGCACGCACGCGTTTCCTCTCCCTGACTCTGTCCGGCAAACCGGCAAAGAAATCTGCGGCGGATTCGAACCGCCCGCGGTCTTGACTCTACGAACTATCGGCAGCGTAGCGCGAGCGTTACGGCACGACCATTTCTTCCGCGTTTCCGCGATCCTACCGCGGCGTCCCACGCGGAGACGTCTCTATTGTCGCGCGGTCACTTCTCGCCAATAAAACCCGTACGCGGCCTCGCGATCGTCCCGATCGCGATATCTAAGCGGCGTACGGTCGCCAAAATATATCGTACACGCGGCCACGCGTCCCTAATCTCGGCGCGATTTTCCGGCGGCGCGTACAATTCGCCAAAAACGCGACGCTATCCCGGACCACGCCAAATCGTTACCGAGCCCTCATGAAACGAAATCGCTAACAATTTACGGAGGTAGCTTACCGTCGGCAGCAATGTTCACCTGAGCCCCTCGTGGTCGGCAGCAACGATACAACACTCGCGGTTATAAAGTACAATCGAAGACGCTACGATAACCTTCGCCAAAAGCCAACGACAGAGTGACCGACGGTCGATCGTCGACGACTCGGTAACGGGGGAGCAAGGCGTCCCCCACTTCCCTAAGGATCGGTTCCCGGCCCTACGGTCTTTATCGGGGATCGGCGCATTTTCCGCGAATCTTGCTGGATCTTCCGGACGAGGTGCGGGACGGTGCGAGCCGCTCCGGATCGGACTTCTGGCCATTCCTCCGGGCTAGGCGGCAGCGAGGGGGAGACGATGGTCGCTCCTGCTCGGCCAAATCCCTCGTTGGCGCCTCCGGGTTGTTCGGCCCGTGTTCGCCCTATCCCTCGCAGTCCTCGTCGCGGTCCGCTTTCTTCGGGCCTCCCTATTGGCGGCTGTGCCCTCGGGTACTCCGTCAGCGAGGAGAGAGTTGATGAACCCGGGCCCTTGGACCCGGGCTCCGGTCCTGTGGAATCACGCCGCGCCGAAGTGGCGCGACGCTCAAATCGTGAAATGGGTGACCAATCCGATGCGGATCGTCTCCCGGAGAATCGCTCACGATGACCGAGTTCTTATCGGTCTAGCCAGAGGGCGGTCCGGTCCTCGGGAAAGCGTTCGGAGGGACGTAGGCAACACTTGCCACGTCACAATATATATATATATATATATATATATATATATATATATATATACAAATACACTTGTTATGCATTCATTTTTCAGAATCAAATCATATCAATGTTCCCGCAACGTTATATAGATGGCAACACTAGTTTTGCCATCCAACATGGCCGCAGTCTACCATTCCTCCCCGCTCGCGGCACGACCCCTCTTACCCATAAACCCACTTTATGCTCAGTCCTTTAAGTCCGTGAAGCAGACGAACCCAATGCGAAAACGGGGAGCTGCTAGGATGGGGACGAACCTGGTGCGTAATCAGGGAACCGCTAGGATGTTGTAGTGAGCCTCGTAACTAGTATAATTTAATTGATATAATCCCAGCGGTTAGATTGTATCGTGTGGGGTCGTTCAACTATTTGGTTAAGGATTTTAGGATAATTATGGGTTTCGTGATTTGCACGAATTTACCAATTAACACAAATATATTCTAATATTTAGAGTGTGTAATACAATTGGAATTGTCTCTAATAAATATTGGAATTGAAAGAAGATTATATTACCTATGGATGCACAATGTTGACGCACAGGCAGTGCGGGGTCTCGGAGTATCTTTTGAGTATGCCAGATAGATAGATACCGAACAACGCGGAATTCTATGAGGTTTTTACTTTTGATCCGAAGGGGAACTTTAACCCGATCTCACTAATAAAGTCGACTCTACGAGATGCAGCACGACGTTATATGATTCGTAACTACGTTAGTACTAGCCCGCGAGAGTAAACATGTAAGAATTTATATACCCCAAAAATGAGTGGCTGTGGCCTGTTCATTACGTGGAAACGCGTTAGCCAGAATCTCATTTTTGGTAACTTTCCATTAAAATCGGGTCAGAGTTCATTCTTCGTTAAAAGGGTTAATTATGATACGAAATGTTATCTAGGACGCTTCCTGCCAGAGACGATATTGAAGGGATTCTCGTGAGAAAGTCGAACGGAAATTCGTTCTCTAACCGTAACACCCATAAGAAAAAGTCAGGTGGGGTGAGATTGGGTGAACGAGCCGGCCATGACACAAGTCCATTGCATCCAATACAACGATTTGGGAATTTTTCGTTGAGGACACGTGTTGCAATATGGGAAAAGTGTGCTGGACACCCATCGTGTTGATACCATAATACTAGACAGTCACTAAATGGTACATTTTCTAATAAACCTGGTAGAATATGTTCTAAAAATTCAGCATACTTCTGCCCAGTTTGGGTACCGTTGATAAAATACAGCTCAATTATCCTATTATTTAGAATACCACACCAGAAATTTATGGTCCATGGTCTCTGCTTATCGAGTTGTCTAAACCATCGTGGATTTCCAACCGACCAATAATGCATGTTCTTGAGGTTTACCTGACCATGATTTGTAAAGGATGCTTCATCCGTAAACAATACTGTTTGGAAAAACATTTCATCACTTTCATATTTCCGTATACCCCATTTAGAGAAGTGTACGCGGTTTTCAAAGTATCTTCCATGGAGCTCTTGGTGAAGAGATAAATGGAAAGGATGAAATTTTTATGAATGAAGAATCTGGAATATGCTTGTCACACTAATACCGGTTTCACGTCCAAGTTGCCTTATGCTAACATGCGAGTTTAGATTAACTTTAGCGATGATATTGTTCACATTTGCTTCATGAGTAACAGTCTTGCGTCTCACACGAATGTTTCTGTTGACACTACCAGTCTCACAAAATGTTTTAACAATGCTTGAGTATGCCGAGCGTGATGGACAAGAACGTTCTGGAAATCTGTCTTTGTAAATTCGTATTGCTTCTCTTAGACACTCTCGAGCTTCACCGTAAATTAAAACTATTTGAATTTTCACCTGTTCGGAATAACGCATTATGGATCGCTTGTCGATACACTGAGAAATCTAGCAGTGAGCAAACTCTTAAATACATATCTCTCTCACTCTCTATGTACACAGAGGAATAATACAATGTGTTTATTTACAAGTTCAAGTTCATGGTCGAATTTCTGTTACCGTTGAAGTCTGAAATGTCGCTGAAAGTAAGTTCTGCATTAATTAGCAAATTTTAGAGTTCACGGTCATTTCAAGGTCGTGCTATTAAACATGGATGAATGCACAATAATGTTTGCTATAACATACAACAACGAAAAATATGTGTATATATGTAAAAAAACACGAGTGACCTTGAAAAAACGATTAAAAAATTACGATTTATAAAAAACGATTCTTCCATCTGATTCGACTTTTGAAACCATTTAGATTGCGTTAGAAACATTTCTGTGTATTTTCAGAGATAGAGGAGATATTTAGGTGTCCTGTTTTAGACGAAACACCCTGTATACAGGGTGTCCCAAAAATGTCTGAGTTCCTTTAAAGGGGAGATTCCTGAGGCCATTTGAAGCGACATTTTCCTTTGCAAAAATGGCCGTTTCGGCTTTGTTAAGGAGTTATTAACGAAAAACACGGACCAATCAGAGCGCGACCTAGAGGCGTGTTGGCAGAGACGGCCGCGCGCGACAGAAGTCGAGCGATGGTGATACACCGCGGTCGAAAGCAAGGAACAAACAAGAGAAGAAAATTTTTCGAGTCCTATGTCGGATAGTTCAAATTTGAATATGTTGTAGTCTTTAGTAGCCTATGAAGGAATCTCGAAGAATTTTTCGAAATCTTAAAAACTGTTGGTTTTACAGACGTGTAAAGAATTTTTTTTCATTAAATTATAACACTAGAATGTATATATCACTAATTACACTAGAATATCTATTGAAAATATTTCAATTTGGAAAAAATGGTTTTTTCACCATTTACTTTGCAAATGTTTTAAACAAATCCAATTTTCCTATAGCCGGGACTGTTTTAAAAATTCGAAAAAAACGTGGTGACAGCTTCAAGTCTCCTCTTTACGGACCTATTCTTTAAAAGGCAGGCGCTTTAAAATTGACGGAATTAGAATTATTTAAAACGAACGCTGCACCGCGATATTACGGAGGCGCGCGACCCCGAAGGCGCGCGGCACAAACAGCACCGCACACTCTAACACCGTCAATAGGTACTGATAAAACTGACTCTTCACTTTTTAGTTATGAATGTTAAAAACTGAGAAAACCTTGCTTACCTTGGTTCTAGTGTTAGTTCTAGTGTTATAATTTAATGAAAAAAAGTTCTTTACACGTCTGTAAAACCAACATTTTTTAAGGTTTCGAAAAATCCTTCGAGATTCCTTCATAGGCTACTAAAGACTACAACATATTCAAATTTGAACTATCCTACATAGGACTCGAAAAATTTTCTTCTCTTATTTGTTCCTTGCTTTCGACCGCGGTGTATCACCATCGCTCGACTTCTGTCGCGCGCGGCCGTCTCTGCCAACACGCCTCTAGGTCGCGCTCTGATTGGTCCGTGTTTTTCGTTAATAACACCTTAACAAAGCCGAAACGGCCATTTTTGCAAAGGAAAATGTCGCTTCAAATGGCCTCAGGAACCTCCCCTTTAAAGGAACTCAGACATTTTTGGGACACCCTGTATACAACCCCATTGTATATACAACATATGGAGGACCGGTATGCTCGGTTGTCAATACAGTATTGCAGGTGTACAATATTTTACACTAAAGTGTCTACAAATGGATTGCTCGAAGAACCACCTGTATTTATAAGGTATGCTAAGTGGTGAAAACAATGAACTACACCGCGACAATACTATAAGACATCATGTAAAACCTTGTAATTTTATATGGAAAGAAAGAATTTCACCTATTTACGTACAGTGTGTTATTGTACATCAGGAGACGTTTTTCAGCGCAGTGTTTACTGATATTCATAAGAATTACAAAGTTACATCGAAATACCACGTATTAGACGCGACAAAACTATAAGACAATTGTTACCAAGAAGAATGTTAGAAGTTATAAATTGTAAAGGTGGCACCACACATTATTAATAAATAATAGAAATAAACTCTACGCATTATTCTTTTTACACAAAACGCAATTGTATTATAGTTTTATCGCGGCTAATACGAGGTATTTCGATGTAGCTTTGCAATTCTTATAAATATCAGTAAACACTTTGCGTTGAAACACGAATCCTGATGTAAACGATAACACACTGTACGTAAAGAGGGGAAATTCTTTCTTTTAATACGGAATTACATGGTTTTATATGGTGTTTTATAGTATTGTCGCGGAGTGTACCATCGTCTCACAAAAAATTATCAAAATCGAAGTCGGACACTTGGGATCTTTCCCTTGTAAGTTGCGTCACCGAACCTATTGATGGTCTCTGGCCCTAGGCTACATCCCAATTTGATTCCGTAACGACCGCCCTCGGAGACCGGGATAGTTCTTGAACTTCCCCAGGTTGGTTCCACACCAACCACGCACATAGGATCCCTCCCTCGGCAGAGTGAGATGGCAACAGGACCGCGATAGTGGAGTCAATACTGGAAGTCCGATGTAATGAAAAGTTTTTGTCCTTCCGTCGTCTCCGGGTTGTTCGGTCCGTGTGTGGCAGACCCTTTTTCTTGATCCGCGCGCGGGACTTTTTATGGTGGCCAGAATATCGCGACAGGGTGGTCACACTAAGCGAGGCGTCGATAGGTGTTCTAGAAAAGGTGTGGTTGTGCAGTTGGCATATTCCTGAAACTCGGCCATACTCGGCGCGTGCAATTTGTAGAGCTATCGATCGATAATCGATACGGAATTTCCACGGAAAGCGCTCTCGACTCCTCCAAGCGCCCCTTGCGATCTGCTGTTAAGAACGAAAAAGTGACGTCACAAAATTTGAATCGTCACACATTATTACACAATCTTGTAACGGCGTACCAATATTTGAGTATTCGCGTGCAAGCCATGAACGATGAAAAAGTGTTTAAATGACTTCTGAATGTTTAAAATCGGAGGCGGTTGGTGAATGTCATTGAAATGGCTCGATGACTTTTTGGAGGTGACGCAGCGCGCGATTGTTCGACAACGTTGAAGAATCATACTTTATTAATAGTGATGAAATGGGGGCCGACGACACGCGTTCCAATTGTACCTGATTTCATCTACGCTGATTTTTATAAAATATTGATCGTGGTGCTCGTGAACAGTCACCGCGCCGCGGCGAATCGGAAATAACGAACCGAGGACCTGTCCGCAACATAACAACGGGCCGCGTTGAAATGAAATAAATTCTGCGTGACGGTATTTGGGTTGAGATGGAAAATTTTTTTTCCACTCGTGAAAAAGTTGCGCATAGCGAGACACCGTGCTTCTGTATGTTGCCGACCCTCGAAAAGTCGGTGGCCTCTGACGTGCGTACAGATTACTAAATGAGTGTACAAACTAACTTCGCCGACCCCACCCCGTTGTCCCTACCCCTCCCCCCGGTCACCAGGTCTCTGTTACGCTATCCATTGGTTAAATTCACTGCTGGAAATGTTTGGGACAAGTGGAAGTCATTGGCAACCTAAGTGAAGGCATATTGTTTTGATTTAATTGACGGCCGAATGTGTTGGTTGATGCGACCCACTACCCGCGTCCCGGAAATAATAATGTGTCAAAATCAGGCCGATAGTCGGCGTCGCCAGTTTCCGCATAACCTGATATTACACGCGCTAAAACTATCACACCCGCGCAAGTGTTCCCGCTTGTTTAACAATGCTTTACCATTGACCACCTGCTTGCTCAACTGGAATAATAATGCCAATTGAAATGAAACAAATGTAATATAATTGTTCACGTAACAATACGCGCTCGCATTAATAACGGACCATTATTTCCGCGCAAACGAAAACAATTCGACGAGGAATAGATGCTGGTTTTACAACTACAGCTGCCTCGGAATTAAAAGTTAACGACCGCAGTTTTGCGGGGGAAATGCATACGATTACAGTACTGGACAAAATTATATGACACCTATGTATACTGTGAGTCAAAACGATAACATATCATGCATGTTTTAAAGTTTTTATTCGTAAGAACTAGTGAAAATACAATATGACTAGTTTTGGGTGTACATCCGAAAAGACCATACCTCCGATTTTTTTAATACTCTGGATTCTTACGTATTTTGACGTGCTGATTACGAATGTGATAGTGACAATTGACGCAAATGTTATCTTCATAGCCGAAGCCATGAAAAAAAACCATAAAAATCATAGCTTTTTCGATTTATTTCCGTAATGGGAATTTTGAAAAATACTTCAGATAAAAGTTGTAGAACTCATCAAAATACATATTTTATGTCGTATTGATTTTTGTCATAAAGATAATACTTTCTGAGAAAAATGATAGGTAATTATTGACTTATACGGAGCCCCTCCCCCAAAACAATAGACGACTGTCTATTTAAACAAAAATTGGGACACAATACGATGACATATCCGAAGCAAACGATCACAGTGATTGAGCGGCTTCCACACAATTTTAGTTTCGGCAATTTATGCGTTTAAAAGATACGGGTTCTCAATTATAAATCCGTCGTAATAGGTTTTTGATGCTTTGGACGCTATATTTAGCAACAATGTAAGCATGCCTGAGGGATATGTATGCATGTGTGTATCATGAGTGATGATGTGGTGTGATCTGTTTATGTTTTTTCCGTTGGAAACGCGATGCTTAGGGAAATGTGAGACAATTCGAGTCGTATCGTGGCGCGTGCTGAAAGACTAATCAGTGTTGGTCAGGGTTAGCTCCCTTGGCTGGAAGGGCCTTGGGGGGCGGCAGCCCCTCCCCCAAAACAATAGACGACTGTCTATTTAAACAAATTTGTGACACAATACGATGACATATCCGAAGCAAACGATCACAGTGATTGAGCGGCTTCCACTAAATTATCTGTATCTTTTAAACGGGTGAATTCCCGAAGTTAAAATTTTATATTCGAGGTCCTTCCACATTCTTCATGACGTGCTCCAAATTTCATACCGATCGGCCACCGGTGCCTTCCGGAATAATATCCAAACTATTTTACATTACCAAATAGTAGGTGCATAAGTTTTTTTGTTAGTGTAACAGTTACGTAATTTCTCCACCTATAATTTACCGCTTAGGAGTGTACCAGTTGTGTGGTTTATTACACATAGTTTAAACAATTATCTGGCAAAAGCAATTTTTCAAAAAAATTGTTTAACATTAACTAAAATTTCGTTTTCAAAATAAGCGTTGTACTCGTTAGTTGTGCAAGTACTCGAATGAAGCGAGCCGAGCCTGGCTCGGATCGATTGACCAAGCCGGGCTGAGGACTCGCACGAAAGCGATCGGCTCGCATAAAGCGATCGACTTGAAATAAATTTGGGCGTAATGTGACACGGTGCGAGTACATATATCGGGAAGATCGGAACATCGATATTATCAAGCATTTTCGTACATCGAGAATGATCAATGTTTGGGATATTTTATTATACAATATAATATTATGATGGGGTGTACTTCCGAAAAGACCATACCTCCGATTTTTTTAATACTCTGGATTCTTACGTATTTTGACGTGCTGATTACGAATGTGATAGTGACAATTGACGCAAATGTTATCTTCATAGCCGAAGCCATGAAAAAAACCATAAAAATCATAGCTTTTTCGATTTATTTCCGTAATGGGAATTTTGAAAAATACTTCAGATAAAAGTTGTAGAACTCATCAAAATACATATTTTATGTCGTATTGATTTTTGTCATAAAGATAATACTTTCTGAGAAAAATGATAGGTAATTATTGACTTATACGGAGCCACTCCCGATTTTAATGTCCTTTACATATGTTATCGAAGTATGAAAAATATCCATGTAGAATAGAACACACACGAGGGGGGGGGGGTGCAAGTGGTGGGGCCGAAGGGTTTATTTTTTAGTTTATATGAGGTTGTTTCATTTCTTCTACAACGAGCAGTCGTTTAACTTAATGTTTAAGTTTAGGTTAGGTAAGGTTAGGTTATTCTTTTTGGGGATGAAGTTCCCGCAGAGGGTGGATCTCGGTATGCGTAGAAAGTTAAAAATCCAATGATACAGGGAACACGTGGGCGAGGGAGGAGCTTTGCTTATCCTTTTCTAGTATTAACTAATGAAATTAACAATAAAACTTGATTTGTGTTGAATGAGTTATATGGAGTTTTGAACGTTTAATATCGTTTTTCTCAAAAACTATTGTCTTTATGACAAAAGTCAATAGGACATAAAATGTGTTGTGACGTTGCTTCTTTTCCAGCGCGTTTTCCGCGGACGAAACGAGATGCAACTCGGGGATTTTACAGGTGCCTCGGCCGGCCGTACGGACGAGGTCCTCCCGGCACAAAACGCGATTCGAAAAGTCGATAGCGATACGAATGACCGATGTTCGGGCGCCACGTATCTCGAGCTACGTTACGCGATTCGCTAAGGGTCAAAGGTTCGGACGCAGGAAGGACGGGGACGGCCCTTACGGCAGAGCGGATCTCGCAGGTCAAGAAATGACAATTCGATTTGTCTCGAGATTAATTTAATCGGTGTCAAGCGTTATAATTTTGGCGGCCACGTGGCCGCGACCCGAGAGCCCGCGCTCTTCGTACAAGTTCAGCGAAAGGGTGGACGTTCGCAGCGCGGGTTTGTCAATTCTTTAAATATCGCGAGAATACGGTAGTTCGGTATTGCGATCGAGGAAATCGATACTATTGCTCGCGCACGCAGATGGACGGCGCAATTACAATTTGACTGTCGTGTCGATTCCCGGAACGGAACGGAGAGAGAGCGTGCGACGGCACGCGATCTTTGTTCTCGCTCGCTCGCGCGAGCACGCTATACCCGTCGTCGCGATTTTACGCGACCGAGATCGATTGACGGTTTACTCTAACGCCACGAAAATTACACTCACTTTTCCGACGCGACTCCTCCGAGGAAAACTTCCGTTACGTGATGAAATACGATTCAGGCTCAAAACGCCGGCAAATGGCCTGAGCAGCGAACACGAGGCGAGATGCGTCTCGACCCGCACGAACTCGAGGACGATACGAGAAGCGGATCGACCTTATGCGAAATTCTCAAAAAAAACACATTCACGAAATTAAAAAGGGAAGGATCTTTGGTTGACTTACCGTTTTCGGGAGCTGGTATATCCTGGCTCGGTGCACGAGATGCTATGCACTTTACGAATTCTACGTTACGATAGGCGACACGACAGTGATCCTTCGCGAGTTCGGCAACGAGGATCTACCCGGCGATCCCCACCCTACTCATTATTCGGAATGCCTAATTGGTCGGTCTCGCACGCAAAATCATTAGTTTTGTGGGTCTCCGACGGATGGCCCTTGGCCTTAGGCAACATCCGGATTTGCCATAACGATCGCCGTGTGGCGACCGGGGTGTCCAAGACAAACCCAGGATGCTTCCACACCACCCACGCGTATGGAACCCCTTCCTGCGGGATGAGACGACTTCAAGGCCTTTTAGGTGGAGTTCCCCAGGAGGAAAGTCCGATGTTAGTGGAGTTCTAGGCTTGAGCCGTCTCCAGGTTGTTCGGCCCGTGTGTGTTGGCGATCCTTTTCTTCACCAGTGCACTGGACGTTTTCGGTAATTCACGAGAAGAGAACCCACGAAGGGAGCCGCCTTAGGCTTCCTGAGAGGGCTGGTGGTGCACGGGGCACGTCCTGAAACTTGCCGTACTCGGCGCGCGCGGTTTGAATTAGCCGCCGATCGGTAATTAACGCGGAATTTCCTCGGGGAGCGCTCTCGAAATTCGCGACTGTCGATTCGGTACGCTAGATGGCGGTCCGGTCCATTCGAAATGCCGTTTCGGCCGCACAAAATAATGGAAAAGTGACGTCGCAAAATCTGCAACGTCACAGTGTATTTCGATGAGACCTATAACTTTTATTTGAAGTATTTTTCAAAATTACCATTATTTACGGAAATAACTGGAAAAAACCGTGATTTTTATTGTTTTCTACATGGTTTCCGCTATGAAAATAACATTTGCGCCAATTTTCACTATCATATTCGTAATCAGCACGTCAAAATACGTAAGAATCTAGAGCATAAAAAAATCGGAGGTATGGTCTTTTCGGAAGTTTATCCTTATGATGATAGTAAAATGAATATGATGTTGACTAATGTGGATTCAGGCTTTGTATAACTCGTATTGAAAATAGTTATGCAATAACAACTATTTCTTAGATTTATGTAAATAACTAGATATGATCTGCATACAACACTATCTTCTTCATTTTTATTTGTACAAACCTACTCATCTCAAGGGTGTACAAACATCGGTGGTATTAACTTGGACTAAGGAGTGAATCTACACTCTGGTTCAGTATACACTCGTCAAAAGATGTCGCAAAATTCTTTATAATGTTCAACATTAACGTTGAATTGAGTTAAATAGCTTATAAAATGAATGTATACAGGGTGGTTCACTAGATATTACCACCTTGATTTTCGTCGTTATTATTATTTGTAGCGAAGAATGTTTGTATAAGATGAATGGTTTCGAGAGATACATACTTTGGTGTTGTGAGTTATTTTTGTGGGTGGACGCGTAGAGGAGATATGAAGGTCATCATTGTTTTGTTTAAATGGGATCGTATGTTGTTTCCTGCACCGATCGATGAAACTTCACATTCTCTGCAAAAATGTATTAACCTATTAAAATCGAAAAACCATTAGTTAAGAAGACACTTTATTTTTAGTGTTGTTACGAAATCACAACACTCTTGATAATGTTACGAATTCAGGGTTTACAATCTCAAATAGACGATATGAAAGACACTGGTGGTGCCCATATTGAAGCTGGAAGACAGCCACAATTATTAAGACGGATTCGTGAAAATGGTATTGTCTTGTGGACCCGCCGAAGGAATAGAAGCTTATGAAACATTTGTAAGTATACCTTACATTAGTATTTTATCATGTAGGATTAATATTCTTATCGTTAACAATGTATATGTATACGGATTTTATTTCATAGTTTGCAAATTCAAATGTATAATCTGAATGAGCAGGGTGACATTCACATGGTTCCAGCATAACAACGAATGTCTCTTTAAATTTCGTTTGTCTCGAGGCACTCACACGGTCATGTTCTGTCTCATCGATACCGCCGGGTGGACTGTAGTAGTAGGCCTTTGTCTATACGTATAACTCCACACAATCAACTTTAGTAAAAACTTTAACAGCTTATATCTCAATAACTATTTGTTTGCGACATATGGCTCCCTTCAAACTTTTTTTCTTCTCGAGGAGTAGAAGGCGTTGATGTAAAAAAACTTTAACAACAATTTACTTTGTTATAAACAATTTTGCGGCAAGTTTCTCTTACAAATGTTCACCGATCCAGAGGTGTAGATTCAACCCTAGGACGGATGACCATTACTTTTTATACACCCTGTACCTAATACGATCAATATACATACAGGGTGTTCGACTACAGGTGGGAGAATACTTAGGAAGTGGTCCTCCATGACAATATATGTTGTCAATGAATGAACGGAGAATAAAAAAAATACGATTTCGGTTTCGCTATTTAGTTATTAACGATTAAAAATCCGTCTATCTCGTTAAAATCCAGAGCACTTCTAATATCCGCCCTATGGAATTACCGAAGATACACCAGATGTGTAGATTCACCCCTAGGACGGATGACCATTACTTTTTATACTGTACCCTGTACTTTTAAGTAGACTGGAGGCGTTATGAAGATTTCAAGGTCACCTTGATTTTTTTAACGGAGTGACCTATTTTTTGTACCAGAAATCGATACAGTATCAAATTCTGTGTAAAAATGTGTTGACCCTCATACGTCATAATCCTAACAGTTAACGAGATCGTATTAACAAAATAATTATCAAGTACCTACTACCTTCTACAATAGTGGAACAGTACCTGCTGCCGTATCTTCTACAATGCTGAACTATAAACGTTAGGAAAGCGTTTATAGTAAGTATGCTATGCTATGAATCGAGAACATTTCTGTTCATAAACTTTGACATGTGAACGCGTTGTATTGATGTTGAGGGGCATCAGTTCGAGCACCTACTTTAGCTTCCAGGTAGTAGGTACGTACTGAAAATTATTTCGGCAATATCTCGTCAACTTAAAGGTTTAGGACATATGAGGGTCGACACATATTTACTCATAATTTGATACCCCAACGATCTGTGGTAAAAAAAAATAGGTTATTCCACTAGAAAAATCAAGGTGACCTTGACATCTCTGAAACGCCTCCAACCACAAAAATAGAAAGTACCTAATAAGATGTGCCCGGCGATGCCATTTAAATTCAGCGTCTCAAAGGTTTCATAAAGTCTACCGTCAAGTCATTCTTTGAGGTGATCAAGCTATCTGAGACACCCTGTATATCGATAGCACTGTAAAGGTACCGTTGGAGCAAAAGGCCTCTCGACTTGCGTTTGTTTTTATTTCTCAGAATGCGACACTACAAAAGGCAAATTGAAAAGGAACTTCATCGATCGTGGACATGCCTGTGTCTTTATCACCATCGGGTCACCATTTCGCCAAGGTAGGGAGCCGTGGACTTGCCATAGTCTTGTCCGATTGGAAGAAATTACAGTGAAAAATTTTTCAGTAGATATATTCCTTGATTATCCATGATTACCCATATTCATTGAATAAAAGTTTTTCACTAGACACGATTGAACAGCACAGAAGATAAACGAAGACTGAATTCCCTCGGGGAGATTAGAAAACTCTCAGCTTCATTGTTTATGTTGCATACCCCACGGACATCACCTGTTCATTAATTTATAGGATAGGTATTGATATTTGGTCCCCTCAGGGATTCAAATCCATTTTACCATTCTCCCCCTTCTTCCACTTTGTCCACTCTCACCTAACGCTAATGCTCAAGCCTATTTCAGCCTACTTTTCAGCGGGACCTACTGTTTATATTACGGTGGGTTCCGAACCACCAATGGTCAACGACGCAGTATAATATCACATAGAAGAATATTTCCATTGGTGACGGCGGTGGGATTTGAACTCACGACCACATTGTTTGTAGTCGCGCGCTCTTTCCACTGAGCCACTGCGCGCCCCTGTTCATTAATTTATACATAAACTACATTTCTTTCAAAGAAATTTCATAGTTTATTTTTGGACATTTGATCCGCTAAATATGCCATCGGTCCCGCTCTACGGCGCGACAGATAATAACAAGCGTGCCGCGTAAAGGTCGGGTAAGGGTCTCTGCACACCCATCCGGGACGGGCCCCGGAGAGTTTTTTTACATAGCTTTGGTATAGGCAGGGCTCTCCGGGATGTCTGATCCAGTGTGATACCGATTCTTTCCTCGCGCGACGGAAGGGCCATAATTCTTGCACTTTCGAGCGCGCGTTGACAGTTCCCTCTGTGCATAGCACAAAAACTGTTTCCAGGGACCCCACACCTCCTTAAAGTAAACTATCTAAACTAACTAGCTAAATCCCGGTCCGGCCCGTCCCGGATGGGTGTGCAGAGACCCTTAAGGTGGATTTATACATCCGTGCGGGTTTTTTTTTTACATAGGTTTGGGTCTAGAGAAAAGTCCGACCGAGTTTTCGCTTTCACGTCGACCAATTTTTCAGAATGCCCCGTCCGGGCCATTATCTCGACGTCTGAGCATTTCCAGATGGCCTTTCGGGAGCGCGTTGACAGTTCCCTGCTGTGCATGGCCCCAAAAAAAAGATGTTTTCAGGAGTTTCACAGCTCCTTATGTAAACTATCCGTATCTCTCCTCTAAGACATCGTGGAAATAGGAAATTTTCCTGTCCCTTGGTGGAAAAGAATGTTACACATTCTGATATTATGCGTAAATTGCATATGTGTTGTAAAAACGAGAATAACAATTATTTTTTTAATTCAGTTATTTTTATCATTTAATTCACATTCCATGTAAAGTCGGATCATTTTTACATACAGACACCGTTGTGACGCCTACGCGTGTTCTCGGATGAAAGGATTTCAAAGCCGAGATCGCGGGATCTTATTAGGGTCCAAAATATAACCTTTCCAATCTGCTACCTTCCGGATGGGCAAGGTGTTGAAAGATCGGACGGGATTTGCTAAATCTATGGGTTCGATGGATGGCCAGTCTTAGGCTTAGGTATTATGACTATGGACTAGAATGGAAATTATGAATAGGTGGAGAGCTATCTTGACTTATGACCATAACTAACATTTATTCTTCAAAACGCTTTGTATGCGGCACAGGTACATTTAAGATGTTATGGTCGAATATTCGTATAACAAGTTTAAAGACGTTATCAAATGTAATACTATTATCTACGTAACTCAACAGTAAAATAGTGCGTGTATTGGATGGTACGATTTAGATGTTCGGCGATAATAACGATTCTAAAAGAACGTCGCACGGCTGTATAGAGGCCGGCGCACATAATATCACAAGTTGTTCAACCGATACATTCAAGGAATAGCACTATGAGAAACAACTGATCGATTCGGATCGGAACTACGCTCTGATGATTATGAGCAAGTGATTTAACCGATAGTGAAATATCAATTGGCGAGCGTCGCCACGAGGACGAAGCCGGCGAGGTTTCCCGAAACGACTACGCGTTACCGGTCGCCTCGTGGTACGCGATCCGCCATGTTATTATACATGCGTTCCGAGTCGATCACCAGTATCACGTCACAATTATAAAATATATATATATATATATATATATATATATATATATATATATATATATATGAATAGTATCACGGTCTTAAATGGTAACGGAAGATAACTCACCCGACGTGTAGTGTTTATTCAATCACAGGTTAGTTTATGTTACTGTTCAAATGCTGGTTGGTTCTATAGGAATGGTAAAATATGGTTAATACACTCGCTCCCGAACCTCGTTCGCGCCTAATGCTAATAAAATCTATAATATATAACTAGTCACTAATAGGTTCACAATTCAATTGATTCGATTACAACTTAACCTACAACCAAGCGAAGCTTGATTGGCAAATTTAATTATGCGTTTAAAATGTTTTACGTAGAACAAAGACTTTTCGCCAGTGCGAGAGAAAGGTAACCCTATTCTAACGACTTGAACGAAACTCTGCTTTATGCGCTCCACGGACCTAACGACTCGTACCTCACGATTATTCGTCGATAAGTGACGCGTCTTCGCGCTCGTTTCGGCAGGCACGGTTCCTGGTCTCGCTCCCCACTTAGCGTCTTAACCAATTAGATTCGAATATGTCATTCGGACGGTTAGGCGTGTTTTCTCTCTTGATCCATTCGCTCACTCTCTCGCTCTCATACCGCGCTCTCGGTTAACTCTCTTACTCCTTACTATGCCTTTACCAGCGGACGAGGAACAGTCTGTTGTTGTTGCCGTTATTGCCCTTGAAAAGGCTCGGCATGCTTGGCTAGGTTACCCGAAACGACTACGCGTTACCAGGCATGCCGAACAATTACCCAACAATAACGCTCGTCGTCCTATGGCAAAACACGGTTTCGAATTAACGACTGGTTTTTCGTTATTACAATAATATCGTAAGGTGACGGGAAGGAGATCGTCATTCCTATACCTAAAGCTATCTCCATGTATATATGTATGATTACGTACAATGTCGTGTGGGACGGCGTTGGTTTCAAGAAGGGTATTTGTTACTTTAAATACATTCTCGCGATAAAAATAAAGACTCTAACTTCGTCAAAGGCAATGCTGTGTTCGATTAGGATAAATCCGAAACGGCTACGCGTTGTCGAACAGCAGCATGCCGACGGAACAACAAATAATTTTGAATCTTTCAGGCTCGGCTGTGGCCGATTAGGATTTCCGAAACGACTACGCGTTGTCGTCCACAGCGTCACCTTGATCTAAGCCGAAATGTAAAGATTATGTTACGGATCGTAACACCGTCACAGTTTGCTACTTTGGAGAATTTGTACGAAAACGACATACCTCCAGAAAATAATTTATATCACGGTTATAATTAAAAATAGAAACATTTTCTTCTTTTTAATTATCATCGCAAAATACTGTTATTCTTCTTAAATAATTTATGTCATCATTTCTTAATACAAAAATATTAGAAATATCTTTGATTTGCCAAAACAAATTCAACGATACATCATAACGTCTATTTATGTCAAGATTAAAAAAATTGAAAATTTTCAAATTCGTTGCGCGCCCTTTTGCGAAAAAAATAGGGTCCACCCTAATGTATACATACGGTATACATAAAATACTGAAAGTTGTATTTTTAAACCTTTCGAATGTGAGTCTGTATTGAAAATTTAAGAAGCATGTTTCACAGACTTGTGTCGATTAAAAACATTTTATAAATATCATCGAAATCGGTTGATGCGGAAAAATCTGACAGATGAAAATCGCGAGAAACTGCAATTTTTCCCACCTTTCAATTTTTAATATTACATAATATACTCTTAAAACTCAGAAAAGATTGGTATAACTTAGTTTTTCATGGGAAAAACACCGAAAAAATTGGTTTTGATTTTTTTCAACTATGACGCACCAGTCTCAGGAATTTGAAAACAAATGAGCATATTACTTATGATGGTATCTTATTGCTAAATTAAAGTTGTAGGTGTGCTCTTTCATCTTCTATATGAAATCTGCATCTTTTCAATTTTTTTCATGTTTTTCATGTCTTAAAACCAAAATTTACAACGTCCACGACGAACTTCGAATAGTACTACTTTACACTCGACGTCGATAGAAAAAACATCGGTGAAATAACGTTTTAAATCATACATTTATAATGTTTTTTCTGCCTTGGTGTAGCTACACCACGGACAAAGCACGGCGAGAGATTGCTCGCTGAGCAACTTGTCCGGGATCACGTCAGATATCTCAGTGGTTCTACCTTAGGTATCCCATGCGGGGTTGAGGGGTGCGGAAAGTGCTCGGGTTTCGGTAGCAAGCGTGACGATTTCAAAAGACACCGCCGTCTCGAGTGGTCTAGGCCCCGCACGGCTATGTATAATATAGCCGTCCGTGCAGCCCTGATCCCGCACGGCTGTATAAATCGACCTTTATACGGAGCCGTCCGATATCGGACCCGTTTTTGGAGTGTTTATACATTTCCATCCGAACTTTGCGGTAACTTGAGAAGCGTTCAAGATGCTCGAACAAAGGCCACGTGCCGAAGATCGTGTCATTTGCTACCCTAACCGCAGGGGTTCCGAGAACCTTTTACACCACTCTATAGCTCGGAAGATGCCTATGCTAGAGTCGGACGACTGGCCGCAAAATATTTTCCTCGAGGATATGCTGTCCGATCGCTGGCGGCACGAAGGCAGAATATATAACGTTTATTTAAAAACTATTAACTGGAACTTTTCAGAGTTCATCGTGCTAATAGCCGGGGAATACCATGCTAAGGAATATAAACGTTATAACAAAAAAAATAACAATTTCTTACTATGGTAACGAATAAAAAGAATATCATTTGACAAACTGTACTAAACAACTCCGGTGGAGGTTCAGAACGTTCTGGTTCGTTCAGTACGTTGCCGTCCTAAAAAACGTTGACGTTGGACGAGCAGAAAAATATAAAAATAACATTGTTTACTAGTAATAAGAGGTATTAATATATTCTTATTGAATAGTTACGTGATCTACATATTTAGTATTACAATAATATATTACATCATTTCAACATAATTAACATGTGCCCCGAGGGTTATATAATAGTAAGCATTTAAAAATTTCTTGAAATTTATATTTAGTTTTCTTTTTACGCATCAATCTGTGCAAATGTGGAACTCTTTTGCACTATGATCACGAACCTTTATCGAATGTAATAACCGAATATTTACTGTGGCAGATAGTAGCTGACACAAATTTACTAACTAAAAGTACATTTTAAATCTTTGTCACAGGTGTACACGAAGAATTTGTAGAAAGAGCAATGTTCATAATTTTCTCTAAAATTCTTGACACTTACAAATTTTTAAAAAATTGTATATTGTACACTCCATTTAGTAAAGTAATCCTTCTTTATGTTGTGGAATGCGGCCAACGGCATGTGGACGGCAATAAAACATTTTTGACCGCCAGATTTGCCGCTTTGCCTGCGATGGATGGCCAGATTTGCCGCTTTGTCTAATGTGCATTGCATCGGTTAGCTTCTCTCCGTTCCAATGAAAATTTTCTGACAGGTCAGAAACGTCAAAGGTAGGATACATTCAATTCGTATTCAGGGTGTTCGCGATGACTGCTCCGTACAAGCGATAGGGGAACAGCAGTGGGTTAAGATATTATAAACCGTTGCCGCCCACTGCTACGCGATTGCACGGGGATGGCAAGACGCCATCTCGTATGGGTTCGAATTGGTGACAGTGTATTGATGCGAACCAGGGGGAGTAAACTCTTATGTATGACCTTGGACACTCTACATTTTAGTTCCTTTTCAGAGGGAACTAATGTAGATGGCACCTCTATTGCATTCCATCACAGCACATCACGTGACTGATGTTCCATTCTGTAACACTATTGGTCGCTACTGTTGCTAACTATTACCGCCAGGATGCGCCCAGAATCACGGCTGCGCGTTGCACGAATATTCATATTTTATTTCGATTTTCGGTATTGTTGTTGATTGTTGTCATTTCTTGTGCTGCGAAATTCTCGAAAATACTGCTTCTACATAGAAGACGCTTTGCAAATTGTGTTGGAAATTTGATTAATAAGCTCACAAAATATTGAAAGGAATAAAGTTTGCTCAGTGTCAAATCAATTTTAGAAATAACCTTTCAAAATTGAGTGACACTCAGTGGATTCATTTTTGAGATTATTTTTGAGCTTATTTTTCAAATTTCGCTTTGTGCATTGTTAATAAAATTTTGACAAAGACATATAAGTGCATAAGAGACATAAGTACATACAGTTCATACAGACAATATACAACATAAACAATTAGTGTAAACATTTAGACATTACAATAAAATGGTGAAAGCTTGTGCAGTTCCACAGTGTTTATCGGGTGTGACTATACTATATATAATAAAGTGTTACTATTATGTATTATTATGTTATGTATTTGTTATATTATTTTGTGTGAGAGAATGTTTATACAACTGTATGCAAGACTGTTGTTACTATTAGTATATATGTTTATTAATTTATAGCGTTATGTATGTTTTAATTGATTTGTACGTTATGTATATTTCTATTGATTTAAGCGTTGCGTGTTCTGTTAACAAACGATGATTACATTTTGTCAGTGACGTTGTCAATAAGTTCCTTGCGAGCGAGCAACGAATAAAGATTTATGTTGTGTCGAGCCTCGAGCCTCCTTACATATGTATTATTAATTATTATATGTATTTATTTTATGATTCTGTATTATACTATTATTATTGTAGTATGTATTTATTTTTTTATTATGTATTATTATACTATGTATTTATTTTTTTCTTATGTATTATTATACTATTATTATTGTATTATGTATTATTGTATACTTACAGTGAAATAAAATATTTTTATAATAAACTACTTTTTTAAAATACATTACCATTTTTTAAGCTTACTTTTAAGTAGTAATCATACTATATAGTAGGTATATGTGTGTGTGTATAGTAGGTATATGTGTGGGTACAGGATTGTATATTTATATATATGGGTTTTAGTTGAGGGAACTAATCTAGATGGCACTGCTAAGGTCCACACTTTATACATGGGAGATTACTCTCCCTGATGCGAACCTGAGAAGAAGGTACCCAGGGAGGAGTACGATGACTTCCGAATGCGCGGCCGATTGGGTCAGAGCGGAGGAGGCAGGCCTCGCTTCACACGCATTTTGGGCTATTGTCGTAATATTGGCTACAGCGGTCACATATACTATGTAGCGTGCAACGTCGAAGTCAAAAGATTGGGACTACGGGCGCGGCTGCGGTGGGGACAGGCAGACCTAGCTATAGGCTCGATTTGTTTATGTGCCGTTCCCGGGGCTGTTCTCTATGGAGAGGTTTATAGCGGGTCATTGCTGGAATAGGCACTTCCTCGGACAACACGTGTTTACTGTAAAGTAATTTGTAAGCTCCGACTTCTCCGGTGACAGATTAAATGTAAAAATGCTACACATGTATATCAGAGAAATTTCAAAAACGTTCAGAACCTCCGCTGTGCTTACTTGAGTTGTTTGACGAAATGCTTCGCCGCGTAGATTGTCAGATATTTTTTTTTTTCGTTACCATAGTTATAAATTGTTCTAACGTTTAAATTCCTTAACAACGTATTCCCCACCTATTAGCACGACGAGCTCTGAAAAGTTCTAGTTAATTGCTTTTTGAATAAATACAGCATGTTATATTCTGCCTTCGTGCCGCCACGCAAGCGACCGGGAGGACGGAATATACATATTTTCCGGCAGTCTGGTAGACTCCAGCATTGGCATCTCTTGGGGTGTAGAGGAGGATACACACAGAAAATAATAATAAATTGTACATTCTAGACTACGATACTTTGCAGCTTGCTTGACCCTGTGCACACCGCATAAAAATTTCATACGGTACACATGACATGTGAAACACTCCAATAACTATAAACAGCTGTTAGGTTTCAATTGTTTTTTATTTTGGCCATAAAATTGCTGAACAATCCTTAAACATTCTGAAATAGGAGTCGGCAGCGTTTGTCCTATAATTGCAACTTGTTCACGTTGTGAAAAACCAGAACGCCGAAATCACCGGACGTGAAAGGGATTTTTTGATATCTTAAGTTGATAACTTTCTAAGTTGATTTTACAAAATCGATGGAAATGAGTCAGTGGTAGCTTGTAGTGAAAACATTCAAGGTGATTCGGAACCCATCGTCATAAACGGCAGGTTTCGCTGAAATTAAGTGTTAGTAACAATGAGCTGGTACAGGACGCCGTATACCCCCGTTTCAAGTAGAGGCGAGTCAAGCGCACCGCTATTATGGTTCGTTGTCTGTGTTGTCACCTTTTTAATTAGAAGGTAAAAACCCTAAAACCCTCATCGGTTTGGATGGAATAAAATCATGAATCTTGTTAGGTTCTATAAAACATGCCAAAAGTTTATACATTACTCAAAACAGATTATCTATTTATTACATAACGACAAAAGGTCATCAGTAAAAAAAACCCTTTCTAAATAAACCAGCAGACACAAGGCGTCCATTTTGGTTGCCTTTTAAGTTTTTAATTATTTTATCGTCATTCCTTTTTCTGCCGACTCTGACATAATCTGAACAGTAAATAGAAGGTAAAAGAAGGAAGGAAACGCTTTCCTATACGTATTCGGGTGTATCCATTTCGCGATGTTCAGTTTACGTGAAATTTTCGTATCGTACACTTCGTATTATACAGGGTGGCCCACATAACTCTGAACAGCTCAATATCTCGAAAACTATGCCATCGATTTTAAAGTTCTTAGTCTTAAATTGCATGGAACTGAAGGGCCTTTCTGACTACATAAACGTGAAGTGGCCTCCCTTCCCCTTTAACGGGGGAGGGGAGGTACCTTTGTAATTTTAAATGGAATCCCCTATAAAATGTTACATATTTAGATTTTACAGGAAAAAATAAGTCAATTTTGTCTGAAACATTTTTTTGTCAAATACTTCCATGATGAGATATAAAAGTTTGAAGTTTCGAGTTGTAGGTACTTAAAGCTCTCGGAAATAGCGTTATGGAATTATACGCGCTTGAGTCCATTGCTTATTCATGAAGAAATAAAATGTACTTTAAATTAAATGTTCGAAATGTCCACCACGGGCTTGTAAACATTTATTTACTCGAAACATCAAAGTTGTTCTAACATTTTTTAACATTTCGGGAGTCACTGAAGCGCAAGCGTCACGTATCAATAATATCTACAATTCTTGAGTTTGACTCACTTATCTATGAAAACGTTTTCAGTTTAGAGCTGTTATTCAAGCAGTAACATTGTGATTATGGCTACTTTTGACACAGAAGTGAATATGTTATTAACGTTAGGTGAATGCCAAAAAAATTATCGGCGTGCAGCAGTGATGTTTTTTGAACGTTATGGGATCAAAAAATGTCATGCAACATTTCATAATTTAGAAAAGCGGGTTCGCGAGCACGGTGGATTGTGTAAAAAAACTCGCAATAAACCTAAAGCTGTCACTAATGAAAATAATAGTGCCAGTATTCTTGCTGCAATTACATTAAATCCTCATATTAGTCAACGTACACTTGCACAAACATCACATATTAGTCGTTCGTCGATTCAACGAATTTTGAAACGGCAAAAGTATCATCCATATCACATGGTTTTATCACAAGAGCTTTCGATAGCAAATTACGATCACCGCGTAAGATTTTGTGAGTGGCTGCAGGGTGTTGTGGAAAATGACTTTTTGTGCAAAATACTTTTTTCCGATGAGGCCACTTTTATGAATTCAGGGCATGTAAATAGACATAATCTGCATTATTGGGCCGTGGAAAACCCAAATAGGATGCGATGTGTTCCCTTTCAACATCGATGGTCTTTAAATGTTTGGTGTGGCCTAATAGGAGATTTTGTGATTGGACCTTATTTTTTTCAAGAAACTGTAACATCTGCAAGTTATTGTGATTTATTAAAAAATCATTTGCCTACGCTTTTGGAAGATGTGTCACTGCACGTTGGAAGAGAAATGTGGTTCCAACAAGACGGCGCTCCTCCACATTTTGCAATCATCACCAGGCAATTTATGAACGAAAAATTTGGGAACAAATGGATAGGTCGTGGGGGACCTCGTCAATGGCCTCCTCGATTCCCCGATCTAACACCATTAGATTTTTTCTTATGGGGATATGTAAAGGACAAAGTTATGTTTGAACCACCGACGACAAAAGAGGATATGAAACAAAGAATACGTGACGCTTGCGCTTCAGTGACTCCCGAAATGTTAAAAAATGTTAGAACAACTTTGATGTTTCGAGTAAATAAATGTTTACAAGCCCGTGGTGGACATTTTGAACATTTAATTTAAAGTACATTTTATTTCTTCATGAATAAGCAATGGACTCAAGCGCGTATAATTCCATAACGCTATTTCCGAGAGCTTCAAGTACCTACAACTCGAAACTTCAAACTGTTATATCTCATCATGGAAGTATCTGACAAAAAAATGTTTCAGACAAAATTGACTTGTTTTTTCCTGTAGAATCTAAATATGCAACATTTTATAGGGGGTTCCATTTAAAATTACAAAGGTACCTCCCCTCCCCCGTTAAAGGGGAAGGGAGGCCACTTCACGTTTATGTAGTCGGAAAGGCCCTTCAGTTCCATGCAATTTAAGACTAAGAACTTTAAAATCGATGGCATAGTTTTCGAGATATTGAGCTGTTCAGAGTTATGTGGGCCACCCTGTATAAGAGTGAGTGAATTATCAGAAATGGTGGTTAGTAATATTGTTCTCGAGGTAAAAATAGGGTTATTTAAGTCGTATACAGCCTGCTGGTATGTTTTCGAGACCAGCGGTATAGACAACGGACAATAAAATAGCGATGCGCTCGATTCGCCTCTACCTGAAACGGGTGTAATAAACGGCGTCCTGTATCAGCTCATTGCGACGCCCATTTTCATTTCATAAAGTGGAACTTTAAGGAATATAACCACATTTTTTCCAAAATTTAAATCACTCTGGTCCCTCATCGAAAAAAACGCAAAAGAAGAATTTGTTTAAATTTTTCGGCATTATAAAATGGTTTGGCCCAATCCTTTCCGTATAAAACAAAAAAAATTAGCTCAATCGGACAAACAATTCCTCAGATAAAAATTCGCAAGTGAGGCCCGTTTTCGCCAAAATGGGCAAAAATTGCAAATTTCGAAGGACTGTCATTTCTAGAAAAATTCGAAACCGACAAAATTATGACTTACCCCCCCCCCCCCTCCCCCCCGATTCCACATGGATTACAACATATTTAATTTAGAACAAAATCGACGATGGTGCCTGCAAAAGTGATCGATTTGGTATGGAATGAGCCTGGATTGTTTCACATGTCATGTGTGCCGTATGAAATTTTTACATGGTGCGTACAGTTGCAAAGTATGTATCGCAGTGGGCGAAACCACACTATTGGTTTCGCTAAAATTAACATTTTATTATTTTCCGGTGTATCTGAAATAATTTTTCTTATCATATATTAGGTTGGAAGGAAAGTTCTGTCACATTTTAAATAAGCATGTAATTTTGCTTGTACATCGAAAACACATGTAGCTAATTAGTCATTGTGATACGGAAATTAACAGGTAACCTGAAAGATGACAACAAGCTGTTACAAATAATGAAAAAAAAAACGGAATTTCAAAGAGGAAGATATACGGTAGATATATTTTTGGTACATGGTAGACAATGATTTTTTAAAAAAAGTTTTCACACTTGGACCGATGGAAAAATTTTTAGAGAAACGATGTCTCTAATATATTTTCTAATAATTATTTTGTAGGGAATCTAGGGGTGATACTGTACCAAATTACCGTACCGAATTCCGCCGATTACTACGATGATAGTAACGGTAACGACGCGACGATCTGTTAAAACAATATTATTGATTGCGGTTTTCAGAACAGATAAAAAGTACGACGTGAATGATTCGAGACGAAAATTGTAAATCTCAGACGGAGATTGAGACGTGAAAAAGTTGTGAAAAAGTTTAATTTATTGTACTAGTTGTGATTTTTTGTGTTAAATTATATACATTCTTATATTTATCATCTTTAATCCTACAATTTTAAATCATTATATAAGAAAAATTCACCAAGTGGCAGGAACGTCCCTATTTCCATGATGTTGTAAAGGAGATCTACCGATAGTTTACCTAAAGGAGGTTTGGAGCCCATAGAAACCTTTTTCTTGTGCCACGCACAGCAAGGAGCCGTCACTCGCTCGAGCTATATGGTCTTCCGACTCGAGGAAAAAGAATCGTTGAGAAGTCGGACGCCGATTTCCGTATGCGAACACTCTCATTTAAACCTGGGTTACAATATTCGGTCTGATCCGAACTTCGGACATGTATAACCCGACCTTAAAGGCCGGGTTATACACATCCGTCCGATATCGTACGCGTTTTTAGGGTGTTTATATATTTCCGTCCGAACTTTGAGGTAACTTGAGAAGCGTTCGAGATGTTGTAAAGGATAGCTACTGATGGTTTACGTAAAGGAGTTGTGGAGCCTATAGAATTAATAATAATTTTTTAATAATTTTTTTGTGCTACGCACAGCAGGGAGCCGTCACCCGCTCGAGCTATATGGTCTTCCGACTAGAAGAAAAAGAATCGTTGAGAAGTCGGACGCCGATTTCCGTATGCGAACACTCACATTTAAACCTGGGTTACAATATTCGGTCTGATCCGAACTTCAGACATGTATAACCCGACCTTTAAGGTCGGGTTATACACATCCGTCCGATATCGGACGCGTTTTTATGGTGTTTATATATTTCCGTCCGAACTTTGAGGTAACTTGAGAAGCATTCGAGATGTTGTAAAGGATAGCTACCGATGGTTTACCTAAAGGAGTTGTGGAGCCTATAGAATTAATAATAATTTTTTAATAATTTTTTTATGCTACGCACAGCAGGGAGCCGTCACCCGCTCGAGCTATATGGTCTTCCGACTCGAAGAAAAAGAATCGTTGAGAGACGCCGATTTCCGTATGCGAACACCCTCATTTAAACCTGGGTTACAATATTCGGTCTGATCCGAACATCGGACATGTATAACCCGACCTTAAGGCGGTTAGGTTTAATCTTTCATGGTGCTTAAACTCGGCTTTGGCCGGCCGCGCCGCGCAACGTCGAATTTTAACAACGGCGCGACGATGTCTACGAGACACGCCAGTTCCGTCTACATGCTCGAGAGCACGTGCCCTTAACGAGTGGCTTGCGTGCCACGGTGTAATTAAGGACCGCGTCGAATCAGTGCCCAGCCAAGGCCCAACCGGGGACGACAAACGAATCCGAAAAGTCGGAAAGCCCCGGCATCATCTCTCTCGGCGGACACCAAGCTACGCTGCGATATGCTGCTATTAATCACGCAACACTGGTCTGACAGTCGCGAAATTTATCACGTCCCTGGGAGAAAGTTCGCCTCTTGAACCCACACCATACGCCCAGGTTTCCGCCCGCACCATCGACCGTGTCCCCCGATCGTATAAGTACTTCAGCGAAGGGTTGGGTAGCTAACCAGACAGGAGAACGCTAGCGGGACCGAAGCGGAGGAAGATGAACGCGAGCGCAGATAAATAGGGAAGTAGTACTGTAACTAAATGGGTCTCCCCGTATGACGGTGAAAAAGCGACGACTTGATCGCGACGCGGAATTTGAATGAGCGGACGACTTAATTTGCGGATACGGACTGTCGCGTCGCCTCGCCTCGACTCGTCTTGCCTCGCCCCGCCTCGCCTCGTTTTGCTTCGCGTTGGGTTCAAAGCGGGAGTACAGTTCACGCTGGTTGCGTGGGATAAAAGAATTTGTCTTGCCGTGTAATAAGTTGCCAGCCGGTGTCGGTTTTTCTTGCACGGTAGTGCCAGCATTTTACGGGGCGCGGGAGGCGCAAACGCGCGAATCGTCGGTTGACCTATCGTGAAGTTTGAATACAGCCGCGATAGGAATTTAATTTTCGAGAAGCTGATTGCTTTAGTGGTGACGTCAGCGAGAATAATGTCCGGCCCCGGTGATGCCGCGATAAATACACAAATCATTTTTAATGTTTTATTGCGATTGTATCAGGATCGGATACTCGATAGAGGATCAAATAGCGTGATATTAAATTAACAAACATTGCATGGGCGACCTGTGATGGATAATTAAGCTGTTCGAGCACGGTGGAAATGTATCAGCTTATTTCGAGTAGCGTATGATTCTCGAGTACCCAGGGGATCGAACTCGATAGGCGCATGGGGTAGATAGCTCGAGCCCCTTCACGATGAAACATGTTCCGAGTTCGACGAGCATGATAATTTGATTGCAGTATACGGAAAATAGGAAAGCTTTTAAGTCTTCGTTGACGTACGATTCATCCGGAGATTGATATAGGTTCTCGGATGCTCGATCCCCCAGTCTCGAGGACTGTGAAAACGGGATTCGATATGCTATGGTGTTTTCAGGTGGACTAGTTAGTAGCTACAATGATTGGAAGATACACGATAAGAAAAAATGATCTTTAACCTCCAGAAGGCTGAGTAGTTGTTTTATTGGCTTTAGGTAATACTAGCAAATTAAACAATATTAACCCGTTGTACTCGAGTGGTGACTCTGAGTCACCATTAAAAATTGCAATACACTATTCAAAATATTTTTCACATCGTATAACCGTTCTCGTTTGATTAATATATTAATTTATAAAACTGGATGAACTTCAGAAAGCGACAACCCTCCGATTTTGCTGAAATTTTTGCCAAAGCTTATCCATGATTAGAGAAGGAAGTCCCTAAAAGGATTTTTGGCGGCCAAGCTTCGTTTGCCCCTCAGCCCCGTTCAAAGTTTTGACAGTTCTTACTAAATATTTTCTAAAATATTGATTTTAAAGAAAGAAGTTTCAAACAAAAAATGAAGCTCATAAGAAGCTCTACAAAAAGGTTATATACATTTTTCACGTAAACCTACTATTTTGGCTCTTATGACCCAAAATAATTCGGCTGGAAACGTATTTCCGATTTTTTTAATATTTCGGATTCTTACGTATTTTGACGTTCTGATTACGAATGCGATAGTAGAAATTGGCACAAATTTCGTTTACATTTGTTGTATTTACTCTTGGATTTCCGTCTGCGTGGCCTCTCCGCCCCCTCCACGACCTAACCCCTACTCATTCTATATTATCTTTGCATTGTAGCTGTCATCTAGAGACGCATACAAAAATCCACAACGTGTTTACAAAAAAAAAAGAGTACCCTTAGAGTACCCTTACTTTCCCACAGAGTGTACAAGAATACAGAAAATTCAATACTATCATATTCGTAATCGGCGCGTCAAAATACGTAAGAATCGAGAAGATAAAAAAAATCGAAAATATGTCCCCCACCGAGTTATTTTGGGTCTTTTGAGTTAGTATTCAAGGATAAGCTTTGGCAACAATTTCAGCAAAACCGGAAGTGTTCAGGATTCAATCTGTGAAATTCGGTGTATATTTTCTTTACTGGCGACCGCGGTTACATACGGTTTTTGTCGCGTATGTCAACTAGAGATCCCTATTTCACGTGTATATAAATACACGGGGTACATGAACCGTGTAGTGCGAATTTAAGGATTCGTGTACACGGATCTGGAATATGGATCCGTGTACACGGATCTGTGACTATGGATCCGTTCGGCACGTTCGCGTCCGACAACTGAAGCGTTATTGTTTTTCGATCGAATACTTTTCGACTGTTGATGTTAGAAGTGAAACAATAATAAAGTCGCGGTAAATTCTTCGACGTTATATCACCGTATATTAAAATACACGTGTATAATAAATACACGAGTATTTGTGAAATTAAAATACACGAGTACTCGTGTGTTTATTATTGCATGGATTAAACTTCGGATTCGTTTATTGCACGTGAAATAGGCTCCTCTATTAGATTTAATTCTGGAAACGGGTAGCGCAAAAGGAAAGAGATACAGAATAAATTAGCGGAAATAGCGCACGAAATAAAACAGCTGTTAGAAGAGCGACGCGTTTATTACGAAATAGAGAGCGATATTCGCGTGAAAGAGGACAATACAAAGAAAAAGGTACGATTACATAGTATAGATAGACGTAAGCATGCAATTTGAAGACGGCGGCATTGGTGACGCGTAAATATGTATAAACCAGGGATTGAAAACTGTTATGATATCGGTTATGATTCTCGAAACAGTTATGAAGAACCGAAATGATGTTATAACTGTTACGAGAATATCGGTTCTGGATTTTGGTTTTGGGTTTCGGTTCTGTCATACTGTATTCTGTTCCGTATTGCTTTCGGCGTTCGGCCTTCTATATTTATTATTTAAGTAGTTACTTATTGTTATTTATAATTTAACCAATTTTTAAATAAATAAATTTTCATAATTTGTTTCTATATTCATTATTCGAATTATTATTTCGATAATTTATTGTTAAAAGAATTGTTTAAATAAATAAATTTTCATAACTTGGTTCTATATTGTTAAGATAATTGTTCAAATATATAAATTTTTATAATCCATAGAAATGTGTTTCTATATTCATTATGTAAATACGTGTACATTGTTTAAACAATTATTTAAATGAATAAATTTTTATAGTACTTGTATTTCACACAAGCGTTGCCAGTCCGTCACGGCAATTTCTGAAAAATATCTCGGTAAATAAAGACATATGTCGGTATATTTATAGAGAATAGATATTCAAAATGTTGATTTCTGCAACGTACTAAAAAATCGTTGAAATCGATGAGATAGTGGGGATATCGATAATTACCGAAGAGGTAATGCAGGAATATTGGAAAAGGAAATTGAAAACTATTGTAATGTGTGTGTGTGTGTTTCATTTTTTCATTTATATTAACAATAATTTATTGAAATAATAATTCAAATAATGAATATAGAAACAAATTATGAAAATTTCTTTATTTAAACAATTATTTAACAATAAATTATTATTGAAATAATAATTCAAATAGTGAGTATAGAACCAAATTATGAAAATTTATTTATTTTAACAATTATTTTAAAAATAAATTATCGAAATAATAATTCAAATAATGAATATAGAAACAAATTATGAAAATTTATTTATTTAAAAATTGCTTAAATTATAAATAACGATAGGTAACTACTTAAATAATAAATATAGAAGGCCGAACGCCGAAAGCAATACGGAACAGAATACAGAATGACAGAACCGAAACCCAAAACCAAAATCCAGAACCGATACTCTCGTAACAGTTATAACATCATTTCGGTTCTTCATAACTGTTTCGAGAATCATAACCGATATCATAACAGTTTTCAATCCCTGGTTTATACATATATACGCGTCACCAATGCTGCCGTCTTCAAATTGCATGCTTACGTCTATCTATACTATGTAATCGTATCTTTTTCTTTGTATTGTCCTCTTTCACACGAATATCGCTCTCTATTTCGTAATAAACGCGTCGCTCTTCTAACAGCTGTTTTATTTCGTGCGCTATTTCCGCTAATTTATTCTGTATCTCTTTCCTTTTGCGCTACCCGTTTCCAGAATTAAATCTAATAGAGGAGTCTATTTCACGTGCAATAAACGAATCCGAAGTTTAATTCATGTAATACTAAACACACGGGTTCTCGTGTATTTATTTTACACGTGTATTTTAATATACGGTGATATAACATCGAACAATTCACCGCGACTTTATTATTATTTCACTTCTAACATCAACAGTCGAAAAGTATTCGATCGAAAAACAATAACGCTTCAGTTTTCGGACTCCAGATCCAAGTTCCAGATCCGTGTACACGGATCCATATTCCAGATCCGTGTTCACGGAACCTCAAATTCGTACTACACGGTTCACGTACTACGTGTATACGTGTATTTTAGTACACGTTCAAAACCGCGATCTCTAATGTCAACACGCGGCAAGAGCGCCGTGTCACCGTTGCTCGACACCGCGTAGCAACAGTTTTCACTCTCATTGGCCGAATTCCACCGTTTGAATCCTTGAAATCATGACAAACAAGGATCGTCCGATTAGCGAGCTCCGATCACGGTACTCCAAATTCGACGGTCTTTGTTATTTAAGGCACCTGCGCATGCCTTCTCGCTCTCTTAACGGTCTTAACGCTTTTAACACTCGTCATCGCTCCATTATATTTCTCTCGCACTTTTTCAATTTCTTCGCGCTCGTCTCGCTCTGAGTAGATCTCAATATCTCTCGCTTTGAGACTCTCGCGCTCTCTCAATACTCATTCGCAGTATTCTCGCGATCTTCCGCGCCGCGTTACGTGCATTCTGCCTCGCGTCAAGATCTCCGTCGTTCGCGTAGATTTCCGTCTCGCGGCGGCACGCGTTTCGTACCGCTCAAGATTTCCGCTTCGCGATCCGACGGCAGAAGTTTGACTCGCGCCACGCGCGCCTTGTAGTTTTGTGCAAATAAAGTGCAGAAAAGTTCAATCTCTCTCTCACTCGTTCAACCTCTCACTGATTCGTTCCCGTGGATTTCCTTGCGCGCTCAAATCTGAATGGTCCCGCTTCATGCTGCTCCGATCGTCGCACAGTGGGTTGAAACGCGAAAAACGCGGACAAAAATAATATCTGAAGCTACTTCTAAGATTAAATTAATAAAAATGGTACAGTTTTATAGATTTTGAGGTGCTGAATTCAAATGAATAATCAGATTTTGTTTAATTCTAAACCCATAAAAGTTATATAAGGTTTTTTCGAAACGGTTTTCTCGAATTTGGGCGTACATATTATTAATTATTTTATTATTAATAATGGAATATTTTTAAGTTATCGTATACTAAATTTTGTATAATTTACTCGATGTTAATTTCCTTCCGTCTCTAATCAAATACCAATCGGCGCTCCAACAACAATACCAGGCATTCTTTGCCCATTATTGCCTTATTATTTATATTTATATTATATTATTTATTAGACAGCGGATCTTTATGCATTTATTGCAAAATTGAGAAGATGAAATTCAAAATTGTTGGAAAATTTTTAAAATTGAAGATGTCAATATATGATTTCTCCTCCGATAAAATTATTAAGGCAGTAGACTCCTTTACAGAATTGCAGGGGTGCGGGATGCGCGTTCTCATCTCGGGGAATTTCAGTAGTCAAATATGCTAGATAAAAGATCAATCTAGGCCGCGATTGCCCTTGAAAGTCCTATTTTAACGTTTATGAGGCGTAATTTGCATTATTGACAGTCACAGCTATATGAAAATAGCACATGGGCAGTTGTATGCTTCCGAATAATGCAAATTAAGCCTCGTAAACGATAAAATAGGACTTTTGAGGCTGCCTTGATCGATCTTTTATCTAGCGATTTTGACTACTAAAAAACCCCATTTTTGTATTATCGAATCTGTTTCGGGTTAGGTTTTTGATCCTCGATCCTATTCTAAATTACGACAAACTTTGGCTGGTTTTCTTTTGGGAATGGCTTTCCTCTTTGAATGCCAAAAGACACCGTAGCGACTACCTGAACGGCGCGGCACGGCGCAAACGCGCACTCTCTCCCGTCATCGTTTTTGCGATACAGTGTACAAACAGGCAGCTATAGGCAGCTGAAACCTTTTTAGTTTTATATTACACATATCTACCAATAACGTGTAATAAATTTTAATGCAGCAATCGACGGCAATCGGTTTATAAACCTATTTGAATGGGGAAAAAGCTGAAGTATTACTCTTTGTTTCATCAATGTTTGTAGGTGTTATATACAACAAAAACAAACAAAATCCATGCTTATTATTTTCGTCTTGGAACACGCTTTCAGTTAAGTGCATGCAAAAAATCCTCACTCATACGTGTATTAAGTTATAACGTACTAAATGAAACGGTATTCTAAAACATTCAAGAGAAGCTAAACTTATGCATTTTTATTGAACTTGAGCATTTAATTGTGGGATACAGATATGGAATTTTGGAAAACGAAATGTAGAAAATAATGCCACATTTATCTACCAACAAGATAATAATACAATTTTACATTTTTCGTTTGGTCAGAAAAATGATTTTTGTCCGCGTCTTTCGCGTTTCAACCCACTGTGCGTCGGTCGACGCCGAAACAGGAGCTTTGTCATTTTCGGAAGTACACCCATAAAATCATTACACAAACTTAAACTTAGGGAAATAGTTTAGGCGGCGATTGCCGAAAAAAAACGTGTAACGTAACGTAAAAGAGTCTGGACGTAACGGGTATACCGCGAAGGATATGGCACGACTCGAACTCTGTCAATTTGGTCCGCACGGGGAGCACCCTGGAGCAGAGTCTTTCCGTCAAGCTATCGTCCGATTAGCTGTCCACACAAGAGAGCGGCTTGTCAGAGCGAAGAAGTGAGGGAAAATTAGTAGCTGACTTTTTTTCGGTTGGTTTCGCATGGGTAGAAATTGTCCAGTTCCTGGGGATTTTCATTTTTTACCACGATGAGCTAGATACTTGAAACTTTAAGCATAGCTCAGGAGTGGATGACAATGCAAATTATTTGAATAAAAAATTTCTATTAATATACTACGTTTTTAAGACGGACTAAAAAGTACAAAATAATTTTTCCTAGTCCCATACAGAATGTCGGTTCTCTGCCGGGACTTAAGGGGCCTCTAGACGATCAATAATATTGTCAATACGCCCATCAATAATATTGACGGGGAGCATCGAAAGGGCATATTGACCGTTTAGAAGGGGTTCAAACGCAGTGTCAATATATTGAAGCATATTGATAGAAATTTTGATTGAAGCTCATTGACGGGAGCCATGGCATGCAGGCAAAATGGCTGGCAGAGACACAAACTGTTTTTCAAAAAATTATTTAAATAAAAATAAATTTTTAAAAGTACCACGTTTTTAAAACGGTCTAAAAAGTATAAAATAATAATAAATAAAAAAACGGACTAAAAAGTATAAAATAATTTGAAAATAAAAACAAAAATTTGAAATTGTGAATTTTGAATAGCTGTGAAAATACTTGTAAGATTTAAAACGAAAAACGTGGGGCGCATGCAATAGATAATTGATGCATGAATAGTTCACCTAAATCACTGAAAATTGTATTGCTCCGCAAATGATATAAACTGTTGTGTGAGCCTTCTCAACGGCTGCTACTCCCTACACTCCTTACTATTATCTTGCGCCCCACGTTTTCGTTTTAAATCTTACAAGTATTTTCACAGCTATTCAAAATTCACAATTTCAAATTTTTGTTTTTATTTTCAAATTATTTTATACATTTTAGTCCGTTTTTTTATTTATTATTATTTTATACTTTATATTTAATTATTTTTATATTTAAACATTTAAATAATTATTTTCTGCTTTTTAATCTTGTTTGTGTGAAATTTTTCAATCGATTTTATAAGGAATAACTTCACTTAGTTTATAATAAATATGTAACTACTACTAAAAAAAATTCAGTCTAACGTTTTACTAATATTCTCGAAGTGTCAGTTGACTAAAACTGATACAGTTCAATTTTTAAACATATTCAAATGGATGGCTGCGTTGATGATATAATACTTTCAACAAATTTTGTAACTTTTTCAAGAAAATATTTAACGCAAAATATGCAATGACATACCTGGTGATTTGGCGGCTTCCCTGTGAAAATCATTATTAACGAACAGCTCCTTCTTTTTGTAGACATTATTTCTTTTTGTTAATTTCTAATCTCGCACACGATATTATTATTACCTATATCATACATGCTCCCCAACGTCAAAAGGCTTCCTCCTCTCCTACTTCTTGCACGTATATTTCAATCGATTTTAAACATTTTGATGAAATTATAACAGAAAGATGTAACGGTTCTTTCACTTGGTAAACAAAGCGATGATGTACTACCGATCGTCTATCATATACTGAGCTCCGTCGGGGCGAACTGGGTTCGTGGAGTGGGGACGAGTCAGAGTGCGTACGCATAGTAAAGTAGAGAGCGTTGTCGCGCGGAGTGGGGATCGCTGAACGCGATGACTGCGGTGTAACGGTAATAACGGTAAAAATATTTAATTGTTATTTGTCTTAAACGGATGGACTTTTACAAATTTTTTTTGAACACTGCATTGTCATCCAGTTCTGAGCTACGTTTCCAATTTCAAGTCTCTAGCTCATCGGGAAGTTAGTTTAAAATCAATTGCAAGATTTGTACCGAACAAACAAACAAACAAACAAGAAAGCGAGGTAATAAAAACATGGTAAGAACAGTGCGTAGTCGCCGTATTGATAGCTAGATTGATGAAATTATTGAAGCGTATTGACGGGAGCTTCAATATTATTGGCCAACCTACATTGACAATATTATTGATCGTCTAGGGGACCCTTTATAGATCGCGAAGGGAAACTATCTTTTGTGGCCGCGTCGACCGTGCCGAACGTAGAAAAGGACAGCATGTAAACACGGACCGCGCGTGCCGAAGGCGCAACAAAAAACAGCGTATCGGTGAGACAATACTATTGCAATAATAAAACTTCTTTATTTTACCACGTTTTTATGAACTCGTCTTGTCTGTCTGTTTGTTAGGGTACCGTACGGAACCCTATTACTAGGCTCACGCTATCTATACGTCCGTCTGTCTGTCGTACCTTTAAAAGGCTGTATCTTTTGAACCGTAAGGGTCAATCCGGATTAGGAATCTCGATTAGGAATCTGTGTTAGTAATCAGTGTTCCATCGCGAAAGAACACGCGCACGTAGAGTTTGCGTCGACAAGGTTTATGACACTGACGTGATGAGAAGGTTATTTTTGAAATTAAAACCTTTTTCACATTTGGCTACCATCCGACGTCCAACTTTTGTTTCCGTCCTTCCTCAATAGCCGTGACATGTCATGAACCGATAATTTCCGAAGAGTCGTCCTAAATCGAGCGAGCAACAGTACTCAGAGTTACCGAGGATTAACCTTTTTTTTTTTTGTTTCGTAGTGGTAATCTCTCTTACGGATACCCACTCCTTCTCGAGCGGAGAAAGAATGGGTTATGTTGGGCTCCCCGGTCGGGGTGTGCAAGACCGGTATACCAACTAACTCCACTACGCCTGTCCCTAAAGCTCCTGGAGGGTGACCGTGTTCCGCGCGCGCATGTCTATCCGGTCACCCCCCGCTTTTACATTCCCTCCCAGGAAGAGGACGCGGCCCCTTCCTACCTACCCTAATTAGATTCACCATACGACGGAGATATGGTGCCTCCCCCCCGTTTCAGGCCGACCGATGGATTCCTAAGCCCCCCCTCCCCCGGCTTAGTGCACCCGACGACCTTCAGGGACGCCGTTGATGACCGAGGTCATCAAGGGCGTCCCCGCCCGCGTTAGGGAGGTCGCAACGGGGGCCCGTGACCGCCACGAGCCCTGCGACCCCTCCTCCCCCCAATGCGGTCGGGAGCAAGAGTCCGCTCCCGCTCCCGTTCCGCCTCCTCCTTCTGTTGCATCACATGCTCACAGAAGGAGGAAAATGCCCTACGGGACTCCTCGCTCCGGACTATTGCCGCGACAATAGCCGGGAGCGAGAGGTCCCACCCCACTGCACGCTGGAGTGCACGTCGTTCGCGCGACCAGGCAGGACATTGCTGCAAGGTGTGCTCCGACGTGTCCTCCGGCTCGCCGCAGTGGCTACACGCCGCCGTCTCCTCCCTACCGATCCGACACAGGTACCGGCCGAAGCACCCGTGCCCGGTCATGACCTGTGTCGTTCGGTAGGAAGCCTTCTGCCCCATCCCCGCCTGAGTCCACCGGTGGTACTCAGGGAGGATGGCCCGGACCGCACGTTGCCGCCCATCCTCCGACCTGGCAAGGTTCCTCAACCATACCAGGCCAACGTGCGCCCGAGCGCGACGTCTGAACTCCGCCACCTGGAGCTCCCTCTGATCGGGAGCCACCCCCTCTCGTCGGAGGCTCCGGGAGTAATTAAATACTCCCGAAAGAGCGAGAGCCTCCGTGCCCAGAGGTAGCAGCCCGCCGATCAACAGCGCCGACGCATAGGCAACGGTGCGGTACCCCCGCACGACAGCGATGGCCAGCCGGCCTGATACGCCCCCTGGCCTCGATGTCGTGCGTCCACACACGTCGAGGGTCCCAAAGACTCCACGGTCTTGCAGTAACACCCCCACTCTACCCAAGACAACGCACGCTCAAGGCGTAACGGAAGGGTGGGGATGATTCGTAAAGAATGTACCAATTGGGAAAATGCATCGGCAATAACCAATTGGCGCATTTCTGCTACATCGACCTGAAAACCTCTCAAACAAGGGCAACGCCTACAAGCGCAAAAGCGGACTAGGAGCTCCTCAACTAGCCGTTTTTAAGACACTCTACGTTCAGAAAACAGTCTCGATACATCGGTCGAAGAAACACGAGTAAAGTCACGCGCAACCACCGCTCTTCCCTAAAAATCCAATCACCCAAAATTAGTTTGGCGGGTGATAAGTCGGTGGTAGGAATATCGAAACGCGACGAACAGGATCCCGACATTTACAACCTCGGGCGGGTTGACAGCCGCGTGTTAATATACACTCCGGGACAAAAAGATAGCACACTTTGAAATAAATGTAATTTTTATTTATTTAACATTGCAATGAAATTGAATTTCACATAAATTTATAGGAATGCCCTTATTCACGTGTACAAAGAAAAATCAAATTAAATTTCTCCAATATGTTTAATAAATATAGAAAAATACAATTTTTGGCAAAATATAGTAGGACAAAAAGATAGCACATTTAAGGAAAAACTTAACATATAAACAAATTTGTAAATAATATTAATATTTAATATTTTGTGGGACCTCCTTTACATTTAATGACAGCAATCATCTTTCTCGGTAAAGATTTATATAATTTTTGAATATTTTTTTGTCTTAATTTCTCCCATTTCTCTTGAATACATTGTTTCAAATCATTGACGTTTTCAAATTGTCTGCCATTTGCATATACAGCTCTGGAAAGGTTTCCCCCTACAATTTTCAATAATATTCAGATCGGGGGACCTTGCTGGCCAATCTAAAACACGGATTTTTCGACAAGAAAAATAATCATTTATTATTTTTGCAGTATGCGCTGCCGCGTTGTCTTACTGAAAGGTAAAATTATCTCTAGCAGTTCTTGCGGCATATGTGTGGATCTGTTCATCGATCATTTCCAAATACCTTTTGCTGTTCATTCTGCCGCTAATGAATTTTAATTCAGTCCTTCCATGATAACCAATGGCGGTCAAAATCATAACACTGCCGCCTCTCATCTGGCGACGACTTAAAAAGTGTTGTTCTTTTCTTAAATCATGGTAATAAGTTAAATTTTTTTTCATTCGTAAATATCACATTTCGCTATTTTTTTCTCATGTGAATATGTTTTTCTACGAATTGTAACCGTTTGACTTTATGTTGCTCATTTAACTACGGTTTCTTCTGTAGTTTTCTTCGTACTATATGTTTGCATTTTTGCAAAACACGTCTCACGTTCTTTATATTAGTGTTTGTACCAACACTATTAGCAATTTGTCTTACAGTCATCTAAGAATTCGATGCTGCTCTTATAATTGCTCGTTCATCACGAGTTGTTAGACTTCGCGGACGACCAGTACTCTTCTTTTTTCCATAATTTTTTGGACTTTTTAATAAACTTATAATTACCTTTCGACTTCTATTCGTAACTTTTGCTATTTGTGCCGCTGTATATCGTTCTTCTTTTAATTTTAATATCGTATTTATTTCACATGGACTCAGCCTTTTTCCACGGCCCATTTTTAATAATTTACTGTCTTAAAACAAATATATGAACTACAAACTGTTAGTACACACTATATTTATTATTTTTCACGCTCAATGTTTCTAGTTTAGTAGCTTATGTATAACTGAAAAGCGTAGATTTGGCATTTGTGCTATCATTTTGTCCCACTTGTAAACCATAATATTTACATTTGCGTTCGTAGAATTTTGTTGAAGCAAGTGCTGTGGATGATATTTAGCATGTTATGCATATAGATGTGCCCGAAGTTATTGATATAATATAATATGCATTTCTTACAGTTTATAATACAAAATTTAAGAAAATAACGAATGTGCTATCTTTTTGTCCTAGAGTGTAGTTCGGTCGCAACGCAACAATCAGGATTACAAGTCTGGATAAAAATAATCAAGGAATAATTAAAGAGATAATAATAAAATATTTGCCAATGCGTGGAAAAGGCCTATTTAAAAAATTTGTTTTTATTATCTTTTTGCGATAATCTTTTAATGGGCTTTAATTGAAGACAATAAAAAATAAAAATAAAAAAAATAATTATTTAAATAAAAAAAATCTTTAATATACCACGTTTTTAAGACGGACTAAAAAGTATGAAATAATTTTTCCTAGTCCCCTACAGACAGTCCTGAAAAAAGAGTTAAAACGAAATTCGTGGGTCGCATGCAATTGATGCATGAATAGTTCACCTAAGTCACTAACAATTTTATTGCACTGCAAATGATATGAACTGTTGTGTGGGTTTTCTCAACGGCAGCTACACTCTACACTCCTTGCTATTATCTTGCGTCCCACGTTTTTCGTTTTAAATATTACAAGTATTTTCATAGCTATTAAACATTCACAATCACAATTTTTCAGGACTATCTGTATGGGGCTAGGATAAATTATTTTATACTTTTTAATCCGTCTTAAAAGCGTGGTATATTAAAAATTATTTTTTATTTAAATAATTTTTCCTATAACCTGGATTTCCTATGCAACAATTGTGATTAGTAGGTTACATGAGGGGGTAATATCAAGGCATTGAAAGGTTCCGAAAATACCTGTTTCAAACAGTTATTTTGTCGTTTCTGACCAGGGGTTCAAAACAGTTACAATATCGATTCTGTTTCTTGAAACAGTTACGAGAACCGAAAAGATGTTATAACTGTTATGAGAATATCGGTTCTCATTTATATCGGCTTTCTCAGGCAATGCATACTTTGGAAGTTATTGAGGGTGAACAAGTTGCGTGGACCACCCTGTATATTGGGTTTGACTGACTGACCTAACCCAGAACCGAAAAATAACACTTAAGAACCGATTTAATTTCGATTCTGAAAAACCGGAATATGTAAGTCGGAACCAATATACTATGGTGGCTGAAAAGTGTGTGAGAGGAGGAAAAAGGAGAAGGAAGCGTTTCGTCCTAGGCCCGCTAGAGGACTCGTCAGTAAGGCTATCTAGCGGACCCGTGCCTTACACGCGGGATGTCGTAAGGACAGTTTAGGACGGTGTATATACAAACAGAGGAAGATTCAGGTAGTAGCGGGAAAGGTGTTGTCATAATGTCCCTCTGTTGACGAGCATAGGAAGTAGCCGCCACATTACCCCCTTGTCAGTGGTCAACGATATCTGGACAAATTTTCCTCTATTTACGCTGATCTCTGCCGGAATCCAAGGAGGTCGCTGGAATGTGTGCTGTCAGTGTGCCCGCCAGTGATGCTGCCGAATTGACGAAGTTGAGTAGCTCCCTAAGCCGCTTGTAGGACTCATATATGTGGGATGAATGGGTTCTTTGTGCATGCGGACGACTGGATCATGTTGCGACGGTCCGGCGCCGGTATGTTTGGAAAACACGAGTGACTCAGAAGGCGTGAATGAAAAGTGTTTAGGACTAGGCGATAGGAGAGTTTGTGTGTTTCTAAGAATGAAAGCGATGGATGCAAGAAACAGAGTGCAAGCGAGATAAATGCAAGGGGGGGAAATAGTATAAGAGTAGAGTTGCGACTGCCTTGCGAGAGAGACTGTTAATTGCGACAGCGTTGTGTTTCGTTTGTTCTTTTAAACATATCAATATTTAGCAAAAGTATTTCGAAGAGATTAATCTCCCCATTCCCCAAGATTCCTACATGTAGTCGCACAAACAATGGATGAACGTCGCACAAATGTAGATACGAAAACGTCGCATAAATTTAATTGCGGAAAACGTTAAACCATGTACTGCTGTGAAGATGACGTCAGAAGCGCATAGTAGGGAGAAGTCCTCGCTGTTGGTCGGGCAGTAGTTCAGGCAAGGCAGTGACAGAGTAGTCACCTTACAATCCTCCTGATGTCCATGGTTTGTTGATGTCGTCTCCTCTGCTCAGAAGGTAGCGTTGTTGTTCGTTTGTCGGGGTCACCAATTATGGCAGCTGAAAAGTGTGTGAGAGGAGGAAAAAGGTGAAGGAAGCGTTTCGTCCTAGGCCCGCTAGAGGACTCGTCAGTAAGGCTATCTAGCGGACCCGTGCCTTAGACGCGGGTTGTCGTAAGGACAGTTTAGGACGGTATATATACAAACAGAGGAATATTCAGGTAGTAGCGGGAAAGGTGTTGTCGTAATGTCCCTCTGTTGACGAGCATAGGAAGTAGCCGCCACATATTCTTCAGTGTTTCGTGAGCTTTTACGGAGTTACATGCTATTGGCATGTATATTACCTTAATGAATTTAGACGTCCGTTGTTACTATGCATACTTCACTTCGCATGTAATTGTTTTAAAATTTAACCAACAGATATTGTGTCATCCGAGGTTCGTTTTCATCAAAAGTGCAGAACTTATAATAACCTTATTTTTTGTTTTTCTAAAAACTGGTCAACTACTGGTGCATGGTCAACTACTGGTGCCTTTACCCTATTTTTATATACTCGTCTGGTTATGTAGCCCGGACATTTTCTACGATATTTAAATCAGGCCATAATGGCGGCCATGCTAAACAAGTTATTTCTTGCCTCTGATGCCATGTTTTAATTAGCTTCGCAGTGTGTATCGGGGCATTGTCGTACTGAAATATCCACTGATCAGTCTGTAAAACTTCAAAAATCTTAATTTTCGCTGCTTTTAAAGTCTTCGGGTATTTTTTAGTGTCTTGCCGTTCTTTCAAAATTTTTAAATCGATCATTCCTTTCGAGCTAATAGCTCCCCAAACCATGACAGATCCGCCACCATGTTGGCGACGTGACAAAATCTTTTCTTCCTTTCTTAAATCATGGTAGTAACAACAATAGCCGTCGGGACCAACAAAATTAAATTTATTTTCATCTGAAAAGACGACGTTTCCCCATTTTTTGACCCAACCCATATGTTTTCTTGCAAACTTCAATCTCTCTTCTTTATGATGTTCTTTCAAATATGGCTTTCTCTCCAAATGCTTTCTTTTAAGTGTATGTGTTCTTTTTAACCCCTTGGCGTACCCACTAACTCCCGATTGCTCGGGCCATAATAAACAAGAAGGTCGGTCACGCGTCGAGCTATTTAGCTGTTTAGCCGTGTGCTCGAACTTGCGTAAAATGTATTCGTCTTATGACATGTATTGTGACGTTGCTTCTTTTCCGGCGCGTTTTCCGCGGACGAAACGAGATGCAACTCCGGGATTTTACAGGCGCTGAGACCGGGCCTCGGCCGGCCGTACGGACGAGGTCCTCCCGGCACAAAACGCGATTCGAAAACTCGATAGCGATACGAAAGACCGATGTTCGGGCGCCAGGTATCGCGAAGATACCACGTGAAACGAGACGGTTTTCTACTCGTAGAGAAGCGAATCGAAAATTTTCGTTACCGAGTGTCACGTTACGCTACGCGATTCGCGAAGGGTCAGAGGTTCGGACGCTGGAAGGACGGGGACGGCCCTTACGGCAGAGCGGATCTCGCAGGTCAAGAAATGACACTTCGATTTGTCTCGAGATTAATTTAATCGGTGTCAAGCGTTACAATTTTGGCGGCCACGTGGCCGCGACCCGAGAGCCCGCGCTCTTCATACAAGTTCAGCGAAAGAGTGGACGTTCGCAGCGCGGGTTTGTCAATTCTTTAAATATCGCGAGAATACGGTAGTTCGATATTGCGATCGAGGAAATCGATACTATTGCTCGCGAACGCAGATGGACGGCGCAATTACAATTTGACTGCCGTGTCGATTCCCGGAACGGAACGGAGAGAGAGAGCGTGCGACGGCACGCGGTCTTTGTTCTCGCTCGCTCGCGCGAGCACGCTATACCCGTCGTCGCGATTTTACGCGACCGAGATCCGTAGACGGTTTACTCTAACGCCACGAAAATTACACTCACTTTTCCGACGCGACTCCGAGGAGGAAAACTTCCGTTATGTGACGAAATTTCAGGCTCACAACGCCGGCAAATAGCGTGAGCCGCGAACACGAGGCGAGATGCGCCTCGACTCGCGCGAACTCGGGGACGATACGAGAATCGGATCGTCCTTACACGAAATTCTCAAAAAAACACATTCACGAAATTAAATAGGGAAGGATCACTGAATCGACTTACCGTTTCGTAGGTGACGTATTCCTGGTCTCAGCCCTCGGTAACGTTCGGGCACTAACGATAACTTAAACAGATTATTTGGTTTCGATTAGGAATTCGGCACGACAGTGATCCTTCGCGATTTCGGCAACGAGGATCTACCCGGCGATCCCCACCCTACTCATTATTAGGAATGCCTAATTGGTCGGTCTCGCACGCAAAATCATTAGTTTTGTGGGTCTCCGACGGATGGCCCTTGGCCTTAGGCAACATCCGGATTTGCCATAACGATCGCCGTGTGGCGACCGGGGTGTCCAAGACGACCCAGGATGCTTCCACACCACCCACGCGTATGGAACCCCTTCCCGCGGGATGAGACGACTTCAAGGCCTTTTAGGTGGAGTTCCTGAGGAGGAAAGTCCGATGTTGGTGGGGTTCTAGGCTTGAGCCGTCTCCGGGTTGTTCGGCCCGTGTGTGTTGGCGATCCTTTTCTTCACCAGTGCACTGGACGTTTTTGGTAGTTCACGAAAAGAGATCCCACGAAGGGAGCCGCCTTAGGCTTCCTGAGAGGGCTGGTGGTGCACGGACACGTCCTGAAACTTGCCGTACTCGGCTCGCGCAGTTTGAATTAGCCGCCGATCGGTAATTAACGCGGAATTTCCTCGGGGAGCGCTCTCGAAATTCGCGACTGTCGATTCGGTACGCTAGATGGCGGTCCGGTCCATTCGAAATGCCGTTTCGGCCGCACCAGATAATGGAAAAGTGACGTCGCAAAATCAGCAACGTCACAGTATATTTCGGCGCAACGAAAGGAATTTTGAAATAATAAACACGTTTGGGCACAACCAATGCTTTTCAGATGTCTGGGAATTAATTATGATCAATTGATTTGATCATAATTGTGTGAACAAAAATGATTTATAATTTGAAAGTGGATAATGTATCAGTAACAATTTGTAAATTAATACTTAATTTAAATTAATAATGTTTTGAGAAAACTCGTAGAAAATTAGTAATCTTCCTGTTAGTGTTGTTTACGTTTGTCACGAATGAAGTACAACGAGCCAGGCTCATGTCGTTTGCGTTTGGTCCGAACAGAGTACCACGAGTCACGCTCGTCCTTATTGTTTTTGGCCCAAATTTCTTGTCACGAGTCTCACTCGTTATTGTAAGCCAAGGGGTTAAGATGATGTGACGAGAATTGTGGCACAGAAACTTTAATAACTCAGAAACTAACCTTTTCCGGACCTATGTTGATGTAACTTTTTTTTTTCTCTAAGCATAAAGCCCCCCATATATGCTCAGGTAAACCTGTGCGGTATGCCTGCGCAGGTGCGCCTGCCCAGGCAAACCGCATAGGTTTATCTGAGCATGTATGGGGGGCTATAGGAATTTATTCCTACAGTTTTGCCCACCATTTACGAAACATCCTATATTATTGCGCGTCTTTGCGAAAATGCGTCTTACAGTTCCGTCGTATCTTACAAATAAAATACTATTTAACGAAATACAGCAAAATTTCATGAAAGCTCAGAAGAAGAACGAGACAAGTTGCGGCGACACCCAACGATTCCACCCTTGTCCCGTTAAAAAGACCACGAGTGTTGGTCCGAGTCCGGCGCCTTTGAAGTCGCCTCCGAGTGACGCGCATCATGAACGAAGGGAAGTATGTCAACATATTAATCGTGCGGGTCGGAGTTGTGGCGCGCGTTCGCCAGAAAAGGCACGCATTAACGCGAGCACGTGGAACAGAGGGGAACTGGTTCAAGGATAAATTCTAATACCGCTCGGGCTAACAATCGATATCGAGGAAAACATCGCTATCGCGGCTATCGGTGCTGTTCAATTCCAGTAGGACCTCGATTATCCGACGTTCAATATCTGAAGTTTGTATTGTCCAGACACAGTCCGCGTACAAACAGTTCAGTTTAAAAGGATTCCGGTCGAACACGGTTCGTTGTACAGCTTGTTAAGGACTTAGGCTATGACCATAATTAACCCTCGCACTACTGTAACAGCTAACGTCACATTGTATATTTGCAAATAGTATTAAAACATATTTGTATAAAATGACTATTATTATTATTATTATTATCATTAATTATTAATTATTATTAACATTTCTATAATTATTATCATAATTGTATTTTCTACGTCGCTAGTCAAATGTAACGTTCGACCGAGCCGTAAACTGCGAATTGCGCATGCGCAGACCACAAGACGGCCTGCGCCGGGTCATATAAATAGAGGCACCGAAGACGCCTGTAGCGAACTCGTTTCCCGATCGTTCACCGGAACGCTCCTCTTGTAGGCAGCGAACGGTACTAGGGCAGTGATGTGAATGTTGGCGCTTTTCACGCGCATGCGCGGCGATTTTAGCCTCAGTCAAGCACGAAAATCGGGTACCTTGGTCGCCCCGCTCATTTCGCAAAATTTATTATGATTTGATTTTGAAAAATGAATGTACAACAAGTGTACGTATATATATACAGGGTGGCCCACATAACTCTGAACAGCTCAATATCTCGAAAACTATGATATCGATTTTAAAGTTCTTAGTCTTAAATTGCATGGAACTGAAGGGCCTTTCTGACTACATAAACGTGAAGCGGTCTCCCTTCCCCTTTAACGGGGGAGGGGAGCTACCTTTGTAATTTTAAATGGAACCCCCTATAAAATGTTACATATTTAGATTCTACCGGAAAAAACAAGTCAATTTTGTCTGAAACATTTTTTTGTCAGATACTTCCATGATGAGATATAACAGTTTGAAGTTTCGAGTTGTAGGTACTTGAAGCGCTCGGAAATAACGTTATGGAATTATACGCGCTTGAGTCCTTTGCTTATTCGTGAAGAAATAAAATGTGCTTTAAATTAAATGTTCAAAATGTCTACCACGGGCTTGTAAACATTTATTTACTCGAAACATCAAAGTTGTTCTAACATTTTTTAACATTTCGGGAGTCACTGAAGCGCAAGCGCCACGTATTCTTTGTTTCATATCCTCTTTTGTCGTCGGTGGTTCAAACATAACTTTGTCCTTTACATATCCCCATAAGAAAAAATCTAATGGTGTTAGATCGGGGGATCGAGGAGGCCATTGACGAGGTCCCCCACGACCTATCCATTTGTTCCCAAATTTTTCGTTCAAAAATTGCCTGGTGATGATTGCAAAATGTGGAGGAGCGCCGTCTTGTTGGAACCACATTTCTCTTCTAACGTGCAGTGGCACATCTTCCAAAAGCGCAGGCAAACAGTTACAGTTTCTTGAAAAAAATAAGGTCCAATCACAAAATCTCCTATTAGGCCACACCAAACATTTAAAGACCGTCGATGTTGAAAGGGAACACATCGCATGCAATTTGGGTTTTCCACGGCCCAATAATGCAGATTATGTCTATTTACATGCCCTGAATTCATAAAAGTGGCCTCATCGGAAAAAAGTATTTTGCACAAAAAGTCATTTTCCACAACACCCTGCAGCCACTCACAAAATCTTACGCGGTGATCGTAATCTGCTATCGAAAGCTCTTGTGATAAAACCATGTGACATGGATGATACTTTTGCCGTTTCAAAATTCGTTGAATCGATGAACGACTAATATGTGATGTTTGTGCAGGTGTACGTTGACTAATATGAGGATTTAATGTAATTGCAGCAAGAATACTGGCACTATTATTTTCATTAGTGACAGCTTTAGGTTTATTGCGAGTTTTTTTACACAATTCACCGTGCTCGCGAAGCCGCTTTTCTAAATTATGAAATGTTGCATGACATTTTTTGATCCCATAACGTTCAAAAAACATCACTGCTGCACGCCGATAATTTTTTTGGCATTCACCTAACGTTAATAACATATTCACTTCTGTGTCAAAAGTAGCCATAATCACAATGTTACTGCTTGAATAACAGCTCCAAACTGAAAACGTTTTCATAGATAAGTGAGTCAAACTCAAGAAGTGTAAATATTATTGTTTGTGTTTCTTCATGAATAAGCAATGGACTCAAGCGCGTATAATTCCATAACGCTATTTCCGAGCGCTTCAAGTACCTACAACTCGAAACTTCAAACTGTTATATCTCATCATGGAAGTATCTGACAAAAAAATGTTTCAGACAAAATTGACTTGTTTTTTCCTGTAGAATCTAAATATGTAACATTTTATAGGGGGCTCCATTTAAAATTACAAAGGTACCTCCCCTCCTCCGTTAAAGGGGAAGGGAGGCCACTTCACGTTTATGTAGTCAGAAAGGCCCTTCAGTTCCATGCAATTTAAGACTAAGAACTTTAAAATCGATGGCATAGTTTTCGAGATATTGAGCTGTTCAGAGTTATGTGGGTCACCCTGTATATATTCTATGTACGTACGTATATATTACATTTTAATACATATATATATAATATATATATTATACATATAAATATATATATATATGTATATGTATATATATATATATATGTACATACATATATGCATACACACACACATATATATATATATGTATATGTATATATATATATGTACATACATATATGCATACACACACACACATATATATATATATATATATATATATATATATATATATATATATGTGTGTGTGTGTGTGTGTGAGTGTATGCATATATGTATGTACATATATATATATATATATATATATATATACATATACATATATATATATTTATATGTATAATATATATATTATATATATATGTATTAAAATGTAATATATAAGTACGTACATAGAATATATAATATATAAATGTATAATATTTATGTATCTATGTACAATATAATACAACTTACTCTTCTTCATCATCTTGGGAATAAGGAAGGGAAGGGTACTAAAATAACTTTAAACGAAATATATAATAACAAACCCACTACTTTCGCCCCAATAGTACCCCACAAACTTCGGACGTAGCTTCGGTGCTGCCGAAACTCGCGCATGCGCGTGAAAAGCGCCAACATTCCCATCACTGTGCTAGGGCCGGAACGCTCCTCCAGAAGGCAGCGAATGGTACCAGAGCCGGAACGCTCCTTCAGAAGGTAGCGAATGGTTTTGACCTTTAGTTATAGCGTTTCCGATATGCTAACCTACGTGCATTTATTATATTCTCAATTCCCAAGCTACGAACGCTTATTTAATATTTTCAAGTTCTTAACCCACGCGCATTTATTTACCGATTCCAACTTGTATTAGCCTTCTTATTTCAATAAATATTGTAAGTTCAAGTCGTAGATTTCAATCTTTTACCGAAGAACGAACCCAACATTCCAACCTACGTAAGGGAAAGCCGCTCTTCCCTTACAACCTGTTTCGTCCTCTTATTTTTCCATACTTAAGGTATCAACAAAATACTTGGACGTTACACTACTGGCAACACTGAGTCCGATGCCGGAATTATTTCTGACTCACATCGATAGTTCACTAACACTAATTCACTGTCGCTCCAAAATCATGACCAATCTAAAATGAATGAATCTTTGTCATATGATAAGCTACTGATTGTGGGTCAGAGACATCGGAATAATATTTTCTTTTCTGCATGTTTCTTACAGTCAATCGTTTTCTCGACGATTATACGCAAATGTGACGTATGTACTGTTTTCTTAGCTAGAGCAGCTCATAGTAAACACTAGTATGTTGCAGTATATTCTGGTATATTCTAGTATATTCCAGAATGTTCTAGTATATTCTAGTATATTGTAGTATATTCTAGCATATTCTACCATATCCTAGTATATTCTAGTATATTCTAGTATATTCTAGTATATTCTAGTATATTCAAGTATATTTCTGTATATTAGTATACTCGTATAGTATATTCCAGCATATTCTATACTAGACTTATAGTGAAGAATTTTAAACATACGAGGTGTTTTTCTAGCGAGGAAATATTTAAAAATGTGCTGGCCTGTTTTACAAAATGATACTCAAAAAATGGCGAAATTCAAATGATTTTAAGTAAACACAGCATGCATGCGATTCTACTAACTTTTCTCTATAAATACAGTTTATATTCGTTTCCCACAGTCCAACAAACCCCAATATACGAATTTTGTTTTTAAAGCACCCTTAAAAGCTGAGAGGTTTCAAGAGTAGGAAAAGAATGGTGTTTTTCAAACAAATAATAAATATTTGCACGTAACTGCTGACTTCTGTCCGTTCGGTGACTTGTTCCCAGTTGAATTGTTGAAACAACCCATTGTGGAGCGTTCACCTCCATTATTGTGTGTGTACCGATCGAATCTCGAGTTAGCTGTGACTCCAGCACAGTATTTGGAGGGTTAAGTAATTGTTCTACCATCTGATTTATTTCTGATTAGTTCGGATAATAGAGGTTCTACTGTACCGTTGTTCGACTATCGCGCGAAATAAATCGTGCAAACCAGCTCCGGCTGTTGGGATGCAATCAGAAAGACAGTCAAATGGGGTGCACGCGAGCATCGAAGAGAAGGGGGTGTGAGTAAAGCACTGGGGATGAAACGAGGATACACGCGAAAAGACGGGCAACCGGAAAGGGGACAAAACGGGATCATAGGGCAAGCGCCGAGTTCTCGTTAGCTACGCCGCATATAATATCACGGTCCCGTCGTCGGTCGGTGTTAACGTGTGCGCGACGCACACGCAACCCGGTGTGTACACGCGCGAGCGGGCGTTAATGATGACGGTGTTCAGGTCGGTGAAAAAGAAACGCAAGCTCACCGGGCGTCTCGTTAAATCGCCAGGCACCACGAGAACGCGCGAACACTGAAATTGTATTTTCCACGCAGGTCGAGAAGGTTCATCCATCAAAGGAGGCGAAGGGAGGACGCGGGGCTAGGAATGAAACCGACGTGGAAAGAGAGAAAGAGAGAGAGAGAGAGAGAGAGAGAGAGAGAGGAAGAGAGATAAAGCTTGGAAGAAGAAGAGCGAGGAATAGAGAGTAACGGAGAAAGAAGCGACCGGCTAGGGCTTTCATTAATCATCTGCGCGACGCGTAGTCCGCTACGAGGCTCGCGACGTCGTTAGCGATATTTCTAATCGAATCGTATTATCCCGATGACAGATGGCTGCGATGACAATGACGGGGACGTCGGCGACGATCGCCACGCTAGTCCGAGCCGCTTCAGGTCGGATGACACTTGTTGAGGCGCACGTTTGTCCGTCGCCGTCCAATTACCGGCGACTTTATCGGTCTATCGCACGCAGGTCCATCGCGGATATTAACCCGGCTCGAAAGGGAAGTTGTAAATTAATTTACGCTAATGTGGAACTGTCGCAAGGACAAATGACGGCGTCGTTTCACTAGGTCGCATCGTCGACGTCGACGTCGCCGTCGGTACTACATGCGGAAGCGTTCGCGCGCGTCGATACACTGAACGCGCCTGGTAATTTTGTTTCCGGCCGCAGAGATGATGCACGACGCGCGACGTTCCCTGGCTCGCGCAAGTGATGAATAGACGGGAACCCGGAGAAGTGTCGCTTCTCATTCTTCGGTAACCCCTTCCGATCGCCGTGGATATCACTCGGTATCACGCAAACACGAATCTCTCACGGACTCTGACTGTAACTGAAATATTTTACACTGTTTCATGCCCGGAGCATAAAGGTCGCTGTACACGCATCCGGGACGTGCCCCGGAGAGTTTCTTTTACATACAGTTACTCGTTTAATATTCAGACACTATGTTTTTTGCGAAATGAAAGCTTTATACACTTACTTGAAATGTGGTTATCGAATTTTCTGGTCCGTAATGGGTTTAAGCACATATTCTAGTTTATAGATGAGTAAAATTAATTGCTTTAATTTTTATTGTTTTCCACATAATAAATCATAAATTAGACCCAATATTGGTGCCGAAAAAATATTCGGACATCTAGTATATTTCGCCGTTTATTCGCTATAGAAGGTCCGTTTGTAGACTCCTTATGATTGTTTGTAAACACCAAGAGCGCGCGGCAGTTCGGTTAACTTTTGGTACTCAGTTTCATAATAGATTTCATCGTTTCTACACGCATTTCTACACTATCGACAACTTGTTATATTTCACCGCGAAAAAGGGAAATCATACCGGGAAATTGGGAAGTTGGTACATTTAAGTAAAAGTACCGTCGGGGATATTATAAGAAGATATAAACATGAAGATCGCATTGAATGTATTCCTTAAAAAGGACGTCCAAGTTTTCTTGACAATCTTGATAAGCGTAGAATTCTTCGAAAAATAAAGATCAATCCAGGATTAAGTGCCCTAATTTAACTGCAGAAGTGGCTGCAGAAACTGGGAAGAAAGTGCACGTGGATACAGTTCGCAATATTTTAAAAGATGCTGATTATAATGCTAGAGTGGCTCGTAAGAAAACATACAGAAAAGAGATCAATCGAAAGAAACACGTAACATTCGCTAAAGAATTTATTTCTAAAACACAATCATGGTGGAATGATAGAATGATGATGGGGACGAAAGTCAATTTCATGTTTCTGGGTGTAACAAACGGAAATTAGTATGGCGTAAACCAAATGAACAATTAAAAATAAATAATATTGTTAAAAAGGTGGACTGTATAATACAATTCAACGATTTTTTAACGGTGGCTCGAATACGAGGAGATAGGAGTTTTTGAGGGAAAGTAAATTGTTGTACAGCGAGGTTATATTAATAGTGACTCACCTAATGGTGGGCCGTTTATTAAATCAAAAATATCCCCGTGAAGATCGGCGGTTCGCGACTCCTCCGTCTCCTCTGGGCCGTCCCTTGGACGTCTAGCGACGTTGGTGTCTGAAAATTAAATAACGAACGAAGATGTGAACCCACCTATTCGATACAATACGTATCCGTTCGTGACGCTGTTTCCCGTACGCTCCTGACTGCGATAATCGCTAAAACGCAGAGGTAGTGGACTGTATGTTTTTGACGTATCTCGATAATCGAGAATCCGTCCGCTCGTACTGGCATAGTCACGGTTAAACCGATTCTACTGCGTGGGCGTCAGCGTGAGGGTGACGGTTAATCTTACACTGAGGTTGTAAGGATCCAAGTTCGATAATCCAGCCGAATTAACTCGTGCTTCAACAACCTGGATTCAAAGCTCGTGCGTGACTCAATACGTCACGCGGCTATAGGAATCTCGGTGAAATATGCGGTCCAACTCACCACTTACACGCACAAGATCGACTATCTGCGCACAATAGAAGCGGCGTATAATGTAAGCGTGTTCAACCAGTCACTATTCCCACTCGTAATCTTAGCTCAGACGTCAGGATGACGGCGTATACGGAAGGAGCGACTATATTGATTGAACGGGTTAAGCCTGCCGAGATCTTTGTCGCGCTCTCTCACTCAGAGGAGGGGGATGTAGCTAGGACTTACAAGTCGAGACCTGTGGTTGGTCCAGTCAATTCCGACAATGAATAATATGCTAATTCCGTAGAAAAGGCAAGGGCGTAAGGGAAACTGACCTTCACAATTCGAGTCTCCGGTATCTGCTGCGCTGGGACGTCAATGCGTATGCCAGAGCTTATTGCAGGTACAGGACTCGGAAAGAGTGTCCTCCGTGTTACACGGGTGGCCGTACGGAATCGGAAACACGATTCCTTCCAAGAGTTTCTCTTGAACACTTACACGCACAAGATCAACTATTTACGTACAATAGAAGCGGCGTATAACGTAAGCGTGTTAATCAAGAGTTTCTCTTGAACGGCGGGTAGTGAATTCGGGGAACGAACACGAAACTCGCGTCAACCACACCGAAATACACTTGTGCGCGGTGAAACAACAACCTTGCACTTCTTATGTGATCGAAGCACGGTCAATACCGGTGCTCGATCGAGGTCACTATTGCCTGTACGTCTCTATTCGAATATCCTGTCGCGAGATCGTAAAGGGAGCGTCGCCCGGTCCGAAAAGTCGTACGGCAGTGAATGTATCACGTTCGATTATCGAGAACTCGGAAAATCCGGAGTTCGATATCTCGTTTGTGTTTGTCAATTCTCTTACAACGGGTGGAACGATCTCGAGCACGAGACCAGTTCCGTTCGTACAGTCGTTGCCAATAGCGTCGCCGTCAAAGACTCGTTACAAACCTCTAACAGCGCGACTGAAGAGTATGTGACGGATTACTTATCAAAACTTGGAATCTCCAGAGTTTGATAAACCTCGCTAGGGCTTGACGGTTCTCTTAGCGGGTGAAACGATCTCGAGCACGAGACCAGTTCCTTCCGCACAGCGGTTGCCAATAGCGTCGCCGTCAAAGACTTGTTACAAGTGTCCAACAGCGCGACTGGAGAACAATGACAGCTGCGAAGACTCGTAAGCGAGTGTTCGCTAGCACGCCTCATTTGCAAGTGCTTGCCAGCACGATTCGTGAGCGAGTTACTCCTCGCACGTGTCGTGAGCAAGTGACTACGCGAACTGTTCAGCGGCGACGAAGCGTCGCGAGAGTGTCAGCTGATCCGCTACGCGGCGCTGTCTCTCTTTTATTCGCCTGTCTCTGTTCAACGTATGTTTGTATATTGTTCTCTTTGTCTCACTATACCATCGCGACGCGAGTTTGATTCGAACGTTTTGCACGGTGATCCAAGGATCGCCGTGTTTATCAGCTGACATTAGCTGGTAGCCAGAAAGTCACGCCGTTTTTACTTGAACTATTGCTGGTTATTTGGCTCCTCGGAAGAATAACATCGAGGAGGTCACCAACGAATATAGATCGCGATAATCGCGAAATTCAAGCACGTTTCAAACTAACGCGATATTTAAACAAATATGATACCGACGGTGAAACACAGTGGCGGAAGCTTGATGGTATGGGGCTGCATTTCAACTGTTGGAGTAGGAGAGTTAGTTTTCATTGAAGGTATTCTGGACAAGAACAGATATTTAGACTTATTAAAGCAAAATTTACTAAAAAGTGCAACGAATATGGGTACACGCGAAAGCTTTAAGTTCTACCAGGACAACGATCCGAAACATAAATCGAGAATAGTTCAGGAATACTTATTGTATGCTTGTCCGAACGTGCTACATCCTCCACCACAATCACCGGATTTAAATCTAATTGAGAATTTGTGGGACTTTTTGGACCGTAATATTAGGACAACGCCTATAAAAACAAAAGAGGAATTAAAAATACGACTGACAGAAGAGTGGAGACGCATTACTCAAAATTACTTAAGTAAAGTAATTTCAAATATTCTGACACGTTTGCAACATGTTATTAGACAAAAGGGATATCCCACAAAATATTGAAATTATTATAATTTTGTTCTTATGTATTTCTAAATAAGAAAAAACGTTATGTAATATTAAGTGTCCGAATATTTTTTCGACATCAATATTGGGTCTAATTTCGTTTATGATTTATTAAGTGGAAAACAATAAAGAATAAAGTAATTAATTTTACATACCTATAAACTAGAAATAAAGTTATGAATTTTACATATCTATAAACTAGAATATGTGCTTTAATCCATTACGGACCAGAAAATTCGATAACCACATTTCAAGTGAGTGTATAAGTTTTAATTTCGCAAAAACCATAGTGTCCGAATATTAAAACGAGTAACTGTAGCTTTGTATCCAGCATGGTTCCGATATTTTCCTCGCGCTTCCGAAGGGCCATAATTGTTGCCTTCTCGAGAGAGCGTTGACAGTTCCCTGCTGTGCATGGCTCAAAAAAAATGTTTTCAGGGGCTCCACGGCTCCTTAAGTAAACTATCGGTATCTCTCCTCTACAACATTATGAAAATAGAATACTCTCCCGCCCTTTGGTGGAAAAGCATCACACGTTCTGATATTATACGTACATTGCAAATGTGTTGTAAAAACGAGAATTGTTGGATTATTTGTAAGAATCCGTCTGCTAAGATGCAAAAATGAATCTCGTTATATTTGAGAATCACTGCGCTTGGCTAGAGTGTATATACATTTTAGATAGAGAAAATATATCAGAAAATATATATGTTGTGTTTTATGTGAATGATCTTGTGATTGCTACTGGTAATAAGGAAACAATGGCAAATTTTAAAAATTACTTAATGAATAAATTTAGTATGACTGATTCGAAAGAGATTTGCCTTTTCTTAGGGATAAGGGTTGAAAGAACTAAAGATAAAATAACTTTAGATCAAAGTACATACATAAAATCAGTTTTGGAGAAATTCAATATGACTGAATATAAAGCTATTCGTACACCACTTCCGAGTAAACTGGATTACGTGACTTTAAATTCAGACGAAAAATACGATGCACCATGTAGAAATTTAATTGGTTGCTTAATGTATATGATGATATGTACAAGGAGTTTTCTCTGTACCCTTGTATTTTCTCTTCACTTCTTATACGACTTTCGAAGCGTTAAGACGCCCTTCCGAGCTTGTAATAAAGCAGATTTTTCAAAGTTACAAATCTTTTACAGTTATTCATAACCCATTTCCAATAAGAATAATAGTAATTTTTTAAAGGAAATATCCACATTTGGAGGGGGTCATTTCATGTGAAGCCGATCATTTTTACTAGTTGTTAAGTTTTCCATTTTGGGTGATTTGTACGAAAGCTACGCACATATCATTTCTTAATGCAAACATACTAGAAACGGGTAAACTTCCGAAACCGATGACCCTCCGATTTTGCTGAAGTTTTTGCCAAAGCTTATCCTTGATTAGAGAAGAAAGTCCCTAAAAGGATTTTTTGCGACAAAGCCTCGTTTGCCCCCCACCCCCCAGCCTCCTTCAAAGTTTTGACAGTTCTTGCTAAATATATAATGTTAATCGTTCTGTCGCCGGGATTGACACGGTCAAATAAACAATATTGAGTTTCTGTAACAAAGATGTTAGTTTATTCGTAACTTATTCACAATGCTTATTCACTATTCACAATCACATTACTAATTCTACCTGTAACAAAGAGAAACGACATTAAAGTTTATTCTCTACCCTTGATGTCAATTCCCTTCTCTAATTTTATTTAAACAATAATTAATTTATTAATGAAATAATTCTAACAGAATATACGGCTCACACGTTTGGCCGTGTGTTGTAGATGTCGTTATCATCGGCCGCGTTCGTAAGTGCGTAGCAGATTGGAATTAAGGAAATGCCCTTATGTACTTTCCTTACAAATATTTTCGAAAATATTGATTTTAGAGAAAAAAGTTTCAAACAAAAAGGGAAGCTTATAAAAAGCTCTACAAAAAAGGTAATATACATTTTTTACGTAAACGATTTTGGCTGTTATGACCCCAGACATATCTCCGATTTACTTTATATCCTGGATTCTTACGTATTTTGACGTGCTGATTACGAATATGATAGTGAAAATTGGCACAAATTTCGTTTACATTTGTTGTATTTATTCCCGGATTTTCGTATGCGTGGTCGGGCCGGCCTAACGGACGGGCCTCTCCGCCCCCTCCGCGACCTAACCCCAACTCACTCTAGATTGCCTTTGCATGGTAGCTGTCATCTAGAGACGCATACAAAAATCCACAACGTGCTTACAAAAAGAAAACCAACCTTAGAATACCGTTACATTCCCCCACAGAGTGTGCAAGAATACAGAAAATTCAATACAGTTTTTTCATGATTTCCGCTATGAAAATAAAATTTGCGCCAATTTTCGCTATCATATTCGTAATCAGCACGTCAAAATACGTAAGAATCCAGAATATAAAAAAATCGGAGGTATGTCCCCCTCCGAGTTATTTTGTGTCATAACAGCCAAAATAATTTTACGTAAAATCTGTTTACGTAAAAATGTATACAATCTTTTTTATAGAGCTTTTTATGAGCTTCATTTTTCGTTTGAAACTTTTTTTCTCTAAAATCGATATTTTCGAAAATATTTAGTAAGAACTGTCAAAACTTTGAAGAGGGCTGGAGGCGAACGAGGCTTTGTCGCCAAATATCCTTCTAGGGACTTTCTTCTCTAATCAAGGGTAAGCTTTGGCAAAATTTCATCAAAATCGGAGGGTTGTCGATTTCGGAAGTACACCCCTAGAAATATCTTTGTTCAAGTGTGAACTTTGGAAATATGTGGCCGTCTTCTACGATTCTTTATCTTTGAAATTCCGTTTTCTAATTCGCAGAGCCTCAAAAATTGCAACTATTGGGCACTTAGAACTATTATAAAAATATAAATGATATCAACCCATAATGTTTTTTGAGTTAGTGAAGAAAAAACAAAATAATAATGAGAATAAACATAAGAAGCAAATGTCTACATAACTTTTGGCATCTTCTCGGAATAAGCTGCTGAGAAATCGACTCTTGAACTAAATCACGATTACGTGTGGATTTCTCTAAAAAAAATAAGTAACATTCAGAATAGCAGTTTGTAGCAGAAAAAACTTATGTATATAGCAATGTAATACAACACCTTATTGATAAACAATCTAAACTGCAGGATGATTTGAACAGTCTTCTTTTAAATTACTTTCTGAAGAAAAAACGAAATTCTTTCATTGGAAACTAAAATTATCTGTACCGTTGTTCAAATTCTCCTTATTTAAGGTATAACAAACAATATTTAACACACGCCAACAAACAACAATGAATATTGAACAAATGAGTCGATTTTGTAGTAATTAGTTTTTGATATAATACTCAATTTTAACTAATCCCCTATCGATTTTTTCGAAAATTAATGTTTTCCTTCTACACAGTTTACTGAAAAGCTGAAGATCTCACAGAACAATTAGATCAAAATCGAATAGCAATAGGTTTGATTTTTGTCCTCAGTGTTACGAGCCGAGGGCTAGGCGGGTGCTGTGTAACCGAGGTTTTATGAGATTTTGATTGGGAAACTTGATTTTGTGGACTGTTCGGTGTGTATTTCACCACCGAGTCGCCACCTCGTCAAGATATGGAACAATAGACTGGCCGACAGGTATTTCATCGTCGGGTCGCCACCTTGTTTGTTGGATAGGTAATTTAGGTATCGGCTCTCGTAACGTTGAATAGTGTTACGAGCCTGGGCCGAGCAGTAGCTCGCGTGGCCGGCGAGCGGTTTATAGTTTAAAGAGGAATGGTTTTTAATTGTTAGTAAGGTGCACAGGCGAACCTGATGCGAAATCAGGGAGCCGCTAGGATGTTTGAGTGACTTCGTGGACGAACCCGATGCGTTATAGGGAAGCCACTAGGAGGTAGACGCACAGACAAACCCGATGCGAAATCGGAGAGCTTCTCGGAGGTTGGAAGACGCTGAGACAAATCCGTTGCACCGTTGACGCGATTCAAGGTGTGAGGGCTTTCTCGGACGCCGCTACGCGGGGGAGGGGGTTGCTCTGGCGATATCCTTGGATATCGCCAATGCGATCAACTCCATCCCCTGGGAAAGGATCAGGGAGGACCTCGTCTTCCACGAGGTGCCCCCCTACCTGAGGATAGTCCTGGGGAGTTACCTCACCGACGGGGAAATAGAGTTTCCGGGCCGGTATGGGATGGAGGAAAGGGGGGTCGTACGGGGGGTTCCGCAGGGGTCGGTTTTAGGCCCGTTGTTGTGGAACCTCGCGTACGACAGAATGCTTCCAATCGCGATGCCTCCCGGGGTCAGCCTAACGTGTTACGCGGACGACACGTTGGTGCTGGCCACTGGGACGCATGCGAGGAGCACTGTCCGACGGGCGGAGAGCGGCGCGCGGTGGGAGCAATCCGGACCTTGGGCTTAGGGGTGTCGCCCCTTAAGACCAGGGCGTTGTGGTTCTACCACGACTCCGGGCTGGGGCCGTCTCCCCAGGTCTGGATCGCCGTGGAGGTGGCGCAGTCGAGACCGGGTCACAGATGCAGTACCTAGGACTCGAGCTCGACGATCTGTGGCGGTTTGACTGCCACTTCGTGCTCCTTGCTCCCCGGGTAGAGGGGATGACCGCTGCGCTCGGTCGCCTCCTCCCAAATCTCGGGGCCCCAGTGGACGGGTTAGGCGCTTGTACGCGGGAATGATGCGGGGTGTCGTCCTTTATGGAGCCCCTGTGTGGGCGCACGATGTCAATGCCAGGAGGTATAGCAGCAGTCGAAGGCTGCTGTGCCGGATAGAGCGCAGGCTGGCTATTGCTGTTGTGCGGGGGTACCGCACCGTGTCCCGTGCGGCGGCGTTGCTGCTCGCGGGTCTTCTCCCTCTCGTTCCGGAGGCTCTGGTTCTTTCGGGGGTGTTTACTTACTCCCGGAGCCTTCGGCGACAGGGGGTGGCTATCGAGCAGAGGGAGATCTGAGTGCAAACTTCAGGCGTCACGCCCAGGGGCACACTGGGCGGGCGTGGTTACGGGACCTCGTCGGCTCGGAGGATGGTCGGCAGCATGCGGTTCGGGCCATCCTCTCTTAGTATCACCGGTGGACTCTGGCGGGGATGGGGCGGAGGATCTCGTACCGGACGACGCAGGTACTGACCGGGCACGAATGCTTCGGAAGGTATCTGTGGCGGACCGGTCGAGAGGAGACGGCGGCGAGTAGCCATTGCGGCGAGCCGGAGGATACACCGGATCACACCGTACAGGAATGTCCTGTATGGTCGGGCGAACGGCGCGCACTCCGGCGCGTAATGGGTTGGGACCTCCCGCTCCCGGCTATCGTTTCGGGGGTAGTCCGGAGCGAGGAGGCCTGGAGGGCATTTTCCTCCTTTTCTGAGCAGGTGATGCTGCAAAAGGGGGAGGCGGAAAGGGAGTTGGAACGGATCCTCGCACCTGGCCGCTTGGGGGGCAGGAGGAAGCGCAGAGCCCGTGTCGTGAACGGGCATCCGATGCGACCTCCTTAGCGCGGGCGAGGACGCCCTTGATGGACACAGGGTCGGGGGGAGGGGGGGGGTAATCTAACCCACTACGCGATGTCCTAGTCGTCAATGGCGTCCCCGGGGATCGTCGGTTGTTCCGAGCGAGGGGCTTGGACAATTATCGGGCGATCCAAAAGAGGGGTGGGACCAACACGTCATTCATCGCGCGTTGGTCTCTTATTAAGGTAGGAGGGGGCCGCGTACCCCTCCTGGGAGGGATGAAGAAGCGGGGGTGTCCGGATAGACATGCGCGTGCGGATCACAGGCACCCCCAGGAGCTTTAGGGATGAACGCAGTGGATTTAGTTGGTATACCGGTCTTCGGACCAGGGAGTCCAACATAACCCGGTCTCTCTCCCCTTAAGAAGGGCCCGTGTATCCGTAAGAGAGATTACCACTGCGGAAAAAAAGACGAATCCGTTGCGAAATCGGGGAGCTGCTAGGAGGTTGAATAAAAGCACAGACGAACCCGATGCGAAATTGGGGAGCTGTAGGATACTGGCGAACCTGATGCGAAATCAGAGAGCCGGATAGGTTGGATAACAGTTTTGGGTTCCTGATACAAGATCAGGTAGCTCCCAGGATATGTTAGTAACGGCCTCGTAATTTTAATATTATAAATTAATTCATACAACCCGAGCGGTAAGATTGTATCATGTGGGAATGGTCAACTAAGAATTACTGGATCTGAATGGTGGATTAAAATCTATTGTTACTCAAAATTACCTTGAACTGAATTGTATATTACAGAAAACTGGCTCTATTACAACTGCTACTGTCGCGGTAAGAATTGAGTGTGTATGAACAATGTTATGCAGTTACCTAAGTACTACTTCCTGTTGGATGACGCACTGGCGATACGGGGAACACGGAGAGATTGAATAATTATGCCAAGATAGATTAATACCGTACTCGCGGAATCTATAAGGTTACTTGATTCGAAAGGGTGACAAGGCCCGATCTCACTAAATACAACCAACACGAAAACGATCTTCAGCGTAACGACATGTAAAGCCTGTTTGTACTTTAAGCACTGCCCCAGAGGTTTAAAATTCGAGGGTTTATATACTGTGAAATCTAAGTGGAGATGCTCTCAAGAAATGTCCACATTAGGAACTCTCGTGCGGTCCCTGCACTGAATCATGCTTTGTTCCGGCTACATCCAACTGGAGCACAGTCATCGTTTCTATAAGAAAAGGGTGGAATAGAGCGTTTTCCGTTCTCAGGATAGAAATTCGAAAACTCTGATTGAAATAAAGCAGAGAGAATTCTCTGCTACGTAACAATAGAAGTTGGTACACCTTGCGCGGCTTTGGTTTATCGTTGTGGGAATGCTAGTACTGGGATAGAAATGTGATGGGAATACGGAAATTAAGAGATTTGAACCGTCTAAAATAAAGTACAGTGTATTCAATAAAAAAGGGTTTACAGTTGTTACGTGTAACTTTAACTCGCGGATACTAAATCCCTTACTCTCGGTTTTGATGCACTGAGAAGTGCGGGGGTTACCGTGATTAAACTGATTGTGTGATACGTACTCGTAAATATTATTATACGAAATGTAACGCGATCTAGCCGAGTTTCAACTGGGCCCGCTCGTGGGTGAAATCGTGGCCTTTATATATCCCAAAAATGCCTAGAAATTGTGGTGGGGGTAGGCTTGCATCTGGGTGGAAATTCCTGAAACTTTTCCCAGCCTGCTACACCCCCGTGAGAGAGTTGTTATTTTTGGATAAACTAGCGGACCTATCTTGATCATCATGTGGCTTCAAGGAGGGCTCAAAAAGTCACGCAGGCAAAGTCTCCGTACGTAACATCAGCATGGCGCACTGCGCTAAGTCGTGAAAATTGTTCTACTCACGCTATATGTTATATAATGCGAGCAGGTTTCCAGGATATGTGGGACTTTATCACGGCAAGAATTGCAGCACTGTGTATGGAAAGGAATTGAAAAGAAGTAACTAGAAAATTCCCTCCATGGAAAATATTATGCTAGTTTAGCATTGGCCTTGACCAATAAACGTATCCAAGTACGGTTTTATGCAATTTTGGTGTTATGTCAACGCCCACAAGCTGCTGCGTTGTTTTGGAGGTAATCTTGACAGAATGGTACCGAGAAAGACACCACCAAGTCCGTTGCGTTTCTGAAACCTTCCCATAAATTACGGGCCCCTGGCGGTATAGGGAGGCCTATGCTACGTCAAGTGCCATGTAGAACAATACGGCTGAACTGGTTTTCTCACGAGAACCCACTGATTTTCCCGGATCGTAAAGCATTCGATAAAGAGTCCCGAGAGAGACTTTCTCAAAAATGACAAAGACTGAAATAGGAGCTGAAGACGCAACAGATATGAAATAAAGCTTCTTGGCTACTAGCTGGGTGTATAATTAATTAATAACAGAAACATTACAACTACTGTTCCTAATCAATTACAAAAGCAGTAACAAAATAATCGATTACTGCCTAAACTCTGTTGGGTAGTCGACCTCTCGCGGATCCCTAAATATTAGGTTGCACGCGAGCAGCCACCCAGGACTGAGAACTTTCCTTCTTCAATGAGACCTGACGTTTACGCCGCGAGTGCACTGGCGAATGTCGGAGGGGAATAAAACAAAACGAAGATAGGGGTGAAGCGGTGGATGATAGGGTGTGGCGGGGGTTGGCGGACAGAGGAGGGTGGGGTGTGGGGTGACTCGCATCGAAGGGAACAATAAAGACGATAACGCGGACGATGAAGAGGACAATGGATAAGGGAGGACGGACGGCCGTGCCGGATAATGGGAAGATCATTATTTTCACGAACAAAGTCCCGTCCACGTCGTCGCCGTCTCGTCGTCTTCGCCTAAGCGCGCCTTAATTAACATCTGCCCCAATTAGAATGGTTCCACCGAAAGGCTCCCGCCGCCGCGCCGTTTTGAATATTCGCTCTCACCCCTCTCGGTCCTCCTTTTTACTGACATGGATGTCCTCTCCGCCTCTCCATTCCCCTCTCTTTCTCTCTTTCAACCGCCCTCGCGTCCTGCGAACATTTCACCTTCACTACGGTCTTCTTCGCTTCCTACTCTCTGTCTCTCTTTGTTTAGATGTCTCCCTCCTCCGTCTTTTTTCTCGTTTCTGCCGTTTGTCTCCTGACAACAAACGCGTCGTAACAGTGACCCGATTGTTCGTTTTACCAGCTGTACCAGCGACATTTTCAGTGCTGGAAAAATAACCACAATGCCGATGGAGGTGGTATAAGGGGGGGGGGGGTGGTTGGCAGCGGTAGCGGCCGTGGCAGCGGTGGCGATACAGGCGCTATAGGCCTGCCGGAACGCGCAGGAGAGAAACAGCACGGGAGGTCGGATATCGAGGCCACCGGCCGGTTTCTAACGACTGTGTTAATTGTCGAACGCCGGCCACGAGAAATCAACGGCAAAGGGAAATTCTGATGGAGTGTTTTTTGATTGAGCGGCGAATGGGGAAATAAAGGAGAGCCGGGTGTCAAATCGATTGAATTTGACCGAGCACGCGGGACCGCCGCCTTCCGGAACATCCCCGCGTTCGACCTTCTCTGTGTAGGAGCCGACCGATGTGAAAAAACGCGACTTTGAGGATGACACGTTTCAACGAGCTTAAAAATCTGCTGTGAAACTGTAGAATAGCCATCTACTCATCGATTTCAATAATCTTTGGTTTTCTTGTAGAAATCGACATTTTGAATAACATTTTTCTTTGCACGTTAGCAGCGGCCTTGTGTATTTGTGGCACCGCATTCTTTAGTATCGCAAGAAGTGCTTGATCTAACAGAATTAAAAGTGACTATATTGGTTTGGGTTAGGTTTTTTAAGGTGGCTACTTGTGTAACGGCAGTGAAAGTCAGTGATTTTCAAGATTTTTAAGAATAACTTTAGAATAACTATTGTATACAGGGTGGACCACGGAGCGTGTTCAGCTTACAAGGGAACATATTCAGATGCGAAAATCCGAATTTGATGAAACTTATGGGAGCTTATAGTGCTTTGAAAAATATTTGACATGTGTTTTTTTTATCGGCAACCATCCACTTTGGAGGGGTGAAAACAGCCCTCAATGTTGGGGGTCAAAACCATATTTTTTGAGATATCTCGGAAACCAGAGGTCGAAAAAGTTTGAATTTTTTTTAAATTGTGTGTTTTTCAATGGGAAATGTAGTCGCGCATGAAAATTTTAACAAAAGTTTAACCTGATTTATAGGTACAGAAAAGCAGGGTACATGAATTTCGAAACGTAGCCACGCTGCTACCTGCGCCACCTTCTTTAGCTACTAATAAAACAATAAACGACACATAACCCAGTGGTATTGTTTAAAATACTATACACGTTTATACTAAATGCTTATATTTCGATAAAACAAGAATAATACAAGATAAAACAGAATTCCTTCCTACGCACATCAGCTGCAAGACTATCTTCCATTATGCATAATTATTGTTAAATGGCAAAAAAGAAGAAAATCCTGAAACATGTATCCCCTATTTTGGATCAAAGATCACACACCCAAGTTTACATTAAAATGAACTAACAATAAATAAGAGAAACTGCAAAAACAAATCAAATTTTTAATATATTGTTTAAACAAAAAACTTTTGTTAAAATTTTCATGCGCGACTACATTTCCCATTGAAAAACACACAATTTAAAAAAAATTCAAATTTTTTCGACCTCTGGGTTTCGAGATATCTCAAAAAATATGGTTTGACCCCCAACTTTGAGGGCTGTTTTCACCCCTTCAAAGTGGATGGTTGCCGATTTAAAAATCACGTGTCAAATATTTTTCAAAGAACTATAAGCTCCCATAAGTTTCATCAAAATCGGATTTTCGCATCTGAATATGTTCCCTTGTTAGATTATTCTGCTGCTAGCGGTTCGATTGGAAATGTTTGTACCTGAAATAACATGGTTGAAGAAGAACTTGAACATGATTGTACGACATTTTCTGTCAACCCTTTTTCCCCCAAGTTATGAAGGTCCCCTTCAGTTTTTGTAGGTAAACCTATTATTCTTTTACGACCATCTTTTAGGAGATACTGAGATAAAAAGTATTTCTTCTTTACCTAAACCCAGGAGTTGAAACGGTTCTGAAAATAACTGTTTTAAACAGTTATACAATATCGGTTCTGACTGAAACAGTTCTGAAAAACCGAAATGATGTTGTAACTGTTAGGAGAATATCGGTTCTCGCTTATATCGGTTACGGTCACGGTCACGGTTCTTGAGAACCGGTATTATAACGGTTCTATAAATATTATTTTTAGGTTCTGGATTTCGGTTTCAGTTCTTCAGACTTCAGAATCTATAATATGTCCCGCATCGGGCTCATATCGGTTTCGCAGTTCTGCAACTGATATTTTTTGGTTCTGCATCGGCTATATAGGGTGTCTTAAAATTCCTTCAACATCCGGAAATAAGAGATTCCTGGGATCATTTGAAGCGACATTTTCCTTTGCAAAAATGGCGTCCGCTGCTCCCAGGAGATATGAGCCCGATGTGGGGCATATTATAGGTTCTGAAATCTGAAGCACCGAAACCGAAATCCAGAACCTAAAAATAACAGTTATAGAACCGTTATAATATCGGTTCTCAAGAACCGTGACCGTGACCGTAACCGATATAAGCGAGAACCGATGTTCTCATAACAGTTATAACATTTTTTCGGTTCTCGTAACTGTTTCAAGAACCGGAATCGATATCATAACTGTTTTCAGACCCTGCCTAAACCATAGAAACATTAACAAAATATCATCTACGTTAATTGAATGGATGCTAAAAATGGTGTGCACGAGCCGCAATACACTCACGTGTTGAGAATATGATAGGAATGGTTTTTTCTCTTATCATAAAGCACAGCGTTAGCGAATAAGGAACTTTCTTTAATATAAAAACTTGGAACTATGAACTTATTATATACAGGGTGGCCCACATAACTCTGAACAGCTCAATATCTCGAAAACTATGCCATCGATTTTAAAGTTCTTAGTCTTAAATTGCATGGAACTGAATAGCCTTTCTGACTACATAAACGTGAAGTGGCCTCCCTTCCCCTTTAACGGGGGAGGGGAGGTACCTTTGTAATTTTAAATGGAACCCCTTATAAAATGTTACATATTTAGATTCTACCGGAAAAAACAAGTCAATTTTGTATGAAACATTTTTTTGTCAGATACTTCCATGATGAGATATAACAGTTTGAAGTTTCGAGTTGTAGGTACTTGAAGCGCTCGGAAATAGCGTTATGGAATTATACGCGCTTGAGTCCATTGCTTATTCATGAAGAAACACAAACAATAATATTTACAATTCTTGAGTTTGACTCACTTATCTATGAGAACGTTTTCAGTTTAGAGCTGTTATTCAAGCAGTAACATTGTGATTATGGCTACTTTTGACACAGAAGTGAATATGTTATTAACGTTAGGTGAATGCCAAAAAAATTATCGGCGTGCAGCAGTGATGTTTTTTGAACGTTATGGGATCAAAAAATGTCATGCAACATTTCATAATTTAGAAAAGCGGCTTCGCGAGCACGGTGAGTTGTGTAAAAAAACTCGCAATAAACCTAAAGCTGTCACTAATGAAAATAATAGTGCCAGTATTCTTGCTGCAATTACATTAAATCCTCATATTAGTCAACGTACACTTGCACAAACATCACATATTAGTCGTTCATCGATTCAACGAATTTTGAAACGGCAAAAGTATCATCCATATCACATGGTTTTATCACAAGATCTTTCGATAGCAGATTACAATCACCGCGTAAGATTTTGTGAGTGGCTGCAGGGTGTTGTGGAAAATGACTTTTTGTGCAAAATACTTTTTTCCGATGAGGCCACTTTTACGAATTCAGGGCATGTAAATAGACATAATCTGCATTATTGCGCCGTGGAAAACCCAAATTGGATGCGATGTGTTCCCTTTCAACATCGATGGTCTTTAAATGTTTGGTGTGGCCTAATAGGAGATTTTGTGATTGGACCTTATTTTTTTCAAGAAACTGTAACATCTGCAAGTTATTGTGATTTATTAAAAAATCATTTGCCTGCGCTTTTGGAAGATGTGCCACTGCACGTTAGAAGAGAAATGTGGTTCCAACAAGACGGCGCTCCTCCACATTTTGCAATCATCACCAGGCAATTTATGAACGAAAAATTTGGGAACAAATGGATAGGTCGTGGGGGACCTCGTAAATGGCCTCCTCGATCCTCCGATCTAGCACCATTAGATTTTTTCTTATGGGGATATGTAAAGGACAAAGTTATGTTTGGACCACCGACGACAAAAGAGGATATGAAACAAAGAATACGTGACGCTTGCGCTTCAGTGACTCCCGAAATGTTAAAAAATGTTAGAACAACTTTGATGTTTCGAGTAAATAAATGTTTACAAGCCCGTGGTGGACATTTTGAACATTTAATTTAAAGTACATTTTATTTCTTCACGAATAAGCAATGGACTCAAGCGCGTATAATTCCATAACGCTATTTCCGAGCGCTTCAAGTACCTACAACTCGAAACTTCAAACTGTTATATCTCATCATGGAAGTATCTGACAAAAAAATGTTTCAGACAAAATTGACTTGTTTTTTCCGGTAGAATCTAAATATGTAACATTTTATAGGGGGTTCCATTTAAAATTACAAAGGTACCTCCCCTCCCCCGTTAAAGGGGAAGGGAGGCCACTTCACGTTTATGTAGTCAGAAAGGCCCTTCAGTTCCATGCAATTTAAGACTAAGAACTTTAAAATCGATGGCATAGTTTTCGAGATATTGAGCTGTTCAGAGTTATGTGGGCCACCCTGTATATGGTAACTCATTTGTGTGCCACTGAAATTTACCAAATGTAATTAGTTGTCTTTTTATATTTATCTTATTCATCGAAATACGAAGGTGATTTTGAGTTTTTGTATTATGTGTAGTATTTCACCTTGCGAATGGAAAGAAACCGTAACGTTGAGTCAAAAACTTTTCCAATGAAAGACGAAAGATCCATACAAAACTTGTCTGATCGATTACATTCCTCGGGGACCTCCAACGAATGAAGGTTATGCAAACGTTCTATAATATCTGAAGACAGAAACGATCGTATCGTTAGAACATGTTGCGATACAGCTTCGAAGACAATGAAACCTGCGTCTCTTGCTCTCATTGATCGCTTACACACTTTTATTGAATGCATTTGTAATTAACAGTGTAAGCCCGATATACCATAACACAGTGAATATCGCACGGGTCACCGGTGTCTGGAGCTATTTAATTGCTGGACACTAAAGCTATCGGACCCGTCAATATGACGGACTTTTTAAATTTGCAATATAGGCCCACATCAAAAAGTTGTCAAATACAACTCTGCGATTCTGACCGAATATACAATAAATAATAAGAATAATTTAACTAAAACTATTGGACATAAGGGACCAAACCTTTTGGAGATGTAAAGAGATAGTCTTGAAGTACAAGAATTTTTTCTTAGTTCAATTCTTCTGAAGGGATATATGATTGGGAAATCACAATGTGTTCTTTACACAAGTACTTTTTTATTTCCTTCTCAGGAGACGAAGTATCTCGTCTGAGAGTCAAGGTACAAGTGACGTTTTTTTCTTATCGGCTAAGGCCCTTTCCGAATTAGCCGATAGGTGGCTTGAACGACACAACGCGCCGCCTACACGTAGATTCACGCCCCCTCTTTCACAAACGTTTTTCTGGGTAATCTTTCGCGAAACGTCGTTGTTCCGTCGCAAAACCCTTCGTGCTCAGGGACAAACGCGCGACCGAAGTCAGGTAAATTTCTTAGCTGTACCGACCATAAAATAGTAAACCCCGACGAAGGTACAGCTGATAGCCAGATGTGTCGAAGGCCCTGTACCGCGCTTCGCTACGAAAGACAATAACCATAGCCTTTGTCACCCTGCGTACGCTACTCCTACTCCACCTCAATGTTTTTACATTCCCTCTCTAACTTTTCGCCATCTCCACCACTTTTTCCGACACACCCTACAACCAATCATATGCAATTTTCCAAGACCACACCTACATCCGAGCTTTCCTAAAATCTTACGCGACTCCACAAAATCAGAACTCTCTTGAATCTTCTTACCAAACTACCGACACTAAGTTGTGACGTTGCTCTTTTTCGGCGCGGTTTCCGCGGACGAAAGATGAGACAACTCCGGGATTTTACAGGCGCGTAGACCGGGCCTCGGCCGGCCGTACGGACGAGGTCCTCCCGGCACAAAACGCGATTCGAAAACTCGATAGCAATATTAACGCACGATGTTCGGGCGCCAGGTATCGGAAGGATACCACGCGAAACGAGACGGGTTTCTACACTTAGAGAATCGAATCGAGAATTTCCGTTACCGAGTTTCGAGCTACGTTACGCGACTCGCGAAGGGTCAGAGGTTCGGACGCAGGAAGGACGGGGACGGCCCTTACGGCAGGACGGATCTCGCAGGTTGAGAAATGACGGCGTGATTAGTCTCGAGATTAATATTTTAATCAATGTCCTAAACTTGATGTCAGGATAGAGTAAATTCGTTCCGCGCAGCTTGGAAGACGGTAGAGTGCGCAACGAGCCCGTCAGCTCTCCTTCCACTGCGTATTCCCACCTTGTTGACTGGGAGTTTAATATACACAGTGAAACGCAATACATGTATCACAATACCCGTATCATTATACGCGCGAATAGGAAATCGTGCGCGTTTCCACACGCAATGATATCCAGGTAGAAACCCATCTGCCGATCCGACATGCGCTATGATCAACCGCTTGCCCTTGCCGGAAGGGTCAGGTATGTCTTTCGAAAGGCCCCTTTCTTCGGCATTTTTCGGACAAGTGACGCTTGTGTCGACCCACAGCTTTCGCCTACAATCTCCAGCGTTAACCCACGTTTCGTCTAAATAATATATAGGACGACCTGTTTCCCGGAAATTCCTAATATCGCGGATATATCGCTGCCGCCAAGTAATTATATAACGCGAATCCATCAACGCGCTATTGCGTTTTCGGACCACGTATTTAAACTCCATCCGTTTTAGCAGTCTGTATAACGACGATTCACTAAAACTCGGCAGCGTCTCGTCGCTGTTTACAGCATCCAGTATTTTTTTGGTATTTGGTATCTCATTTCTCAACCAGAAATCGTGCACTTTTTTTCGAATGGCAATTATATCTCCATCGCTCGTTTTTCTAGAATGTTCATCCGGCGCCTTTTTCTATTTGGGGATGAAACTTTGCCGGTTTTATTATATTCGCCAAATGTCCTGATTATAGTCGTCTGACCAATCCCCGTCTGCTGCGCCAGATAACGAATAAGGGGCCTGTATTTTATGTCTGGGTCTGTGATCTTCTTATTTTTATACAAATTGATGATTATTTCTTTCTGACCAGATCCAATGAACTAAAAACAGAAAAGAATTTTGCACACGCAAATACACCACAAAATCCATGATATAAAATACATATTTCATGTAAAGAAATATTAAATCTTTCGCGCACATGAATTCGAAATGTAGACAATGATAAATGTTCATAAGGCGAACTTACCCTTCCACATCGATTTTTTTTCGGTGGCGACACGTTAGACGGTCCAGGAACAGCGTCGTCTCCCATTATAACGTTGAAAATATTAAATGTTATAACAAAAATAAACTTCCACTCCAAAACACACCGTATCGCTTTGTATTCTTCTGAAATCTTTCTGCACTTCTGTGTTTTCACACCCGTTAGAACGCTAAGAATGACGCGCTTGGCGTCGGAGCGCGTCACTAACGCTACGCGCATGCGTTGTACATTGGGAAGGAGGCGTACGGAGTGGGAGATGCGCAGGACGAACGAGAACTGGTTACTGAGTGAATTTACTCTCACCTGACATCGAGTATAGTATGTACAATTTTGAGCGGTCACGTGGCCGCGACCCGAGAGCCCGCGCTCTTCGTACAGAGAAACTGTTCGAGATTCGAACAAGCTGAGAATCCGTTGGCGGTCGCCGGTTTCGCCGTTAACCGATCAACCGAAACGGCGACTCTTTCACGCGCTATTCTCGAGCGTTCGCGACCGCTTTGTTTGAATTTCGATCATATTGTCTCTCCCGAGCGATGTTTGCGTCGATTCTTCATTGTCATGTTATTGTTACGTTCTTCACCTGTTTCGATTCGAACCAGATTCCATTGTCTAACCGCTTTCTGTATATTCAAATTTCCTACTTTTCTGGATCTTTCGATCGCGTACGGCGTCTACTGTGCTCGCGTCGCGCTCGCCACAGGCAGTCGTCTCAACTCTCTTCGACGAGACACATCCTTCTTCTACGTTCTGATCTCCGAGATAAACGTTGCTTCGCACCGATTGAACGCGATCGAGCTTGTTCCTCGCGTCGCGTTCCAAGCTCAAAGTTTCGAACCTCGCCTCCGGTCTTCTGTACGACCACTCATTTTGTTGTTCTAATAAACTAACTTTGTTCGCGATGAGAATTCATCTGATTTACCTCGTTCCTCCACGTCCGACCGGGAATTTACACCTCCGCGGTTATCCGTCACTCCGCGCTCAAATCTGAGCGGTTCCGGGAGCGGCTACACTCAACAACCGTCAAGCCGCAACATTTGGGAATAAACGAATAGGTGGAGGTTTGCACGCGGGGTTGTCACTTCGTTAATAATCGCGAGCATACGGTATTTCGGTATTCAATTCGACGTAATCGATACAATTTCTCGCGAACGCTGATGTACGGCGCAATTACAATACGACTGTCGCGAGGATTCTCGGAACGGAACGGTGCGAGCGTGCGACGGCACGCGATCTTTCTTCTCGCTCGCTCGTGCGAGCGCGCTATACCCGTCGTCGCGAATTTACGCGATCGAGATCTACGGAACGGCGTATTACGCTATTCGAAAATTACACACACTCTTTCGTCGCGGCTCCTCCGAGGAAAACCCCCTTGATTTAACGGACGAAAAATCGGAATCTCTCTCAAAACACCGGTCAACGGCGTGAGGCGTGAACACGAGGCGGGACGCGCCTCGGCACGTGGAAAACCGAAGACGAGACGGGAAGCGTATCGTCCTCACGCGATCTCTAATAGCCAATTCGTAACATTTACTGTAAGGATCACTGGAGATGTGCTAGTCCCTCCGTTACACAAACACACGACCAGATCACACACACTCGCAAAAGGACGGGTTAAAGTCTAGTACTCGATATTATGGAAGCCTACGCGACAGTGATCCTTCGCGATTTCCGTAACGACGATCTACCCGGCGATCCCCACCCTAATTTTCGTCGGTTTGCCTAATTGGGTGGTCTCGCGCGCCAATTTTAATTGTGGGCTCCCACGGAATGTCCCTGGCCCTAGACTTTTCCGAAATTTCGTTGACGATCGCCTTACGGCGAACGGGGTATCCTTGACGGTCCCAGGGCGCTCTCACACCACCCACGCGTATGGAACCCCTTCCTACGGGATGAGACGGCGGCAGGACCTTGTACGTGGAGTTCCTTGTCGGAAAGTCCGGTGTTGTGGGGGTTCGAGGCCTGCGTCGTCTCCGGGTTGTTCGGCCCGTGTGTGCGAGCTGCCCCTTTCTTCCACCTGTGCACAGGGTCTTTGCTTGGCCAGTAAATCACGAAGCTAGAGTCCCACGAAGCGAGCCGTCTTAGGTACCGAAAAAGGGTTGGTGGTGCACGGGGCACGTCCTGGAACTTGCCGTACTCGGCGCGCGCGTTTCGAATTAGCCGCCGAAATTTTAATACTGCGGAATTCCCTCGGGGAGCGCTCTCGAAATTCGTGACTGTGCGGCTGTCACGCGAGAGGGCGGTCCGGTCCATTCGAACTGTGGCTTTTAGTCGCCGATCGTAACGTAAAAGTGACGTCGCAAAATCTGCAACGTCACAAAGTATAGCCGAGTCTAGCTTAGAATTTAACCGAATAAACGAGTTTGTTCTCCGGAGTTGGTCTCTACACCCTTCTTCGTAAATCCTGTCGGATCCAAGTTCCCGAGTTCGAGGTGACCGATTCGACACCGCAGTCGTGTTGGCGTGAAAACTGGCAACGTAGAGGGGATTTCCCAGGAGCCAGCGTCGGGAGGCTTCGCGGGCCCATCGGCCGGACGGACCGCGCGGCCATAGTGTCGAGGCCCCTCGGAGACCCGAAGTTTATGACACCCGCGGGCGCTATTGAGACTGTTGAAACAAAAATTCTAAAACACAATCTTTACTGGGGAGATGACCGAAAATATGAAAAGACAGTTTCCTCACAAATAGCCTTACTAGCGCACGTGTCCCAAACTTCGCTAAGCATTTGCACGCCAAACACTTCTTATTATTTATTGTAAAATACGCATGTGTCTCGAAATTATGTTTTCTAGACTGGCGTGCACGATAAAACTAGCCAAAAACTAGCCAAACAAAATTTATATTCGAATCTTTATTTATAAAATTTACTTAAACAAAAAAAATTAACTAAGCGGCCGAAAAATGTAAACTTTTCTACTCGGCCCCAAAACTTTTGAAACTTGTCAACAAAATCCGCAATCGTTTAGTTTTCAACCCAATAATTTGAACCAGGAGCACTCATGACCATTTTATTCCGCTACATCCTTTGTCCCCGTGTTTAGAGAAGACTGTCTGTGTGACTGACGAACTCGCGGAAATGGTTCATGCAACTTTTCGTGCAAAAATGTTCGGTGGCCACGCCACGCCACAGCGCGTCGTGCCACGGCCGCGCCGCCGCAGGTTTGTTTGAACGAACTTCCCCGTAAAATTGTGACTAACTTTCTGGTGTGCGACAGCACTAGTTTGGAACAGCACGGCTCGTCAGAAAAATAGAAACGACTGTCGTGGTTTAGAAACGATTAGCGGCAGAGGCTTTCACCACGTCGTCGTGTCGTGGTCGGAAATTAACCCTTTCGAATCCGAACTATTGCAGCTCTAAAACCAAACATTTCTTCCGACCTGCAATATTTCAATTCTACCTGATCCTTTTCAATTTGTGCATGTGAAACTGATGTAATTTACTCGTACAATATTTAAATATTTAATAATTCATTAGATACGAACAAATGTAACAATGTGAAAAATATTTTGAATTTGTTGCAATATTTGGACCGTTTATTTTGAAAGTGGTGTAAGTCCATTTTATTTGTTTCGAGAAAATTAAAGGTTAGCATATCTGTCAATTAAAAAATATAGGTTAATTATGTCAAGTTTTGTAATGTTTCTACAAATTTATCAATATGTAATTTGATTATATAAATTTCTTTTAGGCGAATTTAACTAAAATAATGTATATTTACAGTCTACAAACGGACTTACACCACTTTCATAATTAGTCAATTGTAAAAATCATTTAATTTCAATTTTGAAAAATCAAATATCACTTGAAATATATTTTATATTAATCCAATTTTGTTTATAAATAATAACAAGAAATAAAATAGAAGTAGTACCTATTATTTTGAACTTTAATTATATTTATGTAGGATTTCCCTATTTTAATTCGACATTCGCGATCGAGTTGAATAATCGATCTACGCGGGCAGGGGTAAATCAAGGGGTCGACTCGTAACAGATAATAATAGTTTAATCAAAATTAAAGGATGATGGAACAAACATGCAGACAACTGTACAACTTGGCGACCGACGCGAGACTCCTCGATGTCGCTTCTCGCTCGCATTTCTTTTCTCGACGTTCCTCGCTTGTATTTTGCCGTTCGTTTGTTTTACGGAGCGAGCGTTGCACCGGCGTTGGCGGGACGCGCGTCTCGACCGTTTTGGCGGGAATTTAGGCATCCCACATTTATATATTGTTAAACTTAACATAAGATATTGCTATTATGAAATTTATTCATGCTCTTTATGTGACAGTGTTTTGAAACATTCATGATGCATAGGAGGTATATGTATAAGGTAATAACTGCTCCATATCACTATATTATTCGTATGTAATATTTCTGACATCGATATACAAGTTTTTTTGTATAATACTCTTATCTGGCATTTCTCTTAATTTTGTATACTCGTTGCGTATATTTTCCTTTATTTTGTTTTGCAGAATCAAAGTTTTCATAAACAATATCCTCATCCGATGAAGATTCTACTTCTTCTGTTTTTACGTTTCACTAATTTGTTTTTCTTAGTGGACTTGTCTTCATCCTCCGATTCTAAGACCATTCTTTTGTTTATATTCATGGGTTTTATTTTTGTGTGAATTTATTTAAAATTAAATTAAATAAATGTTTTCGATTGTAATAAAATAATATCGATTCATTATTTCTTCATACCTCTATCACTATCCGATGTTAATATGAAATTACCCATTTTTGGAGGAAAATAAAATAAGTAACCTATAATAGGTTACTTTCGACACGTGAAATAAAACAAATGTAATCACTGATCCCGTCACCTGTCTATGGAAATTGGACTTACACCACTTTCATAATCAATGGCTACGCAATTTCTTTTATTGGTCAATTTTAAATTGAACAAAGCATTGGCGTTTTTTAAGATATTAAATATTAACTAGTTATAAATAAAAAGTTTACACTAAATTAAAGACAAAGTAGGTGATATCTCATTTTTTTAAAAAATGGACTACACCACTTTCAAAATAAACGGTCCATTTAATGGGGACTCAGAGTCACCACTCGAATGCAAAGGGTTAAATGCAGCTTTCCTGCCGTATCGTGATTTCTTTTTTTTTTTACTTCCTTTTTCATTTCGTTTTTTCGGGATCGATATCTAACACTGTCGAGGGCTCTGCATGCTACTATCTTGAAAGCATATGCAAAAGAATTTTTTTCATTATTCAATCGCTGTGATACATCGGGATATTCATCCATGAATTACACTGTCCAACACCAATTTTGTCCCACTATAACTGATGGGTGATTCTTATAGAGTTTTTTGCGCTGATTCCGAATCTGTGCTTAGTTTTTCTCCTACACGCACAGTTTTTTAGGAAAACGGCTTTTAAAAAAAAACCTATTTTTCAACTTTAAACAAATATTGTGACGTTATTATAAAAAATATCGAATTGTTCTTTGCAGCATAAGATTCTGTAGACTTTCCCGAATACAGTGATATCCAATATTAATACATTATGATTGTTTAAACATGTTTAAACAATCATTAAAGGCGGAGAGACACCACTTTTGCACAAATTTTTGAGGATATTTTTCAATTTATCTCAAAAAATAAGGGTCCAGCGGAAAATCGAACTATACCACGCGATAGAGCAGACTTTCATCTTGAGAAACCCCCCTTTGAAGTTTGCAACATCGACGTTTTTACCGAACCAGAAAGCAAAATATCTTCGCCCGACATGCGTTGACGCCAGTGGTTCTCTTCCACTAGCGCGGTCGTTCGTTGGGATACGGAGCCGCGCGGCGCGCTACGGTGTAACGGCGCGTGGCTATAAGCGCGCAATTGTGTCAGCTTACTTAAATGTTATATTTTATTAAATTTTATACTATTGTTATTTATTATTTATTAGTATATTTATTCTGTATAAATTATTTTATGTATTTTTTAATGTTAGTCTCTTGTTTATAGTATATTTCATACAAAAATTCGCATTTAGACTTTTTTCCTGCGAATCTTGGTGACATGAGTGATGAACATGGAGAACGCTTTCATCAAGATATTTCAGTAATTGAAAAACGTTATCAAGGAAAAAACTTATGTGCGATGCTTGCGGACTATTGTTGGACACTTATCAGTGAAAATAGCGATACCGCGTATAAGCGGCAAGCAAGGCGGAACCATTTTTAAAGATCACAAAAAAAATAGGTAAGTTTTTCTTTCGTATTTAGTTATCTTTATTAAGCATTTCTACAATAAAATGTGAATATATATTGTATTTTATAATTCTGTGTAATATGATAATAATACCCAAAAAGAAAAAAACAATTTATCAAATTGAAGCTATCGCTTTTTGTAATAAATTATGTTTTTGTTACAAGAGGTCTTTTTTGTATGAAATATACTATAAACAAGAGACTAACATTAAAAAATACATAAAATAATTTATACAGAATAAATATACTAATAAATAATAAATAACAATAGTATAAAATTTAATAAAATATAACATTTAAGTAAGCTGACACAATTGCGCGCTTATAGCCACGCGCCGTTACACCGTAGCGCGCCGCGCGGCTCCGTATCCCAACGAACGACCGCGCTAGTGGAAGAGAACCACTGGCGTCAACGCATGTCGGGCGAAGATATTTTGCTTTCTGGTTCGGTAAAAACGTCGATGTTGCAAACTTCAAAGGGGGGTTTCTCAAGATGAAAGTCTGCTCTATCGCGTGGTATAGTTCGATTTTCCGCTGGACCCTTATTTTTTGAGATAAATTGAAAAATATCCTCAAAAATTTGTGCAAAAGTGGTGTCTCTCCGCCTTTAATGATTGTTTAAACATGTTTAAACAATCATAATGTATTAATATTGGATATCACTGTATTCGGGAAAGTCTACAGAATCTTATGCTGCAAAGAACAATTCGATATTTTTTATAATAACGTCACAATATTTGTTTAAAGTTGAAAAATAGGTTTTTTTTTAAAAGCCGTTTTCCTAAAAAACTGTGCGTGTAGGAGAAAAACTAAGCACAGATTCGGAATCAGCGCAAAAAACTCTATAAGAATCACCCATCAGTTATAGTGGGACACAAAAAAAGTTGAAATTTGTTGGACAGTGTTATTCATATTGATATGCGGTCACACCCCGCGCTGAAGAAATTTTCACAAATTTGACATTTTTATAAATGCTGTATTCCATCACTGAAAGATGTGTTCGGTCCGTCCTAGAATAATGAATCTTACACAGTTTTTCGAATCTTGTGAACAAATTGAGAAAAATCCTTTGCTATTATTACACGAGCCCCTTGAATAGTACAGCTTTGTACTATAGAATTTTCTCCTGTGACTAACAAGGAGAAGACGCGGTCATGGGGTCTCAGATTTTCTCGAAACTTTGCATATTGGTAAATTCCTGTTTATGAAATGTAGCATTATAGGCGTCGATACTCAACAACTTTTGAGATACGTTAAGATTGATGAAGTTAGTGTTTCTTTCATATTATGTTCCTTTCCAATAAAATTTTTATATTTTGTTTCCTATAGATATTATGAGTGTATTTTTCATGTGCAAAATACAATTAATTAAAACAGATAAACTGAACAGGAAAAAAAGAAAAGAATGGAAAAAAATGAAAAAAGGATTGGAACACTGGACTTCTCGGTAATAAATCTAATACGTTACCATCAGACCGTTTGGCACTTAACAAAAACTTCAACCAACACTGTACTTAACGGCTTAACGGGTATAATGTAATTTAAATTGTAAATATCTCAAAAATTATTGAGTATCGACGGCTATAATGCTATATTTTCATAAACAGGAGAACGAAATCAACCAATATGCAAAGTTTCGACAAAATCTAAGACCCGACGACTGCGTCTTCTCCTTGTAAGAATAACGAAGATACGGTGAGGAACAAAATGGAATCAATGAAACCACTTTTTCAGAAAATCGTTACTTGTGTATTTATTAAGACAGTTTTTATTGAAATAGAAGGAGCGTGCGATTTTCGAGAGATATATCTGTGGTTGTCAGGAAGAACACCGCATGTGACATACTTTCACTTTCGGGATATTGCCATTTAAACTTTTTATTTGAAATGCTTGTTAATAAATGTTCACTCAGAGTCATTCCATGCCAACTCGATCACTTTTTGCAGGCACCATCGTAGATTTTGTTCTAAATGAAATATGTTGTAGTCCATGTGAAATTAGGGGGGGTTTAAGTCAATTTGCCAGTTTAGAATTTTTTACAAATGGCAGGCCTTCAAAGTTTTCAATTATTGTCCATTTTGGCGAAAACGGGCCTCACATAAGAATTTTTATTTCAGGAATTGTTTGTCCTATTGAGCTACATTTTTTTGTTCTATTCGGAAAGGATTGGGCTGTTACGAAATAATTTTTTCAACCTCGGAAATCAACTTTATAACGTCGAAAAATTTAAACAAATTCTTTTTTTACGTTTTTTTCGATGACGAAACCCAGTGATTTAAATTTTTAAATATATGATTATATTCCCTGAAGTTTTCCCTTTAAAATGAGCCCTCGAAAAAGATGGAGCCATAAAAATTAGCGTCACAATGAGCTGATAAAGTACGCCGTGTACCACGGTTTCAGGTAGAGGCGAGTCGAGCGCTCCGCTGTTATGGTCCGTTGTCTATACCGCTGGTCTCGAGAAAACACCAGCGGACTGTATACGATTAAATGACCCTATTTATACCTGGAGAGCAATATTAGTAACCACTCTTGGCCAACGACACCTTTTTAATCATGACTTCATTTATAGATATTAGTTTTTATACAAATTTTATATGTTCTACAAAAAATGTATCGTTGCTCAATGGAAACCACGAGACGGTGGTGGTTTTCTTCCATCGGTGATGGATAAGGAGGGTTCATGGTAAGAAGTGTGGATAGGATCATTGTGTTGCGTGGACTTCAGGGATATGGAAAAAAATATAAAAAAAACTATTTCATTACATTGTGGCGGCTACTTCCTATGCTCGTCAACAGAGGGACATTACGACAACACCTTTCCCGCTACTACCTTCCTCTGTTTGTATATATACCGTCCTAAACTGTCCTTACGACATCCCGCGTCTAAGGCACGGGTCCGCTAGATAGCCTTACCGATGAGTCCTCTAGTGGGCCTAGGATGAAACGCTTCCTTCTCCATTTTCCATCTTCACACTCTTTTCAGCCGCCATAATTGGTGACCCCGACAAACGAACAACAACGTTACCTTCTGAGCAGAGGAGACGACAACATCAACAAACCACGGACAACATCAGGAGGACTGGAAGGTGACTACTCTGTCGCTACCTTGCCTGAACTACTGCCCGACCAACAGCGAATACTTCTCCCTACTATGCGCTTCTGACGTCATCTTTGCAGCATTATACGGTTTAACGTTTCCGCACCTAAATTTGTGCGACGTTTTCGTATCTACATATTTGTGCGACGTTCATCCATTGTTTGTGCGACTATATGAGTTCTACAAGCGGCTTTAGGGAGCTACCCAACTTCGTCGATTCGGCAGCATCACTGGCGGGCACACTGACAGCACACATTCCAGCGACCTCCTTGGATTCCGGCGGAGATCAGCGTAATTAGAGGGAAAAATTTGTCGAGATATCGTTGACCACTGGCAAGAGGGTAATGTGGCGGCTACTTGCTATGCTCGTCAACAGAGGGACATTACGACAACACCTTTCCCGCTACTACCTGAATCTTCCTCTGTTTGTATATATACCGTCCTAAACTGTCCTTACGACATCCCGCGTCTAAGGCACGGGTCCGCTAGATAGCCTTACTGATGAGTCCTCTAGCGGGCCTAGGACGAAACGCTTCCTTCTCCTTTTTCCTCCTCTCACACACTTTTCAGCCGCCATAATTGGTGACCCCGACAAACGAACAACAACGCTACCTTCTGAGCAGAGGAGACGACAACATCAAGAAACCACGGACAACATCAGGAGGACTGGAAGGTGACTACTCTGTCACTGCCTTGCCTGAACTACTGCCCGACCAACAGCGAGGACTTCTCCCTACTATGCGCTTCTGACGTCATCTTTGCAGCATTATATGGTTTAACGTTTCCGCACCTAAATTTGTGCGACGTTTTCGTATCTACATTTGTGCGACTATATGAGTCCTACAAGCGGCTTAGGGAGCTACTCAACTTCGTCAATTCGGCAGCATCACTGGTGGGCACACTGACAGCACACATTCCAGCGACCTCCTTGGATTCCGGCGGAGATCAGCGTAATTAGAGGGAAAAATTTGTCGCGATATCGTTGACCACTGGCAAGGGGGTAATGTGGCGGCTACTTGCTATGCTCGTCAACAGAGGGACATTACGACAACACCTTTCCCGCTACTACCTGAATCTTCCTCTGTTTGTATATATACCGTCCTAAACTGTCCTTACGACATCCCGCGTCTAAGGCACGGGTCCGCTAGATAGCCTTACTGACGAGTCCTCTAGCGGTCCTAGGACGAAACGCTTCCTTCTCCTTTTTCCTAATCTCACTCACTTTTCAGCCGCCATAACCTGCCATTTCTAAAAAATTCTAAACCAGCAAAATGATGACTTAAACTCCCCCCCCCCCTAATTTCACATGGACTACAACATATTTCATTTAGAACAAAATCGACGATGGTGTCTGCAAAAAGTGATCGAGTTGGCATGTAATTACCCCTCAGCACTTTATCTATTGTAAAAGAAACACCGTGCGCTGAGATATAGTACATACACAAGTCAGTTGCGCGAGGAAAAAGTGTCGTTCCTCGAACAATATTATGACGCGCGGTCGTCACCCCATATTTCGTCACAGGACAACAGCTGACCAGCGACGACTCGCGCTCTGAGGACAACGCCGAATTCAGATGTTTAAAAAGCGGCAGTTAGCATCCGCACTTGTCCGAACGTACTTCGGGGAATAAAACGCATTCTTTCAATCTTACGATTTTGATCTATCCTGTAAAAACCCTTCCACTCTACACTATAAAGTTTCTTTATTTTACGGCAAGCTAACAAGCTCTTCACTCAACGGATCGTTTTCCACGACCGTCTATGGACCCCCGAAAAGAAAGCTAGGCTCCCGTCGTACACGAGGGCGGTTAAAGCAGGTCCCACACTTCGACCCTTGAAACAGAGTACAGTGTTTAATCGATAAATGCCACAACCACGGGTCCCGCCAGTGACACTTCTTGTTCAAGTATACTATTCTGTGACTTGTGCCGAACGTAGAAAAGGACAGCGAAGCCCGAGAGGCTTCGGTCGCCGAGAATTGTAACATAATATGGGTCGAGTATGTCGGTGTGAAAACAACACCTAACCCAGTAACAAAACTTCTTTATTTTTTATTATTTTTTTATGGAACTTTCACCTACATATTCGTGGCATTTTTCGAATGAAAATGATACCAAATTGCGATGATATTTACTTGTGTAATGAGCGATGAAAGTTTCGGAAAATTATTGTAAATATGATCCGAATTACATCGTGTTTGGTATTATTTTAATCAGAAAAATGCCACAAATATATTAATGAAAGTCTCATTAAAAAATAAGTAATAATAAAAAAGTTTTTTATTGGCATTACAGTAACCCCGCGATCTAAGTCCAACGGAACATTGCCATTTATGTCCCTTGGCCTACTCCTTCTACTGCGGGTATCCCCGGACGGGCCGTAAAGCTCGAGCTGCCTCGGTCGCCAAACAGTGTATACATGCCGCGTAATCGATCCTGGGTCGGGTATATCGGTGTGAATCACTACTAATCCAATTACAAAACACCTGTATTTTTTATTATTTTTTTCATGGAACTTTCACCAACATATTCGTGGCATTTTTCTAATGAAATTGATACCAAATATGTTATGTGTAATGAACGATGGAAGTTTTTTATTGGCACTACATTGTACGGGCACGCGGGTCTGTCAACTGTGCCGGCAGCCGCGACTCTTATCGTCTCTTTTTTTCCTATACGCTTCCCTTCTTTAGGTCCAAAACTTTTATCGTTTATCACGTAAGTAAATATCATCGGAATTATATCATATTTGTTATCATTTTCATTAGAAAAATGCCACGAATATATTGGTAAAATTTCATTAAAAATAAGTAAAAAAATAAAGAAGTTTTATTATTGCACTAGTATTGTCTCACCGATACGCTATTTTTTGTTGCGCCTTCGGCCGCGCGGTCCGTGTTTGCATGCTGTCCTTTTCTACGATCGGAGCTGTCGACGCGGTCACAAAAGAATAATGTCCCTTCACGATCTAAGTCCCGACAGAGAACCGAAAAAGGTCTTATGTTAGATCGCGGGTTTACTGTACAATGTGAGGACACGCGAGCCTTTGAACTGTGCCCGCGACCGCGGCTCTCCGCGTTTTTTTTTTTCCCGTGCGCTGTCCTTCCTTGCGCCCGAAACTTTTATCGTCCATTACTCAAGTACATACCATCGGAATTATATCTTATTAGATATCATTTTCATTAGAAAAATTCCACGAATATGTTGGTGAAAGTTCCATCAAAAAATAATAAAAAATAAAGAAGTTTTGCCAGTGTATCAGTAGTTGTCTCACCGATATACCCGACCCGTATGATGTCATACTTCTCGGCGAGCAAGGCCTCTCGAGCTTCACGGCCCATCACAGGGTATATCCCGCAGGAATGGGGATAGTTCTGTGACACTTCTTGTTCATAATTTTGTGACACTTATCGATTAAATACTGTATCGACGCATCGTTACTTTGTTGTCTTTATTTGGAAGCCGATTCTGAGAACTAAGATTCATTTTTGTTCACGAACAATAAGTTTCTTATGACTTTTGTTGAAATAATCCAACAGTTTTGATCACTATAATGCTTTGACATAGGACATCGGTTAAATAGCATCATTTTTTTGAGCCTTTCGAATTCGTTTTCATGACATTTTTTTCTAGTGAGTACGTAAATCCTATACTATAAGTTCAATGAATGCATAAACTCAAATTTTTTTAAATTGTGACATGCGGCGTTTTCCTTTGGAACCACAGATATCTAAGTTTAATATACGTTTGATATTATAATGCTGTTACGTTGGGTTTATTCTTGACTCATTTTCGCATTAAAATATTAATAAAAATATGTGATCGGGATTGATGAAATCACAAATTTTGTATGAAGTTATAATTCTATCTATACACGTATTTATTAATTGTTGTTTGTGATTGGACTCGCGTTCGACCTCGGCCTCGCCGCTTCGATCGAATTTTGCGTCCGCGACAAAAACCGTGCTCACTGTCTCGCACCTGTTTCGCCTGCGATCGCACAGTTTTTTCGACACACCACAATGTTTGTACAGTCGATCGCTCCCAAGGATTGTCACGCACTCCCTCTCCTCAAAATGTTAATTAGGCTAGCCAATCATGGCATTGTCTAGAATTTCGGAGGAGCGCGACAATCCCTGGCAACGGCCACTTCGTTTCAAGTCGTTCATGGAAGCAGTCGATTTCGCACGCCATCTCATTACTCTCAATTTCGGCGACTGCTTCCCTTCCAATTCTTTCTTCATTGTCTTAGTTCTGTTACTTGCAGTTAATAAATTTTCGTTTCACTTTGTACATAGTTTCAATACGTTATGTATTAAATATCTAGTCAATTCGAATCAATACAGTCCACTTCTCATTTTATTCATTCGCGTAACCGCGCTTAACCTACGCCTCCACTTTCCATCTTCCGGGTTGCACGCACAGCGCTGTGCGATTCCGGCGACCTTCTGGAGCTTTCGGTCAAATCTCGAGCGGAGTCCCCAACAATATGCATTTAATATTTGGTCTAATGATTGTCACTACCAACGACAGCAAAACTAAGTGTGTTTACATCTACCTACTAGTTATATAGTAGAGTTCTACAAATGCAAATACCAGCATGCACTAGTGAAGTCTGTACTAGTTTTGTATAAAACACTAAATGGAACGCTCCAGAGTATTACGATGAAACGTGCCTCAAAGAGTATTAATCCTTTTGCCGATAAACCGATAAAAAAAATGAACTTGAGAGAAAAATGCCGAGCCAAACTGGCAAAAGTGAGGCGTAAAGTGGTTAAAAAGTGTGAGATATCCCAATTAACTTAGAAAGTCCTCACACAAAACTCTTCATTTTTCATAATCCATTGTCCATTTTGTTCAAAGATTGGCGAAAGTTCCGAAAACCTGTTAAATCGGATTGACCTCGAATTTTGCACATAGCCTCATTTTGCATTAAAAACAGGTTTCCCAAAAGGATTTTTGGCGACTCGCAAATAAAAATTGTTGTCATTAATCTACCTTACCCACATAAAATATTCTATCTTGCCCTCATAAAATCTTCTACTTTACCGTCAAAACGCTTGGATTAGGTGTTGTTTCTGAACCTGTTATTGCTGTACGCGCGATGGACGAAAAAAAAGATTATATTCTTGATATTCTTATATATTCTATTGTGATTTTCACTTTCGGATGCAGTTCAAACCGCGAATTCAGAGAATTAAGAATGTGATATTTCCTGCGTTATTCCAAAGTTTATTTTTCGTTTGACAATTTCCATTGTAATTTGTTTTCTAATAAAGTTATGAACAAAAATGTTTCAAAAATATAGCAGTTATTGTAAATATTGAAGGCTAAAAGGACCAGTACGTGTATGTGTGTGTAAATGAAGCAAGTACTAAGGAAAAAAGTCATTTGGAACAGTAAAACGATGTGCACAACTTTATATGTGTGACTGCTGATATTGCTTGTTATAACTTATGGCAGTTATAACTCAATGAGACGTATGTAAGCATGTTGGTCTGGGTTAGGTTTGGTAATCCGGCCCGCAACGTACGTGCGAAATAGTAATACATGTATGAAATCAAAATGCGGAATAGTGTAGGCGTAGTCGGACCGGCCCTCTCCGTCCCCTGAACGAACTAATCCCAAACCAACTTAGGCTATACCTTCCATTTGAGATCCTGTATATGATTTTGTACATCTTAATTATTGTTCAGTGACAGCTTGTACTAATTCAAGCTTGGAAGTTATTTTGTTTGAAAGAATTGCACGTTTATGCCGCGTTTTGACGGAAAGTAGAAATTTTATGCGGGTAAGGTAGAAAATTTTATGTCGATAATAATAATAACGATTTTTTTCAAGTCGCCAAAAATCCTGTTGGGAATCATGTTTTTAATGCAAAATGAGGTTATATGCAAAATTTCAGGTCAATTCGATTTGACCGGTTTTCGGAACTTCAGCCCTAAGATTTTTTTTCGTGATGTAGCAGACGAGAAACTGAACACGCGTTTTTTCTCAAAAGTACTATATATTCAAACGTCTGTGAAAATTTAAAAATATGTATTCCGTAACTGAATCTGCCATAGATATAAATATTGAAGCTTCCTCTATACAACGACACAATACAAATTGATATACAATTTTGTTAACGTCCTTTTATTTAGCTTTGAATGAGAGGTTTGATGACCGAACTTGTTCCTCGTTTTCTTCCATAAAACAGTGAAGGAAAATTTTCAGTTTTTAGAAACGTTTGAATTTGCAGCATGTTGTGGGAAAAATGAGTTTTCCATTCCCATCTGCTACATCAGGTAAATACATCATAGAGGATAAAACACTGCTTCGCGTAAGTAGAAGCTTCAATTATTAAAATGAGTTTTGGTTGTTTTTACGAAATTATCACAATCTAAGTATCGACACTTTTTCGAGAATCGGATATGTACAGAGTGTATCAAAATGATATGTCACAACTACCATAGCGCGCATCTATACCTCTGTATCGGTGGAGATCTGTTAAAAGAATGAGCCGCAAATTTGTCCTTCATCCTTTTTCAAGGTCGTTACGAGCCTGGGCCGATCGGTAGCGCGCGTGGCCGGCGAGCGGTTTATGGTTTAAAGAGGAATATGGTTTTAAATTATTAGCAAGGTGCACGGTCGGACTTGATGTGAAATCGGGGAGCCGCTAGGTTGTTTGAGCGACTTCGTGGTCGAACCCGATGTGAAATCGGCGAGCCATTAGGAGGTAGACGCGCAAACGAACCCGATGCGAAATCGGGGAGCTGTAAGATATGGACGAACCTGATGCGAAATCAGGGAACCGCATAGGTTATCAGTACAGTATTTCATCGTTAAATGACGCCACCACTGGTCCGGCCGGCGTCAATTATCGTGTAGAAGATACTATTTTTCGACCTCTGGCGAACGGAAGGACGGACACCGAAGCTCGAGACGCCTCGGTCGCCGACAAATTTATATATCGATAAACTCGACCCGTATTATGTTACACTTCTCGACGACCGAGGCCTCTCGAGCTTCACGGGGTATACCCCGCGGAAGGAGGGTGTTGAGACGTGCATATTATCGCCGGCTCGTATTTCGGTTTGGGTCTACGCTACGGCCGATTTTGTACAAGTGCCATTGTCGAAGGGTTTCTCTAACTCTTGGAAGAATTTATTGCTTTTTGACCCGGGTACGTCTGGAAACTATCAGTTGACCATGGGAAAGTCAGCCCAGCCGTACCGCTCTCAATGGCACTTGACGTAGCGTAGACCCACGCTTAGCGCCAGGGGGGGCCTGTGGCCCAAAGCCTAAAATATGATTTCCGGTGAAATCACGGGAAAGCGCGTGTTGTCTGTTTGGCGACACTCGTCGCAACGTATTTTCGTCTATGGGCGTTGCCCTTCTTTTGGGAGATCACTTGTAGCCTCCCAATAATATTATCATTGGCTGGGGCCTCCACTATGTTACATTTTGTGGAGCGAGTTTTTCACCCCCATGAGCCTTCTTTACTTCTCGTGAGTTAGTTGTAAGACAGTTGCAAAGTAGAATCTATATATACAACATCTCTATTATACAGTCCATTATATTCAGTTTCATTAAAGTTATCCGAAACCCAATAACCTTATGACTTATTTACCTCTCTTTGAGGCGTGTTTCTCAGCGGCTCACTAATTATTGTTTGAGCACTGACACGACACAACAGAGGGATTGTTTTGTGACAATTATCGTACGGAAGTTCACGACAATTAATAATGAAATACTGTATTTGGGTTCCTGATACAAGATCAGGTAGCTCCTAGGATATGTTAGTAACGGCCTCGTAACTTTAATATTATAAATTAATTGATACAACCCGAGCGGTAAGATTGTATCATGTGGGAATGGTCAACTAAGAATTACTGGATTTGAATGGTGGGTTAAAATCTATTGTTACTCAAAATTACCTTGAACTGAATTGTATGTTACAGGAAACTAGCTCTGTTACAGCTGTTACTGTCGCGGTAAGAATTGAGTGTGTATGAACAATGTTGTGTAGTTATCTAAGTACTACTGCCTGTTGGATGACACACTGGCGATGCGGGGAACACGGAGAAGTTGAATAATTATGACAAGATAGACTAATACCGTACTCGCGAAATCTATAAGGTTACGTGATTCGAAAGGGTGACTAGGCCCGATCTCATTAAAAACAACCAGCCCAAAATGAGATTCAGCGTAACGACGAGTATAGCTCGTTTGTACTTTAAGCACTTCCCCCGAAAGTTAAAATTCGAGGGTTTATATACTGTGAAATCCAAGTGGGGATGCTCTCAAGATTTCCATGTTAGGGAATCTTATGGAACTGTTCCTGCACTGAAACATGCTCTGTGCTGGATGCATCCAGCTGGAGCATAGTCATCGTTTCTATAAGCAAAGGGGTGGAATATGGCGTTTTGCGTTCTCAGGAAAGAGATTAAAAAACTGTGATCGAAATAAAGCAGATAGTACTCGTTGCGAGGAACAAAAGTCTCAAAGAAACCATGGGTCTCAAGTCTTTAAGATGGGTCTCAAGTCCCAAGATGGTATAAATATGGAAGGAGTGATTCTACATGAGGAAATAAGTTTAAAATATAATATATAATTTTTTCGTTTAACTCCTCGTTTTCGAGAAATTAAAGTTTGAAAATTTGGCGAACGCGCTTGATATTTAACATGAATCGTCTGACGCGTCTGTTAATGGACTACCTGATCTAGTTCTTACAAACGCTAGGAACGCGAACTTGACGGATTTTCAAAAACATTTTCTATGGATTTCTCGAAAACAAGGTGTCAAATGAAAAAAAATTATTCTGTATTAGAGTTATTTTCTCATGTGGAATCATCCCCATCACATTTATACCATCTTGGGACACCCTCTAGACATGTGGAATAAAATAGTTTACGAAACTTTAAAATCGTTTTTCAAGAGAATGGATGACTTGAGATCCATGATGTCGTTGAGAGTTTTGTTCCTTGCGACGACTACTATAAGATGCAATATAAAAATGTTTGACCTTGAAAGGAAGGGTCAAGGACATTGGGAACCATTTTTTTAACAGATCTCCATCGATCCAGAGGTACAAATCCTGCTATGGTAGTCGTGACATATGATTTTTATACACCCTGTGCTGTTTAAATACTTTTTGAATCCACTGTATCACAGACGCGGCAATGAATGTATTAAGTCACCCATTCCGTATAATTTTTTCCAGACTCGAACAAGTTCGAAAGTTCGAAAAATAAATCAAAACCGCAGCCAAACTTAAATTGTGGAACGCGGACCATTTTTGAAACGGTAAATGTTACCGTAAGGGTAGTTACCTCGGATGACCTTGACCTTGGCATATGTTGTCAAGGACAACATTCTGAGTAACCCTCAAGAAGTTTTAGCCGGCGCTCGTTGTTTATTAAACAGTTATAAACATAAAAAGTTTGCCAAATATAGCAGTTATTTTTAGTAATGAAGGCTAAAAGGATATATGTACTGTATTGACATATGTTATCAAGGTCACCTTAATAAGTAACCTCCAAGAAGTTTTAGTCATCGCTCGTATTTTATTGAAAAGTTATGAACAAAAATATACCGATGCTACCTTATTTTAATTTGCCAGTATCTACATGAATGTGATTTTGGATTTGACAGATGTTATCAAAATGGTGTTAAGTCTAGGTTAGGTCTGGGTTATCCCCCACCACGAACCTAACCATAAACCAACTTGGATTATATCTCCTTTTGACAGTTTGTACGTGAATGAAGTGTATGCACTTGCAACCAAAATGTAACAAAGGTTTTGTGCAAATATCTCGGAAACTAAGTCCGAGCGCCGATTAGATGTGTAGAGAAAGGTTGTTCAGAATGTTGTCCTTGACAACATATGTCAAGGTCAAGGTCATCCAAGGTGACTTCCCTTAATCCGGCGTTGGTAAGGTGGGAAAATGTATCGATAGTGGTAAGGTGGGGCCTCAAAGACCCACCGAAATAATATATTTTATTATAGAAATAAATATCTTTTTCATGAATATAAGATTAGGGATTGCTTAAGAGTTTTATAATTTTTCAGAGTAAAAACGCAGATCGACGGAATTCAATTTTTATTATTCAAAAATACTCAACTAATGAAACATCTTTATTTTTCAACGAAAATAGATTCCTCCTAACTTTAACAACGAACGAACTATATACATCGGTATTTGCTAGGCACTTTGGTATTGGTTTACAGATGGAACATATACATTAAAGTAGCTAATACGATAATAAACATTTAGTCTCCAGATTCCGAGTTTTCATTTTCTGTAATTGCACAGTCGGGACCCCAACACACTTTACACGCATGCACACTAAATGTGCTTGCGCAGAACAACCTGTCGTCAATGACGTAGAGTAGTAGATTACGGAAGGGGAAGGTACACTCAGGCCCGACTCGCTGTCACGCGTTGTTACAATGTTACAATAAATCTAAAATCTCTGGGGTCTGTGAGACCCCACCTAACTAATGCCGGGTTAACGTAACATTTACCTTTGAAACTGTCCAACTGATGATGGCTAAGACTGATTTATAGATTTGTTCAGCAATTTTTAGAAATTTATCTTAAGGTACTTCTTATAAACCCATTAATCTTTCTATTGTTTCTAATACCACAACAATGCATTTAACTTAATTGCTAAAAATCGAGTAATTGTATGACGATTTTGATATCATGGGTGAAAACAGACCCAGGCACTGCACTCGGAGGATTAAATACCGGTATTAGCCGTTCGCAAAGACAATGGTAGATCGTCGACAAAGGACGAAACGCTGCAGGAACCGTTTCCGATTGGTCGAGTTTCCTCCGGCGTAAAGACGAGTCTAATGAACTCCGCTGATCTTTCCATCGATAATGAGGACATTTTTCTGGTCAAGCCGATATGTCGGGAGGGATATTAATTGCGAGCACGATAACGTCGTTGCCATTGCTCGGCGCATGACAAACGAGACTGATATAGCGCGGTTGCATGATCGGCACGTTAAGCATGGGCAGAGTACACATGTAAAAAACCTACAAGAAATGAAGACAAAGGGGGAAACTCTCTCCCGGAACCCAGGAATTTTAAGGACCGATACGCACTATCACGTTCCGGTCTCGCTCCGCCTCATGTTCTTTCCAATGAATCTTGATCGGACCGAGACTGATAGTGTGAACGCTCGCATTTAAAACCATGTAACTTATATATGACCGGACAGTGACCGGATCGATAGTATACAGGGTGTTTCGTCTAAAACAGGACAACTAAATATCTCCTCTACCTCTGAAAATAAAAGAAATGTTTCCAATGTAATCTAAATGGTTTCAAAAGACGAATCAGCTGTAAGAATCGTTTTTTATAAATTGTAATTTTTTAATCGTTTTTTCAAGGTCACTCGTATTTTTTTTACATATATACACACATTTTTTGTTGTTGTATGTTATAGCAAACGTTATTGTGCATTCATCCATGTTTAATAGCACGACCTTGAAATGACCGTGAACTTTATAATTTGCTAATTAATGCAGAACTTACTTACAGCGACATTTCAGATTCCATCGGTAACAGAAATTCGACGCATGAACTTGAACTTGTAAATAATCACATTCATTACTGTGTAAGAGGGAAAATGCCTGTGGAGGATTAATATAATATTTATTTCTGCGTTATGTCGTTCGTCTTTAACAGTTCTACCGAGAGTGTGCTCTCACCTCGCACAGCGCCGACCACGAAGCCTCGGCGGATCGTCTTTTGTCAATCGCGCGACGATCTCGCCAACGGACGATTCGCGCCCGCTGATCGCGTGATTCGTGGGGGCCAACGGACACTCACACACACACGCACACATACATACATCATCGTCTCTATCCTACAACTGCAATAAATGTTCGAAATGATGTCCTTCCGTTGTGATACATTTTGTGAGGCGAAAAAACGACAGATTGTACAGCTCTCTCGATGATTTCAGTTTTCATATCAGCACATGCAGCAATTATTCGTTCCTTCATATTTTCTGGCGTCGTGAGCTTTTGATAAACCGCACCCTTTAATGTCCCCCATAAGAAAAAATCAAGTGGGGTGAGATCGGGTGAACGAGCCGGCCATGATACAGGTCCATTGTGTCCAATCCAACGATTTGGGAATTTTTCGTTGAGGACACGTGTTGCAATGTGGGAAAAGTGTGCTGGACACCCATCGTGTTGATACCATAATACTAGACAGTCCCTAAATGGTACATCTTCTAATAAACCTGGTAGAATATGTTCTAAAAATTCATCATATTTCTGCCCAGTTTGCGTACCGTTGATAAAATACGGCCTAATTATCCTATTATTTAGGATACCACACCAGACATTTATAGTCCATGGTCTCTGCTTATCGAGTTGTCTAAACCATAGTGGATTTTCAACCGACCAATAATGCACGTTCTTGTGGTTCACCTGACCATGATTTTTAAAGGATGCTTCATCCGTAAACAATACTATTGGGAAAAACATTTCATCACTTTCATATTTCCGTATACCCCATTGAGAAAAGTGTACGCGGTTTTCAAAGTCTCTTGCATGGAGCTCTTGGTGAAGAGATAAATGGAAAGTATGAAATTTTTGTGAATGAAGAATCCGGAATATGCTTGTCATACTAATACCGGTTTCACGTCCAAGTTGCCTTATACTAACATGCAAGTTTTGATTAACTTTATCGATGATATTGTTCACATTTGCTTCATGAGTAACAGTCTTACGTCACACACGAATGTTTCTGTTGACACTACCAGTCTCACAAAATGTTTTAACAATACTTGAGTATGCAGAACGTGATGGACAAGAACGTTCTGGAAATCTGTCTTTGTAAATTCGTATTGGTTCTCTTCGACACTGTTACGTTCCGAACGATTATTAATATTTTTATTACTTTTGGCTTTATCCGTCGGCGACAACGGGGTTGATAACGATTTTCGTTGTGGGATCTCCCTAATCAACCACGGTGTGGCCCTTGACGAAGTATAGTTTCAGTTATTTCGCAATATAACGCGTCATTGGGCTGTCGAACAAAGAATTCGTACCTAATTGGCTAGGCGCGCATAGTGAAGAATTCGAGCTTGCCGAAACACTGCGAGGAACCACCATTCTTCGATGTACAAGCGCGAGGTGCGTGTCGTTAGAGTCCGTAAGACGTTTATAAAGTATAGTTCGCTTCGAGTTGTTTTTGCAATTTTCCTTAACGCCCGGGCAAGAGTCTTTGTCTTCCGATAAATATATTAGCCAAATTCACATTCAATTAATCACTTTAGTTATCTATCTTTGTAGTGTTTTTGTTGATAATAAACCACTAATGGAGAGTTTGTAAACTGGAATAACCAACTTTCATATATATATATATATATATATATATATATATGCATAATACTTATTTGTCACACGTATCCTTCTCTCACGGCATACCATTCCAAACTGGGCTCACGCTGCTGCATGCCCGACGCAGTCTCGCACACCGACGCTCGCTTGTTCTTCCGACGCTCGCTTGTTCCTCCGACGCTCGCTCACTTCGCTCGTACAATTCAAATGTATATTATACACGTTTTCTAACAGCTTGAATATTAATAGTTTTAACGTTCTTTAGTTAAATTCAATTCATTCGCGGTAGAGTGTGTTAGTCGCGTGGTACGGCGGCTAATCTTTCTACTTTCCTTTATTATAGCTCACACCGATTTATTCACTAATACGACGACCAAAGAATTACATTTCTCTCGATTAATAAACACACGCTGGTGTAAAGGGTAGAGAGAACGTTCGACTGGTGAGTGTTTCCCATCGCTCTATTGATAATAGCGTTGAATATTCATTCCGGTATATTTTATATGTGTGTAAACGTTATTTATATGTGCAGTGCTGGAACTCGGTGTCAAGCCGCCGCATAACGATACTCGTTGTGGGAAAACCCTAAAGCGGGGACTTGCCCCGTGGTATCAGTACTACGTCCTTTAAAACTAGAGTCATAAAATTGATTACCGATGTATTTATTTATTCATATTTATTAGTATGTTATCTATTTCTATTTGTTCACTAATATATTTTATATATGTTTTTCCGTTGATATTGTTCGGTCCTTTTACAACCGAGATTGTTATAATTCGATACGATGTACTGTTATAAAATCTATTCCGACAAACCACCTAATTGTACGTAGTCGTAATCTGACGGCAAAACAAGAACAGTCTTCGCTTCGAGTCAATTGTTATATTGTACATACAAAATCTTTTATCAGAATATATGTATATATATATATATATATATATATATATATATATATATATATGTGGGATCAGGACCTCCCAGACCAAATACTGTATGGAGATTAGGAAAAGTAGGAGGGTTCCGTGGGTATGTGTAAGAGCTGATCAGCTACAACCGCGAGGGTCCCAGGTTCGATTCCCGGCGTGGAATTCCTCATTTTTCCTAAGATCCTACATATATATATATATATATATATATATATATATATATATTGTACATACAAAATCTTTTATCAGAATATATGTATATATATATATACATAAACAAAATCTTTTATCAGAATATATGTATATATATATATATATATATACATATATTCTGATAAAAGATTTATATATATATATATACATATATTCTGATAAAAGATTTTATATATATATATATATATATATATATATATATATTGTTACGTTGGTCGTTAAATTATAATTCGAGTTAGTTAATTAATGTTTCCCATGAATAGCCGATAAATAATCCTAACGAAAGTTCCATCATTAAGATACATTCACAACGAACCCATTATCTTATTATAAAATCCTACATTAGGCCTCTTATATTGAAAGTCACAGGAACTGGGGGGTCAAAGGTAGGTTACGTATCGGGAAGCCTATACAAGATCCCCGCGATCACGGTTTCGGATCCTGTGTCTGTCCGTGATTCGCGTAGACGTAACAACAGTACACATGTAAAAAAACACGAGTGACCTTGACAAAATGATTAAAAAATTACAATTTATAAAAAACGATTCTTCCATCTGATTCGTCTTTTGAAACTATTTAGATTACGTTAGAAACATTTTTTTTATTTTCAGAGGTAGAGGAGATATTTAGGTGTCCTGTTTTAGACGAAACACCCTGTATATCGGCCCTAAGTGCCATTGGAGCGAGGGTGGTTGAGCGGCAGGGAACAATGTCACTATCCAGACGCGGTGTCCCCTTGTCCCAGCACCGATAGCCTCGCGGGCGGCTTGCAACTGTGGAGCTGCAACGAAGGACAAGCACATGGAACAAGGCTGCGTTCCCTCGGAAAGCCGCCCGGAAAAATACCAATAATCCCTCAGAGGTGGGGATCGATGTGGAGGATCGATCCTGCGAGTACAAGAGACAACTTGTCACTCGATCTTGTTCGAATCTCCGAATTGTCCGACACTACCTCCAATGCTCGCCAACAGATGGACAGCGCGACAACATCTTTCCCGCTACTACCTGAATCTTCCTGTGTTTGTATACATACCGTCCTAAGCTGTCCTTACGACATCCCGCGTCTAGGCACGGGTACGCTAGATAGCCTTACTGACGAGTCCTCTAGCGGGCCTAGGACGAAATGCTTCCTTCTCCTTTTTCCATCTTTTCATAGTTCGAAAACTGCCGCTTCAGTAGTGAGAAATATGTGTACGTTGATTGAACCGTACTCTCGTGTTGTTATTGTGTCGATCAGCGTGATTTCTTACAAGCATGTATTTATACTACGTGCCTCGCCGGATTTCTCGAAATTAACTTTCCGCGTAAACGGATAGTCAACGCGGATAAGCAGGACACTTGCAGCTGCAGTGCAGTGTGGTGCAGGGCGAGAGAAGCTGCTGGAGCATCGAAGGGGAGGGGGGCTGCATCAAAACATTCAGGTTGTCACGCGGCATCCAATTATCTTGGAATCACGTACGTACCGGTAACGTTCTTAATTATCTGTTCCCGGGGCGGAAGAGTTCAGCGACGATCCCCCAGGAAAGTGGAGCCTGCCGTCATAAAAGGGGACGAAAATTGCTCGTCGCATTGAATTATCGAGTTTAACCGCCTCCTACCCCCCACCCTTTCTACCCATTACCCATCCTTCCGCGGCTCACTTTTACTGTAACCGGCCGCTTTTTGCTCGCCCGCGACCGTCATTCGTGCTTACCCGCCTTTCGTACAATTCTATTTCCTGCGCCGCGCCGCTAACTATCGAAATGTATTACGATCGAGTAATAGACTTTCCGTATTTGGACACTTTAATTAAGCATATTAGCCGGTGAGCGGAAATCTTTTTTATTGTTTTGCGATGGGGAACAACCAATTCGAGCGTTTCGATAGCCTACAGATGACGAATATATGGGGGGAGTTCTCCTAGTAGCGGACGCTCAACATTTTGCTTGAATAAATAGAAAAAAATATATATATTTTGCTTCTATCTCGCGTTATTTATAAATTAAGAATATTAGAAACCAAGATAAAGTGAAGCGTTATCAACATTTCAGTAATGATTAACTTACACTAACATTACACTTTGATTATACGATTTTAAGAAGTCATGAAATGTCTCCTAGTACTGGACACACTTAAAAATTACTAATGCTGTCGCCTGTATCGCTGCAGGCGGACATCACTTTGAGCACTTATAACATAAACAGTAAGTTCAAATGTAATCCTAATATTATCCTACAATTTTATCACATTTTTGGTACTCAAGGTCACCTGAAGGTAATGGGTTAGGTACATATTATACTTAAGCATATTCATCTTAAAAAATAACGATGACTTTGGAAAAACTGTGAAAAAATAACCAGGCAAAAAAATTGTTCTTCTATGATATTCCTCCTTCGATACCGTTTAAATTATGTCATAAATATTTTTCATGCCATTAAAAATAAAGGAGATATTTAGGTGGCCTCCTATAGCTGCGACACCCTATAGATTTTGAGTTTTGCATGTTCAATTTAATTAATAAGTCTTCAATATATTTTTCTTCTGATAATCTAACGTTACCTGTTAGATAAAATATGCACGTGATGCAGCGATACGAAGATTGCAACTTTGCATTGGCGCAAACGGTCACCACTTCGAGCATCTCCTCTAATGTAAGAAAGTTTATATTACTACCACATTTGACCTTGCATGACCTTCAATGATAGATCGCTGAAGTCGTCTCAACACCGGCTATCACATCGCGATAAAAAAAAACATAGCATTCCATTAAAAAAAATAGAGATGACCTTGAAATCTCCTCTATGCACCCATCTACGCAGAAAATGTTTGTGTCACAACATGTCCCCCTCTGTACCGTACAAATTTTGTTCATAACATTCTTCCATATTATTACAAATAACGGAGATATTCAAGGTGGACATAGTTATTGCTCCACCCTGTATGCAGGTGCCCCACGTAATACTTTTCACGATTTTGGAAGTACTTGCGATAACCAGACAAAAAAATATTTTCAACAAAAAGAAGATTGTCACTATTTGTTGAAATATTCATTCCTTTGCCTTCAAGGTTATCCGAAGGTCATGGTATACTAGGTTGTTGAATTTGCCTTGATACGGGCTATACTACTATTAAGTCAAAAATATAAAGTGCCATTTGAAAAAATGGAAGTGACTTTGACAATTATCGAAAGAAAAAATTTTGCGAACTCTTTTCTATTGCATTGTAGAACTAATCGAAAACTAATTAACTTTTGTTTAAAATATTCTTTTGTCAGATTATCACTAATACTTGAAAAATCGTGAAAAGTGTTAGGTGGGACACCCTGTATATTAACAGATACTAATGGAATTCTGGACTCCTATTTTGTCCTGTAATAAATTTTAATTATCTCCACGAGACGGATTTATCGATATTTTTATATCGTCGATATAATATCACCTTTCTCTCACCTTTATCTCACATCATTCAATCATAATATCTAGTGGTCCGTTTAAATAAGAACACCTAAGTCAATGGACCAAATATCTGGAACGAATATTTTTTTCCGAGGGTCATTTTTTTCGGAGTTGTCAAGGTCATCGATGTTTTTTGGTACATAACTATATTTTTTTTATTGCATCGTGTAACTGATGGAAAAATACATTCAGATATGTATAATAACATGACCTTGAAATGACCTTGATCTTCGAAAATTAAAGTTTTACCTAGAACCGATGTCTATTGAGATCGTAGGTTCTGACCAAGACTCTACATCAAGAGCGTGAATGTAAATAAACATGTTTACTGTCGCAATACTGATGATACCTAACGATTTGAAATTCCGATCAGTTTCAATTTATCTATCCGTGTATCGACGTGCTGTTTGAAATGAAATACTCAATGCAAGAGAAAGTTGATATGGTATTCATTTACGGTAAAGCTGATCATTGTTTAAGGCAAGCAGTTCGAATGTATGAAGATAAATTTCCAGACCGAGATTGTCCATCACTTTCTACTTATAAAAAGTTGATCAGTCATTTTCGTGAAACTGGTACTGTTGTGAAAAAGCGTGTAAGAACCAGAACTGTTACGAACGAAAGAAACAAAATAATTATTGTCGATTAAGTTAACGAAACTCCACATATGAGTTTAAGACAACTCGAGCGTGAAACTGGCATTTCTAAAACAAGCATAATACGGATATTGAAAGAAGAAAAATTTCATCCCTATCAGCTATCGTTACATCAGGACGTTCACGGAACAGATTTTATAAATCGTATGAATTTTTCTCGGTGGGGTTTGCAGCAATATGAAAATGACGAATCATTTTTTAAAAGAGTACTATTTACTGATGAAGCGTCTTTCACCAACCATGGACAGCTAAATCTAAGAAACATGCATTATTGGTAAACTGACAATCCACACTGGCTAAGATTAGTGGATAAACAAAGACCGTGGAGTGTAAATGTCTGGTGTGGCATATTAAATAATCAAATAATTGGTCCTTATTTCATAAACGGTACTTTAAATGGAGAAAAGTATGCAACAATCTTGCAAAATGAGCTACAAATGCTTGTTCATGATGTACCACTAGATATCCGTTTAAGAATGTGATATCAGCATGACGGTTGTCCGGCATATTCTACACGCCTTGTCAAACAAATTTTGGATTTAAAATTTCCAAATCGATGGATTGGTCGTACCGGAGTTGTAGGGTGGCCACCGCGTTCACCAGACCTCACACCAATGGACTTTTTTGTGGGGAAAATTGAAACAAACAGTTTATAATGAAGTACCAACAACACCAGAGGATATGAAAAACCGAATAGTTAGAGCTTGTGCTGATATTAATGTCGAAACAATTGAAAGATCTGTATAGTCGGTCATTGCACGTTTCAGAAAATCTATCAACGTAGGACGCCATTTTGAACATCTCTGGTGATAACTTAAGATAACGTGAGTGTTGTTTTAACAGTTAGCACATACACACATCTGTTGATCGATATTCTTAGTGTGATAAAAAATATTTTCTTCGCATTCATAAGTTCAGGCGTCGTGGCCGAAGATATTCGACATCATTTCTAGGTAAAACTTTAATTTTCGAAGATCAAGGTCATTTCAAGGTCATGTTATTATACATATCCGAATGTATTTTTCCATCAGTTACACGATGCAATAAAAAAAATGTAGTTATGTACCAGAAAACATCGATGACCTTGACAACTCCGAAAAAAATGACCCTCGGAAAAAAATATTCGTGCCAGATATTTGACCATTGACACCATACACATTATGTAACAAATATTTTTTGCATCACAATAACCTGAAGAGATATTTAGGTGTTCCTATTTAAACGGACCACCCTGTATATTCGTATAAATTATATCGTGTTTACGTTGACTGTGGCAAAATTTTTTCCATTTCATTTTTATTTGTATTACGACGTGTCCCTAAATAATCCCTAAATGTTTCATAAAATAATTTTATAGAAATATAAAATACATTATACAGTATTTAACCATTAAAAGTCACAACCACGGGTCCGGTCGGCGACACTTCGTGTTCAAGTATACTATTCTTTGACTTGTACTAAATCGGAAGTTTGTATGATATATGAAGTATTTAATCGATAAATATCACAACCACAGGTCCGGCCAATGTCACTTCGTGTTCAGATATACTATTCTTTGACTTGTGCCGAACGTAGAAAAGGACAGCGAAGTTCGAAAGGCTTCGGTCGCCGAGAAGTGTAACATAAGAGTCCAACTATACTGCCGGGACGTAATTTTTTTTTACATAGGATGGGGTCTAGAGAAAACCCCGACCGTAGACCCCATCCTATGTAAAAAGAAATCACGTCCCGACAGTATAGTTGGACCCTTATACGGGTCGAGTATGTCGGTGTGAAAACACCTAATCCAGTGATAAAACTTCTTTATTTTTCAATATTTTTTTATGGAACCTTGGCCAACACATTCGTGGAATTTTTCTAATGAAAATGATACGATATAAGATATAATTGCGATGATATTTACTTGTGTAATGAACGATGAAAGTTCCGGAAAAATTATTGTAAATTTGGTCCGGACTATATCGTGTTTGGTATTATTTTAATCAGAAAATTTCCACAAATATATTGATGAAAGTCTCATTAAAAAGCAAGTAATAATAAAAAAGTTTTTTTATTGGCATTACACTGTGAATTTACACTCCGCGTCTCTTTCTTTCCCATGCGCTGTCCTTTCTTGCGCCCGAAACTTTCATCGTCCATTACTCAGGTAAATACCATCGGAATTATATCTTATTTGATATCATTTTCATTATAAAAATTCCGCGAATATGTTGGTGAAAGTTCCATGAAAAAAATATTAAAAAATAAAGAAGTTTTGTCATTGGATTAGTAGTGGTCTCACCGATATACTTGGCCCGTATTATGTTACACTTCTCGGCGACCAAGGCCTCTCGAGCCTCACGGCCCCTCACGGGGTATACCCCGCGGAAGTGGGGATTGTTTTGCGACACTTATTGTTCAGAATTTGGCGTCACTTATCGATTAAATACTGTATTTATTAAATATTTCCATATGTCGTGTGAACAGAAGTGCGGACGTTTGCAGACGGAAACGTAGTCTTTCATAATTCTTTGACCTATAATACTACGTTAGATGTCGTTATTCGTTGTTTCAATATTTAAACGATGTACCCTAGGTACTAGTATGACGGGTACTAATCGTCGTCGCACAGTAGGAGATACTTCGCAGTCGTACGACATACAGTTAAATTAAAAACTAGCTCTAATAGTTTCCAATATATTCAATAAAATATGTTTCTGACCTCCAACTTTGAGGGCTGTTTTCGTCCCTTCAATGTAGATGACGGTCGATAAGCAAAACGATGTGTCGAACATACTTGAATAGGTTCTCGTGTAAATTAACACTAAACCTACCGAGCATTCAAATTGACTAGTATGTATTGTTTTATAAGAATAATAATATTGAATTCATTTAGACTTTGCGTGATTTTGATTATAACATATGCTTGAATAAAGAAATCTATTGAATCTGTTCCCATGACACCAGTTTTATAAAACTTTAATAATTTTAAAATAAAAAGTCCAAAACCGGTCATTTGACCGGCTACGGTAGGTTTATTGTTAAAAGGATTAGCAGCAGATATTATCGAAGCTTCTACTGACTGAGCAGTATTGGAAATGGGTTATGAAATAACTTTAATAGATTTGTATCTTTGAAAACTCTGCTTTATTATAAGCTCGGAAGGACGTCTTAACGCTTTGAAAGTCGTATAGGAAGTGAAGAGAAAATACAGGGGTACAGAGAAAACTCTGTTCCCACTTAACAAGAAAAATACCAGGGCTGCATCTTGACTCTACCCCGAGAGCCCAGCCATAAACAGTCACAGGCCTATGGGCCTGATGACATCTGGTCTATTGTATCACTCTAGCTAAGCGCAGTGATTCTCAAATATAACGAGATTCATTTTTGCATCTCAGCAGACGTATTAATACAAATAATCCAACAAGCAGAGCATTCGATCGAAGAAAAGTAAAGTTTACAACCATATCGAATAAGATTTGCGTTTGGCACGTGTCAGCTATCTGGGTTGGCTCTAGGTTAGATCTGCTGTACGCGAGGTTAGATATAAATTAGATCAGGTGTGCATTCTCAGGGCTTGTACAAGATTCCAATCAAATATGTATTAGATGCACCGATCGAACTTGGATCAATTCAAACCATGTGTACATATCTCAAACAAGTACCAATACCATCGAGATGAGTTTGCTTTAAGTGGCGCAGGAGCTATTATCTTGATAGAAATCTTACGATTTGCACTTCCGCGTGATAACTATATTCCTAGCGAGGTCAAATATCGGGTTGCAAACTCTTTTCTGATCATGTTATTGACTTCATGTTGAACCAGCAGATATTCCGGGGAAATTTTGATAAATGCTTACAATTAGTAATGTCTTTGGTGGCAGCAATCTCCATGTATTCTTCATGAAACTATTGGGTTGGCAACTAAATGATTGCGGATTTTGTCGAGCGATGGTTCTAGCACATTAATTAGTAAGAAAATAGTTTCGTTTTTATCCCAATTTAAAAATGGAAGAACAGAACGGGCGTTTCAAGAAGAAGCCTTGAAAGAAAGGTAGTGTCAAAATCAGTTTGCCAATTTTTTTTTCTTTAGTTTTATGGATATGGAATTATGGAATTACTTAGAAAACATTGACACAACAAATTACAAAATAAGTTGAATCTTTTTTGATATACTTTAAAGAAATTATTTGTTCTGAAATTGTCTTATGTTACTGAATTTCCCATTCGAAAACATACAATTTAAAAGAAAATATGAGTTACACTACTTTCTGACATATCACAAAAACTGCGATTTCCAATTCCAATTTTGGAGGCTGTTTTTCATCTTTTCAACGTAGACGATTTTCGACAAGCAAAACTATATGTCTAATATTTTTCTAAAAGCTATTTCTCAACATTCATTAAAATCAACTTCTGTAACTGGAATATATAAAATAGATTTTAGATTAGACCAGATACGAGTGGACACTCCACGATCGATAATGCGGTATTACGAAGTTGTTGACAAAAAAAGACAGCAGAATATTGAAGCAAGACGCCAAATCATAGAGACGTGTCGCGATATCTATTGTACATCTGATTGCTTGTATTAATAAATAAGTGTTCTGTTACGAATTATCTGTTAATAGCAAGTTACCTGTTAACCCCTTGGCATACCCGCTAACTCCCGATTGCTCGGGCCATAATAAACAAGACGGTCGGTCACGCGTGGAGACATTTAGCTGTTTAGTCGTGTGCTCGAACTTGCGCAAAATGTATGCGTCTTATGACATTTTTCGGCGCAACGAAAGGAATTGTGAAATAATAAACACGTTTGGGCACAACTAATACTTTTCAGATGTCTGGGAAGTAATTATGATCAATTCATCGGTGAACAAAAATTATTTATAATTTGAAATTGGATAATGTATCAATAACAATTTGTAAATTAATACTTAATTTAAATTAATAATGTTTTGAGAAAACTCGTAGAAAAGGTAAACCTTACGTTTAGGGGAGGATGCTCCGATGACCTTGACCTTGACATATGCTGTTGAGGACAACATTCTGAACAACTTTTGTCATTACAACTACCCGGTGCTCGGTCTCAGTTTTCGAGATATTTGCGAAAAATTGTTGCTAACAGTGTATTAAATTTTCCGTATTCTTCCACGCTCCGTGGCAACGTAAACCTGTTCCGGGGCCGCATCCGTTTATTTTTTGTTTGTAAACACGTTGTGGGGATGAGAAGCGACAATACCACACACACCCACCCAGTGTTTCTAAAAAGAAGGCTCTCACATTATACAATATAAAATCAACTGAGACGAATACGGCATACATGTATTATATTATCGCATTTGATAGTGAAACAAATTGCAAAACCTAACCCAGACCTAACCCAGACCAATACAGCATACATGTATTATATTATCGTATTTGATAGTAAAACAAATTGGTATTGGTTTCAGTTGATTTTACATTGTTTAACTCTTTGCGGCACAGGATTCCAGATAATAAAATAGATCCATGTTGCATAGAAATTGTATTGCGTTTTAAATGAAACCAAATTGGAATACTTTTATTAATAAAGGTATCACATAATGTAAAAACGTAAAAAAATAGTAATAGTTTAATTAAATTTATTGTTATAGGCTGGGACTTAAATAGTCCCACTATGCCACATAGGTTCATGAATGGTACTTATTGAAGCACATCCTTTTCCCTAAGCACAGAGGCACTTTGCACTCAGTACAAGACCATAGTGTTCGAACTTCCTTTTTTTGTACTATAAAGCGTACATCGTTTACGAGACGAACGTTCTGGTAGATGTTTTGAATCTTGTCTTCTTATTTCTAATGAAACGTTACGTTTGTGTTTGCTTATTTGGATTGATAATGACTTATTGTTAGATTCAGTTGGTACGTTATTGTCTATTAATGTTTGACTAATAATTCCTTCGGCACATTGACCTTTAAGAATATTAAAACATAAACAATAAATAAAAATATGTTTTTTTTGTATTAATCCCCAAGTTATACTTTCATCATTTACAAACAAATTTAAGCTTTAGTTGTTATTATAAAACTCTTCACTTGCTTATATAGAACTAATTTTTATAATAATTAACTTACTTCTACGATTTTTCACATAAAACTAGGAAAAAAAGATTGTCGTTGGCTTATTTGGATTGATAATGACTTATTGTTAGATTCAGTTGGTACGTTATTGTCTATTAATGTTTGACTAATAATTCCTTCGGCACATTGACCTTTAAGAATATTAAAACATAAACAATAAATAAAAATATGTTTTTTTTGTATTAATCCCCAAGTTATACTTTCATCATTTACAAACAAATTTAAGCTTTAGTTGTTATTATAAAACTCTTCACTTGCTTATATAGAACTAATTTTTATAATAATTAACTTACTTCTTCGATTTTTCACATAAAACTAGGAAAAACAGATTGTCGCAATAAACCTTCCGCTTGCAACAATTGATGAACCTGTATTGGCATGTTGAATGTTGCCAACACAAGTGAATGCATTTGTAACATTTGTTGAAGATATTACTGTTGGAATTTATTCACGAAGCAAAAATAATCTTCTGTATTTAGTGGGCGCATTCGATCGCTTGACTTTCGAGCGCCTATACAAATAATTGATACATTGTATCTGTGCTGCCCGCGTTATGGGACCCTCGACTCTCGGTCGATCGTTTACTTTTTCCAGAGCGGTCCTCACTCTAGAATATTTCGTTGAAGAGTAAAGACGTGCCTCAGAACGTGTCTTCTAAAGTATTATATAGAATAAATTCTATTTTATATTTAAAGAGGGTGTACGTTATTTTATACCCATAATCCAATAATTACCAACTGCTTTACGTAAACAAAACGAAATGTAAACCTGTGCGCATGCAGCTATTGCAATATTTCGAGGTGGGACTAAAAATGTCCCACCATGCATTACGGTGAATCAAAAAGGTGGGACACTTTTAAGCCCAGCGTGCCCCAAAGAGTTAATGTAAGAACTTTCGTCTCAGAAACACTGGGTGGGTGTGTTGGTTAGGACTAGGTGGCGGGAGGCGGAGAGCTCGCAGACGAAATTATGAGTATTTCGAATAGTATCTATATCAAACTGAGAATTTAAAGAGTCTAATGGATACATAGAATTCATTATTTCGAAAAAAGCATCAATGCATGAATTCTTTTAAATAAAAATTCGGCAATCTAATTAGTATAATTATAATCACGTATGCCATAGCGAGGAGTGCTTGCTCTCAGGTCTCTCCACAATCTTTCAATATTTTGTGTATGAACTTCAGTTTCAGGATCAACAAACTTAGTCGAATGATTCACTGTTTTATGTATATAATTATCATTCGCCAGATCATTATATGCACGCCAATTATCCGTATGAATGATTGAACTGGCAACAATATGTTTTCGAATGATCGATACCAGTGTTTCGGTAGTTCGGTCTGGTATTGGCAAAACAAAGACTTTTTTGGTGTTACGCTCAATACCACCAAGAAGCCATTATCCGCGTAATATGCGTCCTCTGTTGTATTTTCTTTTACCTATTTTAACTTCATCCACTTCAACAATTTTTCCTGGCCCACCAATTGGCTCTTGTTTAGTTAAAATCCATTGTTGAAGTAACTAAAATTAATTTAACGAACAAACGAATACTATTACTTAAGATCAAATATAAATGAATCATATACAATGGTATCTATTGTTTACAGTACTTACTTCTTCACAGAAGTTTGTCCAATCAACGACATCCCTATCATTTAATTCTAATTCATTTATCATACAAAAATATCGTGGTGGTTTTAACAATAGGAAATAGGCAATGAAACGACATATTTTTGCTATATTAATGTGTACTTTCTCAAACCATGTTCCGTGGAGTGCACTTATTTTAAAATTGCATGTCGCTTTTCTTCGCTTGTGACCTTTTATAACTTTAATATATGTTTTTGTGCAATGAAATAAACGATTTTCGACAGCGTTCGATAGTACTAGCACATTTTTGCATTTTGGACATGTAATATCTTTACGAACCACTTTTTTCTCACACAAAAAGTTCCACAAGGAATCTAAATTGTATGTCAAATTTATAAATTCATGGAGATGCATATTGAAATAATTCAAAAACTCACGAGACTTGCAAGTAACGCACAGATGTATACACTGATCGCTACTGGTCCGCACTGGATCGCACATGGGTCAACATTCGGATGTATGAGTTCTTGCTATGTTTATTTATCTAAGGTGTAGCTCATTCGAAACTATGGTAGCCTTACGTAGCCACGAAGAATACAGAAAATTCAATACAGTACTAGCAATAGTTTTTCGCAAATATCTCGAAAACTGAGACCGAGCACCGGGTAGTTGTAATGACAAAAGTTGTTCAGAATGTTGTCCTCAACAACGTATGTCAAGGTCAAGGTCATCGGAGCATCCTCAACTAAACGTAAGTTTTACCGTAGAAAGTTAGTAATCTTCGCGTTAGTATTGTTTACGTTTGTCACGAATGAAGTACGAGCCAGGCTCGCGTCGTTCACGTTTGGTCTGAACGAAGTACTACGAGCCAGGCTCGTGTTGTTTACGTTTGGTCCGAACGAAGTACAACGAGCAAGGCTCGCATTGTTTACGTTTGGTTCGAACGAAGTACAGTAAGTCCGCGATCTAAGCCCTTTTTCGGTTCTCTGCCGGGACTTAGATCGAGACGGGAAACTATTTTTTTTGTGGTCGCGTCGACCGCGCCAAACGTAGAAAAGGACAGCATGAAAACACGGACCGCTATCCTCGTCTACGTCCGAAAATCACTGTACATATCGTGAATTAAATCACTAAATACAATTGAAATTATTTAGTGTTTAGTGTTATTTTAATCAGAAAAATGCCAGAAATAAGTTGGTGATAGTTCCATAAAAAAATAATGAAAAATAAATAAGTTTTGTCATTGGATTAGTAGTGATTCACACCGATGTACCCGACCCAGGACCAAATTACGCGGCATGTTTACACTGCTCGGCGACCGAGGCACCTCAAGCTTCTCGGCCCCTCCGGGAATACCCCGCAGTGGAAGTAGTGGACGGAGGGACATAGATCGCAACATTCGGTTGGACTTAGATCGCGGACTTACCGTACCACGAGTAAGGCTCGTCCTTATTGTTTTTAGCCCAAATTTCATACTACGAGTTTCGCTCGTTGTTGTAGGTCAAAGTTGATAAATAAGTGTTCTGTTACGAGTTAGCTGTTAATACAATGAGCACACCGTCGGGACGCACCCTGCGGAACGATCGCAATGTTGGTGTTAGTAGTGGGATCCCGGACGATCCTGTGGCAGCGACATCCGTTTCCGAAGGAGATGCGACCATGCTGCAGAGCTTGTTTTGGGATCTCCAGAGGAGCATCTCAGGACAGTTTCGTGAGCAGTAGAGGATCTCAAAGCAGAGATGGGAACAGGAGCGCGGCCGGTTGGAGGAAAAGGAAGCAGCGGAGAGGGCCGCTCAAGCTGCAAGGGAAGGTACCCTGGAAGGGCGATTTCAGATCTTGGAGGCCCAATGCCAGGTGTTCTCGCTGAGTTTGCAAAATGTTGTAAATGGTGTTTGAGTAATCGTTGTTAATGGGCCCGCGGTCCCGGTTCTTTCGCCTTCGCAGCGGACTCCTCCACGTGAAACGATTGCCTTATCACGTACCCGAATTAGTATATACCGCGAATCCGCCAAAATTTGACGGTAGGATTTCGTAGGAGGAGTTGTTGAGCCGTGATTATTGTATGGCCGGCTCGTATTTCGGTTTGGGTCTACGCTACAGTCGATTTTGAACAGTGCCATTGTCGAAGGTGTCCTCTAGCGTCTTCTGACGAATTTATTGTTTCATGACTCTGGTGCGGCTGGAAAGTATCAGCTGACCATGGGAAGGTCAGCCTAGCCGTGCAGCTCTTAATGGCACTTGACGTAGCGTAGGCCCAGGGTTGGCGCCAAGGGGGGTCTGTGGCCCAAAGCCTAAAATATGATTTCCAGTGAAATTACGGGAAAGCGCGTATTTTCGTCTATGGGCGTTGCCCTTCTTTTGGGAGATCACTTGTAGCCTCCCAATAATATTATCATTGGCTGGGACCTCCACTATTGTTACATTTTGTGGAGGGAGTTTTTCACCCCCATGAGCCTTCTTTACTTCTCGTGCGTTAGTTGTAAGTCAGTCGCAGAATAAGAGTCGAAACTATCAGTCGGAGAATAAGAGTCGTAGAGTGACAGTTGCGAAGTAGAATCCATAGGTACAACATCTCTGTTATACAGTTCTTCATATTCAGTTTTATTAAAGTTATCCGAAATCCAATTATCTTATTACTTATGTTACGAGCCGAGGGCTAAGCGGGAGATGCGTGACCGAGGTTATATAATTAGGAGACTTGGTTTTGTGGACTGGCCGGTGTGTATTTCACCACCGGGTCGCCACCTTGGAAAAGGAAGGATTGTCGTGGACTGGCCGGTGTGTATTTCACCACCGGGTCGCCACCTTGAACAATGGACTGGCCGACGTGTATTTCACCGTCGGGTCGCCATATAAGGAAAGGAACCTGTGGACTGGTCGACGTGTATTTCACCGACGGGTCGCCACCTTGGTTTATTGGATAGGTTATACCGTGGACTGGCCGGTGTGTATTTCACCACCGGGTCGCCACTTCGGAAATGTAGGGACACGAGGACTGGCCGACGTGTATTTCACCGTCGGGTCGCCGCGTGGATCGGGAAATGGATAATTGTTATCGGCTCTCGTAACGTTATATAGAAATTGATATACTTTGAGCGGCTAAAGTATATCGTTTTGGGAATACTAGTTCTGGGATAGAAATCTGATGTGAATATGGAATTAATAGAATTGAATTCCTTAAAAATGTAGTACAATATATTCAGTGATTAAGTAGGGGTTACAATTGTAATTGTGTAACGTGTAGTCGCGGATACCAATATCCCTAACTCTCGATTTTGACGCACTGAGAAATGCGGGGGTTACGGTTATCTAGTTATTTGTGCGAAGGAATATGTACTGTTGAGTTAATGCTCGAAAAGGACTTTATACCCGATCTTGCTTATACGTAACTTGTCGCAACGTGACTAGGTTTCAACTGTGCCCGATTGTGGTTGGAATCGTGGGCTTTATATACCCCGAAATTGTCTAGAAATTTGGGTGGGAGTAGGCGTGCATCTGTATGGAAATTCCTGAGAATTTCCCAGATGCAGTACCCCCGTGGGAGAGTTAGTTTTTTAGATAAACTAGCGGACCACTGCAGAGCAACATGTGGCTTCAAGAAGGCTCAAAAAATCACGTAGATGAATTTTCCGTACGTAACACTTATTTACCTCTCTTTGAGGCGTGTTTCTCAGCGGCTCACTAATTATTGTTTGAGCACTGACACGACACAACAGGAGTATAAAATTCAATTTGAGACGATAGCCCGCGCAAATGGTTGGGATGAATCGAGGAAGGTGTGGCGGTTACTTCCTGTGCTCGTCAACAGAGGGACAGTACGACATCACCTTTCCGCTACTATTACCTGAATCTTCCTCTGTTTGTATATATACCGTCCTAAACTGTCCTTATGACATCCCGCGTCTAAGGTACGGGTCCGCTAGATAGCCTTACCGACGAGTCCTCTAGCGGGCCTAGGACGAAACGCTTCCTTCTCCTTTTTCCATCTTTTCATACTGCGAAAACTTGCCGCCATAAAGGTATTGGCCTTAGTTGCATCCGTGGAGGTCCCCATTCGCGAAATACTGACTTCTCTTCCCTCGGACAAACGAAATGATTTTCAGGCGTTAGTGTCGGCCTTGGAGTTCCGTTACGGAACTAAAAATTAAAAAAATTTGAATTACGTCATGTTCCAAAATTATATGCAACGGAAGGGAGAGTGAATCTAGGAATTGGCAACGGAAATTGAGAGGCTTGCCCAAGCCGCTTTTAGCGAGTGCCCGTATGAAATTAGGGACAAACTCGCGGCCTCTCAATTTTTAGCAGCGTTGACCAACGAAGAGATCAAAAGAATGTTAAAACTCGGCGGTTTCGCATCTTTAATGGCCGCTGTGATTAGAGCCCTTGAGATCGAAGCCGTCGAATCCATTTCTGAAAACATTGAAGAAGACAATAATCGCTACAAGCCGAATCATTTTCCAAAACGACATGTTCCTGGACGGGGTTGGGGAGACCAACTGGACAACCAAAGACCGAACGAGGCCGGACGGATCAACAGAAACCACGGAACATTGGAGCGACGAAGTGAAATTCTTAGGTGATTCATCCTGCATATTAAACCTGTAGGTTATAATATTATTTCTTAATTAAAACACTTTATAGCATTTGCATTCTGAAATCGGACATTTCAGATGCGGCGATATAACAGTAAATGCAAAAGTCGATGGTAGCTTGATCTCACAGCGACACTCGCGTCAAGTTCAGCTCGTAATCCATTTACCACAGAGCATAGGGAATTATAATGAAACGGGATTGCGTTATCTTCAGACGTTCGTCTCATAGCATCGCAACCACTAACGCGGCGTGACAGGAGTAACTAAACTTCCGTTCCGTACAAATTAACGCGGAACTGAGACACGTGTTTGCACAGCGCCACGATACATTAGGATATCTCTGCGATACATCGGGGAAACCATTCTGTTTCCTGTTACGAATCATCGCTCGAAGTAGGTCAATTCAGATGCGATCCGACCACTAACAGTATGTACAATCGAAAGTATACATGCTGGCAGGAAATCTAATAGCATGCCATCACGCTTCATTTTGCGAGGCTCGCACACCTTCGTCCCCAAGTTCCTTTAAATTTTTTAATAGTTTCCGATCCCAAGGTTTCATAGTAGCTTTAACACCCTCAAACTTCTTCGAACAATCCAATTCCTTCCCGATTTCCAGTAAGTTTTAATAGCCATGCAGAATTCTTCCATTTACAGTTATTCGGTAATTAGTCGGATTTGAACTGGCGTACAGTGGATCCAGAGAGTATTTGAACATTACATTTACAGTAGTCCCGCTATTTAAGCCAATTCTCGGTTCTCTGCTGTGACTTAGATCGTGATGGAATACTATTCTTTTGTGGCCGCGTCATCCGCGCCGAACGTAGAAAAGGACAGCATGTAAACATGGACCGCGCGGCCGAAGGCGCAACGAAAAATAGCGTATTGGTGCAATAACAAAACTTCTTTATGTTTTATTATTTTTTTATGGAACTTTCACCAACATATTCGTGACATTTTTCTAATGAAAATGATACCAAATAAGATATAATTCCGATGGTATTTGCTTGAGTAATGGGCGATGAAAGTTTCCCGCATGGGAAAGAAATAGACGCGCAGAGTCGCGGTCGCCGGTATAGTTCAATGACCCGCGTGTCTTCACAGTGTAATGCCAATAAAAAAAAACGTCGAAAACAGCCTTCAAAGTTGGAGGTCAGAAACATATTTTATTCGATATCTTGGAAACTATTAGAGCTAGTTTTTAATTTAACTGTGTGTCTTACGACTGCGAAGTATCTCTTACTGTGTGACGGCGATTGAAACAACGATTAACGCTGTATTATAGGTCAAAAAATTATAAAAGACTACGTTTCCGTCTGCAAACGTCTGCACTTCTGTTCACGCGACATATGGAAATATTTAATAAATACAGTATTTACTCGATAAGTGACGCCAAATTCTGAACAATAAGTGTCGCAAAACAATCCCCACTTCCGCGGGGTATCGCCTCGGTCGCCGAGAAGTGTAACATAATACGGGCCGAGTATATCGGTGAGACCACTACTAATCCAATGACAAAACTTCTTTATTTTTTATTATTTTTTTATGGAACTTTCACCAACTTATTTCTGGCATTTTTCTGATTAAAATAATACCAAATAAGATATAATTCCGACTGTGCATGGGAAAGAAAGAGACGCGGAGAATCGCGGTCGCCAGCACAGTTCAAAGGCTCGCGTGTCCTCACAATGTAATGCCAATACAAAACTTTTCTATTATTACTTATTTTTTAATGAGACTTTCACCAATATATTTGTGGCAGTTTTCTGATTAAAATAATACCAAACACGATACAATTCGGATCGCAATTATATCATATTTGGTATCATTTTCATTAGAAAAATGCTACGATTATGTTGGTGACAGTTCCATCAAAAAGTAATAAAAAATAAAGAAGTTTTGTCACTGGGTTAGGTGTTGTTTTACACTTCTCGGCGACCGAGGCTTTTTAAGCTTCGCTGTCCTTTTTTACGTTCGGCACAAGTCAAAGAATAGTATACTTGAACACGAAGTGTCGTAGGTCGGACCCGTGGCTGCGACTTTTATCGATTAAATCCTGTATTGACTATTTTTCGAGAATCGGAAATTTAGTGTTCAAATACTTTTTGCATTCACTGCATAACGACAAACGTAAGTGCTAGTAAAATATCGCATAGTAAGCTATCGCATTCTGTTTGGCGAGACTTGCATCCAGTTACCTCATTGTAAGTTCCTTCAAACTTCATAATACATTTTGGACCACAAGGTTTCCTAGTCCGTGCTTAAATCATGAAACTTCTTCAACAATCTGGTGTCTTCGTGATCTCTACGTTGCAGTAACTGTGATGAATAGCCTGCGGACGTGTATGCAATTTTCAATTTTTATAGCCAAATTTTAAGAAACTGGAGTAAAATGAAATCGTGTTTCTAATGGGAACAGACTTTATAGACCCAAAACCAGGGGTTGAAACAGTACCGAAAATAACTTTCTGAAACAGTTATACAGGGTGGCCCACATAACTCTGAACAGCTCAATATCTCCAAAACTATGCCATCGATTTTAAAGTTCTTAGTCTTAAATTGCATGGAACTGAAGGGCCTTTCTGACTACATAAACGTGAAGTGGCCTCCCTTCCCCTTTAACGGGGGACGGAAGGTACCTTTGTAATTTTAAATGGAACCCCCTATAAAATGTTACATATTTAGATTCTACCGGAAAAAACAAGTCAATTTTGTCTGAAACATTTTTTTGTCAGATACTTCCATGATGAGATATAACAGTTTGAAGTTTCGAGTTGTAGGTACTTGAACTCCATTGTTTATTCATGAAGAAACACAAACAATAATATTTACAATTCTTGAGTTTGACTCACTTATCTATGAAAACGTTTTCAGTTTAGAGCTGTTATTCAAGCAGTAACATTGTGATTATGGCTACTTTTGATACAGAAGTGAATGTGTTATTAACGTTAGGTGAATGCCAAAGAAATTATCGGCGTGCAGCAATGATGTTTTTTGAACGTTATGGGATCAAAAAATGTCATGCAACATTTCATAATTTAGAAAAGCGGCTTCGCGAGCACGGTGAATTGTATAAAAAAACTCGCAATAAACCTAAAGCTGTCACTAATGAAAATAATAGTGCCAGTATTCTTGCTGCAATTACATTAAATCCTCATATTAGTCAACGTACACTTGCACAAACATCACATATTAGTCGTTCATCGATTCAACGAATTTCGAAACGGCAAAAGTATCATCCATGTCACATGGTTTTATCATAAGAGCTTTCGATAGCAAATTACGATCACCGCGTAAGATTTTGTGAGTGGCTGCAGGGTGTTGTGGAAAATGACTTTTTGTGCAAAATACTTTTTTCCGATGAGGCCATTTTTATGAATTCAGGGCATGTAAATAGACATAATCTGCATTATTGGGCCGTGGAAAACCCAAATTGGATGCGATATGTTCCCTTTCAACATCGATGGTCTTTAAATGTTTGGTGTGGCCTAATAGGAGATTTTGTGATTGGACCTTATTTTTTTCAAGAAACTGTAACATCTGCAAGTTATTGTGATTTATTAAAAAATCATTTGCCTGCGCTTTTGGAAGATGTGCCACTGCACGTTAGAAGAGAAATGTGGTTCCAACAAGACGGCGCTCCTCCACATTTTGCAATCATCACCAGGCAATTTTTGAACGAAAAATTTGGGAACAAATGGATAGGTCGTGGGGGACCTCGTCAATGGCCTCCTCGATTCCCCGATCTAACACCATTAGATTTTTTCTTATGGGGCTATGTAAAGGACAAAGTTATGTTTGAACCACCGACGACAAAAGAGGATATGAAACAAAGAATACGTGACGCTTGCGCTTCAGTGACTCCCCAAATGTTAAAAAATGTTAGAACAACTTTGATGTTTCGAGTAAATAAATGTTTACAAGCCCGTGGTGGACATTTTGAACATTTAATTTAAAGTACATTTTATTTCTTTACGAATAAGCAAAGGACTCAAGCGCGTATAATTCCATAACGCTATTTCCGAGCGCTTCAAGTACCTACAACTCGAAACTTCAAACTGTTATATCTCATCATGGAAGTATCTGACAAAAAAATGTTTCAGATAAAATTGACTTGTTTTTTCCTGTAGAATCTAAATATGTAACATTTTATAGGGGGTTCCATTTAAAATTACAAAGGTACCTCCCCTCCCCCGTTAAAGGGGAAGGGAGGCCACTTCACGTTTATGTAGTCAGAAAGGCCCTTCAGTTCCATGCAATTTAAGACTAAGAACTTTAAAATCGATGGCATAGTTTTCGAGATATTGAGCTGTTCAGAGTTATGTGGGCCACCCTGTATATCGGTTCTGACTGAAACAGTTATGAAGAACCGAAATGATGTTGTAACTGTTATGAGAATATCGGTTCTCGCTTATATCGGTTACGATTACGGTTACGGTTCTTGAGAACCGATATTATAACCGTTATTTCTAGGTTCTGGATTTCGGTTTCGGTTTCGGTTCTTCAGTCTTCAGAACCTATAATATGTCCCGTATCGGTCCCATATCGGTTTTGCAGTTCTGCAACTTATATTTTTTGAAATAAGAAGTTCCTGAGATCATTTGAAGCGACATTTTCCTTTGCAAAAATGGCGTCCGCTGTTTTGTTTAAATGTTATTAACGAAAAACAAGGACCAATCAGAGCGCAGCTGCAGCGGATTGATTCCGGCTCGGCCAACGCACAGTGATCGATTCCTCGATTCTAGGAGGACAAAATGGTAAATTTGATCAACTTGATATATCTTCGCTGCCGCTCTATTTTGTTTACGAACATTGTTCGATATATAACCTAATATTTCGATTGCACGTGGTTATTACGACGTAATACGGCGTTACAGTTTTGCCTGTGCGAAATACTATAACTTGTTTGTTTGTTGTTTAAATTATTATTTAAAAAATGGAGCATGTAAGCGAAGGCAAGTAGTTGATTTTTACACATCGGTATAATTTTATTTTGCCGTGTAAATCATATACAACAGGTTAACTAATAATACTATTTAAGAAGAGGTCAAATTGTATAACTTCTTTTCCCGGACTCGGCCGGACTTCGTTCTTTGATAGTTTTGAAGCATATTTATTTCAAAGAAATGATACTAAATATCGCTTGCCCATTTTTGCCCGTTAGTCATTTATATCATTTTTTAGAAAAGACATGGAGTATGACACGGAGATTGATGTTTGAAACCTGGAGTTCAACAAATTGTAAAGACACTAAATCAAAAGTTGATGCAATAATAGGGCTGATTCTAATCTTTTTGAACATCAAAGCTATTAATGATTCAGCAAAAAAAATGTTGCATACAAAACTTTCAAGTATTTGCAAAAGAGTGCAAGGGAAATGGCAGAAATGTAACCGCACTATCGACCGCTTTTTTAAAGAAAACAAGGAATGGTTAAATGAAGCTGTTAATTTGTACGAATTACGTGATTCTATTAATGAACCATTGCTTGTTCCACGTAAAGGTCGTCCTATAAAAAGTATCTCCGATTCAAGTAGGATAACCAAAAAGAGAAGAGTACATGAGTTATTAAAACACGTTAAGCTTTATTCAGCAGGACATAAGGATGCCGCGTTTTTTGTTAAACAAATAATTTATTACTCACAAAAAGCGAATTATATTAAAAAAACATGTAAATTGAAAGTTAAGTTACCCATAAAAGTTTCTACGGAAGATTCACTAGCACTTTTTGTTGATACAAAATTATCAAGGAGTCGGTATTTAGAAATAAAAAAACAAACCAAGGTACACAATGCTGACATATATCCCGGATACGATAAATTATTGGAGGAGAAAAAGAAATCCTACCCTACGGACATCTTGGTTTCCGAAAATTCAGCAGAAGTACGTTTACAATTACTACTGGATCATACAGTGAATCGTATCGTAGTAGCACATTATACACATATACAACAGTTAATTCCTCTTGACACAAACAATAATTGCACCTGTAGTATTATTTATAAATGGGGTTGTGACGGAGCGTCCGACTAGACATATTATAGGTTCGGAAGTCTGAAGAACCGAAACCGAAACCGAAATCCAGAACCTAGAAATAACAGTTATAGAACCGTTATGATATCGGTTCTCAAGAACCATAACCGCAACCGATACAAGCGAGAACTTTTTCGGTTCTCGTAACTGTTTCAAGAACCGGAATCGATATCATAACCCAGTGGTGGGCAATTTTGCCTCAATTGAAGCAAAACCGTCCACACCGTAGCGCCCTCTGTCCCCTTCCATCAAGCGCGGTACAATGGGGCAACAAAGACACGAGACATCAGCGTACGCAACGAATGTGCGCGCTGTATGAAAGAGAGGTTGGTAGGAGAAGCAGGCGTTTGAAGGGCTCCACCCGTGCCCACCACTGTCCTAACCGTTTTCAACATCTGCCCAAAACAAATAAGAATCGTACTACATTATGTCGAATTTTAAGTCCTAGCATTTTTTCAAAATTTTCATAAGCCATAAATGTATGAAGATCCGCAATACATGTGATGAATAATCTGAGAGTACAAAGGTAAATACATTTATAAGATTTGCTATTTGGAAAACAAGAAAATGTTTATATTATTCGTGTACTAAGGACATTCATACCTTACATTTTGAGTAAGGAGTTTTCTAGTTGATAAAATTAATTATCTTTTTCTTATTATTCAGTTCGCTCACCATCAGCTAAAGCTTTCAATAGTTTCTGATCTGAAGATTTCCTAGTAGCTTTAAAATCTTCCTCCTTTGGACTATTTGGATCAATTAAGAACTCTAGAAAATCTGAGTTCCCTTTTAGTTTGACATGAACGTTATGGCAATCTTTATTCATTTATAAAAGCAATCATACAACTGATAAATGAACTTGCGTTGTAAGAAATTATATAATATTATGTATGCAGAGAAATATTAATATCAACAATTGAGGTAGTATTGCAATATAATATATGGTCTCATGTTTGCATATTTACGCGTTATTATGCGAAATTAAGCAATATGCGAAAATAATTGGATAATTGTTCTTCCTCTGCTCTTTGTTCTAAAATAAAGTTATCTTGCGTTTTTTTTCAATTCTGTTCAAACTTATCTCTTTTATTTAACAAAATATTTGTTCCTGAAGAATTTTTATAAAAAGAATTATTATCCGTAGAACTTCTTGAAAATAGTTTCCATTCAACCGGTATTTTAGAATTTGTAAAAAAAAACTCCATGGAAATAAGTTCTCTTAGAAATTTCCTTATAAAAGTTTACATAAAATAAATAGAAAAGACAAATTATTGTGTTCTAGATTTATTCAACAATATACTATCATTGTTTAATTTAATCACTAAGTGGTATGACACCCACAACAGTAATAATTAATAATTTCAAAAGACTAGTCATCAACCTGTGTCGAACGATACGCAAATAAAATTTGTGTATAACTTAAATAAAACACAACCACAAAAATCCTATAATATAATGTGTATATTTTGGGTAAATATATAGAAAAGGGGACCCACCTCCGAATGACCTTCGTCTTCACATATGTTGTCAAGGTCAACATTCCGAACACCTTTTTCCTATACATGTACCCGTCGCTCGGGCTTAGTTTCGGGGATAACTGTAAAAAACTTTCGTTAAATTTAGATTGCAAGTACACTTTATACTCTTACAAGCCCTTATTGAAGGGTGATTAAAATGTACAGAATCATATACAGGGTCTCAAAGAGAAGGTATAGTCCAAGTTGGTTGGTGGTTAGGTTAGGTTATGAGGGGTGCGGGATGCGGGCGGCTTCACCTAACGCAGAAGCTTACAATGTTCCGCATTTCACAATGAATTTCTGTATGTATTGTCAGGCCGATCTAAACCAGAACTAACCCAAACCTAACCCAGAACTAACTCAGACCACATCCTAACGAACTTCAAATCGATGAGGTCAGAGATTTTCAATATTTTATATTTGAGTATCCTCCATTAAATCTTGCAGAGTGAACTGTACTCGTAATCTTGATTTATTTAAAGTTTTTTTGCAAATATCTCGTAAACTAAGACTGAGCGACGGGTATATGTATAGGAAAAAGTTGTTCAGAATGTTGGCCTTGACAACATATTTGAAGGGCAACGCGATCGGATTTGGGTCCCCTTTTCTATATATTTTCCCTACTTTTGTGATAGAAAGTACGAATATGCATTTATGAATTAAGGTGAATGTTCCTATTTCTGATTATGTAAGAGTTCTGTTACCGCATAAGTAGATATTTATTATTTATTTATGCAACAATCGACAAGAAAATTATAATATATTAAATTTCAATTTCTCTTTACATATTGAATTAAACAAAAAAACGTTCCCATACATTTTAACGTAATAATTGTTTAATTAATACGCGGTATAAAATATCCTTAATTCTGCTCAACAAAAATTGGAATGCTCGCATTTCTGCTTACAAGGGTGTCCCAGTTTCCGTTCTAATATCTACGCGCGAAGTACGTATGCATATTCCAATTGAAATGTTTCGAATTTTATAATATGTCGGATCATACAAATATGCAAAACATTTTATATTCAAAAATGCTTTTCATTCACAAAACTAAATAATATTTTTAATGAAAACTGAAATGAACATAATATTTCAATTTTGAAGTACAAAACTTGAACGTAAGAATAACTATAGTTAACTCTACTTATTTTAAAAATTTGTTTTTCGATTTTTATAATTTTTTGAGGGCAGCTACTTCATTATTAAGCTATCCATTTTTGCTTCTTCTTCAAAACTCTCTCTTCTTGTTCTTGCTTTTCCTCATCCTTTTCTTTTTTATTTTTATATTGTGAAATCGAATGCCCTTTCTTATTTTTTTATGTTCTTCTTCTAATTGTTTATTATCTATTTTTCATCAATTCACTATCTATTTTTCTGAACTTTATCCTTCTTTTTCTTTGTCTTATTATTAAGGTCCGATAATTTTTTATGAGGACAATATAATTTTTCTATAAAAAATTCAGAAATTAATGTTTTATTATTATCTGTAATTAGTTAACAATATATTTATAAGTATTTTATATATTTATTCTTCAAAAATATATGTTTTCGTTTGTTATTATTTTGTTGAATTATATTTAATTGTGAAGAAATAATTCTTATTTGCAGGGGTGGAAGAGATGAGAAGACAAGAGAGAGAGAGGGATAGCGTAGTACAATGTCAAGAACAGCATACGAGGATAGAGCAGTCCAAATACAATGAAAGGTACAAGCACATAAGAGTGGCAGAATTACCGGAATATTTAAGTAAGGAGGGTAGAGGGGACAGTCAAAAGCTCATAGCACGGGCAAGATGCGGAAATACAGAAAACTGGAACAAATATTGACTGAGGGACGAGGCAAGAGGATACGACCTATGTGGGGACAAGTATGGAAGCCTAGAACATTTAACAAGAGAATGCAGGGTAATGGGGGAAATGATCAGGATCGAGGATGTATTGCGTGGGAGGAAAGATAGGAATGTCGAAGAGTGGTTGGAGAAGTTGAGGAGAAAGAGAGAAAAGAGAGTATGAATATACCAAAGAATATACTAAACCAGGAATGTCCAGAAGTAGCTCACTTGGAGGCAAATTCGAGGGAGACGCCCACTTCTCCCGCCCGCGCGTCTCGCTCCCCGTGGCGGCCGTAGTCCTCCGAGCTCCTCAGACCCGTGCCTACCGTGGGTCCGAGAGTCGCCCCAACGCGTCACACGCGGTACATATTACAAGCGGTAGGCACGGCTCTGAGGAGCTCGAAGGACTACGGCCGCCACGGGGAGCGAGACGCGCGGGCGGAAGAAGTAGGCGTCTCCCTCGAATTTTCCTCCATGTGAGCTACTTGTGGACATGCCTGTACTAGACCAATGAACAAATGTTAGGGAATGGGGAAAGGTGCAATGATTGGGTTAAAAGTACTTAGGAGACTACCAGAGTAGGTCAGTGTAGGAAGAAGAGAGACAAAGAAAAAGTGTGAAAGAAGGTATGGACCGAATGCGTGAAATAAGATAGATTTGTACAGCTGGGTTAATGTAAACCAAGTCACATTTCTTGGCTGTAAGGCCGAAATAAACCAAATACATACATACAAATAACGCTTATTTTATTATCACCAACAAAACTCAAATCTACGTCTTCCATAAATAAATTATTATTTGCAGTAAATCCATCGCACTTGCTACTACTTGCAATGTCTTCGTTAATAAATTCAATGATCACTATTCAGAATAACATCTTTCTGTAAAAAATAAATTCAACAAATGTTTTTAGAAATCTAGTCGTTATACTCTAACCATTTTGCAATATTATGGTAATGAATTGTTTCAATTTTTTTCATTTATTTTATTCGTTATTATTCATTGTATTATTTATAATGTATGTAGGATTTCCTTATTTTAGTTCGATATTCGCGATCGAGTTGAATAATCGATCTACGCGGGCAGGGGTAAATCAAGGGGTCGACTCGTAACAGATAATAATAGTTTAATCAAAATTAAAGGATGATGGAACAAACATGGAGACAACCGTACAACATGGCGACCGTCGCGAGACTCCTCGATGTCGCCTCTCGCTCGCATTTCTTTCTCGACGTTACTCGCTTGTCTTTTGCCGCTCGTCTGTTTTACGGAGCGAGCGTTACACCGGCATTGGCGGGACGCGCGTCTCGACCGTTTTGGCGGGAATTTAGGCATCCCACATGTATTTTATCATTTATAAATTTGTTGTGGCGTAATTGATTTAAATAATTGAGAATACATGATTTTTACACATACTGTATATAATTTTGCGATAAAATTATTATTTCTTCAATTCCACTTACTAAAAAATCATGTATTCTCAATCATTTAAATAAATTACGCCGTAACAAATAATAATCGATAAAAGAATGAGATTTCAATGTCATTGAAATTGTCAGATTACAAATAGAGACTTCGTAGGTAATATGATTGACCGTATTACTGCACACCTATTTTCCCTGTTAAAACAACGTAAAACTTGCTAAGAAATAATATGTACTATTATATCTGGGTTTCCTCGTGAATAAGATATAATCAAAAATTGGCTAAAAAATTACAAATTCAATAAACTTTTTACTAATATCGCAACAACCGCACGGGAACACCCCAACGCTCGAACGCAAGGGAACTGCACAAATCACATTTCATCACAACGGACACATCTACTATGTTTATTTCTATTAAAGTGTTGCAACGTTCAGCAACGGACCAAGCGGCATTTTGTACGAAAATACTGAACTAATTTAACATAATTTTTTATATAACTAATATGTTATTTAACTTTCTACATTAGATAAAAAATATGGGTGCTGATCAGAAATCGGGACATGATTAGAAATGGGGACATTGACTTTATTATGTTATTTTCCCCTGCTGGGATCTGAATCTGGCATGCATCCCGAGAAAAGAAGCGAGGCCTCAGCGAAATCCTTGCTGAATAAGTTCAGATCGTTGTTCGGTTGCTGTACAGGGTGTATAAAAAGTAATGGTCATCCGGCCTAGGAGTGAATCTACACCTCTGAATCGGTGGGCATTTGTAAGAGAAACTTGCCGCAAAATTGTTTACAACAAACAAAATTGTTGTTAAAGTTTTTTTTACATCAACGCCTTCTACTCATCGAGAAGAAAAAAGTTTGAAAGGAGCCATATGTCGCAAACACATAGTTATTGAGATATAAGCTGTTAAAGATTTTGCAAAATTTGATTGTGTGGAGTTATACGTATAGACAAAAGGCTACTACTACAGTCCACCTAACCGTGTCCATGAGACAGAACAAAATCGTGTGCGTGCCTCGAGACAAACGAAAAAAGAGACATTCGTCGCTAGGGCCGTACCATGTCAACGTCTCCCTGCCCATTCAGATAATACATTTGAATTTGCAAACTTTCAAATAAAACCTTATACACATGCATTGTTAAACATAAGAATATTTATCCTACATGATTAAATACTAATGTAAAGTATACTTACAAATGTTTCATAATCTTCTATTCCTTCGGCGGATCCAGAGGACACTACCATTATCACGAATACGTCTTAATAATTGTTCCTGCCTCCCAGCTTCAATATGGGCACCACCAGTGTCTTTTATATCGCCTATTTAAGATTGTAAACACTATTTTCGAACAAAACACCACACTTTTACACAATCACTAAACACTACACACCACACTTTTAGAAATGGTGATAGCGAACTAGGAATTACTCCGACCATGATAAAAAAAGTTCTGCGTTCTTTGCTATTCTCGCGCGAAAACTCTGCTCCGATTGAAGCAGAAGAAATCGTTTCCAAGGAGATATTGATTTTTCGAGAATCATCTGGAAATATCGATTTTTGTGAGTACAGACATTCGATTGCTACAAGTTTACATTCTTAAATAGACGATATAAAAAACACTGGTGGTGCCCATATTGAAGCTGGAAGACAGGAACAATTATTTAGACGGATTCGTGATAATGGTAGTGTCCTCTGGATCCGCCGAAGGAATAGAAGATTATGAAACATCTGTAAGTATACTTTACATTAGTATTTAATCATGTAGGATAAATATTCTTATGTTTAACAATGTATGTGTATAAGGTTTTATTTGAGAGTTTGCAAATTCAAATGTATAATCTGAATGGGGAGGGAGACGTTGACATGGTACGGCCCTAGCGACGAATGTCTCTTTAAATTTCGTTTGTCTCGAGGCACACACACGATTTTGTTCTGTCTCATGGACACGGTTAGGTGGACTGTAGTAGTAGCCTTTTGTCTATACGTATAACTCCACACAATCAAATTTTGCAAAATCTTTAAGAGTTTATATCTCAATAAGTATTTGTTTGCGACATATGACTCCGTTCAAACTTTGTCTCTTCTCGATGAGTAGAAGGCGCTGATGTAAAAAAGACTTTAACAACAATTTTCTTTGTTATAAACAATTTTGCGGCAAGTTTCTCTTACAAATATTACCGATCCAGAGGTGTCGATTCACCCCTAGGACGGATGACCATTACTTTTTATACACCCGGTACAACTTCAGTGAAGAATTTATATATATATATATATATATATATATATATATATATATATATATATATATGGGGTGTCCCATAACTGGTGGTACAATCGAGCAGGGGGTGATTCTACATGAAAAACTGAGTCGAAAATATAGAATAAAATTATTAAGACGTATTTGTGAAAATAGTAGTGTCCTGCGGATCCGTCGAAGGAATAGAAGAAGATTATGAAACATCTGTAAGTATACTTTACATTATTATTTTATTATATAGAATTAATATTCTTATCTTTCACAATGTATATGTATTCGGTTTTATTTCATAGTTTGCAAATTCAAATGTATAATCTGAATGGGGAGGGAGACGTTGACATGGTACGGCCCTAGCGACGAATGTCTCTTTAAATTTCGTTTGTCTCGAGGCACGCACACGATTTTGTTCTGTCTCATGGACACGGTTAGGTGGACTGTAGTAGTAGCCTTTTGTCTATACGTATAACTCCACACAATCAAATTTTGCAAAATCTTTAACAGTTTATATCTCAATAAGTATTTGTTTGCAATATATGGCTCCTTTCAAACTTTTTCTCTTCTCGACGAGTAGAAGGCGTTGATGTAAAAAAATCTATAACAACAATCTTGTTTGTTATGGACAATATTGCGACAAGTTTCTCTTACAAATGTCCACCGATCCAGTGGTGTAGATTCACCACTAGGACGGATGACCATTACTTTTTGTACGCCCTGTAGGTTTGACGAGAACGATGTTCCTTTAATATTGATTAGATATGCAGGATGAGGCACCAACTATTGCCATCTACAATAACTCCGAAAGTATGATAGTAGTGGAAAAGTTATCGAAATAAAAGTTGCATCGGACAACAGGGGCCGTAGTAGGGCGTTAATCTTTTGTTGCTAGGTGCAGTCGCTTCAGAGATGCGAAGGTCGCCTTTGTTTCTTTAAATAGAATGCTATGTTTTGGCACCTGTTTTCTGATAGCGGCTATTGGGACGAATCCAACGAGATTTAACATTAAAGTCTTTAAAGGTCAGCAAAGGTCATTTATGACGAAAAATGCGAAATAAACTTGCATTTAAAGAAGGTGTTCAAAGTGATTGCCATTGGTATTGTGGCGTACAGGGCCAAGTCGTCGAGGGTTTCGTTGCGCTGCGAACCCGAATGGTTTATTTCAGCGTAACGGCCGAGCCCTGACACTGCAAGGCCATGTGCCATATTTTGGGTAACGGCCACTCGGGATTTTTCCAGTGGTCTCGAGAAAATTCTTCCCACGGTTTGAGAGAACTTTCTCTTTTTCCACCCCCACAAATGACGCGACGGTAGAAAAGACAAGGGAGACGACAGTTGACTTGTAACCTCGAACTGGAGAAGAACGCTCCGTACGCTACCCTCGTTTATAGGGCAAGTTCCGCGACTACGCGTTATCATTTATGTCTAGTTTAAGAACTGTACATACGTATCGTTAAGTGTAAATAGTGTAAATAAACTCTAGCTTAGTATTTATCGTTTAACATTTATTGCTCCAACACTTGTCCATCACCTCAGTATTAATGTAATGCTGCAATCTTCTTATCACGGATTGAGTAGTATTTCCTATCACTTTGGCACTTATCGAATCACATACTGTAACAATTCTCTCTCACAAATCTTCAGGCGTAGTTGGGATGTCTTTATAAACAATGTCTTTCCAAAATCCCCACAAGCCAAAATCTAGAGGCGTCAAGTTTGGTGAACGAGCCGGCCACGATCGCGGCGGTCGCATGTATTTACAATCATCTACAGCGTGTCCTCGCTCACCGCATCCGAAGCAGCTACCTTTTTCCCGTGTCGGTCTTCTACAATCCTTTGAGATGTGACCAAATCTTCTGCAGTTGTAACATTTTATCCTAGCCACTGCATTGCAATCTTCTGGTGGCGTCTTCGTTTGAGCCGAAATTTTCACCGTCCCACTTGCTGCATTCAGTGGTCGACGTGGTCCGTACTGCTTCCCTGATGTAGTTGAATTTTAGCTCATCGACGTCGTTCCACTTGTCACATTTTCAAAGTTAGCCAATAAATCACTTGCCGTGCCAGGTTGTCGCATACCAGCTTCATTTCGCTTTTGTACATCTTCCCTCAATGATATACTCTATTAATTCTCCCCCCTTCACTGAGGCCGAATTTGCCAAGATGATTTTTCCGTGAAAATAAGTATCAAACGATTCACCAACCTTCCATATTCTATTTTCAAACTTTTTACGCAGCATCATCTTGCTTTGACGAACGTTAAATAATCTCCTCGTATCATTCAACACTGGAGTCACTGGAATTCTAGATTTCAACCTGTTCAGGACAAGAATGAAAATATTCCATTGCCCTGTCCTTCAATCTCATGCCCATAAGTATTTTAACTTCCCGTTCGTCTAGTTCAGTGGTCTTCAAACTTTGTCGATTCATGGATCCCTTACAACTATAAGGGTTTTTCGGGAAACCCCACCCCACCGTTAGAAAAATATATCGAAGCTTCTGATTAATTTTCAAAGATAACTAAACGTACAGTATTTCATCGGTAAATGTCCCAAATGTCTCGCACATAAATGTCCCTGAGATATCCCCACTAGTGCGGGGTGTACCCCCTTGAGGGGCCACGAAGCTCGAGAGGCCTCGGTCGCCGAGAAATGTGACACCATGCGGCTTGGGTATATCGGTGAGACCACACTAATCCGAATTTCCAACTTCTTTATTGTTCATTATTTGTTATGGGACTACGATGACCATATTTGTGACCTTTTTTCTAATAAAAATCATACCAAATATGATATAATTCCGACGATGTTTACTTGTGTAATAGATAATTAAAGTTTCGGGCGAGAGGAAGGATAGCGTATGGGAAAGAAAGATACGCGGAGGGTCGCAGTCGGCGACACAATTCAAATGCTCGCGCGTCCTCACAATGTATTACCAAGGAATAACTTTTTTTATGAAACTTTTGCTAATAGATTTGTGACATTGTTCTGATTAAAATGATACCAAACACGATATAATTCGGATCATATACAGGTGTATGGTCATTATGTATAGGTGAGGTACATAACATCGATGAGGCAACAATAATCATTTTTAATTAATCTTTTAGGAGACTTTTACCATCATATTTCTAATATTTCTCCGATCAAAATTTTTCTGATTATACATACATATCTATTTTTTTAATTGACGATGGAGTAAGTTTTGGTGACAGACAAAGAGAGTAAATAGTAAAGAAAGGGACACTGCAAGTCGCATTATCTCGTTGAAAATATATTGGATAATATGAACAATTGCAAAATATGTCCGGTCCCATAAGGTCACCGTACAACAGTTGTCGGCCCTCCGTTGCAAATTGCATCTACGTGCCTAAATCCAAAATGTAAATCCGTGACCGTGTCATAAACCATCCCCAATTTATAACCTCGACATTGTTTTTTTCCGGATTTTATTAGGTTTTCCCGTCTCTGCATTCTTACTATGTATGATCGACCAATTCGCAGACGACAAGACGGTTAATGTGGATGTAGCTGAACTTCTGCCCGTTTTCAAACTCGCGAAATGTCCTAGTCAGGAGAGTGTGTCTTTAATGTCTTTATCATTTAATCTCTTTATCTGTCACCAAAACTTACTCCATCGTCAATTAAAAAAATAGATATGTATTTATAATCAGAAAAATTTTGATCAGAGAAATATTACAAATACGATGGTAAAAGTCTCATAAAAGATTAAACAAAAATTGAAAAAATGTCGTCATTGCATTACTATTGCCTCACCGATGTTATGTACCTGATCTATACATAATGACCATACATCTGTATATAATCCGAATTATATCGTGTTTGGTATCATTTTAATCAGAACAATGTCACAAATCTATTAGCAAAAGTCTCATAAAAAAATAAGTGATAATAAAAAAGTTATTCCTTGGTAATACATTGTGAGGACCCGCGAGTCTGTGAACTGAGCCGCCGACTGCGACTCTCCGCGTTTCTTTCTTTCCCATACGCTATCCTTCCTCGCGCCCGAAACTTTAATTGTCTATTACACAAGTAAACATCATCGGAATTATATCATATTTGGTATGACTTTTAGTAGAAAAGTGCCACAAATATGGTCACTGAAGTTCCATAAAAAAATAATTAAAAATAAAGAAGTTGGAAATTTGGATTAGGTATGTTTACATTTCTCGGTGACCGAGGCCTCTCGAACTTTGCTGTCCTCTACGTTCGGCAAACCTCAAACAATGATATCACTCGCGTATAAACGTCCCTGCGCAGACCCGTGTTGCGGACTTTTATCGATGAAATACTGTATCTTTATATCTTTTGTTGAGAGGTTATATGCAATAATTATATTTGAAGATGGTGGAATGAGTACAGAGTGTTAATTTTAACTCAAACACCTAAATTATTTCCGCTACTATTAAAAATAAGAAAAAACAACTAAATAGGATGTACATGGTTTTAGGGCGTGTATCAGATGGTAATAAAAAATTCTTTGAAGGTCATTTTAACGGTTTTTTAAGGTCACCGTATTTTTTTTTTATATTAACATGTATTTTTCATAATGCAATGTGGTCAGCGTCAAGATGAGTTCAATCGCATACGCATCATGACCTTGAAGTAACCTAGAAGGCGAAAAAATTAGTTTCAGTTTGAAGAATGCAAAAGTAACAAAACGAAAAGGGTAATTATCACCTTATTTTATTAGTTGCTCAATGCTGGCCGTCTGCAGCAAGACACGTCTGTACACATGATGTGAATGACTGAATGGCATTTCCTATGGCATTTCCGCAATTCATGGTGCAACATGCATTCCGTATTCGTTCTTTCATATCTTCTGGCGGCATGGGACTTTCGTTATAAACAATAAATTTTAAAGGTCCTCACAAAATGTAATCTAGTGGCGATAAGTCGAGTGAACGAGCTGGCCAGATAATACTTGCACGTGTCTTGCTACGGACGGCCAGCATTTTGAGCAACTAATAATATAAGGTGATATTATCGTTTTCGTTTTATTACTTTTGTATTCTTCAAACTGAAACTGATTTTTTCGACTCCGAAGTCACGTCAAGGTCATGATGTGTGGGTCGTCGAACTCATCTTGACGCCGACTGCCACATTGCATTATGAAAAATACATGTTAATATGCAAAAAAATACGGTAACCTTAAAAAACCGCTAAAATGACCTTCGAAGGATTTTTCTTATTACCATCTGATGCACGCCTTAAAACCGTGTACATCTTATGTAGTTATTTTTTATTGCTATTAATAGTAGCGGAAATAATTTAGGCGTTCGAGTTAAAATTAACACCGTGTATATTTGAACATAAGAAGACGTTGTCAGAGGTGTCTACAAAACGGGCGCACAGTTAGAACTAATGTCCAAACTCGGCGGCGCACAGTGTGACATTTCGATCATTTAGGGGCATTAAACTAATAATGATGTTGTTTCTTTTTTTTATCACATATTTTGTTAAAACTACTCAAAATATGATGATTTCAAAATATATTTAAAGTTTTAATAAACTAAATACCTGTAGAGAATTGCACTGCACAAACTTTTCATTAACAATACTATATGTATATACACAGGGTGTCCCACATAAATGGGAACACCTAAATATCTGTCGTATTTACAGTCCTATCAGAAAACTTCAGAGGACAAAGTGACACTTTGCAGGGGGCAAATATAATGCTAAGGAAAAAAATTTTTTATGTCGTGTTTTTTAATGAAATTTCAAGGTCACCGATGTTTTTTTAAATGGAATAGTATATATTTTTCTTAGGATAGCATGATAGACGATAAAAAACTAAATTTAGTGGATACCACCTTTTTGACCTTGAAATGACCTTGAGCAAGAATAATCATGTCGGAGCGGATAAAATGTGGAAGTTTAAAACTTACGCGTTTCAGCAAAGATTACGTGTTATTTACGGCGTGTTGATCTTTACATATCATAATAAATGTTCGAAATGTTGACCAACAATATTGCAATCTTGCATTAAATGATCTGCAGGCATTGTCGATTTCCTGAGACGTAACTGAACGTCGAACGAATTTATACAAGGAACTCTTACTGATAAAAAGTATGCTGCATTTTGACGCCAGGATTTGTCGGGCCTTTTAGAAGAAATTACGTTATTCGATCGGGAGCGCATGTGGTTTCAACATGATGGTTGTCCAGCGCATTATTCTAAAGTTGCTAGAATGGTGCTAAATACGAAATATCCTGGACGCTGGATTGGGCGACGAGGAACAATTCCATGGCCATACCGTTCTCCGGATCTGACACCATTGGACTTTTATCTATGGGGCAAGATAAAATGTATTGTGTACAAAGATAAACCCACAACGCCAGAGAATATGCGGCAAAGGATTACTGCAGCATGTGCTTCAATTACGTCTCAGGAAATCGACAATGCTTACAGATCATTTAATGCAAGATTGCAATATTGCATAAATGAAGATGGTCAAAATTTTGAACATTTATTATGATATGTAAAGGTCAGCCCGCTGTAAATAACGCGTAATCTTTGCTGAAACACGTAAGTTTTAAACTTCCATATTTTATCCGCTCCAACATGATTATTCTTGCTCAAGGTCATTTCAAGGTCAAAAAGGTGGTATCCACTAAATTCAGTTTTTTATTGTCAATCATGCTATCGTAAAAGAATATACTATTCCATTTAAAAAAACATCGGTGACCTTGAAATTTCATTAAAAAACACGACATCAACATTTTTTTTCTTTATCATTATATTTGCCCCCTGCAATAGTGTCACTTTGTCCTCTGAAGTTTTCTGATGGGACTGTAAATACGACAGATATTTAGGTGTTCCCATTTATGTGGGACACCCTGTATATTATCTCTTAATTTTCACTGTCAGAACAGGAGTCAACTGCATCGTATTCAGACGAACTTCCATTATCGTCTTTTGAATTATTTAATGTAGGCATTGCAAGTAATTAGAGTACTTCTCGGGTAAGAATAACTTATCTTTTTGTGGGAATGTGCCTTAAACTGGTAATTAGAGGGTCTGACGATATGAGCAGCCCATGAATAAGGTCTGTATTCGTGGCAATCCGTGAAATTTTTCCCGTGAAAAGTTCACGAAACCTTCTATTACCTTTATTTCTCGCAACTTGTGCTTCTTCTGAAAGTTGACCAATCGGAAGAATACAAGAGGCAATTATTGTACATTTTTGCCATGATCTAGCACATTGTGTATGTTACTTGGCATGTAATACCAGGAATACATTTTTAAATATTAAGTATGATTGGAAAAGTTTCCTTAATATATTTAGTGGTTCCTTCAGTCATATCTGCATTTCCATGTGTCCGTAAAATAAAGGAATATAATGCATTAAATCGTTCCTCTTTTGTGCTTGAACACCAAATGCCGAATAAGGTGGCTCTAGAAATATTAGATCACATTCTGAAAACGAAAGAGAACTTCTTTTCATTTCTGCCTACATACATAAAATCACAACTTCGATATTCAATGAAGAATTTGTGATTGAATTTCCTTCAATTTGGTATGGTAATTGTTTGTTACTAGTCATAAATTATGCAGAGTCTCTAAAGTATATACCAGATTTTTAAATCAAAAATATTGAAAACTTACCTTAAGGAGTGAAATAATCGCCAAAATAAGCAATTTGTCAAATAATAGTCAAACAAATAATGCTAAACGAAAGACAAAAACTATCAAATGTAATAACAATCAAACACAACATCAGTTAAACAATAACACATAAAAACAGTAACAATTTAATACAGTAACAATCAAAGTGCAGGTTTATAAATATAAACAGACACGTTCTTGCTCGGATAAATTGTCTTAGACGACTGCATGAGGTGACTGCGTAAGGCTGTTGAAAACAAATGAAAACTCCCATAGCATGCATGCACAGACAGACGCAAAATTAGTTTACATATCTGACTAGACAAAACTTCAATGTATACATTCAGTGTAGTTTAAAGTCCATATTCGGCCATATAATAAAGTTTTACTCTGTAGAACATTGGTAAATACTGAAAACTTCTTCGATTTTGTATGATTATTAACGATGATAAATAATATCTATAATATGTAAAAACAAAAAAATATTGAAAACACACTACGAAGGATTGAATAATCACTAAAATAAATATAATAACAATTGAAGTTCAAATAAACACACTTTTTTTCAGCTAAAGTATCACTGACGATTGATGTAGTTTCATCATTTGTATAGGCAGAAGAGTTCACTCGAGGCTTACTTTTCTTATCTGAATGCAATAAAAGTTGAAAAGAACAGTGATTCTGAGTTACGGAGGTATTGCCTTTGTTACGTACGGAAAATTCATCTACGTGATTTTTTGAGCCTTCTTGAAGCCACATGTTGCTCTGCAGTGGTCCGCTAGTTTATCTAAAAAACTAACTCTCCCACGGGGGTACTGCATCTGGGAAATTCTCAGGAATTTCCATACAGATGCACGCCTACTCCCACCCAAATTTCTAGACAATTTCGGGGTATATAAAGCCCACGATTCCAACCACAATCGGGCACAGTTGAAACCTAGTCACGTTGCAACAAGTTACGTATAAGCAAGATCGGGTATAAAGCCCTTTTCGAGCATTAACTCAACAGTACATATTCCTTCGCACAAATAACTAGATAACCGTAACCCCCGCATTTCTCAGTGCGTCAAAACCGAGAGTTAGGGATATTGGTATCCGCGACTACACGTTACACAATTACAATTGTAACCCCTACTTAATTATTGAATATATTGTACTACATTTTTAAGGAATTCAATTCTATTAATTCCATATTCACATCAGATTTCTATCCCAGAACTAGTATTCCCACAACGATATACTTTAGCCGCTCAAAGTATATCAATTTCTATATAACGTTACGAGAGCCGATAATAATTATCCATTTCCCGATCCACGCGGCGACCCGACGGTGAAATACACACCAGCCAGTCCACGGTATAACCTATCCAATAAACCAAGGTGGCGACCCGTCGGTGAAATACACGTCGGCCAGTCCACAGGTTCCTTTCCTTATATGGCGACCCGACGGTGGAATACACGTCGGCCAGTCCATTGTTCAAGGTGGCGACCCGGTGGTGAAATACACACCGGCCAGTCCACGGTATTACCTATCCTACAAACCAAGGTGGCGACCCGTCGGTGAAATACACGGCGGCCAGTCCACAGGTTCCTTTCTTATATGGCGACCCGACGGTGAAATACACGTCGGCCAGTCCATTGCTCCATACCTTGGCGAGGTGGCGACCCGGTGGTGAAATACACACCGGCCAGTCCACAAAACCAAGTCTCCTAATTATATAACCTCGGTCACGCATCTCCCGCTTAGCCCTCGGCTCGTAACACCTTCAAGGTAAGGGTAAATACGCAATTTTTTAAAAATTTTCAATTTCGAAATTAAATTCCCCTAAATGATCGAAATGTCACACTGTGCGGCGGTACGTACCTTCATACCTGAAGGAAGACGGCATGCTATGAACGAGTTGGGAAAAGGAAATCAGGTATTTCCCAATATTTCTAGGATGTAAGGTTTTTTACAAAGTACAGCAAACCCAATGTTTTTCTTTGACATTTTTTAGTTAATAAACACTAGCCAACTAGTGTGAGTGCTTTATAATTTTCTTATCGAATTTTGTTGGAATTTATTCACGAAGCAAAAATAATCTTCTGTATTTAGTGGGCGCATTCGATCGCTTGTTCTTCGAGCGCCTATACAAATAATTGATACATTGTATCTGTGCTGCCCGCGTTATGGGACCCTCGACTCTCGGTCGATCGTTTACTTTTTCCAGAGCGGTCCTCACTCTAGAATATTTCGTTGTAGAGTAAAGACGTGCCTCAGAACGTGCCTGCGAAAGTATTATTTAGAATAAATTCTATTTTATATTTAAAGAGGGTGTACGTTATTTTATACCCATAATCCAACAAATTTATATTTTGAATCGCGGAACTCCGGGGTTCCGCGGAACACAGTCTCAGGACCACTGGTCTAGTTGATACGTACCAATTGAAAGTTTGAATTGCCTCTCTCAATTATCAAATGGGTTGTCTATTCTGTTAAAATAATTGAACAGGCCACCTACCGCCTTTACATTAATTTTCGACGTGACGTATACTGATTACTGATTACTGAATCTTGTTGGGCGGAGGCAAATTATATTCGAAATCGCTGCACATCGAGATGCTTGGAACAACCGACACCCTTTGAATTGTGACTTGGAAGACGTCCTAAAGTTCCCCACCTTCGTATATTTCGTGAAAAAGGTGTATCTTTGACAAATCACCGAAAAAGGGGAAGTTTCAACCTCGCTGTAAGGAACGCATTTTCATTGGTTACTATAATCAATCTAGGGCTTACTCCAGATAGATCAAAAATTGGTTGCTGCCCGTGACATAGAGTTCCTCAACGAGTTCTCGGAACAACGATTGTTGCAGGAATTCATTCCTAATGACTGTTACAACGAGATAAATGAAGCTGATGAGGATGAAGAACATAATGTCGTGGAAATTGACATCAATCGAAGATGCTCTAATGAATTGATTCCACAGATAGAAGAAAACGGTGATTCAGATAGCATATCTGACCGCGAAGTTGTCAGCACAAGACAAAATGCACCACAGTCAAATAGAGGACGGCAGAGGCCTAGAAAAGTGCACATCGGTAGACCAGGTCGTTCAAGAAAGCAATATCAAGTTTCAAATACGACTAACGACGATCAAATTACTGTAGTATCTTAGGACAAAGCAGGGCACCAGCCACACCGGGCGTCGACCCCGGACAGCGCGGTTTGTAGCTCATCAGCTCCTGCACGTACTCACGGAACCCTCCGACTTTTCTCAATTTCCATACGGTATTTGGTCTGGGAGTCCTGATCAGCGTTGCCATATGCGCGTCCCGTCAGGCCCCTTACCCTTCACCTCTCGCCTAGCTGCGCTGCTAAGCCAGCCTTCGCTTCCCCCACTCTTCCGCCTGTGGAACCGGGTAGGGAAAATAATGGGCGCTTTTTTGTTCCTTTTGCACTACGCGACGCCACGGACGACTTGGTTTGGTTAAAGTTGGGACACTCGGTCCACGCGGTGCGCATGAGCGTTGGTAGGAAGAATGGTAGCTAGGCGAAGAGCGGAAGGCTGAGGGGCCCACATATGGCAAACTCGGCCATCCTGCCACGCCATCGTCTTTTTGTGTTTGTTTAGCATCAGCGCCATCAATACACAACTCGCAACTCCCTTTCACTCACATGCGACCTCTTCGCTACGCTCGCTTTGTTTTTTGTCTTCGTCCGTCATCGTCATTAGCGCCATCCTGGGCGCATCCCCGAATGTAGGATCTTAGGAAAAAGCAGGGCACCATCCACACCGGGTATCGAACCCGGACAGAGCGGTTTGTAACTCATCAGCTCCTGCACGTACTCACGGAACCCTCCGACTTTTCTCAATTTCCATACGGTATTTGGTCTGGGAGTCCTGATCAGCGTTGCCATATGCGCGTCTCGTCAGGCCCCTTACCCTTCACCTCTCGCCTAGCTGCGCTGCTAAGCCAGCCTTCGCTTCCCCCACTCTTCCGCCTGTGGAACCGGGTGGGGAAAATAATGGGCGCTTTTTTGTTCCTTTTGCACTACGCGACGCCACGGACGACTTGGTTTGGTTAAAGTTGGGACACTCGGTCCACGCGGTGCGCATGAGCGTTGGTAGGAAGAATGGTAGCTAGGCGAAGAGCGGAAGGCTGAGGGGCCCACATATGGCAAACTCGGCCATCCTGCCACGCCATCGTCTTTTTGTGTTTGTTTAGCCTCAGCGCCATCAATACACAACTCGCAACTCCCTTTCACTCACATGCGACCTCTTCGCTACGCTCGCTTTGTTTTTTGTCTTCGTCCGTCATTGTCATTAGCGCCATCCCGGGCGCGCCCCCGAATGTAGGATCTTAGGAAAAAGCAGGGCACCATCCACACCGGGTATCGAACAGGAACAGCGCGGTTTGTAGCTCATCAGCTCCTGCACATACTCACGGAACGCTCCGAATTTTCCCAATCACCATACGGTATTTGGTCTGGGGGGTCCTGATCCCACTCTACTGAAGATGTTCAATTAGCGGAAATCTCTTAGACGAATGAAAGGCCGTTATAGAGACACAGATACGGAATCTCTTAGAATATGAAACGTTCGACATTGTCGACAGATCGATAAGTACAGAGTTCATTGGCTGTAGAACCGTACTAACGAATAAATATCTCGCAAACGAAAAGGTTGAAAGAAGATAGGCACGTGTTGTCGCAGAAGGGACTTCACAGCGTTCAGGCATAGATTACACTGTCCAACAGCCAAAAAACGAATAGCCAAAAATCGAAAGATTATCACTACGCGATTCTTGTAGAGTTTTCCGCGTTGATTACCAATCTGTTTTTAATTTTTCTCCTAGACGCACAGTTTTTGAGAAAGGGTATAGCCGGATAAGATGGTCAAAAGTGCCCTTGAACCGAATTTTATCGACGATGGATCATTCGATAGGGCATCAAGAAAAACCATACAGTGCAAAATTTCAACCCTGTATCTCGATCGGGAGGGTAGTTATAGGGTATAATAAAAAAATCAGTTTTTGGCCTATTTTCCCTAATTAATGATGTTTAGAAATTCTGGTAAAAATTTGACACATGTCAAAAACCCAAATGAATACTTTGCAATTGGTTTCAGAAAAACCTCCAAAAAATCGAAAAAAAGCAGATTTCACATGGAAGTTCTAGAGTGACTAACTTTATATTTTTACAGTACCGGTATATTATTATAAGTATCGTATTAGAATTTTTTTCACAATTTTCGGTTTCCTGCGCCGTTGTTAAAAAAAATAAAATTCGATTTTTTCGCTAGTTTTTCCGTAACAAACTAAGCTAACCTTCAAATTGTAACATTTTACTTATTCTGTAAGCTGAAATATATGCAAAATAAATGGTGAAAAAACCATTTTTTTCAAATCTAAATATTTTCAATAGATACTCTTATGTGTTTGCTATAAACTCCTAAAAACTCATTTTCCTCTGTATGTTAGTTCTAGTCTTAGAATCTAATGGAAAAAAGTTGACACTTTTCTTTGCACGTCTATAGAACATTTTTTAAGATTTCGAAAAATCCTTCGAAATTCGTTCATAGGTTACCAAAAACTACAACATATTCAAATTTGAACTATCCGAAATAGGACTCGAAAAATATTCTTCTCTTGTCTGTTCCTTGCTTTCGTCCGCGGTGTATCACCATCGCTGGACTGCTGTCGCGCGCGGCCGTCTTTGCCAATACGCGTCTAGGTCGCGCTCTGATTGGTCCGTATTTTTCGTTAATAACTCCTTAACAAAGCCGAAACGGGGATTTTTGCAAAGGAAAATGTTTCTTCAAATGGTCTCAGAAACCGCCCCTTTCAAGGAAGAACGACATTTTTGGGACACCCTGTATATAAGAATCGGCGACGGATCAGGTACTAGCGGGAAAGGCGATGTCTTGTCCGTTTGTCCATCTGGTGACGAGCGTAGGAGGTAGCCGCCACATCAAGCCCCGGCCAGTGATGAACGATATTTGGACAAGTTCCTTTTCCGCGCCAGAATCTAGCGAGGACGATGGGATGCGTGCGCGGTCGTGGCCCACTCGATGGGACTTGTTCGTTCTACGAGCGCGTTGCTCGAACAGTGTCGTGGTAAGGAAGTAGTCGTTCGAGCCCAAGATGCTGCTGTCCTAGTATGGCCGTTTGAAGAGGACGTAGATTCGGTGCGATGATCCTCCGCGAGTCCGCCAATCTGTTGACGTCGTCGTAGGTCCCTGGTCTCGTGCCTTTTGGATCCAGCCACGATGGGAGAGAGGTTACGTATTCTCGGCCTCGTTGCAGTCTCTTCCATCCTCCTGGTGTTTATCCGTCGTTGCTGTTGTTGGCTCATGGTTCTGGTTGTCGTCTCCTCCGGTTGTGTCGTGTTCGTCGCCGGGTTCACCAATTTGGCGGCTATTGAAAATGTGTTAGAGAAGGAAAAGGAAAGGGAGTGTTTCGTCCTGGGCCCGCTAGAAGACTCGTCAGTAAGGCTATCTAGCGGGCCCTGCCTTAGACACAGAGATATCGTAAGGACAACTCAGGGCGGTATATATGGGAATCGGCGACGGATCAGGTACTGGCGGGAAAGGCATTGTCTTGTCCGTTTGTCCATCTGGCGACGAGCGTAGGAGGTAGCCGCCACATCAAGCCCCTGCCAGTGATGAACGATATTTGGACAAGTTCCTTTTCCGCGCCAGAATCTAGCGAGGACGATGGGATGCGTGCGCGGTCGTGGCCCACTCGATGGGACTTGTTCGTTCTACGAGCGCGTTGCTCGAACAGTGTCGTGGTAAGGAAGTAGTCGTTCGAGCCCAAGATGCTGCTGTCCTAGTATGGCCGTTTGAAGAGGACGTAGATTCGGTGCGATGATCCTCCGCGAGTCCGCCAATCTGTTGACGTCGTCGTAGGTCCCTGGTCTCGTGCCTTTTGGATCCAGCCACGATGGGAGAGAGGTTACGTATTCTCGGCCTCGTTGCAGTCTCTTCCATCCTCCTGGTGTTTATCCGTCGTTGCTGTTGTTGGCTCATGGTTCTGGTTGTCGTCTCCTCCGGTTGTGTCGTGTTCGTCGCCGGGTTCACCAATTTGGCGGCTATAGAAAATGTGTTAGAGAAGGAAAAGGAAAGGGAGTGTTTCGTCCTGGGCCCGCTAGAAGACTCGTCAGTAAGGCTATCTAGCGGGCCCTGCCTTAGACACAGAGATATCGTAAGGACAACTCAGGGCGGTATATATGGGAATCGGCGACGGATCAGGTACTGGCGGGAAAGGCATTGTCTTGTCCGTTTGTCCATCTGGCGACGAGCGTAGGAGGTAGCCGCCACATCAAGCCCCTGCCAGTGATGAACGATATTTGGACAAGTTCCTTTTCCGCGCCAGAATCTAGCGAGGACGATGGGATGCGTGCGCGGTCGTGGCCCACTCGATGGGACTTGTTCGTTCTACGAGCGCGTTGCTCGAACAGTGTCGTGGTAAGGAAGTAGTCGTTCGAGCCCAAGATGCTGCTGTCCTAGTATGGCCGTTTGAAGAGGACGTAGATTCGGTGCGATGATCCTCCGCGAGTCCGCCAATCTGTTGACGTCGTCGTAGGTCCCTGGTCTCGTGCCTTTTGGATCCAGCCACGATGGGAGAGAGGTTACGTATTCTCGGCCTCGTTGCAGTCTCTTCCAACCTCCTGGTGTTTATCCGTCGTTGCTGTTGTTGGCTCATGGTGCTGGTTGTCGTCTCCTCCGGTTGTGTCGTGTTCGTCGCCGGGTTCACCAATTTGGCGGCTATTGAAAATGTGTTAGAGAAGGAAAAGGAAAGGGAGTGTTTCGTCCTGGGCCCGCTAGAAGACTCGTCAGTAAGGCTATCTAGCGGGCCCTGCCTTAGACACAGAGATATCGTAAGGACAACTCAGGGCGGTATATATAGGAATCGGCGACGGATCAGGTACTGGCGGGAAAGGCATTGTCTTGTCTGTTTGTCCGTCTGGCGACGAGCTTAGGAGGTAACCGCCACAATTGTGTATAGAAAAACCACAACTAATGGAAGAATTGTTGGAGATGTAAACGGGAAAATGCCTGAGGAGTATTAATGTAGGTCCAGTGCGCGTCCGAGGATGATTCGAGTGCCGCGCGTGAAAGATAAACTCTCGTGCGCGGCTGTGTCGTTTCCTGGTGCCTTCGTTCCGCGCGCGTTCGGCGGCATCGTTTGTCGGCGGGAGTAAAGGACCCGCGCGGACCCAGGCGGCCCGAACGCGGCCGCCGCGTTACGATAACGAACAATGTGGACGAGCTGGCGAGTTTGGGAAGCGTTCGGCGTCAGGCAGTTCTCGTCGAGACGTGCAGAAGCGCGCTTCAAGGCATCTTTCTAATATCTTTCGTTTCTTTATCTTTAAATATATTTACTCTTTAAAATACCAAAGGTTTTTTTGTCATTCCGTGGTCCGTATGATCCTACATTAATATAGTATTTACTGCTACGCTGGATCGTTACTGTTACACAGTTCTGCAGAGAGCGATCTCTCCTCATACGGCGTTGACCAAGAAGCCTCGACCGATCGTCGTTTGGTTACCGCGCGATCGATCTCGCCAACGGACAATGCGTGCCTGCTGATCGCGTGATTCGTTGGGGGCCAACGGACATTCGCACACACACACACACACACACACACACACACACACACACACGTTCATTCATACGGCAAGTCTGTCGATCGTCTTTTCCACAACCATCACGTTGACTCCTCTAACGGAGACTCGCGGTATCCAACGCACACTCACGCACACACGCACACATTCATCCTCGCCTCTATCCTACAGAGAGAATAGTCATAAAGGAAGAAGAAAATGAAATCTTGAAATCGCATGCGAAGCGAAGGATGCCACACCTTAAAGGAGGAAACTAAATTTGCAAATTGAAGAAAGCCCTCTACGGATTGAAACAATCTGGTCGACAGTGGCACGCAACGTTTGATGGCGAGCTCCGGAAATTAGGATTAAAGGCAACTGTATCTGACCAACCCTGCGTCTACACTATCAAATGAGGGGAAGAAGGTGCCTACGTCTTAATCTACGCCGATAACGTACTTATGTTTTCAGGAAATATTGAGCTGTTTAAATATATCAAAATTAGCCTGACAAGAAAATTGAATGTAAAGAATCTAGGAAATCTAAACTATTACTGAAGTATTGAAGTTAAACAAGAGAGAAACAAAATAAACATAAAACAAAATGTTGGATATTTTAAATGGTTTCGGGATGAACGAATCAAAACCGGCATCTATTCCAATCAGCACGGTTACAAAGTTCAATTACAGACAAATTGAATTGGAATCAGATGAAGCCCGACATCTTCCTTATCGAGAATTAATGAGAGCTTTAAATTATTTGGCAACAGTTACCAGGCTTGGCATGGCCTATTTAGTAATTATAATGAAGCTCATTGACAAGCCGTAAAACGAATACTCCGTTACTTACGTACGCGGCACAATGGACTGCAGATTGATTTATTTAAAAAAATCGGACCCCATCGAAGGTTATGCAGACGTAGATTGGGGTAATTGCACTACTGACCGTGCATCTTATAGCGGATACGTATTTTGTCTAGGTGCAACTGCAATATCTTGGTCTAGTCGCTGCATCTTCAACCGAAGCGTAATACACGAGCTTATCAGAAATTATCAAAGAAGCTTTATACCCACTGTAGCGGCTACCTTCGGGCGATGTTTTGTGGGAGGGACATCGCTATTGTGTCTGGGACTCGGTACGTGACTCTTGCAATTTGGCTACGACATGGGCTTGTCACCTTTTCTTTTTGTTAATGTAATTGCTGTTCCGACCCAGGGCACAAGGCGGTATTTGTAATTTCCGAACGAAGTCCCTGTCATAAAACATCTGCACACAGTTTAGTTTTCGTCGGTTCGGAGCGGCAGGGTCCTCGGAACCATAGAGCGGTATCACTGCCAGATGCCTGGGATTTTCCAGGACTCGGCTTGCTCGGTTTGGACACCCTGGCAGCGTCGCGAACACGCCCTCTCTTTGCCTGTATGTCTCCGCGTTTTGCACCGCCCGCGCCCTTGCGATTTGTTGGGCCCGTTTCCTAGTTTCTAGTTTTAGTTTCCGCCCACCATCAATTTCCCTGGAGTAGGGACAAGTTTTTGATTAAGAAGGTAGGACAGGGGACCTAAAATGGCTAACTCGAGGTCTCTCAGGCAGAATTAACAAGAACCTCGCTATAGTAAGATCGATCTCTCCTGTATAGTTAGGCACAGGCAGAGAGGTTAATTTTCAAATTAGACTGCATTCACTTAGACACATCATATCATATTTTATATTTGTACGGTAACTCTAGTGTGGAGTTCAAGTCCTTGTGAATATATAGTCGTGTTAATCCAGGGCAGTTGTTTTAGTCCTTCCCCGTGAAGGTGGTCCTTCGAGCTCGTTTATTAGCGGGCATCTCGCAGTCCAAATACATCAAGGCCTGAACGATCATTCAGAGCAACCACAGGCGTATACACCCACAACGTTTTACCTTCGAGAATTGAATTTTAATCACTTACTAGAGTTTCAATTCTACGTGGAAGTCATGACACACTCTACTTAACAAAAAATCCAACCTTTCATGCTGGGACGAAACACATAAATATCCGCCACCATTTTGATCGAGAAGCAATTAAAGGAGGATGGATTGAGCTGGATTACATTCCAACAAATCAATTGACGGCTGACATCCTACCCAAAGCCCGGCCAAGTCCAAAGCACGTGATATTCGCGAAAGCCCTGGGAATAACTCGAACTTTAGAGGAAATCGTTCCAGTTCCAAAGGGGAAATTTTGTGATTTGAATCTGGTGCGCCTGCCGACTAAAGAAGCGAGGCGTCGGCTGAAGCCTTGCCGAATACGTTCAGATCGTTGTTCGGTTGATGTAAGGTGCGTCCCAGAATGATAGAGCCACCTTAGAAAACAGCATTACTCAAAGTTTAGGTTAGGTTAGAAAAAAATTACAATATGAAGTTATTCGCATGTTTATTTAATATGTATTTTTGCATAAATAACACAAATGAAAAAAATGAAATCTCCAGTATAAAATTTAAAAAACAGAACTATCTCCCAAAATGATAGTCACTTAACTAATCCTTATAAAATGAATTACTTTTATTATGTATTCCACTGTTAATAGCCTATGAAACCACCTTGTATCGAGATAAGCTTATATACTCTATTTGGCACTGAGTTAACCAGATTCTGCATGTGTCTTTCTGTAATTTCGTTCCAACAATCGGTAATCGCGCACTTCAAGTCGGTAACATTAGCAAACTGCCGGCCTTTTTGGTATACTTTCCGTGATAATATTCCCCAGAGATTCCCTATGTCCCTAGCTTCCATTTGTCCAGAAATAAAAGCCAAATGTGTTTTAGCCGACCCGTAAAATGCACCCCACACCATCACTCTTGCACCACCTTGTTGACGTCAGAGTTGTGAGAATTTAAATACATTGAATACAAAATTTAATTACATTGTATTTTATCTACACAGTATTCGAATTACATTGTAATTGCATTGCGTAATTCGAACTATTCACTTAATTTAATTGCTAATTACGCGAATCATGAGTGTAATTGAAACAGAATGTAATTAACATAATATGTAATTAAAATAAAATTTAATTGAAATAAAATGTAATTGAAATAAAATATAATTGAAATAAAATGTAATTGAAATACAAGATAATGTAATGTAATAACTAATTACACAATGTGTACGTTACTTGCTTACTATGTGAAAAAAATCCGTATCGAATTCACTGCAACTCGATTTTATGTTTATGTTTAGTGTCTGTCCTTGTTCCGTAACTGTATTGCGTAAAGGAGTGTCCATTGAAACTAATTGAAAATTTAATGATAATTGTCATGAGTGAATATAATCGCCTAAGTGATTAGTGCCACATGTAAAATGTCCCTTTTTTTAGGTCTTTGCTATTAAATAGTGTTACTTTTTTCTTCTTATTTTGATCTTCCCCCACTCTTAGACTTCATCGTTATAATGTATAGTAGTGGGAAGCTCGCACCACGAGAGACGCGCGGCGCTCGCAGCACTCACTAATTCTACGGCTGTACGCACGTACTTAAAGGATTGAGCATAAAGTGTGTTTATGGATGATAGGGGTCGTGCCGCGAGCGGGGAGGTATGGTAGACTGCGGCCATGTTGGATGGCAAAACTAGTGTTGCCATCTATATAACGTTGCGGGAACATTGATATGATTTGATTCTGAAAAATGAATGCATAAAAAGTGTATTTGTATATATATCTGTATATATATATATATATATATATATATATATATATATATATAAATTTATCTCCATTAAATTTATATATATTATAAATTATATATAATAATCTATATAATATAAATATATATAAATTATATATAATAATTATATATAATAATCCATATATATTATAAATTTAGCTCCAATATAAATTTATAAATAAATTATGTGTATCTATTTCCCGTATGATTGCATTGCAAATTCGCGCAACTAGTATTTAAAGTTGCCTATAGATAGCGTTGGGATATGGTGCAAGATTTCATGCGCATGCGCGGCGTTTTCAGCCTCAGTAAAGTAAGATTCTCGATAAAATGGAGTACCTTGAGCACCCAGCAGAATTTTTAAAAATTGGTATGATTTAAATCTGAAAAATGAATGTATAATATGTGTATTTGTGTATATTTTGTAACTCGTAGGACACGTCCTGAAGTCTTTTCCTCCGGAACAGATTGTTTCGATACATTCCCGCCAATATAACTGTCTCAGGGCTCCACTACCTCGTCATCATGATGTAGATACGTTACTGTTCTGGCCGCGCATGCGCGTGGAACCTTGCACCATATCCCAACACTGACTCCAGTGCCCCCATCGCTCGACCGTTCCCATTCGTTTCGGGCCGTGATCCGTCACCCTGTCGCTCTCTCCGACCGGTGCGGGCAGGGGAGTCTCCAACCGCGGTAAGGGCCCGTCCCTCGGAGGGATGCATTTACACACCCCAGGACCCCCCCCCCCCCCATCCCGTGTAAAGCGACGTTTATAAAACATGCATTTCTTGCAACCAAATGTACCATTACATATATTTAGCACGCCAGTCAGGTACTAAATACACGCATTGGTCGATGTAATAAAATTAACAGCAGGGTGGGCCACGTGAAGGCGTGATAGAAGGTCTTATCCACCCAAAAGTACAGTCAATGTTTACCAACATCAGCATATGTATATAAACATAAACATCACAATAAAATATGCAAAATATACAGGGTGTCCCGTAACTAGTGGTACAACCGAGAAGGGGGTGATCCTACATGAAAAACTGAGTCGAAAATATAGAATAAAATTTTTTGATACAAGGCTTTTTCGAGAAAACTGAGTTTGTAAATTTATCTTGTGCGCGTGCACTCGGCTTACCTGCGGCTCAACGGACTTTATTCTGAGTTACCTCAACCTTTTTCGCAAAGGTTTTCGAGGTTTGTATACATCGAATAAATCGAAGGTCGAGGTTACAATGTTAGAATTACCTTTGAGGAATTCGTTTAATTCATAAATTGCTGGAAGCGCTGTCCACGTTGTTGTAGACATAATTGTGCTCTTCGTATTAAATTCCCTCGAACCTCTTGTAATGTGCAATCATTATGTTGCTTTAAGTGTTCAAACGCTATCACAATTTTTTGTTGTCATTGTTCGATGCTCTTTATGTCATCACGATACACAATCGATTTCACCTGACACCACAAATAAAAATCTAACGGTGACAAACCCGGAGATCGTGGCGGCCAAGGTACTCTGCCACCGTGACCGATCCAGCATTGATAATTTTCACTTAAAAAACGTCTTACTTCGCAACTGTAGTGCGGTGGTGCTCCATCCTGTTGAAAAATTAGCGTTCTTCGAATCCCAAGATACACATTTTCCAATAATTCCGGCAACACGTTTCGAAGAAAATGCAAATATGCTTCCAATGTCACATTTCCCGGAAAAAAATAAGGGCCTATAATTTGGTCACCTGCTATGCCAGCCCAGACGTTCACACTCCACCATACTTGGAAACTTGTTTGCAAAATGGTATACGGGTTTTGATCTGACCACGTGTGCGAGTTACAGACATTAAACATGCCGTCTCGCGTAAACTTAATATAATTGTTAGTAAAAAATTTGCGTCGTTACGGTGTTGTTCACACAACCAGTGACAAAATGCCATTCGGGGGACATAATCACATTCTGTAAGCCCTTGCACTCTACGAACGTGGTAAGGATATAGCTCATTTTGATGCAGTATTCAAGTTTTTCAAAAGTTTCAGAAGTTTTTCAAAAGACCCGTATTCTGCGAGGGTCCGTTCGACTCTTTGAATGACCCTTCGATCAGGATGTCGACGATTAGGGTACCGATCTCTGTAATAAGTAGCCGCTGCTAAAGCACTACCATTACACGCACCCAACGCAATAATCATATCGGTATACTCTCGATTGCTATAAGTTGCCATTTGGACGGTATAATGAGAACTGAAGGCGTAATTTCATAAGAATAGGAAAAGAATAGGAGCGATAGAAGTGATATCATTATACTGACAATGTTTCTAAACATATCTAGAAGTACGAAGGCAATTTCCGAGATATCCAGACGCGAGGCAGTGGAATCTGTTGAGCCGCACGTGGACAGCACTTCCAGCAATTTATGAATTAAACGAATTCCTCAAAGGTAATTCTAACATTGTAACCTCGACCTTCGATTTATTCGATGTATACAAACCTCGAAAACCTTTGCGAAAAAGGTTGAGGTAACTCAGAATAAAGTCCGTTGAGCGGCAAGTAAGCCGAGTGCATGCGCACTAGACAAATTTTCAAACACATTTTTCTCGAAAACAAAGCCTTGTATCAAAAAATATTATTCTATATTTTCGACACAGCTTTTCATGTAGAATCATCCCCTGCTCGGTTGTACCACCAGTTACGGGACACCCTGTATATCTACACATTTTATTAAGTAAAAGAACATTGAGTGTGTGGCGTACGTGTTAGCAGGGGAAAGATTCGTTTAGGATACTTTCCCTTTTTCCAGAAAGTGTGCACTGCGTGCGGCCGAACTCGAGTGCGGGCACTAAAACTGACAATTGCCAGAGCTTCGGTAACATTTACTGATCCTACGCGAAACAGGTCCACGAAAACAGGCAGAAACTCTCCGAATGCCGTACCGTTCGTATCGGTCTTCGTCTTTGTAACGTTCCGTCGAGCTCGACAGTTTTCTTTACGCGTTATTATTACGAGTTGGTCGGTGGTTTGCTTTACCTGGCAAATGCCACACGGTCCGACATAGCGTTCACGGCGAATACATTAAGTCGTTTTTGTTGCAATCCGGTTAAACAACATTGCTTAATTGCGAAGCGAATTTTGAGGTATGTACAGGCTACGTCTCTCTATAGTGTAAATTACGGTAAAAATAATGAAATTCTCAAGGGTTATACAGACTCTGATTGGGATGCAGACGGTGATGACCGTAGATCTTGTTCAGGTTGCGTTTTGACTTTAGCGGGAAGTCCGATTGGCTGGAAGTCGAAAAAGCAGAATTCCGTTGCCTTGTCTACTATGGATGCTGAACATGTTGTTCCATTTCTCAGAAAACGACATTTTTACAAGATATATTACTTTATGTTCAGCACAACCATCCGCATTTTTGAACCGTAAGCAAGGCGATTGGGCCTCTTACGATGCCCCATCTGCCCTGCACGTTTTTCCAAACAACGAATACTAATAGCACCGAATTACCCGTAGTAGCAATATTCCCGAGAAACCGTTACTCTTCGTCAAAACCTTTAGCATTTTATTGACCCATTGTCCACATTTGGTGACCAGCAGTCGAGCCATCGTCGAGTCCTTTCTTTCCGTTTTCTTTGTTCCGAGTCAAGGCGTTTCTCTGGTTTATGACCTGCTACGGTTCTGCCTTTGGGACACGCGGATTCCTCGCGTGCGTCACTCGTGGGTACAAGTGTACCTACGAGGGACTCCTGGGTTGGAGGCGGCCTTTTTTATTTTCCCTTTCCATTCCATTTTTGTTGACCAATTATCTAAGACGGCCGTGCTCCTTACCAATTCTCGGAAAATGGCAGTCAACGAATCCGCTTGTCCCACAGAAAAACTCACGCCCACACCGAGTTTACCTTTTCACGCCATCCATCATCACCAGACACTTCTTCATCAAACACAGTCCGGGAAACTTTGTCGACAGTAACCAATCAGTATAGATAAAACTCTTGTAACCAAAGTTATTTTAATTTTAAAATATAGTTTTAATTGTTCGTTAAATAGTGCCTAATTTCTTATATTCCTACCACCTCTATCACCTTAAGTGGTTATAGGGAATCGCGTACCACGTTGTCGCATTTGAATCGGGGATTTACAACCCTCGTAGACCAATCCGGTCTCAACGCGAGTTCGTGATAAAACACATGTAGCACTTTCAGAAACGTCACGAGAAATTATTTATATTAGACGATTGTTATGCCATATGGGTTTCGATAAATATGCAAATCTCCGATTACTCCGGTTACACATTGTGACAATCAAAGCGCAGTAGAATTGTCAAAGACTGCTAAGTTCCATAAGCGCAGCAAGCATATTGATATAAATTATCATTTCACTCGGGAATTAGTAGAAAAAGGAGATATTATTATTAAGTACTTGCAAACGGATCGTATGCTTGCTGATATATTAACTAAGTCGTTGACTAAATTCGTCTTTGTAACGTTCCGTCGAGCTCGACAGTTTTCTTTACGCGTTATTATTACGCCTGATTAAGAGTTTTCTTTGTTTCTTTTATTGTTAGTACTTGTTAATGTTATTGTTGTTTCACGTATTAAAGTTTATTTATCATATGTTATTCGTGAGTGTTAATTACTTTCATCCGGACAATACTATTCCTAAAAGTGTACTCTGAATCGTGAAAAAAAAAGAATAAATGAAGTACTAAACTACTAAAGCTACCATATTCTTTTAAACACGGCAACTACAAATTACAATTCAACTATATACATATTTCTTAAATGCTTCTACAAAAAATTCATTTACAAACTGTTTGTTAAACTAGTTTTCAGAGTTTCATATCCACGACGTATACAGAAATCTCTATGCATGAAATTCCGGAGATATGATTAGTAACTGATTTTAATGAATTTATTATAGACACGTTTGAAAAATATATAGAAATACCAACAGGATTATTGATAAAAATGAAAAAATTTAAACATGTCTGAAATGCGATAATTTGGAAGATGTTTTCGCGGAATTTTTTATACATCTATATTTCTTTCCGAGCCATACTGTATCCTTATGAATTTTTACAGTTAATGTAAAATATACAATATCTTTCCTATGTGCAGCGCATTCGTCTTGGTTAAACCAGTTTAGATGATTCTGTCCCACAGAAAAAAAAGAAAAAGCACGTTTTAGAAATTTTTTATTTCAATCCACAATAAAAATTTAAAATATGTGTTCGATACGAATAGTGTCATCAAAACTATCATCATCTGTGTTCTCTCGGCCTGCTATATTTATTATTTAAGTGGTTATTTATTGTTATGTATAATTTAAACAATTTTTAAATAAATAAATTTTTATAATTTTTTTCTATATTCATTATTTGCATTGTTATTTCGATAATTTATTGTTAAAATAATTGTTTAAATAAATACATTTTCATAATTTGTTTCTATACTTATTATATGAAGTATTTCAATAATTTGTTGTTAAACTAACATATTTATTATTTCAGTTATTATTTCGATAACACTGTCCAACAAATTTCAACTTTTTTTGTGTCCCACTATAACTGATGGGTGATTCTTATAGAGTTTTTTGCGCTGATTCCGAATCTGTGCTTAGTTTTTCTCCTACACGCACAGTTTTTTAGGAAAACGGCTTTTAAAAAAAAACCTATTTTTCAACTTTAAACAAATATTGTGACGTTATTATAAAAAATATCGAATTGTTCTTTGCAGCATAAGATTCTGTAGACTTTCTCGAATACAGTGATATCCAATATTAATACATTATGATTGTTTAAACATGTTTAAACAATCATTAAAGACGGAGAGACACCACTTTTGCACAAATTTTTGAGGATATTTTTCAATTTATCTCAAAAAATAAGGGTCCAGCGGAAAATCGAACTATACCACGCGATAGAGCAGACTTTCATCTTGAGAAACCCTCCTTTGAAGTTTGCAACATCGACGTTTTTACCGAACCAGAAAGCAAAATATCTTCGCCCGACATGCGTTGACGCCAGTGGTTCTCTTCCACTAGCGCGGTCGTTCGTTGGGGTACGGAGCCGCGCGGCGCGCTACGGTGTAACGGCGCGTGGCTATAAGCGCGCAATTGTGTCAGCTTACTTAAATGTTATATTTTATTAAATTTTATACTATTGTTATTTATTATTTATTAGTATATTTATTCTAGCTGACACAATTGCGCGCTTATAGCCACGCGCCGTTACACCGTAGCGCGCCGCGCGGCTCCGTATCCCAACGAACGACCGCGCTAGTGGAAGAGAACCACTGGCGTCAACGCATGTCGGGCGAAGATATTTTGCTTTCTGGTTCGGTAAAAACGTCGATGTTGCAAACTTCAAAGGGGGGTTTCTCAAGATGAAAGTCTGCTCTATCGCGTGGTATAGTTCGATTTTCCGCTGGACCCTTATTTTTTGAGATAAATTGAAAAATATCCTCAAAAATTTGTGCAAAAGTGGTGTCTCTCCGTCTTTAATGATTGTTTAAACATGTTTAAACAATCATAATGTATTAATATTGGATATCACTGTATTCGGGAAAGTCTACAGAATCTTATGCTGCAAAGAACAATTCGATATTTTTTATAATAACGTCACAATATTTGTTTAAAGTTGAAAAATAGGTTTTTTTTTAAAAGCCGTTTTCCTAAAAAACTGTGCGTGTAGGAGAAAAACTAAGCACAGATTCGGAATCAGCGCAAAAAACTCTATAAGAATCACCCATCAGTTATAGTGGGACAAAATTGGTGTTGGACAGTGTAATTTAATGTTGTAATAATTGTTTAAAAAGTTAAATTTTCATAATGTTTCCATATTCATTATTTGTATGGTTATTTCAATAATTTATTCTTAAAATAATTGTTTAAATAACTGGAAAAATAAAGAAACTGCGAACGGACAACGGAAGAGAATAAGTATCAAATGTCTTCGAAAGATTTCTCAAGAAAGAGGCAATCATTCGTCAATTGAGCATGGAATATACACCTCAGCAGAACGGGGTGGCGGAACGAGCAAACCGTACGTTAATTGAAATGACTAGATGTATGATGTTGCAGGCAAACCTTCCAGAATCTTCATGGGCGGAAGCGGTGAATACTTCAACATACTTCAAAAACAGGAGAGCAACCAAATGCTTGGCTGGTATTACGCCGATAAAAGCGTGGTCGAAACGAAAACCATACGTTGGTTTCTTCCGAACATTCGGGAGTAGGGTAATCGCATTAAATAAAGGTCGGAGGATAGGGAAATTTCAACCAAAAGGAGTCGGATACTTATTGTTGGGTTATTCAAACGAAAGCAAGGCGTATAGATTGTGAAAACCTGGCACCAAAATAGTCATCAAGACTCGCGACGTGAAATTTTTAGCAAATAGAGATTTTCCAGGAGTATCGGATAGAAGATTCGGCTACTCAAATTCGTCGAGGACCAGGGTGTCCAAAAATCGAAAGAACCGGCAAGCAAGGCAGACCACGGAAAAGTTACCAAGTAAAAAAAAACGCAACGCTCCGATTCTGAAAATGCATCTGATATGTTAGCACGAGATGACAGTGATGCATGACTGACCGCCATGGAAAAAGAATACAACACCGTGCAAGAAAACAAGACTTGGGTTCTTATACCAAGACCAATTCACAAGAAAGTATTGACGAACCGATGGATGTACAGGACGAAGAAAAATCAGGTTGGCCAAATTGAACAATATAAAGCTCGTTTGGTTGCCAGAGGTCATACGCAAGAGTACGGAGTCGATTACGACGAAGTTTTCGCATCCGTAGCAAGGTACGAGATAATTCGTACTTTATAGGCTGCAGCAGTAAACGAAGAAATGCATATACACCAAATGGACGTAACGTCGGTCTATGTACAGGGTGAACTATACGATGAAGTGTAGATGGAACAGCCCAAAATGTTTGTCGAGCCCAGACACGAAGAAAGTGTGTGCAAATTGCTCAAGCCACTATACGGCTTAAAGCAATCAGGGCGAGAGTGGTATAAAAAGTTGGATAATTTCATTCAAAATAACGGAGGTAAGCGTACTGCAGCAGATCCATGCGTATACATATGTCATAGGCAAAAACGAAGACAGAGTCGATATGGTAGTATACAGGGTGGTCCGTTTAAATAAGAACACCTAAATATCTCTTCAGGTTATTGTGATGCAAAAAATATTTGTTACGTAATGTGCATGGTGTCAATGGACCAAATATCTGGCACGAATATTTTTTTCCGAGGGTCATTTTTTTCGGAATTGTCAAGGTCATCGATGTTTTTTGGTACATAACTACATTCTTTTTATTGCATCGTGTAACTGATGGAAAATACATTCGGATATGTATAATAACATGACCTTGAAATGGCCTTGATCCTCGAAAATTAAAGTTTTACCTAGAACCGATGTCGAATATCTTCGGCAACGACTCCTGAACCTATGAATGCGAAGAAAATATTTTTTATCACACTAACAATATCGATCAACGGATGCGTGTATGTGTTAACTGTTAAAACAACACTCACGTCCTCTTAAGCTCGTTGATACATTTTCTGAAACGTGCAATGACCGACTGTACAGATCTTTCAATTGCTTCGACATTAATATCAGCACAAGCTCTAACTATTCGGTTTTTCATATCCTCTGGTGTTGTTGGTACTTCATTATAAACTGTTTGTTTCAATTTTCACCACAAAAAAAGTCCATTGGTGTGACGTCTGGTGAACGCGGTGGCCATCCTACAACTCCGGTAAGACCAATCCATCGATTTGGAAATTTTAAATCCAAAATTTGTTTGACAAGGCGTGTAGAATGAGCCGGACAACCGTCATGCTGATACCACATTCTTAAACGGATATCTAGTGGTACATCATGAACAAGCATTTGTAGCTCATTTTGCAAGATTGTTGCATACTTTTTTCCATTTACAGTACCGTTTATGAAATAAGGACCAATTATTTGATTATTTAATATGCCACACCAGACATTTACACTCCACGGTCTTTGTTTATCCACTAATCTTAGCCAGTGTGGATTGTCAGTTGACCAATAATGCATGTTCCTTAGATTTAGCTGTCCATGGTTGGCGAAAGACGCTTCATCAGTAAATAGTACTCTTTTAAACAATGATTCGTCATTTTCATATTGCTGCAAACCCCACCGAGAAAAATTCATACGATTTATAAAATCTGTTCCGTGAACGTCCTGATGTAACGATAGATGATAGGGATGAAATTTTTCTTCTTTCAATATCCGTATTATGCTTGTTTTAGAAATGCCAGTTTCACGCTCGAGTTGTCTTAACCTCATATGTGGAGTTCCGTTAACTTTATCGACAATAATTATTTTGTTTCTTTCGTTCGTAACAGTTCTGGTTCATACACGCTGTTTCACAACAGTACCAGTTGCACGAAAATGACTGATCAACTTTTTATAAGTAGAAAGTGATGGACAATCACGGTCTGGAAATTTATCTTTATACATTCGACCTGCTTGCCTTAAACAATGATCAGCTTTACCGTAAATGAATACCATATCAACTTTCTCTTGCATTGAGTAATTCATTTCAAACAGCACGTCGACACACGGGTAGATAAATTGAAACTGATCGGAATTTCAAATCGTTAGGTATCATCAGTATTGCGACAGTAAACATGTTTATTTACATTCATGCTCTTGATGTAGAGTCTTAGTCAAAGCCTACGATCTCAATAGACATTGGTTCTAGGTAAAACTTTCATTTTCGCTGATCAAGGCCATTTCAAGGTCATGTTATTATACGTATCTGAATGTATTTTTCCATCAGTTACACGATGCAATAAAAAAATATATAGTTATGTACCAAAAAACATCGATGACCTTGACAATTCCGAAAAAAATGACCGTCGGAAAAAAATATTCGTGCCAGATATTTGGTCCATTGACACCATGCACATTACGTAACAAATATTTTTTGCATCACAATAACCTGAATAGATATTTGGGTGTTCTTATTTAAACGGACCACCCTGTATGTAGACGATTTAATTTTGGCATCGAAGAAACTCGAAAGGATCAATCTAATTAAATCAAAAATAAAATTAGCGTTCAAAATAGTGGATCTTGGTCAGATTAATAATATCCTTGGAGTGAACATGCAACGAGAAGGAGCAACCGGAAGGATACGTCTTTCACAGAAGAAATATATAAAAGATTTGATCGAAAAATTCAATATGGAACATGCGAAAAATGTATCAACCCCGATTGAATCAAATCTTAAAATTACGAAGGAAATGTGTCCAACCACGGAAGATGAAAAACGCGAAATGGAAAATCGACCGTATAGGGAGTTGGTCGGTGGTTTGATTTACCTGGCAAATGCAACACGGTCCGACATAGCGTTCACGGCGAATACATTAAGTCGTTTTTGTTGCAATCCGGTTAAACAACATTGGTTAATTGCGAAAAGAATTTTGAGGAATGTACAGGCTACGTCTCTCTATAGTGTAAATTACGGTAAAAATAATGAAATTCTCAAGGGTTATACAGACTCTGATTGGGATGCAGACGGTGATGACCGTAGATCTTGTTCAGGTTGCGTTTTGACTTTAGCGGGAAGTCCGATTGGCTGGAAGTCGAAAAAGCAGAATTCCGTTGCCTTATCTACTATGGATGCTGAACATGTAGCACTTTCAGAAAGGTCACGAGAAATTATTTATATTAGACGATTGTTATGCCATATGGGTTTCGATAAATATGCAAATCTCCGATTACTCCGGTTACACATTGTGACAATCAAAGCGCAGTAGAATTGTCAAAGACTGCTAAGTTCCATAAGCGCAGCAAGCATATTGATATAAAATATCATTTCACTCGGGAATTAGTAGAAAAAGGAGATATTATTATTAAGTACTTGCAAACGGATCGTATGTTTGCTGATATATTAACTAAGTCGTTGACTAAATGTAAACATGAACAATGTATAAAAATGTTAAATTTAAGTTAAATTGTATTTGTGTTTGAAAGTGGGTTAATGAAATGAAACTTCTGTTTGAGGCACTTATCGATAGGAGGGGTGTAAGAAAGTGTAAATCGATATGTGCTATACACGGGCTCTAGATTATCGGCATGTATAAATATATAGTTAATTGTTGGTGGCGTGTCGTGCGACTGTAACGTCTTTTGTTTATTTGCATCGAGAAGTACCAGTCTCCTCCGCGCAGTCATGTGAAACGCACGCATTTGATACATATACAGGGTGGGGCACTAACTATGTCCAGTTTGAATATTACCGTTATTTGTAATAATATGAAAAAATGTTATATAGAAAACTTACACGGTATAGAGGGGGACATATTGTGACACGAACATTTTCTGCGTGGGTGGAGGCATAGAGGAGATTTCAACGTCAACTCTATTTTTTTAAATAGAAAGCTATGTTTTTTTTATCACGATGTGATGATAGCCACTGTTGAGACGAATTCAGCGAGTTATCATTCAAGGTCATGCAAGGTCAAATATGGTAGTAAAATAAACTTTATTGTATTACGGGAGATGCTCGAATTGATGACTGTTTGCGTCAATGCGAAGTTGCAATCTTCGTATCATATAATTTTTTGCACAATCTTCCAAGTGTTCGGTGCGAAGGATGTGTGCGGTTTGGATATCGTTCAGCATACAAGGATTGAGCTCTTATCGAATTTTGTCGCATTTCTCCATAAATGACGAGCATATCCACTTGCTCTTCGAAAGAAAACTTCATTTTGATGATCACGCAGCTACTTGACTTAACAATCGACCGAGACTGACTGACCGATTCATGTTAACGTTACGAACTGGTGAGATGTTTACATTACGAGCTGATGAGATGTTTACATTTCTAGCTATACGCGATGTATTGCCACAACATAAACAATGTTACAAAACCATTCGTTTATGTATAAGTGAGGGTCTATGAAATAATACAGCATGTGCTAGAATAAGTTCAGAAACGACAAGACATGCACGTGATGCAGGGATACGAAGATTGCAACTTTGCATTGACGCAAACAGTCATCAATTCGAGCATCTCCCGTAATGTAATAAAGCTTATTTTACTACCATATTTGACCTTGCATGACCTTCAATGATAACTCGCTGAATTCGTCTCAACACTGGCTATCACATCGCGATAAAAAAACATAGCATTCCATTTAAAAAAATAGAGTTGACCTTGAAATCTCCTCTATGCCTCCACCCACGCAGAAAATGTTTGTGTCACAATATGTCCCCCTCTATACCGTGTAAGTTTTCTATATAACATTTCTTCATATTATTACAAATAACTGCAATATTCAAACTGGACGTAGTTATTGCCCCACCCTGTATATAGTTTAACATATTATAATTAAAGTGTGATAATAAAGCATTGTTTTTATTATCCCAAATCTCCTGACAACTTTTTATGTGGGCCTATATTGAAAATTTAAACAATACGTTTTGTAGATCATATTCCAAAAATTTTTTGAAAATCGATCAACGTTACAATTAGCTACAAACATTTAAAGATGGTAAAAATTGCAGTTTTTCGCAATTTTCTGCCTCTAATTTAATAAATCTAACGATTCTTACATCTTTGAATACCTGTCGCTTTCTTCCCGCATTAATCGAATTTGATGAAATTTTCGGAATATGTACATTTTACACAGATCTACAAAACGTATTTATTTAATTTGAGGGGCTGCACATTGATTGAAATGTAAAATAACACACAGAGGTAACATTCCAAACATAAATACAGTGACTCACGTAATTGATTACAAATGCTTCAAATTAGAATAACTGTTTTACAAATGGACCAAACGACTTTCATTCTGTTCGTGAAACTAGAATGATTGTTTACATTTAATCGCAATTGCGAAGAAAGTGTAAAGGTTCTTTTTTTATGATTATTCTATCCGAGTTTGTAATGAGAATATAAAAAATGTGTTTTGAAGATTGACATAAGTTATATACAGGTACATTCTAAATATGATAACATCACAAAAGTTGCAAAAATCGCAGTTATAAGCCGAAAAATCGTGAAAAATTGCATTTTTCCCCACCTTCAAAGTGACGTCCAAAGGAGAATAGATGTGGCCAAAAAATTAGAACTTCATTTCATCTGTTTAGTCGTGCACTTTCCCAATCGATATTGCACAGTGCAGCGTGTGCAAGTGACATTTTTGTGCGTATCTGTTTGCACTTTCGCCACTAACATTATTAGAACCAAAGGATATATGACAGATACTTGTGATTGTGAAAAGTCAACTGCAACGGTTCATCGCTCGGAGGTTGACTCTTTGATTTGAAAATGCTTGTTCCAAATGAAGCTCCAATTTTTCCACCGCGTAGCAAATGAAATTTTGATTACTGTGCAGTGAAAGATTGTGATAGTAGAGCGAGCAAGCATTCGTTGCTCCGTTTCCACACTTTGAAATGAAGTATGTGAAGCAAAATGCTTGAAATTTATAAGACTTCCATTTCTAAAATATAAAAAACAATTTAGCAAAGAACAGTCTATTTTAACAGCTAAAATAGCTAAAACTGGAGTGCATGTTGAAATATCTAACCAGCGTATAAAGACTTTCAAAATTCTTGGTTCAGTGCCTCTAATAGAAGATATTTGTACAATTATTTGTGGAGTAATTAATATGTTCTCACCAATTCTAAGCCATTCGAAATTTATGAAATTATAATTGTGAATGTAGAAGATACATTAAAAAATTATTTTTTTTCTCAAATTAATTATTTGATAGAACATACTTTATTGATTTTTATACATGTATTTATTTCATATATTTAATAAATATGTCTTTTCGAAGTAACATTAAACTTGTCATTATTTGTTAAGTCTGTAGTCTCGTCACATATTATTTCTTAAGTCTATTTACTCTCATCACGTATTTTTTCCCATAAACAAAGTTCATATTACATATTCGTATAATAAATATTTTTTAATTTAGTCAAAATTGAAAAAATAAATTTGTCATTTCTTGTAACTTTTAAAGCTAAATATTTTTTATCAAACATAAAATATATAACAAAATATGTTAGTTCTAAATTGAACACTGCCATCCCCAACTGGATTTGTCCATAATACCGATGCTTTTCCCTCAACATAATGTTTTCTACTTCCCCTCCAACACTTTAAGTAAAAACAAAAAAAAAGATATCAATACAATGTTAAGACCAAGCACTTGATCGCCATATTAGATAGCTATATTATTGTCCATGCCCCATAGACAATAAAAAACTGAATTTAGTGGATACGCCCTCTTTGACCATGAAATGACCTTCAAAATAATAATCATGTTGGAGCGGATAAAATGTGGAAGTTTAAAATTTACATGTTTCAGCAAAGATTACGCGTTGTTTACGTCGGGTTGACCTTTACAAACCACAATAAATGTTTGAAATATTTTTCATAGTAAACAGCGTATGTTTTGGTTAGAGTATGTATCATTGAGATCGTTAACAGAAGGTTAATCGGTTAGAATAAGTACGTTGTTCCTTCTGCATTATTCGAATTCGAAATGTAAAAGTGATAACAAAGCGTTATACTGTACAGGAATGAATCGATATGGTTTTCACTTATGGCGAAAGCCACCAATCTTTGAGGCAAGCAGTACATTTGTATCGTGAAAAATTTGTGAATCGTATTTGTCCTTCGTTACACGCATTTTCCGTTGTGGTAAAACAATTTAGAAATATATTATAAATTTAGAAATAGTGTATGTTCTAAAAATCGTAATAAACAAAGAATTGTAGCGCACGAAGAAAATAGAATTAATATCCTAGCTGCGGTATCTTATGATCCACATGTAAGTTTGCGATAACTCGAACAAGAGTCCGGTATTAGCAGATGTAGTATCTCACGAATACTGCAAATAGAAAAGTTTCACCCATATCACTTGAGTTTACATCAGGAATTGTCTGCTACCGACTATTTTAATCGTGTCCGGTTCTGCCAGTGGGCACGATCTCAAGTAGAAGTGGACAATATTTTCTTTCACGAAGTTCTTTTTACGGATGAGGCATCTTTTACCAATCATGGGCAAGTAAATTTGCACAATATGCATTTCTGGTCAGCTGAGAATCCACGATGGTTAAGAGGAGTAGAAAAGCAAAGACCGTGGACCGTTAATGTATGGTGCGGAATTTTATGCAATAAAATAATAGGCCCGTACTTTGTACACGGAACTCTTACTGGTATAAAGTATGCTGCATTTTTACGCCATGATTTTGTCGGGCCTTTCAGAAGAAATTACATTATTCGATGGGGAGCTCATGTGGTTTCAACATGATGGTTGTCCAGCACATTATTCTAAAGTTGCTAGAACGGTGCTAAATACGACATAACCTGGACGCTGAATTGGGCGACGAGGAACAATTCCATGGCCAGTCCATTCTCCTCTGACACCGTTGGATTTTTATCTATGGGGCAAGATAAAATGTATTGTGTACAAAGATAAACCCACAACGCCAGAGGATATGCGGCGAAAGATTACTGCAGCGTGTGCTTCAATTACGTCTCAAGAAATCGACAATGCCTGCAGATCATTTAATGCAAGATTGCAATATTGCATAAATGAGGATGGTCAACGTTTCGAACATTTATTATGATATGTAAAGGTGAACCCGCCCTAACAACGCGTAATCTTTGCTGAAACACGTAAGTTTTAAACTTCCATATTTTATCCGCTCCAACATGATTATTCTTGCTCAAGGTCATTTCAAGGTCAAAAAAGTGGTATCCACTAAATTCAGTTTTTTATTGTCTATCATGCTATCGTAAAAAAATATACTATTCCATTTAAAAAAACATCGGTGACTGTTCGCGATCAGGCTCGCTCAGGATGAGCATTTTGAATTCCCTCGTCCGCTCGCCCCGCGCTCTCACGAACCGTCGTGAGCCCGTTACGCGGATCCCCGTTACACCCCGTCTACCTTGCGATCACGCGACTCCGGAACCCCAATCCGCGGGCGCTAATTAACGGGTGATCCTGCGTAACCAATCCGCGGCGTTCTCGGAATTTCGGAATCTCGTCCGTTCCTAGAATTTCGAACACTTCCGAACATCTCGTAGCGACAATCAGATCTCTCGTTGTCTCTGTCTCGCTCATCTGATTGTCTGCCGCGGCCAAGTCGCGAGTGTGAACTCACCGGAGCTTCAATTATACAGTTTCTTTGTTCATATGTTACGTTTTGTACAGTAATTTCTGAGACAAAATACAGTCCACTTGTTCTCGTGCACGTGCTCGCATAAAGACTCTCGTGGTTTTTCAACTTCACGCACAGCACTGTGCGTTTCCAGCTCCTCGTTCCTTCGGATCTCGCGGTCATCGGTCGTGTCCGAAACAGTGACCTTGAAATTTCACTAAAAAACACGACATAAAAAAATTTTTTCCCCCCGCAATAGTGTCACTTTGTCCTCTGAAGTTTTCTGATAGGACTGTAAATACAACAGATATTTAGGTGTTCCCATTTATGTGAGCACCCTGTATACTAATAATCGAAAACGATATCAACCAGGTCCGTCATAACAGTTATTTAGAATATCGTTCCTTCATAACTGTTTCAGGGAACGAAACCGATATCATAACTGTTTTCACAGACACAACTCGTTAGCCATTTGTTTTTGAGCGTTTTCATGAATCTAGTTCCAACATTTATCGTTCATCAGCGTAGAGGGCGTAAGAAAACAAGTTGTTATTGTGTGAGACACGAAACCCCATATGGTGATTGGTCTACTCTTATACCTCGTCTGTGGTGAAATTTTCAAATTCGGTTGATAATGAACACAGCACCATTATTGACAGCAATTCTTCCGGGATATCGATTCCCGCCTCTTTCAATTATTCCGCATTGTGCGTGAAATCCGTTACGTACTGCGCCATTGATGGACTTCGTTTCTTTTCCATTTTTAGTAGTTGCTTGTACAACGCTGCTTTCCTCACGGGACCACGGGATTCAAATGCTTCTTTGAGACCATCCCACGCTTGTTTCGAAGTTGATACTTTTTCAATGTGGTTGAGTTGACTATGCGTTATACTTAAATTTATTAAAGCCAGCGCTTTACCGTCTTCCTTTGTCCATTCCTCAAAATGTTCGTTTGGGTTTGTTGAAATAAAGTAGTCACATTGTGGGTAAAACCCACATCCGGAAATGTCGGGACGTCGGCGCGGCGTCGCTTTGGCTGTTAGAATGTAACAACTCGAAAAAAGGCTAATAGAGTGTGTGTCATAAGTCGAAATGACGATCGGCTCGAGACGAGAGTGGGGAAGACGTTAGTTGCACGTCCACCCAATGTTCAGTTCGACAGAAGAGTCGGTTTGGGCAGGACATACCTGGTATACAGGGTGACCCACATAACTCTGAACAGCTCAATATCTCGAAAACTATGCCATCGATTTTAAAGTTCTTAGTCTTAAATTGCATGGAACTGAAGGGCCTTTCTGACTACATAAACGTGAAGTGACCTCCCTTCCCCTTTAACGGGGGAGGGGAGGTACCTTTGTAATTTTAAATAGAACCCCCTATAAAATGTTACATATTTAGATTCTACCGGAAAAAACAAGTCAATTTTGTCTGAAACATTTTTTTTGTCAGATACTTCCATGATGAGATATAACAGTTTGAAGTTTCGAGTTGTAGGTACTCGAAGCGCTCGGAAATAGCGTTATGGAATTATACGCGCTTGAGTCCTTTGCTTATTCGTGAAGAAATAAAATGTACTTTAAATTAAATGTTCAAAATGTCCACCACGGGCTTGTAAACATTTATTTACTCGAAACATCAAAGTTGTTCTAACATTTTTTAACATTTCGGGAGTCACTGAAGCGCAAACGTCACGTATTCTTTGTTTCATATCCTCTTTTGTCGTCGGTGGTTCAAACATAACTTTGTCCTTTACATATCCCCATAAGAAAAAATCTAATGGTGTTAGATCGGAGGATCGAGGAGGCCATTGACGAGGTCCCCCACGACCTATCCATTTGTTCCCAAATTTTTCGTTCAAAAATTGCCTGGTGATGATTGCAAAATGTGGAGGAGCGCCGTCTTGTTGGAACCACATTTCTCTTGTAACGTGCAGTGGCACATCTTCCAAAAGCGCAGGCAAATGATTTTTTAATAAAACACAATAACTTGCAGATGTTACAGTTTCTTGAAAAAAATAAGGTCCAATCACAAAATCTCCTATTAGGCCACACCAAACATTTAAAGACCATCGATGTTGAAAGGGAACACATCGCATCCAATTTGGGTTTTCCACGGCCCAATAATGCAGATTATGTCTATTTACATGCCCTGTATTCATAAAAGTGGCCTCATCGGAAAAAAGTATTTTGCACAAAAAGTCATTTTCCACAACACCCTGCAGCCACTCACTAAATCTTACTTAAATCTTCTGTGTCAAAAGTAGCCATAATCACAATGTTACTGCTTGGATAACAGCTCTAAACTGAAAACGTTCTCATAGATAAGTGAGTCAAACTCAAGAATTGTAAATATTATTGTTTATGTTTCTTCGTGAATAAGCAATGGACTCAAGCGCGTATAATTCCATAACGCTATTTCTGAGAGCTTCAAGTACCTACAACTCGAAACTTCAAACTGTTATATCTCATCATGGAAGTATCTGACAAAAAAATGTTTCAGACAAAATTGACTTGTTTTTTCCGGCAGATGTTTGGTGTGGCCTAATAGGAGATTTTGTGATTGGACCTTATTTTTTTCAAGAAACTGTAACATCTGCAAGTTATTGTGATTTATTAAAAAATCATTTGCCCGCGCTTTTGGAAGATGCGCCACTGCACGTTAGAAGAGAAATGTGGTTCCAACAAGACGGCGCTCCTCCACATTTTGCAATCATCACCAGGCAATTTTTGAACGAAAAATTTGGGAACAAATGGATAGGTCGTGGGGGACCTCGTCAATGGCCTCCTCGATCCCCCGATCTAACACCATTAGATTTTTTCTTATGGGGATATGTAAAGGACAAAGTTATGTTTGAACCACCGACGACAAAAGAGGATATGATACAAAGAATACGTGACGCTTGCGCTTCAGTGACTCCCGAAATGTTAAAAAATGTTAGAACAACTTTGATGTTTCGAGTAAATAAATGTTTACAATCCCGTGGTGGACATTTTGAACATTTAATTTAAAGTACATTTTATTTCTTCACGAATAAGCAAAGGACTCAAGCGCGTATAATTCCATAACGCTATTTCTCAGCGCTTCAAGTACCTACAACTCGAAACTTTAAACTGTTATATCTCATCATGGAAGTATCTGACAAAAAAATGTTTCAGACAAAATTGACTTGTTTTTTCCCGGTAGAATCTAAATATGTAACATTTTATAGGGGGTTCCATTTAAAATTACAAAGGTACCTCCCCTCCCCCGTTAAAGGGGAAGGGAGGCCACTTCACGTTTATGTAGTCAGAAAGGCCCTTCAGTTCCATGCAATTTAAGACTAAGAACTTTAAAATCGATGGCATAGTTTTCGAGATATTGAGCTGTTCAGAGTTATGTGGGCCACCCTGTATATTAATAAGTTCATAGTTCCAAGTTTTTATATTAAAGAAAGTTCCTTATTCACTAACGCTGTGCTTTATGATAAGAGAAACACCATTCCTATCATATCCTCAACAGGGTTGAACGAATCGTTGAACACTAGAACACTTTTCATTTGCACCTTCCACAGATCGTAATTTTCGGCAGTTAGTTTTTCAATGTTCGCGAGACCCGACGCCGCCGTCATTTTTTCTATATTTCCGTAATTTAACTTTAAACAACACGCGATAACTTTTAAACTCCTGAGCCCATAACCTGTCAAGAGATTTGAGATAATAAAAACAATGCTTTAGTGTCACACTTTAATTATATGTTAAACTATATATATGTATCAAATGCGTGCGTTTTACATGACTGCGTGGAGGACTGGTACTTCTCGATGCAAATAAACAAAAGACGTTACACTCGCACGACACTCCACCAACAATTAACTATATATTTATAGATGCCGATAATCTAGAGCCCGTGTATAGTACTTATCGATTTACACTTACAAAAGTTTTTGTAAAAATTTCAGTATTTTCTCTACAAGACCGACCAATTGCAATTTGAACTAATTTGTTGGGTGTACTTCCGAAAAGACCATACCTCCCATTTTTTTATACTCTGGATTCTTACGTATTTTGACGTACTGATTACGAATATGATAGTTTAACGATAGTTAATAATGATAGTTATGTTATTTTCATAGCGGAAACCATGAAAAAATCATAAAAATCATAGTTCTTTCCATTTATTTCCGTAAATAACGGGAATTTTGAAAAATACTTCAGATAACAGTTGTAGACCTCATCAAAATACACATTTTATGTCGTATTCATTTTTGTCATAAAGATAATACTTTCTGAGAAAAATGATAGGTAATTATTGATTTATATGGAGCCATTCTCGATTTCAATGTCCTTTACATATGTTATCGAAGTATCGAAGAACACACACACTTTTGCAAGAGGGACGGCCGCAGGGTTTATTTTTTAGTTTATATGAAGTTGTTTCATTTCTTCTATAACGAACAGTCGTTTAATTTAATGTTTAAGTTTAGGTTTAGGTTAGATAAAGTTAGCTTATTCCTTTTGAGGATGACGCTTCCCGCAAAGGGTGGATCTCGCTATGCGTGAAGAGTTAAAAATCCCATGATACAGAAAGCCCGTGGGCAAGGGAGGAGCTTTGTTGTATCCCTTTCTAGTATTAACTAATGAAATTAACAATAAAACTTGATTTGTGTTGGATGAGTTATATGGAGTTTTGAACATTTAATATCCTTTTTCTCAAAAACTATTGTCTTTATGACAAAAATCAATACCACATAAAATATGTATTTCGATGAGACCTACAACTTTTATTTGAAGTATTTTTCAATATTACCATTATTTACGGAAATATATGGAAAAAACTATGATTTATATGGTTTTTCGTGGTTTCCGCTATGAAAATAACATTTACACTAATTTTCACTATCATATTCGTAATCAGTACGTCAAAATACGTAAGAATCCAAAGTATAAAAAAATGGGAGGTATGGTCTTTTCGGAAGTTTATCCAAGTGTTGGGAAATGGGTTTCTAAATAACTGAGAACGCTGAAGAATTCTTTTACTATGTGTTTTATTTAACGGCGTGGAAGGACGTCTTAATAGTTCGGCTAGCGGACTCGAAGTGAAGAAGAAGAATATAGCAGGTGATATCAAAAATCAGTCGCCCGCTTGAAATAAGGAAAATCCCAAGGCTGCATCGTTTATTGCCCTGGACCTTGGGTAGAAATACCAGGCCTATGGGTCTGATGACATCTGGTCTGTTATTTTGCGTTAGACAAACGCAGTGTTTCTCATTCACAACGAAATTCATTTTTGCTCCTTGGCAGTTGCATTATTATTGCTAATCATCTAACAAAAAGTTATCGTCGTTTTAAAAGCATTAGAATATTTTTCGGACTTGTTCATACTATTTAAACTCTGTTAGTACTGCAGAGCGCAAAATTCTTCTCGCCACGATTGCAGAGGGTAATTAGTCGTGTTTGGACCGTATCGGATCTCCTAGGATATTCGTATCAGGTCTATCGAGTCGCCAATGAGCAGTATAGTGTCGGATAATTCCCATGTGGTTTGCATCGGGTCTATTTAGACCTGGGTGAATAGAGTCATAGTGGGTAATTCCTGTGTTGTCTGTATCCAGTTTATTGACTCCCGGGTGAGCGATACCGTGCCAAATGTTTTCCATTTTGTTAATATCTAGTCTGGTGAATAGCGTATGGTTCGTATCGTTTTGTTGTTCGATGCGCCGAGTTTCGAGCCCGGCTGCGCACTCAGATGACGCAACGAACCTATCGCCGGACAACGCGTTAAGAGCTCCATCGCGTCGTAGGTACGTAACAATCACCGTAACGTCGCCCGGCACACGATCAGAGTGCTCTCTGATAATTGCTCGCGAAACGTACGTGGCTGACACGATTGACCTCTGACGTGAGCGGACCACTCGATTCCGCGGCAGGATGCCTCCGCGACTTCTTGATTGTACGGAGACCAAAACGACGAGCAATTATCACAGAGAGCGAGCTTGGCGTTGCGCAGCCATTGATTACCCAATGATCGATCGAGTGGACAGACGACGGTGCTCCCGGCAAGGGGCCCGAGTAAGAAGAGAAGCTAACGAAACTCCGCTGAGCAAGCGAGGAATTATCATAAGGAATTCGTCGTCGGGGACAAAAAGGCGGGGTCGGCCCATTCATTCGGCCGGGCTTGTCCCGTCATCCGGGCGATTTTACGATCCCGCGCGGAGAATACAAAAATTCTTGAGCCATTGAGAATGCCTTATTTATGATGTAAATTCCGTAAGCGCGCGCTCTGAAACTCTTTTCCGACAAGAATATAACGGTAAAAACAGACGGACAGTTTTTATGGGTTGGATACATGTATATCCGGGGATCCGCTGGCAGGGGCGACTGTGGGAGGAAGGGGTGAAGAGGGAGGAGGGCGACATTGAAATTTTACATATGCATGAGCCATACACGTATAAGAATATTTCCACCGAGCGAGCGACGGTGTTATCAATCGACGAGACGTTCCGGGGAGCGAAAGAAATTCAGCGAGACGGAGTTGAGAGCCCAGACGCGCGAGCGGAACCCGGCAGGCAGAGAGACTCTGATGGTCTCTCTCTCTCTACTTCTCTCTTTCGCGCTGTCGTCTCGGAAGGGAGGCAAGACGGGAAAAGAAGTCTGATGCACCTGCAGCTGCATACGACGTTTATGCTCGCATCGCTGGAATTCATTTTTTCCCTCTCTGTCTATTCCGTTATCGCGCTTGGCGCCGCGAGAGGGAGAGCCGACAACCCCTACGCTCCCCCAACGCTCGCACAGGGGCGATTTTCATCCGCACTTAAAAACTCTCCCGGGCTGAACGGTGCCGTTACGCGTATTCAAACAGAAGTTGCCTCCCTTCGAAATAGAATATCCACTGTCATTGAGTAGCGACGGTGTTTCGCCCCAGCCAGGCCGGAAATAATGGCAAGCCAGGAATCGTTTATGGCCGCCCACCGTTTCGCGGGCGAACGCGCGAAACCACGCGCCGAGTATCGGGTTCCATCAACGCGGTGTCGTTGTTTTAGAATTTAGTGGCTCGCTCGTTGCCGAACCGTAGAATTCCGAAGTACGTGTTCAACTATGTGCCACTTTTTGTCAGGAGTTTATGTAACCATACCCTGGGACGAATCATAGAAGTGGCAGGGGTTGGGGAAGGGGGCGGGGACACGCTCGAATGCGGAGGGCATGTAACGTTCCATTTTTCTTTCCGATTCGGAATTTGTTTTCCTTTAATTTTCCGGGAAATACTCCTTCCTGCTGGATCGGGGTTTGACTAGCACGAGATTTTCAGTTTCCCCGTCGCACAGTGTATTTCTGAAAACCCTGTTTTCTCCACAAAATAGCATCACTCGAAAATTATAAGTGATACGAAAAAATGTTTCACACGAAACCTGTTCATGTTCACTGTGTTACAAAAACATAATATCTTGCATTTTTTAACGTATTGTTATTACCAGTTTTTGCATTCTTTTACATATAACATATTGAAATACGAATACAAATATAAATTTTGTAGTACGCAAACGGGAAAAAAATGATAGCATAAGAACAAAATCTACGCTTCTCAGTTGTACGCAAGTTACTGTATCTGACAGGGGTTGAAAACAGTTATGATATCGATTCCGGTTCTTGAAACAGTTACGAGAACCGAAAAAATGTTATGAGAATATCGATTCTCGCTTATGTCGGTTACGGTTACGGTTCTTGAGAACCGATATTATAACGATTCTATAACTGTTATTTTTAGGTTCTGGATTTCGGTTTCGGTTCTTCAGACTTCGGAACCTATAATATATCCCGTATCGGTCTCATATCGGTTTTGAAGTTCTGCAACTGATATTTTTTGGTTTTGTATCGGCTGTACAGGGTGTCTCAAAATTCCTTCAATATCCGGAAATGGGAGGTTCCTGAGATCATTTGAAGTGACATTTTCCTTTGCCAAAATGGCTTCCGCTGCTTTGTTTAAGAGTTATTAGCGAAAAACACGGACCAATCAGAGCGCAGCTACAGCGGATTGATTCTGGCTTGGCCAACGGCGACACCACGCTAAGCGGGACCTGTCGCCGAGTCGGACTCCGTTTGCTGTAGCCTCGCTCTGATTGGTCCGTGGTTTTCGTTAATAACTCCTTAACAAAGCAGCGGACGCCATTTATGCAAAGGAAAATGTCGTATCAAATGATCTCAGGAACCTCTTATTTCCGGATGTTGAAGGGATTTTGAGATACCCTGTATAGTCGATACGGAACCAAAATATATCAGTTGCAGAACTGCAAAACCAATATGAGACTGATACGGGACATATTAAAGGTTCTGAAGAACCGAAACCGAAACCGAAATCCAGAACCTAAAAATAACTGTTACAGAACCGTTATAATATCGGTTCTCAAGAATATAAGCGAGAACCGATATTCTCATAACAGTTACAACATCATTCCGGTTCTTCATAATTGTTTCAATCAGAACCGATATTAACTGTTTTAAACAGTTATTTTTAGAACCGATTCAACAATGATAATAAGTGTCGAGCATGAAATATAGTTAATAAAATGCATAACAAAATTAACGCAGTGTATATTCACAATAACTCTAACGTATTTTACGGAACATGAAGACATTGGAAAAAAAATAAAAGACAATGACGATATAACAACAAACATACATTACAACGTTCATCGCGCTGCACACATCATACGGCATACATTGCATACGTCATTGCTTACATTGAATACACACTTCAGCCAACACTCCCTCTATCGATGGTAGCTTTAATGAAAATAATTATCTGATGTGCAATATACAGGGTGGAAATTATAAAACGTCACGGACGTATATCTCCAAAAATATTGATTATACGCAAAAATGTTTCAGATGAAAGTTGTTCAGTACCGAGGGGGACATCATGTGGTGGAAGTTTTATTTTTCCTGGTTGAGGTGAAGGTCAACTTTCTTTTTTAAATGGAATGATATGTTTTTTTATCCCCCATCAAATAGTGCATTTTAAGCAGGGACTGCAACGGTTCTGGAAATAACTGTTTCAAACTGTTACATATCGGTTCTGATCGAAACAGTTATGAAGAACCGGAATGATGTTATAACTGTTACGAGAATATCGGTTCTGGCTTATATCGGTTACGGTTACGGTTCTCGAGAACCGATATTATTTCGATTCTAAAACAGTTATTTTTCGGTTCTGGATATCGGTTCTGAGTTTCGGTTCCAGTTTCGGTTCTGTCTTCTGTCATTCTGTATTCTATTCTGTATTGTGTTCGGCCTTCTATATTTATTATTTAAGTAGTTATTTATTGTTATTTATGATTTAAACAATTTTTACATAAATAAATTTTTATAATTTTTTTTCTACATTCATTATTTGAATTGTTATTTCAATAATTTATTGTTAAAATAATTGTTTAAAAAGTTAAATTTTCATAATTTGTGTCGATATTCATTATTTGCATGGTTATTTCAATAATTTATTGTTAAAATAATTGTTTAAATAAATAAATTTTCATAATTTGTTTCTATACTTATTATTTGAAGTATTTCAATAATTCGTTCGCGTAACACCTAATTTTTTATCACAATCGTGCATTTATCACAAAAATAAATTTTTTTCGATAACGTTGCGTGATATAGCAATTCTGTTTCCGGATTCAGTTTTGGAATGACAAACTCTATAAGAATCTTACAACAGATATTGCAAAAAATCTTTCGTGTTGTACAGTGTAATTAATGTACTATAGAGAGGGAGAGGGAGAGAGAGAGAGGGGGGGAGAGAGAGGGGGAGAGAGAGAGAGAGAGAGAAGAAATTACTGATTATAAATTTAATAAAAAGGAAATTGGAATGTCACTTGAAGGAACTTTGAACAAAAATTTTACATGGAACAAAGTTCTGCTGCCTCGTTTGGTCATTGTAACTGTAACAATATTGATACTATTATGATCAATTATACTCTTGATACTTGTATCTCATAGTATTATTTTCAGATCTTAAGTTTCACGTTTTGCTTTGTTCGAAGTTCTAATACAGTGTTGTCGCGGCGAGTGCTACAAGGCTGTACAGGATAAGTGCAGTAAAATTATTCTCCCTACTGTGGGGTATACCCCTCGAGGGGCCAAGAAAGTCGACCGCTCTACTCTGTTGAAAAATTGTTACATTATACGGATCAGGTATATCGGTGAGCCAATACTAATGCATTGCCAAACTTTTTTGTTTTACATTACTTTTTGTTGAAACTTTTATCAACACATTCGTGACATTTTTCTGATTAAAATGATAGGAAACACATTTGGATATAATTTGGATATAATTTTCGCATATAATTTGCATCATGTTTACATGTTTAATTGGCGATAATAAGTTTCGGGCGCAACAAAGACAGCGAATGAAAGAGCAAGAGAGACTAGAAGACGAGTAGCCAGCAGACATCAAAAGCATCGATAGCTAAAACAAATAAATGCAATCTTAAAACTTTTTAGTTTTCATTCCTTCCTTATGACACTTGTTCCAACATATTAGTGATATTCTTCTTATTCAAATGAGACCAAACATGACATTATTCGGTGCATATTTACCAATGTACTCCTCGTCCATGGAAAGAAGGCGGTGAGAAACTTGTAGGGGTCTCCGCCCACTACTTGACTTCCTTACTTCGCGCTACACGCAGTGATGGTATATGGTCTCGGTTTTTTCGCGCATGCGCGACTAAATGCAGGAACGTACCGTACGTCGTATGTTTGTGGGGAAAGTAGGGGAGAACTGTTATTGGCGGGAAACTGGACAGAAGAGTGTGTAGCGTCCGGTCGTACGCACAAAAGAGAGTTTTTTCTTTCGTGCAAACGGCCAACGTAATTTACGACTCTCGTTCGTCGAAGCTATTTTTGAGTTGACAATTTCCAGGTTTCGATATCGCATGTCTAGTAGAAGTTCTTTCCAAAAGTCCTCAATAGCAAACAGAGACCGTCGTAAATTAAGGGATTAACTGAAGGGCACTTGGCCGAACTCGTCGGCCTGTCGCCACGTGGGCCCGGCGCGGGTGGCCTGAAGAAAAGTCCCACGACAATTTCATCCCCTCCGATCACCTCGCCGTTCCGAAAGCAAGCACGCCAAGGGCGTAAGGAATAGGCGGTGAGCCGGAAAAACTAACAGCTCTGATTGGTAGGATCCAACTTGTGGGTGAGCCAATCAGGGTTGTTTAGGAATTTTACCAGGGCAAACGCGGAGACGAAAAGAGGAGACGAGACTTCGCCGCGGTTCGTCGAGAGATTAAAATCGCGAGGAGTCGAGAGAAGACCATCTTGTACATATAGAATAAAGTCATTCATTTCACTCCGCCAAAAACAAGTGCAGTTTCATAAGAACTCCTACCCACAAGTGCAAGACGACACGACGAGACGACCGTACTTCGAAATTTTTGTAAGTTAATGTTAATATATTCGATTTCATAATGGCAACTAGTATTGGAGAAGGAGCTACTTGACAATTCATATTTGAAAATCAAAAAAAATTTTGCGAAACTATGCGGGGTGACTAAGGTACCCCATTTTAGCCCAACTTTGTACTTTATTGACGCTAAAATCGTTGCGCATGCGCGAGAAAACCGAGACCATATACCATCACTGGCTACACGTCTTCCGCAATTGGCCGACTCGCTTGACGAAGACAGCAAACGAACGTACTGAGTGTGACTGGAACAGAACGATGTGGTGACGCTGAGCTCAGAACATTGGTGTAATCCTTATCCCATGTGCAGCGTGTTAACATTCTTCATCACGCGTTTGTCTCGCTATCATAAGACAGAAGATAAAGAATACATTCAATGATATAGAACATACGTAGAAACAGTTGCATTTTATTCATACAGTAAGATCATACATCAGAGAATATCACGTGCCCCCGGTTTACGGGAATTCTACTCCTATGTTGGCCGTTCGCGCCAGAACCTATAAGCGTAAGAGTGGGGTCCACAGCCTGGAGTCAAGAGTGGGGTCTCGCTGATCCCCCTGCACCCCACCGTCGAAATCACTGCTTTTTTTCGCGGACGAGGAGTACATACTTAAACAAAAATTATACGAAATCTAAATTAATGCAATCTTATCGTTATTATATACCAGTCGCGTTTAATACTCGGCAGTTATAGTGTTAAAGCTCACTCTGAACCGTGTTATACTTGATAAGAAATGTTTCGATCGACATGCTAATAACAGAGTAATCTAAGCTGATCAAGTTCCGTGATTCAGCCTGAACAAACACAGGACGTTTGAAGCGTTATTAAAAAGTTACGATAAAAATAAGAATTACGTAAAAAATTGTAATTCGTATTATTAATTATTTCTAGAACTGCAAAAGATTATTATGTTCCGTTTGACCTGAAATAGTAAACACGACTCATAGCAACAGATTAACTGTAAATATTGCTCATCTATTCTCCCATTCGCAGACAGCACGAGCCGTCTTAAAGACGTCGTTTTTACGTACGTTTTAGGTCTGAACGACTTACGTCCCAAAAAGACATCTTTAAGACGTCTTAAAGACATCTTTAAGACGTCTTAAAGACGTCTTCTTGGAGACGTCGTTTTTACGTCTAAGGTAACACGTCTTAAAGACGTCTTTTCGAGGCCTTCCAAAGACGTCTTAAAGGTGTCTTCTTGAGGACGCCGTTTTTGCGGCTGAAATGAGACTGCTAAAAGTCGTCTACGTTCAGCCGTGAAAACGACGTCTCCGAAGAGTCGCATTTTAGATGTATTTTCCGAGACTGAACAACTTTAATTTTTTTGGACATGTTCTGACAGGGATCAGGTTGCCGTGCAATGATTAAAATACTGGTTCTTAAGTTTCCTATTTTTTGGAATGATAATGAAAATATTTTTCAAAATATCATTTATTATAAACACATGGATGATAAAAGTAGAGAAATTCATTATATAGGAATTTATTATTTGATTGTTTTTTTTCACGGAATTAAATAAAAAAGTGTGATATATGCGAAACTGATAATTTAAGCTACTGTCCACGATTCGAGAAATCGAGCCACGTTGAGTCCTTTATTTTCGTATACTTTGTTCGAGTCAAGGCGCCTTTTTTGGATTATTATCTGCTACGGTCCTTCCTTAATTACTGGCACATGGTTTTTAATCGCGTGTGCCTCTCGATGGTACAATTAATCTAGGGTGTGTATCTGCGATGTTGCAATAATAAAAATGACTGCCCCAGGTTGGGGCGGTCATTTTCCTACTTCCATTCCTATGATTTTAACGAATTATCTGAGACGACCGTAATATATCTTTAATATAATGTGGCGGCTTCTTCCTTCGATCGTCACCAGATGGACAGACAGACAAGACAACGCCTTTCCCGCTAGTACTTGATCCATCGCCGATTCGTATATACAGGGTGGCCCACATAACTCTGAACAGCTCAATATCTCGAAAACTACGCCATCGATTTTAAAGTTCTTAGTCTTAAATTGCATGGAACTGAAGGGCCTTTCTGACTACATAAGCGGGCACGGCGAATTGTGTAAAAAAACTCGCAATAAACCTAAAGCTGTCACTAATGAAAATAATAGTGCCAGTATTCTTGCTGCAATTACATTAAATCCTCATATTAGTCAACGTACACTTGCACAAACATCACATATTAGTCGTTCATCGATTCAACGAATTTTGAAACGGCAAAAATATCATCCATATCACATGGTTTTATCACAAGAGCTTTCGATAGCAGATTACGATCACCGCGTAAGATTTTGTGAGTGGCTGCAGGGTGTTGTGGAAAATGACTTTTTGTGCAAAATACTTTTTTCCGATGAGGCCACTTTTATGAATTCAGCGCATGTAAATAGACATAATCTGCATTATTGGGCCGTGGAAAACCCAAATTGGATGCGATGTGTTCCCTTTCAACATCGATGGTCTTTAAATGTTTGGTGTGGCCTAATAGGAGATTTTGTGATTGGACCTTATTTTTTTCAAGAAACTGTAACATCTGCAAGTTATTGTGATTTATTAAAAAATCATTTGCCTGCGCTTTTGGAAGATGTGCCACTGCACGTTAGAAGAGAAACGTGGTTCCAACAAGACGGCGCTCCTCCACATTTTGCAATCATCACCAGGCAATTTTTGAACGAAAAATTTGGGAACAAATGGATAGGTCGTGGGGGACCTCGTCAATGGCCTCCTCGATCCCCCGATCTAACACCATTAGATTTTTTCTTATGGGGATATGTAAAGGACAAAGTTATGTTTGAACCACCGACGACAAAAGAGGATATGATACAAAGAATACGTGACGCTTGCGCTTCAGTGACTCCCGAAATGTTAAAAAATGTTAGAACAACTTTGATGTTTCGAGTAAATAAATCTTTACAATCCCGTGGTGGACATTTTGAACATTTAATTTAAAGTACATTTTATTTCTTCACGAATAAGCAAAGGACTCAAGCGCGTATAATTCCATAACGCTATTTCTCAGCGCTTCAAGTACCTACAACTCGAAACTTTAAACTGTTATATCTCATCATGGAAGTATCTGACAAAAAAATGTTTCAGACAAAATTGACTTGTTTTTTCCTGTAGAATCTAAATGTGTAACATTTTATAGGGGGTTCCATTTAAAATTACAAAGGTACCTCACCTCCCCCGTTAAAGGGGAAGGGAGGCCACTTCACGTTTATGTAGTCAGAAAGGCCCTTCAGTTCCATGCAATTGAAAACTAAGAACTTTAAAATCGATGGCATAGTTTTCGAGATATTGAGCTGTTCAGAGTTATGTGGGCCACCCTGTATATCGTCCTAAGCCGCCATTACGATATCACTGTTCCTAAGGCAGGGCCCGCTAGACGGCCTTACTGATGACGAGTCCTCTAGCGGGCACAGGTCGAAACACGATTAATTTCATTTTAGTCCTTACCCACACATTTCAGCCGCCGCCAAATTTGAGACCCTGACGACGAGAGCACAACGCAACAACCGTAGCAGACGACAAAACTATAACCAGGAAGTCCCCTGGCATGGGAGCCACAACTACTACCAATCTTAATCCTCCACGCTGTCGCCGTCGATATAATTTTTTCAAAAAATTCCAAAACAGACGTTTTAAAAACGCCTTAAAAACGCCTAGAAATCGTCTGATACATGTCTTAAAAATGCGTTAAAAGACGTCTTAAAGACGTCAAAAGTTCGTTTACGAGACGTCTTTAAGACGTACTGTTATGTAACAAACGACCTTCCAGCGATGTTCCAGTGACCGCCGAGCGACTTTCGAGACGACATTAAGACGTCTGAATGTCTTGCGGCAGGCGTCTTAAAGACGTCTTTGAGACGTCTTCGTGCAGTCTTTGAGACGTCTTTGTGCTATCTGGGTTGTATCTTAGTTGTTGGAATACAACGATACCATGCGTCCTAGTATAAGTGCGTAGGCTTAAGGGGAGGTTTTTCCCAGAGACAGAAGGGCCCAGGCGGGGGCGTAAAGTTGGGACCGTCGTCAGTCCCGTCGGGTTACCATGAGATTGTCGATAACTCACTTGGCCGACACTGATTTCATCGACACGATTTGACCGACATTAACATTCGTCAACACTATGTTTTCATCGACACGGTCAAATCGTCGACAGGTTCTAGTTCATTCGTTGCCACTGACATCAAATTCGAATTTCCTAATGTACATCAATGGTTCTCATGTTCACGACACATTCAGATGCTTGTATAATAAATAATAAAGACAATTACAAACGTTGTTATTTATATCAATGTTTTCAATGCTACTTTATTAATCAGACATAACCCATACCTATTCCGGATCATCAATTACAAGTTTTTGTTTTCCACGAATAGACGAAATAACTTCTGTGACTCCTTCAAAATTAATCTGGCTTGCCGAACTTACGGCATTGTTTTACGAACAATTTAACACAACAATTACGTAAAGAAAATGTACTCACACATATTAGTATTACAAATTGGGATGTATAATAACAACAATTTCTTATGTAGTTATCAGTTCGTGGAAACGGACGAGCTCAGACCTGTTGGTAAATACGGACTGTCGATGAAAACATTTGTCGACCATTTGACCGTGTCAATGAAAACATAGTGTCGACGAAAGTTAATGTCGGTCAAATTGTGTCGATGAAACCAGTGTCGGAAAATTGAGTTGTCGACGATCCCAGGGTAACCCAGTCCCATCATAGCAGCTAGCCTGAGCGCATCTTGCAAAGTAGTCTTTTCACATACAGTTATACAGTCGAACTATATTCGCAGTTTTATCACATTATAAATTATACATTAAATACAGAATACGTGGAAACACTGTCGTGGATTTATTTCATTTCCAATATTAGCAACTTCGTGACAAACTATTGTCCATTACTGTTCCCAACGTAGCTGTTATTATTATCGTAACATTTTCATAATTCCTTAAACGACTTATGTCTTCAGAACATTTTGTCATATTTAGACCCATAAAATGTACTGAAATTCTCTGGCCATTAAAACCCGAGACACCCTGTATAGGAGAACCAGAAATAGCATTAGTATGAATCTAAGTAGATACGCCTTCGGACACATATAATATTAAAAACCGAAAATAAATTAGAACATATCGATTACATATGTTACGAGCCAGGGCCGTGAGCAGCGCGAGAGGTTATTACCTTAGAATCGTCAATGGCCTCCTCGATTCCCCGATCTAACACCATTAGATTTTTTCTTATGGGGATATGTAAAGGACAAAGTTATGTTTGAACCACCGACGACAAAAGAGGATATGAAACAAAGAATACGTGACGCTTGCGCTTCAGTGACTCCCGAAATGTTAAAAAATGTTAGAACAACTTTGATGTTTCGAGTAAATAAATGTTTACAAGCCCGTGGTGGACATTTTGAACATTTAATTTAAAGTACATTTTATTTCTTCACGAATAAGCAAAGGACTCAAGCGCGTATAATTGCATAACGCTATTTCCGAGCGCTTCAAGTACCTACAACTCGAAACTTCAAACTGTTATATCTCATCATGGAAGTATCTGACAAAAAAATGTTTCAGACAAAATTGACTTGTTTTTTCCTGTAGAATCTAAATATGTAACATTTTATAGGGGGTTACATTTAAAATTACAAAGGTACCACCCCTCCCCCGTTAAAGGGTTAGAATATAGATTGCATTTGTTAGTTTAAGTGCGCCGACGAACCTAGTGCGAAATCAGGGAGCCGCTAGGATTTTACACGGCAAGGACGAATCTGACGCAGTCAGGAAGTCTCTCGGGATATAATCAAGCGCCAACGAACCTGATGCAAAATCAGGGAGCTGCAGGTGGTTGACACTTCATGAACGAAGTCACTGCGAATTTGAGGAGCTGCTAGGTTGGAAAAATCTTTTTTTGTAATATGATATGTCGTGTAGAAACCTGATGCGAAATCTGGGAGTCGCTGGAATTGTCACTGACCTTGTAACTTTAATAGTACAGGGTGTCCCGTAATTGGTGATACAAGAGAGCAGGGAGTAATTCTACGTGAGAATATAAGCCGAGAACATGGAATCAATTTTTTTCATTGACGCCTCGTTTCGGAGACAATAGTGTTTAACCCCCTTGCCCTGTAGCCTAGTAGCATTTATGGTTGGCCAACGGTGGCCAACGGTTGGAAGATAGTTGGGATATAGTTAGTGGTTTTGCCTACAGATCCCCAACGTAGGGCCTACGATGAAAAAATATGTCAATTTGCCAACGGATATCCAACGTTGGGCCTACAGATATTATGGTCTGTTAAATAACGTAAAATTTACGACGATAATACTACATTTGCGCAATGAAAATCTGTCAACATTTAAACATATCGTCTAACAGACACCAGAAATGTTGCTGCAACCAAAAACATGTTATATCCCAAATTGATTTTTCTTTCATATTTCTAAATATACTCACAATTTGTTATTTTTGCGCGGTAGTTGATGTACGAAAGTTTTATTGCGTGTAGCCTTGGAATTTATTTATTTCTTTAAGTTTCTCCATTTGACAAGGCACGGGTGTTGCATTCGTCTTCAGAACGACAGTATACGGAGGTCTAAGTGCTCGTATAGTGTAACGGAACCCTTTATGTATTATGATTTACATTTGTCGCCGTATCTAGTATCTCGGATCATAGCATCTACTCCCAAGAAATCTCTGTAGGTACGGCGGTAGCGTAACAACGAGTCTCTGCTCGGCGATCGAAGGGACCGGACGCTTCGTGTTCGGTATTTTGTAAATAAGACCCAGCAGAGCAATAGTGAGTGTTAAATTTAAACATAGTGCAATATTTCTGCGAGCCATATCCTCTAAGTGTGTCCTAAGAATTTGATCCAGTACGAAAATAGTACCTCAACTGAATATAAGAGCTTTTTCCTTCATCGAGTGGCTTCTAGCCACAGGGCGAGCCACGCCAGAACGATGGAAAGAGGGTCCGCAATGCGGAAGAAGAAGATGAAGAAAACAATGACGACACATCTTTAACATCCCAAAGACGAATAAAGACCTCCAGACTCCAATCGCTTGATCTTGACAAGATGTACAAACAATTTTTAAAAGATAAACATAATGCTGCCAAGTCAAAAATTAAACCTAGCCTCCAATCGGCAAGAAAAACACCGATGGGAACGCCTCAAGAGGAATCATTGGGTACCAATGTCCCCTCTCCGAGTAAATCTTACCAAGACACAGAATGGACCACACCAAAAAAAAACTGCAAAACCTACTCCCACAACTTCAGACGATCATTTGACATTAAGTAATAACTTCATGCCATTACAGGACGAAATCCCATTGGAGTCTGACAAGAATATTCCAAAGCCCCATTTAGTGACTCAAGCCAAAACCAACAAAACAAAAAAGCCTCCACCCATCTATACGTCGGAGACGAACCTAACAATATCATAGAATCTCTTAATCAACTGAAACTGCCTAGGAATTCATTCATGATCAAGGAAGTCGCAAAAAATAACCACATCATTTATACCACCTGCTTAGACCATCGCACAATTATAACAGAAAAACAAAAAAAGGTTCGACTCAATATTATACGTTCACCCCAAACAGCAAAAAATTAAAGACAATCATTTTAAAACTTGTCAAAAGAAACTTCTCCTGCGACGCATTAAATCTGAAATATTAGAGTTAAATCTGCCACATGTAGTTATTATAAATATATCCCAATTTATGTACGACAGAAAAAACCCTGACAACCACCGCATACTAATTCAATTATCTACGGACAGCCCGACGAATGAACTATTCAAGACTAAATCTATTTCATATCAGCGCGTCAGATGGGAATTTCTCAGGAGACCGCCATTATTCCAGTGCAAAAGATGCCAGCGTCTTGGACATGCTTGCAACAATTTCAATTTACCATTCAGGTGAGTAAAATGCGCCGACTCGCACGAACCGCGAAAATGTCCGATTAATGTCATCACCACAAAAGAGTCTCTAAAATGTGAAAATTGTGGCATGTCAGGCCACCCAGCATCTTACAGATGTTGCCCTTTTATAAAATTTGTCGTGACGCAAAAAAGGGAAGCCGCAACAAAAAGATCGCAAGCCACCCACAACAGACTGATGAAGATAGCCAACTACGTTAACCCACAGAGTACATTTGCCCAAGCGCTCACCAGGACCACGGCACAGACCCAAACAACCACTAACATGATACCTCACCACTCAACCGCCACGGCCCAACAACGCACAGCACCATCGTCCATGAACATATCCACAAACCGCCCTCCTGTCCAACAGCCCCTGCATACAGCATCAGATTGGATGTCCGAAATTAAGAAGGAGCTCCTCACAGCTGTCTCCCCCCAACTCCACTCGCTCACGGTACAAGTAGCAAATAACGCCGAGAAAATAGAGTATATCCTCAATTCTTTCTTCTCCAACCAATTTATGGCCACTAACACAATCTTTAACACAACCTTATCAATTGCAACGGTTAACGTAAACTCTGTAATAGCTAACGCTAGAAGAATTGATCTTACACAATTTCTTAAAAAACACAATCATGACATAATTCTACTCTCCGAAACTAAACTCAACAATAAACACAAAATTCATCACGAAAACTACAATATTATGAGAACCGACAGGCCCAATGCTGTGCAAGGCCGCGGTACTGCAATCATTATTAGGAAAAATATCCCATTCATTTCCGTCAACGTCCCATCTTATATTACCAACGAGATAATAGAATATACCATCATTAAACTACTTCTTAATAACAACAGAAACCTACTCATAGTAAGCATTTACGCGACCAATGACAGCAGAATACTATTCACCGAGGAACTCAACCAACTATTTACAAGCCTCAACCTACATAAGAATAAGACTTATTATGTGATAGCAGGCGACTTCAACGCACGCCACAGACCTTGGGGTGACCAGACTCACAATCAAAGAGGTAATTTCCTTCAAAACTGGCTGACCCAAAACGATGCTCAATTTAAAATCTGCCTCATCCCACCACGCGAACCATCTTACAAACCGTCGAACTCTTACTTGGACATCTGTCTTGCAGACGGGAGATTAACACTATTAAATGAGTCCAACCATGGGGCCCAAACCCTCCCATATGATAGTGACCATACTGCACTATCGTACTTATTTGAGTTGAATAATGCAGTAGTCCTCTTCCGAGACTACATCGCCCCGAAACACAGGCATCACTTCGGAGCCAACAAATGGGACAAATTCACCAAAACTCTCAACAAGCTATACACCAACACCATCCCTGATAACCACAACCTCTCACCTGAACAAATAGACGAAAACCTACTCAAAATCAACTACTCCATCCAAACTGCCATAGAACACAAAGTCCCCAAAGGCTCATGTAATGATAGTATTAATAAATATCTAAATCCAAACATCAAAAAACTACTAAATCTAATAAGCGAAACAATCTCTATAATACACAAGATACATAGGAAAGACTCATACCTCTTTAGTAATCTACTCATAGTCGCCAAAGTCACCCTCAAAATCGTTAATAAGTCAATTAAAATAGAGCTACAAGCTGCAATAGAAAAACAGTGGACCAATGCTTTAAAAAAAATTGACTTCAAGAGACAGGAATCTTTTTTCCCTAAAATCAACCCTCTATTCCGTCCCAAGAAATGGGATGGCATCAAAGACCTTCATATATCCTGCAATAATACCGCTTTACTCCAAAGAAGTAAATGCGACATCTCCCGAACCCCTTCCATCGCTAATCGCTATATCATTTCTAACCCTATAGACAAACTTAATGCCATTGGAGCCTTCTATAAAACCATCAATTCCCCCAGTTACACTAACACCAACTCACGTCTCAAAGACATATTTGATAATCATGCCAACTTACTTAAATCAGAATTTGAGTCGTCCAGGTCGAACAACACTACGATCACTACTTGCAACGATACCAACAAAGCCAACTCACCCAACATGGCAGATATTAACTCCTCCCCTCCTTTCTGCAACACATATTCTGTTGCAAGGTTACTCAAAGACCTCCCTAACAAATCTTCCAGTGGCCTAGATAACATCCCTCGCATTGTTCTCAAATACCTTCCCCCCATAATCATTCTTCATCTCACCATCCTATTCAATAATGCACTGAATCACAGCTATTTCCCCAAAATCTGGAAAAGCGCCAAAGTACTTCCCATACTAAAAAATGGAAAAGACCCCAATAACCCATCTAGTTACCGCCCAATAAGCCTCAACACAAAAATCTCGCAATTCTACGACGACAATAAAAATCATCCCACATCATCAATTCGGATTCAAACACTTCCATTCAACTACACACGCAATAAATAAGCTCCTCTCCGATCTCAATTCACTTGTCAGCAATTGCAAGCTAGTAGGCGCAGCCTTGCTAGACATTGAGAAGGCATTTGACTCTGTTTGGCACAATGGCCTCCTCTTCAAATTATTGAGAAAGCAATTTTCCAAATGGTTAATATTTTGCATCTGGGACATGATTAGAGGAAAAACCTTCTGTACCTAGGATGGGAACCTCCTATCTACTGAATGTTTTAAAATCTTAGAAGGGTTGCAACAAGGAACAGTAAACCCCCCTATATTATTCAACATCTGTACAAGCGACCTTACTAAGCTATTCAATCAAAATCAAGATAATAATCTCTTCTCTCTAGCATTCGCTGACGATTTTATAGTTTACTTCGCCTCAAACCGTGTGACAACACTTCAAAATAATCTTGAAGACATAGTAAACAAAATTAATAATTATTAATAATCCCAAGCAAAAAGAATTTCAAATTACCACGACAGAACCCGACTCAAATAAAGCAGTAGTAATACCTAACAAGAAAATAGTTAAGAAATTGGGAGTACATATTGACTATTTATTACGGGGGAATAAACACATAAACATACTGAAGGAATGAACGAGGGAGGAAGACAAACTACAACCTCTTGAAATTTCGCTTCTTTAAAACAATAACAATAACACCGATTTTATTAAAACAAGAACACGTTACAAATAGCCGTTCGACGGAGATGTTAACTCGTCGGTGTTCGCAAGACGAAAGACCCTCTCGACGCTTTCGGAGGACCATTTATTTCGTCCTTGCAAAGGACAGAGTATCCGGAGAAGAAAAAGGACGGGAGATCGTTAAATCCAAACGCGTTGAAACGCGTTGAAACGCGTAAAAATACTTGATGGAAAATGTCCTGGTCGTGCGAGACCGGCTATCAGGTATGTACGTATACCTGAGCTAGAGGGCTCCTCAAGAACCAAGGACAATTGCAAGCAGGACGGTGTCGGCCTGGGTACGCCTGGCTGCCAGATGTGTCGAAGGACTCGTCATCAAAAAGGCTCGCTCAGGACTAGGTGAAAGCAACTAAAAGTTTCTTACGGCTGTCGGGGTTTCCGAAAACTTGGTACGGCCGAGCCGCTACAATGCAATTAGAAAAAGCAAGAACCGCATTCATGTCTCACATTAGAATTTTCCACAACAAACACTTGACACCGAAAACAAAAATTATTCTATACATGCTACTAATCCGCCCCATCATCGCTTACGCTGCTCCCATTTGGTGGAACTGTAACCACACGGTCATGGAGGAACTTCGTGGCTTTGAAAGAAAGTGTTTTAGAGCATGCCTTGGGTTATATAGATCTCAAAATTCAAACTGGCAACACTACTGCAGTAACAAACTGTTGTATGGTAGAGCGGATATTCCCAGGATCGATAATTTTATCTTAATGCTAACTCGCGGCTATTTCTATAAATCCACGTTCATAACAAATGAGTTAATCAATAAACTAATCAACCAAGCCCTCACAATCCCGAATAAGCAACTTCTAGCGAGTTACATCCCTCCGTAAGCTTTCATTTTCTACGACAAATTAGGCCTAATACAAAATGAAAACAATATCCCCATGATTTAGCACTGGCAGCGCAACAAAGCCAACAAACGTATAGCGTTTAAATACGATGACTTCGCCCGTAATAGGCATAAATTCAAATTCTCAACTGATATCCCTGAATGCGATTTTCTAGTTTCAGCAGACTAGATTCTAATAATTACTGGTGCCTTTCAAACAACAGTATACACATCCCAGAGCTAAAAGCCAGGGAAAATAGTTTGCGCAACAGCCATTCTTAAACCAATTGTGATATTGTACATATTTATTATTATTATGTCCCCTGTACATATCCCCCTCCCTTAGTCAGTAAGTTAGCTGTAAGTTTAGTTTTAACCCCTTCGCTTACAATATCGTCTGAGAGACGTGATGAAGATTCTGAACAGAGTTTAATAAAGATGTATGTTATTAATTTCCTTTAAACCGAAATATAATTCTATTTTGTTGTTGTTAATGTACAGCCATTGGAGAACATATAGACATGCAATAGATATACATTTTCTCCTTTTCCTAAGAAATTATGAACTACAAAGAAATTCTAATCACGAAAACCGTAAAATAAATCGTAAGGCAAGGGGGTTGAAATTTCTGTATTAAGTATAAAAAAGGATGAATGGGTTTTTCTTTATTGCCTTTTCCCATACCTAATCTATCATAATAATGTACCTTTCATTACCAAGGATGTACAATGTAATTGTGATACAAACTTCAGCTGTAAAATGTAACAACAAATACCTATGTTTATGAGTTACGCATGCGAGCGTACCATTGGACATTCACATGTATAAGTTTTCTGGTTGTTTTTTTTCTCATGTTTTGTCACCTAGTATAAGATTTCTTATTGTATGATCCTCAACAATAAACATTGATTTAAAAAATAAAAAAAATAAAAAGTAGCGTAACAACTTACGACGCAGAAGATCCAGGTAAGTCCGACGAGGGTACGAAATTTTTTTTCTTTGTTCCAGTTTTTACCGTGGCCATACATTGTTTAAATATTATTTATGATATTCTGTGAAAACAACTGTAAAAGAGAAGATCAGAACAAGCGTATTATAGCGACGTAGACTCCACGTTGGGCATGATTGTTGGCCCTACGTGGCCGCAATCGTTGGCCCAACGAAAAAAATAGCGACATTTCTAACGGTTGGCCAACCAATACTGCAACGTAGGCCCAACGAAATGCCAACCACATATGCTACTAGGGTAACAACGTGTGAGACTCGTAGTGAAGATTTCTAACAGAATCTACTAAATATGCGTGTTATTAATTTCCCTCGGACCGAAATAAAATTCTATATTCTTGTTGTTAATGTGCAGCCATTGGAGAACATATACGCATAAAATAAACATAAAGTGTGTCCTTCTTCTAGGAAATGATGAACCACAAAGAAGTAAAACCGTAAAACCAATCTTAGGGCAAGGGGTTAAAGATCTGTCGGGTTCGCGTGCTTTAGTATATGCAGAAAGTAGATTCCTATCAACAGTCAGATGATTCCTATCTAATAGCACGCGTATTTGTTGCATTTTCACCCTCGATTTTCCCGGAACCGAGACGTCAAATGAAAACAATTTATTCCGTATTTTCAACTTATTTTCTCACGTAGAATCACCCCCTGGATGGTTGTACCACCAATTACGGGACACCATGTATAATTTAATTGATACAATCCAAGCGATGAAATTGTATCGTTCGGGAACGTTCAAATATTGCCATAGGATATTGGACAATAATTAGCCCAGATAGCACAAAGACGTCTTAAAGACGTCTGGTGTTGGACTTTCAAGACGTCCTAAAGACGTCTTGAACGTCTTACGAACGGCTTTTGAACGTCTTATGTTACAAAGCTGTACGTCTTAAAGACGTCTTTAAAATGTCTTATAAACGTCTTACAGACTTTTTAAACGGCTTATAAAGGTCTTACAGTCGTCTTTAAGACGTCCATTTTACATCTTATAAAGGCCTTACAGTCCTCTTTAAGACGTCCATTTTACGTCTTATAAAGACCTTACAGTCGTCTTTAAGACGTCCATTTTACGTCTTAAAGACATCAGGGAGCTGCTATGATACGGACGAACCTGATGCGAAATCAGGGTGCCGCATAGGTTGAATAACAGTTTTGGGTTCCTGATACAAGATCAAGTAACTCCTAGGGATAGGTTAGTAACGGCCTCGTAACTTTAATATTACAAATTAATTGATACAACCCGAGCAGTAAGATTGTATCATTTGGGAACGGTCAACTAAGAATTACTGGATCTGAATGGTGGGTTAAAATCAATTGTTACTCAAAATTACCTTGAACTAAATTGTATATTACAGGAAACTGGGTCTGGTACCTAACCCAGACAGCACGAGTCGTCTTAGAGACGTCTTTTTTACGTCCGTTTTAGGTCTGAGCGTCTTAGGTCACAAAAAGGCGTCTTTGAGGCGTCTCAGAGACGTCTTTGAGGCGTCTGAAATAAGGCGTCTCAGAGACGCCTTTGAGGCGTCTGAAATAAGGCGTCTCAGAGACGCCTTTTAGGAGACGTCTTTGAGGAGTCTGAAATAAGGCGTCTCAGAGACGCCTTCTGGGAGACGTCTTTGATGCGTCTGAAATAATGCGTCTTAGAGGCGTCTGAAATAATGCGTCTTAGAGGCGTCTTTTCCGAGACTGAACAACTTGAATTTGGAGATGTTACGACAGTTATCAGTTTGCTGTGCAATGATTAAAATACTGGTTCTTAAGCTTCCTGTTTTTTGGAATGATAATGAAAATATTTTTCAAAATATCATTTATTATAAACACATAGATGATAAAAGTAGAGAAATTTCTTATATAGACTTTTACTATTTAATTGTTTTTTTTAACGGAATTAAATAAAAAAGGGTAATATATGCGAAACTGATGAGCTATTGTCCACGATTCGAGAACAATAATTAATTAATGGTACAATAATTAATGTAAGGTGTGTATCTGCGCCGCTGCAATAATAAAAGTGACTGAGCCAGTTTAGGGCAGTCACTTTTCTACTTCCATTCATATGATTTTATCGTGTTATCTGAGACGACAGTAATATATCTTTAATATAATGTGGCGGCTTTCTCCTACGCTCGTCACCAGATGGACAGAGAGACAAGAAAACGCCTTTCCCGCTAGTACCTGAGCCGTCGCCGATTCATATATATACTTACCCACACATTTCAGCAACCGTCAAATTGGAGACCCCGACGACGAGAGCACAAACGCAACAACTGTAGCAGACGACAAAACTATAACCAGGAAGCCCCCTGGCAGGTGCCAACAACTACTACCGATCTTACTCGTCCAGGCCGCCGCCGTCGATGTGACTTTTTTTTAAAATTCCGAAACAGTCGTCTTTTAGGCGCCTTAAAGACGTCTGAGAGACGCCTGACAAACCCCCAAAAGACGCCTCGCAGACCCCCCAAATACGCCTAAAAGACGCCTGAGAGACCCCCAAAAGACGCCTCGCAGACCCCCAAAAGACGCCTAAGAGGCGTCTCAAAGGCGTCTTAAAGACGTACCGTTTTTTAACAAACGACGCTCCAGCGACGCTCCTGCGACCGCCGGGCGACCGCTGAGACGTCTTTGAGCCGCCTGAGCGTCTTGCGGTAGTGGTCTCAAAGACGCCTTTGAGACGTCTTGTGCTGTCTGGGAAGTACTACGGGGAACACAGAGAGATTGAATAATTATGCCAAGATAGATTAATACCGTACTCGCGGAATCTATGAGGTTACTTGTATGGCGGCTGAGAAGTGTGTGAGAGGAGGAAAAAGGAGAAGGAAGCGTTTCGTCCTACGCCCGCTAGAGGACTCGTCAGTAAGGCTATCTAGCGGACCCGTGCCTTAGACGCGGGATGTCGTAAGGACAGTTTAGGACGGTATATGTACAAACAGAGGAAGATTCAGGTAGTAGCGGGAAAGGTGTTGTCGTAATATCCCTCTGTTGACGAGCATAGGAAGTAGCCGCCACACTTGATTCGAAAGGGTGACTTGGCCCGATCTCACTAAATACAACCAACTCCAAAACGAGATTCAGCGTAACGACGTGTATAACCCGTTTGTACTTTAAGCACTGCTCTCGAGGGTTAAAATTCGAGGGTTTATATACTGTAAAATCTAAGTGGGGATGCTCTCAAGATGTCCATATTAAGGAATCTTGTGCAACTGTCCCTGTACTGAATCATGCTTTGTGCCGGCTGCATCCAGCTGGAGCATAGTCATCGTTTCTATAAGCAATGGGTGGAATAGGGCGTTTTCCGTTCTCAGGAAAGCGGTTCGAAAACTCTGGATGAAATAAAGCAGAGATAATTCTCTGTACGTAACACTGTCTGTCCATCTGGTGACGAGCGTAGAAGGTAGCCGCCACATTATACTGAAGATATTGTGACGTTGCCTCTTTTCCGGCGCGTTTTCCGCGGACGAAAGGAGATGCAACTCCGGGATTTTACAGACGCTGAGACCGGGCCTCGGCCGGCCGTACGGACGAGGCCCTCCCGGCACAAAACGCGATTCGAAAACTCGATAGCGATACTAACGAACGATGTTCGGGCGCCAGGTATCGGAAAGATATCACGCGAAGCGAGACGGTTTTCTACACTTAAGGAAGCGAATCGAGAATTTTCGTTACCGAGTTTCGAGCTACGTTACACGATTCGCGAAGGACGCAGAGGTTCGGACGCAGGAAGGACGGGGACGGCCCTTACGGCAGAGCGGATCTCGCGGGTCGAGAAATGACAATTCAATTTGTCTCGATATTAATTTAATCGGTGTCAAGAATTTTACAATTTTGGCGGCCACGTGGCCGCGACCCGAGAGCCCGCGCTCTTCATACAATTTTAGCGAATTTGGGGACGTTCGCCGCGCGGGGTTGTCAATTTTTAAATAGCGCGAGGATACAGTAGATCGGTATTCAGATCGATGAAGTCGATATAATTGCTCGCGGACGCAGATGAACGGCGCAATTACAATTTGACTGTCGTGACGATTCCCGGAACGGAACGGAGAGAGCGTGCGACGACACGCGATCTTTGTTCTCACTCGCTCGCGCGAGCACGATATACCCGTCGTCGCGATTTTACGCGACCGAGATCGAGGGACGATTTATTCTAACGCCACGAAAATTACACTCACTTTTCCGACGCGACTTCTCCGAGGAAAACTTCCGTTACGTGACGAAATCTATTTCAGGCTCACAACGCCGGCAAATGGCGTGAGCAGCGAACACGGGGCGAGACGAGCCTCGGCCCGCACGAATTCGAGGACGATGCGAGAAGCGGATCGTCCTTACGCGAAATTATCAAAAAACCACATTCACGAAATTTAAGGGGAAGGATCACTGGTCGACTTACCGTTGTCCGGAACTGGTATATCCTTGGTTTGCGCTCGACGATATGGCACTCTCTCTACTGTATTCTTCCCGATACGGTAAGCGGTACGACAGTGATCCTTCGCGATTTCGGCAACGACGATCTACCCGGCGATCCCCACTCTGCTCATTATTCGGAATACCTAATTGGTCGGTCTCGCACGCGAAATATTTAATTTGTGGGTCTCCCACGGATGGCCCCTGGCCCTAGACAACATCCAGATTTTCCATAACGATCGCCGTGTGGCGACCGGGGCGTCCAAGACCGTCCCAGGGCGCTTCCACACCACCCACGCTTATGGAACCCCTTCCTGCGGGATGAGACGACGTCAAGGCCTTTCAGGTGGAGTTCCTCGGGAGGAAAGTCCGATGTTGGAGGGGTTCATAGGCCTGAGACGTCTCCGGGTTGTTTGGCCCGTGTGTGTCGACAGTCCTTTTCTTAACCAGTGCATTGGACGTTTTGGGTGGCCAGCGAAATCGCGAGGAGAGATCCCACGAAGGGAGCCGCCTTAGGCTTCCTGAGAGGTCTGGTGGTGCACGGGGCACGTCCTGAAACTTGCCGTACTCGGCGCGCGCGGTTTGAATTAGCCGCCGATTGGTGATTACCGCGGAAATTCCTCGGGGAGCTCTTTCAAAATTCGCGACTGTCGATTCGGTACGCTAGCGGTCCGGTCTATTCGAAATGCCGTTCCGGCCGCAAAGAATAATGGAAAAGTGACGTCGCAAAATCTGCAACGTCACAATATATCACGGTCGTCTCAGATAATTCGTTAAAAACATAGGAATGGAAGTAGGAAACTGACCGTCCGAAACTGGCGTCGTCACTTTTATTATTGCTGCGGCACAGGTACACATCCTAAATTAATTGTTCCATCGAGAAGCACACGCGGTGAATACCCGTGTCCTAGTAATCAAGGAAGAACCGTAGCAGGCAATAAACCAGCACAGCGCCATACCGTGGGTCCGAGAGTCGCCCCAACGCGTCACACGCCGTACATATTGCAAGCGGTACGGGAGACGCGCGGGCGGGAGAAATAGGCGTCTCCTTCGAATTTGCCTCCAAGTGAGCTATTTCTGGATATGCCTGGTGTAAGTAGACAACAGAATAATCTAAGAAAACTTGAAAGGCAGTTAATCGATTTGGTCTGTGAACGGCTTATATGTCAAACGTGTATAACGACCCCCACCTCGGAACGTCTTTAAGACGTCTCAAACACGTAAATTTCAGACTTCTTAAAGACGTCCATTTCGAACGTCTTAAAGACGTCTAAAAGACGCAAATTTCAGACGTCTTAGAGACGTCGTGTGCTATCTGGGAAGGGTCTTATAGATATTACGATTTATTAAATAACACAGTTATATTCTTAACTAATTGAATGTTACAAATGTTGTAGCTTCGCGGATGACTTGATTGGAAATGTACAATCAAATAAGTATTACCTAGATACTCGATGTTGACGCATTGGCAATGCAAGGTCTAAGAGTAATTGAAAGAATGCCAAATTGAACTTTACTGGCCTAAACGGAATCGATAATGTTAATTTGATTCGAAAGGAAACTTTCGAATCTCGAAAGGAAGTGCTTTGTTTTATTCAGAGCTGCGGAGTCAGTTGATAAACTTCATAACTCCGATTCTGACTTCAACTTCTCTTTTTTTTTACCTCCGACTCCGAATCCGATTCCGCTTCCGACTTTGACTGTGGAAATTGAAAAAATATGTACTCAAAATAATTAAAAGTTGTAATAAAACTGAATAAATAATTGAAATATGCTATTAACACTAGATTTACGGGGCCCGTCAAAATGACGGATTCTAAAAATTTTAATTTACGATTATTAAGAGTGTAAGGAGGCATTCGTGAGGAATTATTAAATAGATTTATTTTTTTGTGTACATATTACAATAAAAATCGCTGAAGATCTAAGTAAATACAATTTTATTATTTTTATAAAGCAATGTAAAATAATCAATTTTAGTGCTCCGTAAACCTAGTGTTAAAGTCTATGAATATGGAACAAATGATGCTCATACAACACAACATGACTGTTACTTCCTCCCTTTCAGGAAATAGTAAGAAAATACGTATCAGTTGGAGAGCTAATAACAATAAAGTTTCCATTTTCGATAATTAATATAACCTCTAATATTTCGTGGATAAACGTCCCAAAGCGACAACCCTCCGATTTTGCTGAAATTTTTGCCAAAGCTTATCTTTGATTAGAGGAGAAAGTCCCTAAAAGAATTTTTGGCGAGAAAGCCTCGTTTGCCCCCCAGCCCCCTTCAAAGTTTTGACAGTTCTTACTAAATATTTTCGAAAATATTGATTTTATAGAAAAAAGTTTCAAACAAAAAATGGAGCTCATAAAAAGCTCTACAAAAAGGTTATATACATTTTTACGTAAACCTATTATTTTGGCTGGTATGACCCAAAATAACTCGGCGGGAGACATGTCTCCGATTTTTTTTATACTCTGCATTCTTACGTATTTTGACATGCTGATTACGAATATGACAGTGAAAATGATAATAAAAATTACATTTGTTGCATTTACTCCTGGATTTTCGTATGCGTGGTCTGGCTGGCCTAACGGTTTTAGGGCTGTCTTCTATCTTTTTAGGACTAAATGAATCATTTCATTCATAAATGAATCATTTGATTGGTCCGTGTTTTTCGGTAATAACTCGTTAACAAAGCCGAAGCGGACACTTTTGAAAAGGAAAATGCCGCTTCAAATGACCTAAGAAACCGCCCCTCTCAAGAAACGGCTACACTTTTGGGAGACCCTGTATACCTCGACACTGTAGATCGAATGTTAGCAACTTATTTGTGTATACATAGACTTCTCAATGATTTATGAACAAAAGAGCCAGGGTTCGAGACGGAGTGGATATATTTTTTTCTGACTCTGACTCCCGACTCCAGGAGTCGATATAGCTTTTCTTACTCCGGCTCCGACTCCAGTAATCAGCAATTACTCCCAAACTCCCTCCACAGCACTGGTTTTATTAGCACGTTCGCTAATAAAGTATGTACCAGGTATTGCGATGCTCGTCATTTTCGAGTACATATTTTGTGAGATTCACTCGAAATTCTGCGATAGAACGTATGTTCGCCGCAGACGAATTTCAAACTCTGTTGTAAAACACGTTTAGACGTCCAACAAAATGTTTTTCAGCAACCAGGCATCAAACGGGAATGTGCATTCCAGCCAGCTGAAGAAACTTCGACTGTTTCGGTGGGTCCGATTCGCTCACGTCGGTTAATTTGTTGCAGAACAGACTTAATTGCAAGCAGAAGCACAGATACAACTTTTGAACCAATGAATTCCTCACAATAAGATTTTCATTTCTGGCGTTTTCTCATCGAAATCTACATGATAGTATAAAAAAACTTGAAAAAATGAGTTCTCTAAAACGCAGTTCAACCGGCCGTTTCGTTAAAATTGATGGAATCGATGAAATTTGTAGAAAAAATGAGTGGGTGCAATTTGAAATACGAAAATAAGTACGACAAAGGGGCGCCGTTATACTATCTTCGACATTTTCAAATCATGAACAGTAGAACTATTGAGCGAATTTCATATCCGCCACTATCAAGAAAATGTTTCAATTTCTGAAACCTAGGTGCTTACTGAAATAGCAAACAAAATTTATTATTAAAAATATTTCTTTTTGAAAACCGTTCACCGTACAAAAAATAATAAGTAGAATATAAAATTTGCTCTATGTAGATTTACAAGTTCTGTTTCGCACGTTGTTTTGATGTCAAATATTTTGAAGATAAGCGAAAAAATCGATTCTGTAAGAGTTATTAATTTGAGTTTTAATAATTAACAAGAGTTTTAATCACTAATATGTAGGATCTTAGGAAAAATGAGGAATTCCGCGCCGGGAATCGAACCCGGGACCCTCGCGGTTGTAGCTGATCAACTCTTATACATACCCACGGAACCCTCAGACTTTTCCTAATCTCCATACAGTATTTGTTCTGGGAGGTCCTGATCCCACAAATATAAATCATTAATATTTACATATGTAAGTGCCCATGACTACGTTTTCGGGTGATCCGAAACTTGAATTTTGCACAGAATATTTCTTTATTGACTGGAAAACTACTACAATATTCTAGAGGGTATCGTGAAAACACGTCGAAAGTCGAAAATGAGAGTGTGCTGAAGAGCGTCAGAGTAGATATTAATGTAGAGTGTTCGCTTGAATTTAGTGACGACATGAATTTAAAAAACTTCTTAGTAGAGTGCGAATTTTATGCACTTGTCACAAAAATGAGTGGGTATAATTTGAAATAGGAAAAATATTACGAGAATTTAGGAGAGTGGTTGTACTATTTTCGACATTTCGAAATCATTAACACTAGAACTACTGAGCGCTCAACGCGACACGTATTTATTCCTGTACAATAATAATACATTGCATTTATTCAGATTTTGTACGATTTTGATGGTAATATGTACTTAAATAAAGAAGTACGTACAAAAAGTGCTTCTGAAATTGTATAGTTTGAACAATAGTAAAAGATAGAATCTGAATCCAGTCACTTGCACTCATCAGGTAGTTGTAGTGTTAAACAAAAAAAGATGTTTTGTTTGGCTCCTACTTTTTGTAATTGGTGCAGCAAAATTTTATTTTGCGTACAGATCTGCAGTCTAATTAGTACTTTTACAAGGTGTCTCAGGACAGATTTTACATGAGAGTATGGAGTGATCCTATGTGCAAAAACAGATCAACAGAAACGAATAAAATTTTTTCAGTTCACGCTCCGTTATCGAGAAAATTTACAAAAAATAGAATTGATTCGTTAGTCCCATCAGAAGCGGTTATTCAACGGCACGCGTAACCGCTGAATTTTCAAACTCAAGTTTCGCTAAAACGGAGAGTTTACCGAAAAAATGTTATTCGTTGTTTTTTGCTTGTTTTTACATATATCTGGAATCACTTCATGTCCGCTTGTACCGCCGTCTTGAGACACCATGTATAGATGTAGCTCACGTATTCTTTCTGCAATGTTGTATTTTTTATTGTTTGAAATTGATAATGACGCAAAAATGAAAAAATAATTGGAAATGGAATAATATATAGGGTGTCTCCCCCATAATCATGGTACGATCGATCGGGCGATGATTCCACGTGCAGAAACAGGTTGAAAAAAAGGAATAACATTTTTTTGTTTAACTCGCCGTTTTCGAGAAAAATGAGATTGTAGAACCGTCGCACAGTTCAGGTTAAAACTAGATCTTTTTGTAAGCTAATACTTGATTGAGATAGACTGAGAAGGACACAGACTTATATCTGATCTCATTTGTTAAATAAATAATAGTCAAGTTCAGGCCTCTTGAAGCAATCGGTCAGTTTTCTACGAGTCTCGGGTGTTAATGTAACGTTCTGGTTTTAAGCGATTTTTTTCATGTAAATTCAAACTGGACTTTTGTAGTACAGGCATTTATCTGATTCTACTAAGAAAAAACTGTTGTCCTCCCACTAAAGTCGGAATTCACAATTGCACTATCGCATTTAATAATATTCGATATTGTTTATATTGGACTAGGATAGGAATGTTGTAACTTCTTTGCTATGCTTCGGTATATCTAATATTTCGATTATTACGTTTAGAGAACACAACTGTTGAGATGAATTCAAAATTTATCTGCAGCTAAACTGACTGCTGTAACCGTGAGACAATTTTTTGTTTTAGTAAGTAATTTCGTTATAAGTAGATGAGAGTTGTTTAACGAACTGAGAGATGAGGGTGTGATGTAACTTCTGATCAATTTCTTATATTGAAGCTCCATCTATCAAAGCAGTTTTATAAAGATACTTTCCATACTAGCAAATAAGTACTGCCACAATTAGATTTTACGACCCCCAAAACCGTTCTGTTCGTAATGCAATTCTTTTTTCTTTTTGCAATTCTGGCTCACTATACGAAGCTTGGAACTTGCCGATTTACGGGCAGGCCGCAGACGCAGACGCTGCAAATAGCAAAGGGTATAGCCGGATAAGATGGTCAAAAGTGCCCTTGAAGCGAATTTTATTGGAGATGGATCATTCGATAGGGTATCAAGAAAAACAATACTCTGCTAAATTTCAACCTTGTATCTCGAACGGAAGGGTAGTTATGGGGTAAAATCGAAAAATCAGTTTTTGGCCTATCTTCCCTAGTTAATGATGTTTAGAAATTCTGGTAAAAATTTGACACATGTCAAGAACCCAAACGCATACTTTGCAATTGGTTTCAGATTTTTAAATTGAAAATCCTGCTTGTAAAAGATTAAAAACCTCAAACAAATCGAAAAAATGCAGATTTCACATGGAAGTTCTAGAGTGACTAACTTTATATTTTTATAGTACCGATATATTATTATAAGTATCGTATATGAATTTTTTCACAATTTTCGGTTTCCTGCGCCGTTGTTAAAAAAAATAAAAACCGATTTTTTCCTTGAAAAACTAAGCTAACATTCAAATTGTAACATTTTACTTATTCACACTGATAAACCTTGAACATTTCACAGAAATAATTAAAAAATGCAATTAACTTGATTAGTGTTCTGCTATGTGAGCGCATAACATCTGAAAATATTAACCATGTTTAGAACAGCTCGGTTGGGTTAGCGCATTGGGCGCTCGACTGTGGACATGCTTATACTAGGTTCGCGCCCGGTATAAGTCTACTTTTTTTTTATTTAATCAATTCTTTTTTAACTAACTTTTTAAACTATGTAATAATCAATGGTATTTTTGTAGAATTCTTTTAGAACCAATATTTAAATATTTAGAAAATATGTTAAGGTGAAATACGTCAAAAAATAATTTCGGAGCAATCGTTATTTCATCCATTTTTAGTTGTGCATCCTCTTCATTCTGGTAGTATTCAACATTTTCTGCGGTAAATCTATACGTGTCTTCAAGTTTTAAATAATCTGCTATAGAGAAAAGAAATAAATTCAAGTTTTAGAAATTGCCCCATTGTTATTCAATTCCTTTGAGACTTTTGCTTTTTGTACCTCGTCTTTTATGTGGAAGAGCTATTGTGCATGAACCATCCAGATTCTTTAATGAAATATTTCACCCTTCTCTAATATTCAGTGAACTAAGCAGATGTTTCGACATCTTTTAAAGTAAAGTTATAAATCAATGAAAACATACTTGGAAATATAAACATCTCGTGTTTCATTAACTTTAATTATATATTCATAACAGTATCTTCTGGTCAGTTCAGTCACAAAACAAAATGCAACATGGAACAATAATGGAGGATTGGGATATATCCTCGACATGCTAGGATCATTCTACGCAAACCAAACTGATGCGAAAATAATGCGGATCGTATTCAAGATCCAAATGGTTTGCAAGTTCTTATGAAACCAAGAAATATATGTATGCATTGTTGATAGAGATTTTCGAGATGTTCAATCTCACTTGCAAGAACTTGGCTTTTGGAACTGACTACTGAAAAATCTAATGCTTCTCGCAAAATAACCAAAGTTCGTTGGGTAGTTAAGGAATTCTACAAAAATACCATTGATTATTACATAGTTAGAAAAGTTAGAAAAAAAGAATTTATCAAATAAAGAAGAAGTATTAACATGTCCAAAGTCGAGCGTCTAATGCGCTGACCCAACCGAGCTGTTGGAAAGATGGTTAATATTTTCAGATGTTATGCGCTCACATAGCAGAACACTAATTAAGTTAATTGCATTTTTTAATTATTTCTGTGAAATGTTCAAGGTTTATCAGTGTGAATAAGTAAAATGTTACAATTTGAATGTTAGCTTAATTCTTCAAGGAAAAAATGCCGAAAAAATCAGTTTTTATTTTTTTTAACAACGGCGCAGGAAACCGAAAATTGTGAAAAAATTCATATACGATACTTATAATAATATATCGGTACTGTAAAAATATAAAGTTAGTCACTCTAGAACTTCCATGTGAAATCTGCATTTTTTCGATTTTTCGTGGTTTTTGATTTTTTACAAGCAGGATTTTCAATTTAAAAATCTGAAACCAATTGAAAAGAATGCGTTTGGGTTCTGGACATGTGTCAGATTTGTACCAGAATTTCTAAACGTCATTAACTAGGGAATATAGGCGAAAAACTGATTTTTCGATTTTACCCCATAAATACGCTCCTGATCGAGATACAGGGTTGAACTTCAGCACAGTATGGTTTTTCTTGATGCCCTCTCGAGTGATCCATCGTCGATAAAATTCGGTTCAAGAGCACTTTTGACCATCTTATCCGGCTGTACCCTTTGAACGGCGTTACACGCTCCGAAGCGACGTAATATGGAAAATATTGAATTCAGGATTACATTTTAATCTAGTGAAACGCGGCCTCTTCTTATACCTCCTTGAATCCGTTCTTTTGTCGACGGCGTTTCGCTATACACTTCTGGTTTCAGTTTTCTCCATAAATAAAAATCTAAAAGTCTTTCAGACCCTCGAAACGAAACAGCTTCTGTTGGAAACATTTTCTTCTATCTCGAAAGATAAAGGAACTATTCGGGTGACCTGTTTCAAGCGTCTTGAGGTTTCTCTGTGTAAAATAAATAAATGTATACAGGGTGGAAATTATAAAGTGTTACAGACGAATATCTCCAAAAATATTGATTATACGCAAAAATATTTCTGATGAAAGTTGTTCAGTACCGAGGGGGACATCATATGGTGGAATTTCTATTTTTCCCGGTGGACACTCCCACTTTCTATTTTTAAATGGAATGATATATTTTTTTATCCACCATCAAATAGTACGTTTTAGGATCAGTTCAATTTCCTGTGACTCAAGGTCATTCAAGGTCAAACTTGCAGGGAAATGCAGAAAAGGTGTGATCGTTTCATTTGTAATTTAGTTCGTGCCTTCAAATTTTCACACCAAAACAGTAACATGGGTTCAATATCAGGCATTACTCACGACAACATCAAGGTCATTATCAATGAAATGAAAACAAACGTATTTATGTATAGATGTACTCCCGAAAAGACGATACCTCCGTTTTTTTAAACTCTGGATTCTCACGTATTTTAACGTGCTGATTACGAATATGATAGTGACAATTGGCGCAAATGTTATTTTCATAGGAGAAGCCGTGAAAAAACCATAAAAATCATAGTTTTTTTCCATTTATTTCCGTAAATAATGGGAATTTTAACAAATACGTCAGATAAAAGTTGTAGACCTCGTCAAATTTTATGTCGCATTGATTTTTGCCATAAAGATAATACTTTCTGAGAAAAATTATAGGTAATTCTTGATTTATACGGAGTCACTCTCAATTTCAATGTACTTTACATACGTTATCGAAGTATGAAAAATATCCATCTAGAATATAACACACACACCGGGGGTACAAGTGGGGGGGGGGGGGGCTGATGGCTCCCTTAGGCTTTAACTTAATGTTTAAGTTTAGGTTTAGATTTAGGTTAGGTAAGGTTAGGTTAGGTAAGGTTAAGTTATTCCTTTTGGGGATGAAGCTTCCCGCAGAGGGTGGGTCTCGCTGTGCGTGGAAGTTAAAAATCTAATGATACAGAAAACACGTGGGCGAGGGAGTAGCTTTGCTATATCCCTTTCTAGTATTAACTAATGAAATTAACAATAAAACTTGATTTGTGTTGGATGAGTTATATGGAGTTTTGAACATTTAATATCGTTTTTCTCAAAAACTATTGCCTTTATGACAAAAATCAATGAGACATAAAATGTGTATTTCGTTGGGACCTACAACTTTTATTTGAAGTATTTTTCAATATTACCATTATTTACGGAAATAAATGGAAAAAAACTATGATTTTTATGGTTTTTCGTGGTTTCCGCCATGAAAATAACATTTGCGCCAATTTTCACTATCATATTCGTAATCAGTACGTCAAAATACGTAAGAATCCAGAGTATAAAAATAATCGGAGGTATGGTCTTATCAGAAGTTTATCCTGATGTATTACTGTGCTCTTCTGCAAGATAGTCAGTTTACTTTTATTACTATCCATGCTAAGGGATCCTTCGCAGAACGATAGTACTTAAATAAGTGGTGTATATGGAAATGTATCAAAATTGTTTTGATATGTTCATGGTACTAGGAGAATGCAGGAGAAATTACAGAGTGGATGCTAATTTCTATGCACAACGCTGCCCAGATCGACCATCAAAATCGCATATGGCATTTAAAAGACTAGAACAGCGTTTTCTCTGTTTAGATTCTGTGTTTAAAAACTGGGTAATGTCCATTCAGCCTGCAACGCGTGAAAACAAGAAAGTCAGAATATGCGAAGCTTGTGCTAAGATAAATGTTGAAATATTGAGCAAAGTTAGAGAATCATTTAAACAATACATACTAAACTGAAGTACAAATAAAACGATCACAACTTTTCTGCATTTCCCTGCCAGTGTGACCTTGAATGATGTTAAGTCTTCAAAAACAGTTCGTTTTACGACCTGGCGACGGAAAATTTGTAGAATATCTCAGCTCCTTCGCGAAAAGAATACGTATAAATTATTAGTTAAGCCGAAACAGATGTACCTCGGACTAGGACCCCGAAGGTTGCTTTACGGCTTGTATACCACCCACCAACAGCGGCAACCAGTGTCGCCAGAAACCCCCAAAACTGGGTGGATTTTCCTCTCGTCCTTCTCCCATTCCATTATCCCATTCCACTGCATGTTGCGTGTCGCATCCCTGTCGCGCATGCGTAACATGTGTACGTGTTAATCTGGTTTGGTTATCAGAGAGGTGGTAAACTGTATTCCCCTCGACTTCAGCGATCTGACGACACTGGCGGTAACACGGGCGAGCCACCCTAAGGGTACGCTCACAGTGGATCCGACATTGGTCAGACGCGTCTGTCAAACATTTCGAATGTGTGGGTAGGCCCGTCTTTCAGACCCTTCCAGAGTCGGCCTATGACGTAATTTCGCGTCTCTTTCTTTTGTATACGCAGTCTTTCTTTGCGTCTGAAACGTTCGTCATTCATTATACGAGTAAATATCATCGGAATTATATCATATTTGGTATCATTTTCATCAGAAAAATGCTACAAATATGACGGTGAAAGTACTATAAAAAATTAATAAAAAATAAAGAACTTTTGTTTTTGGATTAGTAGTGGTCTCACACCGATATACCCGACCCGCATAATTACACTCCACGGCGACCGAGGCCCTCGAACGTTACTGAACTTCTTCTCAGTTCGACAGGGCATCATAGAGTGTAGACAGTTGTTATTCATTGCGGTGAGTATTTTCCTTTAACTTAAATAAAAAAGAGAGTACCACCGATTTTTTTTGGTTTAGAACTGAACGTAAATGTGAACGTTATAACCCAAAAAAGTTTGTGACTTTCTGCGACTTTCCTAAAAGCGCGAGAGAAATAAGTAATAAAAATGTTTAAAACCAAGAAAATTAAAACAATATCCGAATTTTGTCTTTCAGTTTCTTCAAGAACCAGAGATGTTCAATGGAATAATAATTAAAATAACCGATAATTAAAAATTATGTTATCTTGTTTATCCCTTCTCCATTAATTTATATTTTCATGTATATATTTTATTTTACATTACAAATCTCAAAATATCATAATTTCTACTGTAGAAATACGTACGCGGTCGACGTGTCTGACGAAAAACAAAATGATTTGATTTTCCTCCGGCCGTCGTCCGACGTCGGGACCCCATGGGATTTGTCCATTGAAACCCTTCTGGAGGCAGTTGAAAAGGTTCGGCTACCGCGGACTTCGACCGATTTGTCTGACGTCGGGTCCACTATGAGCACGTTTTCCGGCGAAATCGACCGTACGGATACCAACACATGCCTCCCGATGCGCTTGAAACGCTCGTGCGTGTGTGCTGAAGTCGGACGTCGGACGAAGTCGGATCCACTGTGAGCGTACCATAACGGACCTTGCCGTCAGAAACTCCCGCAAGGAAAATCCGCCATTTTCCTACCTCCTTCTACCCCTCCGTAGCGGCCATCTTCTACCCCCACAATCCTTGTAGTGGGTGGTCGTTAATAGTTCGAAAAGGGCATTGTCCAAATCCACTTGAAGCCAATTAGCTATCTGCGAATCCTCCCACAGAACAATTTTGTATATAAGCGAGACACCTTCATACTCAGCGTGATTCACTAAGCTCGACTCGTGTAGAGCACATTGTAAATACATATTCCATAATCCACGTAGTTGTCCGCATTCTCTGCCAACGTAATTATAGTCTACTAATACATTCGACAGGACTTCAAATTCGTTGAAGTCCTCCGCGTCGTTCGATCATCGCTAAAATAATTGCCAACGCCGTAACGCACATACAAACGATCTTGAGTCACAGGTAATCGAACTCATCTTAAATCGCACGATTTGATGGCGGATTGTGGGTATTCCTGATTGCACACAGCATTTTTTGAGATCATAGCTTGGTATAGACAAAAGAAGTAGTGAGGTAGTATAGACAGAGAGATAGAGAAACAAACCATGTATACTTTATTTTTGTAATTCATTATTATCCTATTTGTTAGTTTCGTTGCGGTGAGGTGAATAATGTGATTCAACTTCCAGGATGTACATATATTTAATAAGAGATTAATAATTTATAATGCACAGGACCGACTCTTAACCACGCGCACATCGCTTCGTTCTCTCTTTCCCGTTTTCTCCCCGGCTGCGCGCGCATGCCTCGTTGCTCGTCACTCCACAATCCCCATCTATATACAGGGTGTCCTGTAACTGGTGGTACAACCGAGCAAGGGATGATTCTACATGAAAAACTGAGTCGAAAATATAGAATAAAATTTTTTGATACGAGGCTTTGTTTTCGAGAAAAATGAGTTTGAAAATTGGTCTAGTGCGCGTGCACTCGGCTTACTTGCGGCTCAACGGATTCCACTGCCTCGCGTCTGAATATCCCGAAAATTGCCTTCGTACTTCTAGATATGTTTACAAACATTGTCAGTATAATGATATCCCTTCTATCGCTCCTATTCTTTTCCCATATCCTTATGAAATTACGCCTGGAGTTCTCATTATACCGTCGAAATGGCAACTTATAGCAATCGAGAGTATACCGATATGATTATTGCGTTGTGTTGAAACTCTAGCTATTAGGAAACGGAAATGAAGAGGTAAATGCAGTGTAGAGAGTGTAGATAACAAGAATTATAATGTAACGAAAAATATACAGAAAAGGGGTATGAAATATGATACAGTGGTATGATGAACGGATGATGCAAACCGTGAAGCTCACGGTTTGGATGAATAGATGAATTCTCGTGAAGCTCACGAGAATTGCAGTGGAGACGATGTAACTGTGTGCCGCGCACAAAAGGAAAACAGAACAGCGAAGTGATCAAGCGATCGAGACAGTCGGAAGCGACGAGAGGGAGCGCGGTTTCGGCGCGCCTATTTATACTTGTCCGGGACCATCGGTTAGGAAGGATTGAGGAGTGGGATTTTTGAAATTGCAAGGATCCGCCAGCACCTAACGTTCGTTGGCAATCGGGGCATTGCCCTAACGACCGGTGCGGCGAGGGAGACAATGGAAAATAGGCGTTGGATTTAAAATATGGAATATCGGAAGGATGGCCCACGAGACAAGTACAGCGGGAAACGTAAACAGCCGGCGCCGAAGACGTTTACAATCGCGGTCGTTCACCGCGATGCACGAGTCGAGCTCGTCAGCTGAGCTCGACGAGGTACAGAAAAACTGCCGAAACGCGAGGTTCTTATGTCTAAGCCCCACGTTGGGCGCGGGTAAGAAATCGACATAAGAACCAGGCTCGAGCGGTATAAGAAACCTATTGTACTGAATACAAAGCTACATGGGATTAAATATTGGACACGTTGGGTGGGTATAATGGTAGTGCTTTAGCAGCGGCTACTTATTACAGAGATCGGTACCCTAATCGTCGACATCCTGATCGAAGGGTCATTCAAAGAGTCGAACGGACCCTCGCAGAATACGGGTCTTTTGAAAAACTTCGCAAGCATGGAGGACGTGCCCGAAGAATTGACAGGAGGGTGAAAGAGAGGATTTTGGAAGACATAAACGACGATCCAAGCACCAGCATAAGGAACCTTGCCTCGCAATACGATATCAGCCGATCTACCAATAGTCGAATACTACATCAAAATGGGCTATATCCTTACCACGTTCGTAGAGTGCAAGGGCTTACAGAACGTGATTATGTCCCCCGAATGGCATTTTGTCACTGATTGTGTGAACAACACCGTAACGACGCCCATTTTTTACTAAAAATTTTATGGACGAATGAAGCGAAGTTTACGCGACACGACATGTTTAATGTCCATAATTCGTACAGGTGGTCAGATCAAAACCCGTATACCATTTTGCAAACAAATTTCCAAGTAAGGTGGAGTGTGAACGTCTGGGCTGGCACAGTAGGTGACCAAATTATAGGCCCTTACTTCTTTCCAGGAAATGTGACATCGGAAGCATATTTGCATTTTCTTCGAAACGTGTTGCCGGAATTATTGGAAAATGTGCCTCTTGGGATTCGAAGAACGCTAATTTTTCAACAGGATGGAGCACCACCGCACTACAGTTGCGAAGTAAGACGTTTTTTAAGTGAAAATTATCAGTGCTGGATCGGTCGCGGTGGCAGAGTACCTTGGCCGCCACGATCTCCGGATTTGTCACCGTTAGATTTTTATTTGTGGGGTCAGGTGAAATCGATTGTGTATCGTGATGACATAACGAGGATCGAACAATTACAACAAAAAATTGTGATAGCGTTTGAACACTTAAAGCAACATAATAATTGCACATTACAAGAGGTTCGAAGGAATTTAATACGAAGATCACTAATTATGTCTACAACAACGTGGACAGCGCTTCCAGCAATTTATGAATTAAACGAATTCCTCAAAGGTAATTCTAACATTGTAACCTCGACCTTCAATTTATTCGATGTATACAAACCTCGAAAACCTTTGTGAAAAAAGGTTGAGGTAACTCAGAATAAAGTCCGTTGAGCCGCAAGTAAGCCGAGTGCACGCGCACTAGATAAATTTTCAAACTCATTTTTCTCGAAAACAAAGCCTTGTATCAAAAAATTTTATTCTATATTTTCGACTCAGTTTTTCATGTAGAATCACCCCCCTCTCGGTTGTACCACCAGTTACGGGACACCCTGTATGCGTGACCACATACATCACTATTCATAATAAATTAGTATATAAAATGGGTATAAATAGTGTTACACTTAATCACTCTCCAACATGGATAAAAAATCATATCATTCCATTTAGAAAGAGAAAGTTGTCCATCACCTCACCTTGGAGAGTCCACCGGGAAAGATAAAAGTCCCACCACATGATGTCCCCCTCGGTATTGAAAAACTTTTATCTGAAACATTGTTGCGTACAATCAATATTTTTGGAGATATTTGTTTTTAACGCTTTATGATTTCCACCCTGTATATAAAGAGCGGCGAAAGCTATGATTACTGAAAATTTATTTTCCTAAACAATGTACTTGCATTGAAAGGAAACTGGTCCGAACCTTTTTCATCGTGCCAAGGAGGAATGACCCCTTGAAGTTCCGAACAATGGACTCTACTACAAGATAGCGCGCTATCTTATTCAAAGTTTTATAACTTCGTCGATTCTTCCAACTTCGGCATATAACGTCATTGGGTCATATTTAAGATCGTAAGATTCTGGGAGAACCGAACGGAAAGAAAACTTCGAGCGTCTCAAACTACATGAAAACCTTATGCTGCGAAGCTGAGGTAAAGTCTGTTGTTTCTGATTAAATAATGCCCGACAAGACAAATAATATTGTAAGATTGCAAAAGATCAAAATCAGAGACGTCTCAAAAGCGTCTTTAAAACGCCTACCGCAAGACAGTAAGACGTCTTAGAGTCGTCTCGAGAGTCGCTCGACGGTCGCTCGACGGTCGCTGGAAGGTCGTATGTTACAAAACGATACGTCTTAAAGACATCTCTAAGACGAACTTTTGACGTCTTTAAGACGTCTTTTAACGCGTTTTTAAGACGATTTTAAGATGCGTTTTAGACGGTTTTAAGACGTGATTTAGACGCTTTCAAGGAGTAATTTGGACGTTTTTAAGGCATTTTTGAGACGTCTGTTTTGGAATTTTTTAAAAAAATTATATCCACGGCGACGGCCTGGAGGAATAAGATTGATAGTAGTTGTGGCTATCCTGCCAGGGGGCTTCCTAGTTATAGTTTTGTCATCTGCTACAGTTGCGTTGTGCTCTCGTCGTCGGGGTCTCCAATTTGGCGGCAGCTGAAATGTGTGGATAAGGAGGAAAAGGAAATAAAGCGTGTTTCGACCTGGGCCCGCTATAGGACTCGCCATCATTAGTAAGGCTATCTAGCGGGCCCTGCCTTAGAAATAGTGATATCGTAAGGACGGCTTAGGACGGTATATACAGGGTGGCCCACATAACTCTGAACAGCTCAATATCTCGAAAACTATGCCATCGATTTTAAAGTTCTTAGTCTTAAATTGCATGGAACTGAAGGGCCTTTCTGACTACATAAACGTGAAGTGGCCTCCCTTCCCCTTTAACGGGGAAGGGGAGGTACCTTTGTAATTTTAAATGGAACCCCCTATAAAATGTTACATATTTAGATTCTACCGGAAAAAACAAGTCAATTTTGTCTGAAACATTTTTTTGTCAGATACTTCCATGATGAGATATAACAGTTTGAAGTTTCGAGTTGTAGATACTTGAAGCGCTCGGAAATAGCGTTATGGAATTAAACGCGCTTGAGTCCATTGCTTATTCATGAAGAAACACAAACTATAATATTTACAATTCTTGAGTTTGACTCGCTTATCTATGAAAACGTTTTCAGTTTAGAGCTGTTATTCAAGCAGTAACATTGTGATTATGGCTACTTTTGACACAGAAGTGAATATGTTATTAACGTTAGGTGAATGCCAAAAAAATTATCGGCGTGCAGCAGTGATGTTTTTTGAACGTTATGGGATCAAAAAATGTCATGCAACATTTCATAATTTAGAAAAGCGGCTTCGCGAGCACGGTGAATTGTGTAAAAAAACTCGCAATAAACCTAAAGCTGTCACTAATGAAAATAATAGTGCCAGTATTCTTGCTGCAATTACATTAAATCCTCATATTAGTCAACGTACACTTGCACAAACATCACATATTAGTCGTTCATCGATTCAACGAATTTTGAAACGGCAAAAGTATCATCCATATCACGTGGTTTTATCGCAAGAGCTTTCGATAGCAGATTACGATCACCGCGTAAGATTTTGTGAGTGGCTGCAGGGTGTTGTGGAAAATAACTTTTTGTGCAAAATACTTTTTTCCGATGAGGTCACTTTTATGAATTCAGGGCATGTAAATAGACATAATCTGCATTATTGGGCCGTGGAAAACCCAAATTGGATGCGATGTGTTCCCTTTCAACATCGATGGTCCTTAAATGTTTGGTGTGGCCTAATAGGAGATTTTGTGATTGGACCTTATTTTTTTCAAGAAACTGTAACATCTGCAAGTTATTGTGATTTATTAAAAAATCATTTGCCTGCGCTTTTGGAAGATGTGCCACTGCACGTTAGAAGAGAAATGTGGTTCCAACAAGACGGCGCTCCTCCACATTTTGCAATCATCACCAGGCAATTTTTGAACGAAAAATTTGGGAACAAATGGATAGGTCGTGGGGGACCTCGTCAATGGCCTCCTCGATCCCCCGATCTAACACCATTAGATTTTTTCTTATGGGGATATGTAAAGGACAAAGTTATGTTTGAACCACCGACGACAAAAGAGGATGTGAAACAAAGAATACGTGACGCTTGCGCTTCAGTGACTCCCGAAATGTTAAAAAATGTTAGAACAACTTTGATGTTTCGAGTAAATAAATGTTTACAAACCCGTGGTGGACATTTTGAACATTTGATTTAAAGTACATTTTATTTCTTCACGAATAAGCATAGAACTCGAGCGCGTATAATTCCATAACGCTATTTCCGAGCGCTTCAAGTACCTACAACTCGAAACTTCAAACTGTTATATCTCATCATGGAAGTATCTGACAAAAAAATGTTTCAGACAAAATTGACTTGTTTTTTCCGGTAGAATCTAAATATGTAACATTTTATAGGAGGTTCCATTTAAAATTACAAAGGTACCTCCCCTCCCCCGTTAAAGGGGAAGGGAGGCCACTTCACGTTTATGTAGTCAGAAAGGCCCTTCAGTTCCATGCAATTTAAGACTAAGAACTTTAAAATCGATGGCATAGTTTTCGAGATATTGAGCTGTTCAGAGTTATGTGGGCCACCCTGTATACGAATCGGCGACGGATCAAGTACTAGCGGGAAAGCTAGTACGCCCCAAACTAGCTTGGTTACTTTTATTATTGCAGCGGCGCAGGTACACACCCTATATTAATTGTACCATCGAGAGGCACACGCGACGAATACCCATGTCCCAGTAGTTAAGGAAGGACTGTAGCAGACACTAAACCAAGAAAGGCACCTTGACCCGAACAAAGCATACGAAAATAGAAGACTCGACGGTGGCTCGATTTCTCGAATCGTGGACAATAGCTTAAATCCTCAGTTTCGCGTATATTACACATTTTTATTTAATTCCCTGAAAAAAATCAAATGATAAAAGCCTATATAAGGAATTTCTCTACTTTTATCACCCACGTTTATATGTTTATAATAAATGATATTTTGAAAAATATTTTCATTATCATTCCAAAAAATAGGAAACTTAAGAACCAGTATTTTAATCATTGCACAGCAAACTGATCCCTTTCATAACATCTCCATAAAAATTAAAGTTGTTCAGTCTCGAAAAATACATCTAAAAGACGTCTTTTCGGACACGTCGTTTTCACGGCTGAACATAGACGTCTTTTAGCAGTCTCATTTCAGCCGTAAAAACGACGTCGCTAAGAAGACGCCTTTAAGACGTCTTAAAGACGTCTGTTTGGGACGTAAAACGTTCAAACCTAAAACAGACGTAAGAACGACTTCTTTAAGACGCGTCGTGCTGTCTGGGATAACACATGCTAAAAATGGTTTCAGAAATTCCGAAATGAAAATCTTAATTTTGAGGATGTATGAACGTTCTGGACATCCGAAAAAATCGGAAGACGAAGATTCAGAGCAGTTGTTGGCCATAGTGGATAATCCATATCCATATTACAAAATTAAAAACTTGTTACAGCATTAGGAATTAGCTAACAAACCATTACTGTCCGTTTGTAAAAGCTGAGTAAAATTTAAGAAGAGAATAGCAGAGTTTCGCCTGACGTAGGCCGGTAATGAAACTGCACGACATTGGCAACCCTAATACGGCTAAATCGTCTAGAGATATTGTTAACTTATAGAACTATGAAATTTTGCCACGTCCGGCGTATTCGCCAAACCTAACTTCATCGGAAATTCACTTAATCCGATCCGTCTAACACCATTTAGTGGACTCCCACTTCAAAACGTCTGAAGAGATCGAAAAATGCATCATGGACTTCGTTGACTCAGAACCGCCAGTTTTTACCGTTTGTAACAACAGGAATGGAATTCGCCACCTATCCGAGAGATAAAAAAATGTGTAGACGCTGCTGGAGTGTACATTTCTGATTAAATTGTTATTTGATTTTTTAATAAATATACCTAATAACTACTTAATTCTAGAAAGTTAGCACATATTACAGGTTGTCCCGATGTTTAGGATCGGACGAGGGGTCCTGTGCGACGCCTGCGCACTGCCACTCGCGATCAGTTCACGATCACAGCGTATTGGCGGTCTCCTGGCCGCGAGGCACATGACTAGCCACCTCCCTGGCAAATTGGGAATCGGGCGGCTTAAAGTCGAGCGTGAATCTGGCGTCACGCGCGATGAGTCATCGTGATTCGCGGCAGCGAGTCCCGTCGACCGTTGGATTCCAAGAAACCGGAAAAATTCTCCGAACGCTCGATCCGAATGGCACGAATTACTCAATTTCAAGTCGCGATCCGCGCAAACTCGGTACGTTGCATCTAAACGTTTCATTTTCAGTTTTAAGACAATTCATCCTTCTCATCGTGTAATTTTGCATCATTTCATTTATTACTTTAATTTCGTACATTGTATACAGTTCCGTGCCGTGACATTTTTGTTGTTTTTTTTTGTTTGAACTCTTGTACATATTGTGAACGTCGAAAGATCGCGTTCGAAAATAAACGTTGTATATTACACAGAGTGCGCTCTTAATTTATTAACGCGCTCCTAAACACCTGAAGAGTTCGAACACAAGTGAAAGTGGTGATTCCTGAGATGATTCTAAACACTTTTCTCCTTTTTTTTGAGTCATTACCGAAAAACACGGTCCAATTTCAGTGCAGCAACGGCAACGCAACTCTCAGCGGGACCTGTCGCGTCGTCGAGCCGGGAACAGCCACGCTCTGATTGAGGCGTGTTTTTACCACTTTTTATTAGCTCGCTTTCTGATTTGTTTGTTTGTTTGTTCGGTACAAATCCTGCAATTTATTTTAAACTAACTTTCCGATGAGCTAGAGACTTGAAATTGGAAACGTAGCTCAGAACTGGATGACAATGCAGTATTCAAACAAAATTTTTTTAAAAAGTCTATCCGTTTAAGAGAAATAACAATTAAATATTTTACCGTTATTACCGTTATACCACGGTCATCGCGTTCAGCGATCCCCACTCCGCGCGACAACGCTCTCTAGTTTACTATGCGTACGCACTCTGACTCGTCCCCACTCCATCAACCCACTTCGCCCCGACGGTGCTCAGTATATGACAGACGATCGGTAGTACATCACCGCTTTGTTTACAAGGTGAAAGAACCGTTACACCTTTCTGTTATAATTTCATTAAAATGTTTAAAATCGATTGAAATATATGTGCAAAAAGTAAGAGAGGAAGTATTTTGACATTGGGGAGCATGTATGATATAGGTAATAATAATATCGTGTACGAGATTAGAAATTAACAAAAATCTGTGTTTGAAAGTGTCAGAAATGATGTCTACAAAAAAAGGAGCAGTTCGTTAATAATGATTTTCACAGGGAAGCCGCCAAATCACCAGGTATGTCATTGCATATTTTGCGTTAAATATTTTCTTGAAAAATTTCACACACACAAGATTAAAAAGCAGAAAATAATTATTTAAATAAAAATAAATTTTTAAATATACCACGTTTTTAAAATGGTCTAAAAAGTATATAATAATAATAAATAAAAAAAAATAATTTGAAAAAAATAAAAATAAAATGGACTAAAATGTATAAAATAATTTTTAAAAAACGGATTAAAAAGTATAAAATAATTTGAAAATGAAAACAAAAACTTGAAATTGTGAAGTTTTAATAGCTGTGAAAATACTTGTAAGATTTAAAACGAAAAACGTGGGGCGCTTGCAATAGATAATTGATGCATGAATAGTTCACCTAATTCACTAAAAATTTTATTGCTCCGCAAATGATATAAACTGTTGAGTGAGTTTTCTCAACGGCTGCTACTCCCTACACTCCTTACTATTATCTTGCGCCCCATGTTTTTCGTTTTAAATCTTACAAGTATTTTCACAGCTATTCAAAATTCACAATTTAAAATTTTTGTTTTTATTTTCAAATTACTTTATACTTCTTAGTCCGTTTTTTAAAAATTATTTTATACTTTTCAGTCCATTTTATTTTTATTTTTTACAAATTATATTTTTTTATTTATTATTATTTTATACTTTTTAGACCACTTTAAAAACGTGGTATTTTTAAAAATTTATTTTTACTTAAATAATTTCGTTATGAACTCGAAAACAAAGCCTTCCGACGCGGATTGGCGAAGGAGAAAGGTGCTTCGAACCAACTCTGGAATCATCCCTTTCAGTCATGTTCTGCCACGTTTGTCCGTTTTCCGTCTTTGGAAACGAGAAAAAGGGTGCAACTTAACTGTGACCAGGTTACGTACGTCCGCGCGTACGCGGTCCATCCGGGACAATAACGGTCCTTGAAGGTTCGATGCCAATAACGATAATTATGGTTTGGGCACCAGGCAGCAGAAAGATGCCACGCTATACAAAAAGATTTTGCGTACAAAGTTCGAGCCTTCGAGTCGTGCAAGACGGTAACAGGCACGCAACGGATCCAAAGTTCGGACACGGGGATAACAGGGACAATCCTTACGCCAAGCAGAATCTCGCAAGTCGAAAGAAACTCTCTCGAAATTGGCTCTGGTTGTTTAATTTGAGTTAAGTGCTACAAAATGCGCGGTCACGTGGCCGCATCCCAAGAGCCCCCTCTCTTTATACAATTTTGGCGAATGGATGTTAATTCGCAGCGCTCGGTTGTCAAAGTTATAAATCATCGCGGAGGTACGGTAATGCAATACCTGACATCGATATCGATGAGACGGTATTTCGCGAAGTGCAGATGGGACGACACAATTCTAACGAGCTCGTCGCGATATTTTCCGGAACGAAACGAAAATGGCGTGCGCGACACGCGCTGTTCGAGACGTACGGTCCGGTCGCCGCGAGAATATTCTCAAGTCGCAGCTCCTCCGAGGGAAACTTCCGTTCAGTAGCTCACGCAAAAATTATATTAATTCTCTAAAAGCTCTTTGCAATGGGCGCGAGACGATATACATAGCTCAAGGCGAGATGTGCGTCGGCACACGCGAAATAGAGAACGAGGCCGTAAGCGTGTCGCTCTCACGCGAAAATCATTGGCCACCTAGCGAAACTAGTAAGGAAGGATCACTATGGCGATTTACCCTTTCGCGTATACAGGGTGAGGCACTAATTATTGCCACCTAGAATAACTCCGAAAGTATGATAGTGATGGAAAAATTTTCGAAACAAAAGTTGCACGGGGCAACAGAGGCTGTAGTATGACGTCAATCTTTTGTTGCTATGTGGAGTTGCTTCACAGATATGAAAGTCACCTTGATTTTTTAAATGGAGTGATCTACTTTTTGTGCCACAAGTCGGATTAAACTTTCGTTAATATCTCGTTAACTCTTAGGTTTAGGACGTAGGAAGGTCAACGCTTTTATACTCAGAATTTGATACTTTATCGATTTATGGTACAAAAAGTAGGTCACTCCATTAAAAAAAATCAAGGTGACTCTCATACCTATGAAGCGACTCCATATAGCAACAAAAGATTGACGCCATACTGCGGCCTCTGTTGTCCTATGTAATTTTTGTTTCGAAAACTGTTCTGCTACTATCATACTATCGGAGTTATTCCTGTATACTTCCGCGCAAGCAAACGCAATACGCTCAAGATTATAATATGTCGATACGTGGGCGTTAGCATGAGACTTGTGCGCTTCGGCGGCTCCTCGTTTCATTTCTCTCTGGGTTGTCGAGCTGCAGAATGTTCCGACCGATTGGTTCCACCGAGACACCGATCGTTCTCTTTCAATCGCCCACAACGTTCTGCCGGTACTCTTAAGCCAGTGATGCCAGAAACAACCAGAACTGGTTGTTTTTTCCTCTCCCCCATTTCCCGCTCCACTATCCCATTCCACTACCTGAGCACACTCCAACGTCCTCCACTAAGACCGTAGACTGGTCACGTGACGTGCCGCGCAACGTGTCACATATTACTCTAGTCATCAGAGAGATGGTAAACTGTATTCCCATCGATTTAACCGATCCGGCGACATTGTCTTAGGGTCTCTGCACACCCATCCGGGACGGGCCGGACCGGGATTTAGCTAGTTAGTTTAGATAGTTTACTTTAAGGAGCTGTGCACAGAGAGAACTGTCAACGCGCGCTCGAAAATGCAAGAATTATAGCCCTTCGGTCGCGTGAGGAAAGAATCAGAACCACACCGGATCAGAAATCTCGGAGAGCCCTCCCTATACCAAAGCTATGTAAAGAAAAAACTCTCCGGGGCCCGTCCCGGGTGGGTGTGCAGAGACCCTTAAGCGTCGTCTTGCACTTCCCCCACCCCGTGGCGGGATCGTCTTGATGGAACCACTTTGTCCACGTGCACGCATTATGACTAATGCTACAATGTAAACACACGTGACCATTCGGCAGTCGACTCCTGTGTTACGGTGAGTTAGGTGGTTTCGGTGAGGATCGCCGTATTTCAAACTTTCACGATTCACAACTCAAAGGTTTCGACTTATCGAAAACACAAAATAACTTTATTGAATCAGCGGAACGTGCCGTAGCAGAGATTTTTCGTCGACTAACTCGATACAAAATTTTTGGGAGTCTTGTATACTAACAGATGATCTCATTGGAGGGTGCAAAATTTTGGGACTGTTTGATGGTACAAAGTATTGGGGCGCTGAGTCAGTGATGAACTTGGGCCTGGTGACGTGTTGCGAGGGTCGGCATCTTAGTCTTATCGGGCCGTGACACCTGCTCCGTCGCAATCACAACAAACTTACAACTAGGTAACACTTACAACCAGTGATGGGAATTCTGTGGGCGCTGGACGTGAAAACTACCATCTCTCAGCCGTACCGTCTTCCCCTACTTTGCTTTCACCGCGCATGCGCTACACACAAGCGTACTTCTACTCTGTCCGTATCAGGCTGAGGTACGCTTGTGTGTAGCGCATGCTCGGTGAAAGCAAAGTAGGGGAAGACGGTACGGCTGAGAGGTGGTAGTTTTCACGTCCAGCGCCAACAGAGTTCCCATCATTGCTTACAACTAGCTTACACATAATGCTTAGTCTACGACACATGTAATCGATGCGGGAGCAAGCACGACGGTGATCATTCGTGATTTAAAGAAAAAGAAATACGTTGCATTATAATTTGCATTTATTATGTAGGATCTTAGGAAAAATGAAGAATTCCGCGCCGGGAATCGAACCCGGGACCCTCACGGTTGTAGCTGATCAACTCTTACACATACCCACGGAACCCTCCTACTTTTCCTAATCTCCATACAGTATTTGGTCTGGGAGGTCCTGATCCCACACTCGGCCATCCTGCTCCGGCATTCGCCCTCGAATGTCCGTCGCAGCGCCATCGTCTTTTTGGCCTCAGCGCCATCAGCGCAACTCGTCATCAACTTCGTCACTTTTCGGGAACACCATCCTACTGCCCTCTCTAGCAGTTTTCCCTGGATGTGTCCCTTACTTCGCTTCGTCGTCCTTTCGCTCACGTGCGACCGTCTTCGCAACGCTTGCTTACTGCGTTCGTCGTCTGTCACCATGCGGGCATTGGTGTTCCCCCATCCCGGACAAGCCCCCAAATGTAGGATCTTAGGAAAAATAAGAATTCCGCGCCGGGAATCGAACCCGCGACCCTCGCGGTTGTAGCTGATCAACTCTTACACATACCCACGGAACCCTCCTACTTTTCCTAATCTCCATACAGTATTTGGTCTGGGAGGTCCTGATCCCACAATTATTTTAAAAACTGCGTTACTTAAACACTCATTGCAGCGTTGGATACAGTCCCGCATATGTATGCAAATATTATTCAGGACACTGTGCAAGCGTTCAATGCCTATCACTATAATTTCTTAAACAACGTTGAATTTTAAATCGTCTGTTCTGCGGGAACAAATTCTTATTGATACAAGTACGAGATTAAAAAAAATGCATTCACCAACCTCTATGTCAGAGATGGGCAATTTTGCCTCAATTGAGGAAAAACCGTCAACACTGTAGCGCCCTCTGTCCCCTTCCAGCAAGCGCGGTACAATGGAGCAACGAAGACACGAGACATCAGCGTACGCAACGAACGTGCGCGCTGCATGAAAGAGAGGTTGGTGGGAGAAGCAGGCATTTGAGGGGCCCCACCCGTGCCCACCACTGCTCTATGTACTCACGCAAGCAATTCAAAAGTACAGATGCATATTTTGTCAAAATTTAGACCTATATTTTGCAGTACATACACTGCTACATAAATTCCTTCGCATACTGTGTCCCACTAGGATGGACCTAAGCCAGCGGTGTCCAGTGTAGGCAGGCGTTGAAAACAGTTATGATATCGATTCCAGTTCTTGAAACAGTTACGAGAACCGAAAAAATGTTATAACTGTTATGAGAATATCATCGGTTCTCGCTTATATCGGTTATGGTTACGGTTCTTGAGAACCGATATTATAACGGTTACTATAACTGTTATTTTTAGGTTCTGGATTTCGGTATCGGTTTCGGTTTTTCAGACTTCAGAACCTATAACATATCCCGTATCGGTCTCATATCGGTTTTGCAGTCTGCAACTGATAGTTTTTGGTTTTGTATCGGCTGTACAGGGTGTCACAAAATTCCTTCAACACCCGGCAATGGGAGGTTCCTGAGATCATTTGAAGAGACATTTTCCTTTGCATAAATGGCGTCCGCTGCTTTGTTTAAGAGTTATTAACGAAAAACACGGACCAATCAGAGCGCAGCTAGAGCGGATTGATTCTGGCTCGGCCAACGGCGACGCCACGCTAGGCAGGACTTGTCGCCGAGTCGGACACCGTTTGCTGTAGCCGCGCTCGTTTATTTTTTCCAGATTTTTTTAGGTTCTGGATTTCGTTTTCGATTTCGGTTCTTCAGACTTCAGAACCTATAATATGTCCCGTATCGGTCTTATATTGGTTTTGCAGTTCTGTAACTGATATTTTTTGGTTCCGTATCGGCTATCCAGGGTGTCTCAAAATTCCTTTAATATCCGGAAATAAGAGGTTCCTGAGATCATTTGAAGCGATATTTTCCTTTGCAAAAATGGTGTCCGCGGCTTTGATAAGGAGTTATTAACGAAAAACACGGACCAATTAGAGCGCGGCTACAGCAAACGGTGTCCGACTCGGCGACAAGTCCTGCCTAGCGTGGCTTCGCCGTTGGCCGAGACAGAATCAATCCGCTTCGAAAAAAATATGACTTCCTTTAAATAAAAATATCGATAACCTTGAAATTTCGGAAACATGGTTTTCAAAATCTCTTTTATGTTGCCATTATATTTGCCGTATTGAACAATGCAATTTTCTCTACTGGCATTTTTTCGTATAACCGTAAATAACAGATGTATTTAAACATTTCCATGTATTACAAGAATGTAGAAGCAGACTGTCTCTGGTATAGTCTGTACCCCTCAAAAATCGTTACAGATCCGAAAATATTTAAAAAATACAATAGTTTAGCCACATAAGCATTGAACAATAAACAAAATCAACCTGTACTTCGCATTACGAAGTACTTTTGTCAAAACGCATATGCCTCGTTAGAAAACTATTTCTGTTGCCACAATTTTTCGTAAACTGGCCTTCGTTTGCAAAATATGAGCTGAAGACCACCATCGCAAAACAGGAAAACCTTGAAACATGAGTACCGTGCCTGCTAGTTAGTATGCTCTGAGCAGTGATCGTAGTGTTAAGTGATGTATATACAGAATGAGGCATTTAAAACAGGACACCTGAATAACTCGTTTGTTTTTGGAGATAGAGGAAAATGCCTCAGACCAAACTTATTTGGTATCGAGGGGCTGATCATCCGATGTTACTAGTTTTTTAATAGGTGGAGGCGTCAAGGAGATATGAAGGTCAACTCTGTTTTTTTTTAAATGGAACAGTATGTTTTTTTACTTACGTTCTGATAGAGTATTTCAAGACGAATACAATGACCTATTATTAGGGTAATTCAAGATCACTCAAGGTCAACTGCAAGAGAAAATAAATTGTCTCAAAGCACAATTCGAATACTTCGACGATTTAGATGCCATATGTTATTTACGTACTCATTGCTAGAATAATCCAAAACGTTGCAATACCGATGACACGCCTGATGAATTCCATTTTTATCTATTACGGAGCAAGCTCTTTTTATTCGTCCTTGCATGTCAACTTTGGTTGTTGGTTTTTCGCGGTATATTAACTTGGATATTGAATATTACGAAACCTTACTCTAATCGGCAGTCGAACTACTAATAAAATTTGTGTACATAGACAAGATACAATGTGATTGAATGTTTGTTTACGTTCTGTGACCCTTATCGGCAATTACGAGAGCAGTATGCCAACAACCAGAGAATACACAAAAGTATTCGAAGAGTGCTTTGAGACAATTTAATTTATTTTGCAGTTGACCTTGAGTGACCTTGAATGACCTTAATAATAGGTCATTGTGTTCGTCTTGAAATACTCTATCAGAATGTAAGGAAAAAAACATACTGTTCCATTTAAAAAAAACAGAGTTGACCTTCATATCTCCTTGACACCTCCATCTATTAAAAAACTAGTAACATCGCATGATCAGCCCCTCGATACCAAATAAGTTTGGTCTGAGGCATTTTCCTCTATCTCCAAAAACAAACGAGTTATTCGTAACGAACATATCCTTCCGGGGCGAGTCTTCCTCGCCCCGCTTCCGCCGTCGCTCGAACGGCCGTGCGCAAGCCGCGAGCAAGGCGCGAGAACGCGCGCCACGGCCGCGAGATGGCTGCGCGCGGTGACCGATTCTCGCTGCACAAATGTGCGGAAACGGGGATATATGCCACCGATCGAGCCGAGATCGGGGCGGCCGCAGCACGGACTTAAAAGACTGAGCATGAAGTATGTTTATGGGTGAGAGGGGTAGTGCCGCGGGCGGGGAGGGATGGTAGACTGCGGCCATGTTGGATGGCAAAACTAGTGTTGCCATCTATATAACGTTGCGGGAATATTGATATGATTTGATTCTGAAAAATGAATTCATAACAAGTGTATTTGTATATATATATATATATATATATATATATATATATAAAATATTGCACATTCGGCTCCAATATAAATTTATAAATAAATTCTGTGTATCTATTTCCCGCATGATTGCATTGCAAATTCGCGCAACTAGTATTTCAAGTTGCCTATAGATAGCGTTGGGATGTAGTGCAAGATTTCACGCGGATGCGCGGCCAAAACAGTAATGTATCTATATCATGATGACAGAGGTAGTGGAGCCCTGACACAGTTATATTGGGGGGAATGTCTCGAAACAATCTGTACGGACAAAAAGACTTAAGGACGTATCCTACGAGTTACAAAATATACAGAAATACACATGTCATACATTCATTTTTCAGAATCAAATCATACCAATTTTTTAAAATTCTGCTGGGTGCTCAAGGTACCCCATTTTATCGAGAATCTTACTTTACTGAGGCTGAAATCGCCGCGCATGCGCGTGAAATCTTGCACCATATCCCAACACTGCCTATAGAGCGCACCACAGTGTTTGCCATCCAAGATGGCCGACAAGTTGATACCCCTTCCGTCTTTCGCTTCACCCCGCAGCATAATGCACAATCCTTAAGTCCGTGGGCCGCAGTGATCGTATATGGTCCCGGTATTTTCGCGCATGCGCGGCTATATGCAGGAACGTGACGTACGTCTTATGTTTGTGGGGAAAGTAGGGGAGAACTGTCATTGACGGGAAACCGGACAGAAGAGTGCAAGACGACATGACGAGACGACCGTACTTCGAAATTTTGGTAAGTTAATGTTAATATATTCGATTTTATAATGGCAACTAGTATTGGAGAAGGAGCTACTTGTCAATTCATATTTGAAAATCGAAACAAAATTTGCGAAACTATGCGGGGTGATCAAGGTACCCCATTTTAGCCCAACTTTGTACTTTACTGGCTCTAAAATCGTCGCGCATGCGTGAGAAAACCGAGACCATATACCATCACTGGGCGGCCGTTGGGACACGCCTCTTTTTGGGCCAACCCGACAGCGTTAGCTGCGGGTTTGATAACGGCTCCAGGTGCGTTCGGGCAATGTTACCGCCTGGAATCCCATCGCGCTGCCACTCCGTCGCGACCTCCGTCGCGAACTCCGCCGCGGCCATGTCGCACCTCCGCCGCGTTCCGCCGGGCCGCCACCGCGAGGCCGTCGTAGTCCGTAAGTTAGCTAGTAAGTTAGCCAGTAAGTTAGCCAGTAAGTTAGCCTGTAAGATGTAAATACCGGACCCGTTCCCGACTCTTCCTTCTGCGGGCCGCGAGTGGATGGTGATATCATAGTCCCTCGCCGGTGTACTCGCACTCGCCTGTGAAACCGTGCGGCAACGAATCGGTTCACAGGCACCCTCCTTGCCCCGCTCGGACCGCCTAGAGCGTGTGCTAAGGCACCGAGCACGAAGGGGTTTCCGGCGGCGCCCTGGTGGATGAAGACCAAGCCAGGGTCGCGGTATCGCCTCCGGTCCGCTGCCTGGCCGCCGTACCGACCAGACCAGCACCGTAGGTTAAGTTAGATTTAAGACCGTCTTAGCATGTAAGTTTAGCTCTTAAGATCACCGCGGCCAGTACCGCCCGTCCGAACCGGCCGAAACCAGCCGATCGCCCATTCGCGGGACCAGGAACGCTGGGTTACCAACTGGACCGGCAAAGTCTCCGAGTTGTCGTTACACAGGTATACTGTTTTAAATTAATCACCCTGTAGATTTGGACTGTTTTGCACACGTTACAGTCTCCTTTTTTTTTTATCAAAGCTTTATTCCATTGTTTTCATATTTTACATTTCGATATATTTGCACATCTGGTGACCAAAAACGTCTTCCAAACGATACCTCGAAGTACCAAGTCATTAACCCATCCCTTTTGTTCCACCGTGTCGTCCACATGAAATCGGACGGGACTTGTATCTTCCATGCAGACATCATGTCTACGAAATTGTTTTGAGATGCGTTTTTGAAAAAATGATGTCCCAGTCTTCAGGTCCAAACATCCCAATTTTTAAACGCTTCCAGCAAGCGTAGCCCAATATAATTAAATAATACTTCCACCCTGGAGTGGAAGATCCAGTTGTCGTAGAAAAAATAAAAAATGTACCAGAGCTGATAAATTTTGCAAAACAGACTCTGAAAATGTAACATCTACGAGAAGACTATCGCAAATTTATTAAACTCGTGCTAGTATTTTTACATAATACCTTTTCACAATACCGTTTTCGAGCTCCTGGAGCTTTCGATCATGCTCGGTAAATGGTGTTGTGTCGCGAAATTCTTGGCACAGGAGCTTCGATGAATCGCGACTTTCACGCGCCGAATTAACGTTACGTGAAGAATTAGGATGAGTGGACTGCATAAAGGTTAAGAAAAACTGCATGGAGCGGTGGATTAATGCGTATATGTCGAAGTGTACTATTGAGATCGGACAGAATGAAATCATGCAACGGGGCATGTGCGCGCGGCTGGGGAGAACACGGGAAAGAGAGCTCGAAGCGATGTGCGCGTGGTTGAAAGTCGGTCTTGTGCATTATAAGTTATTAATCTCTTATCTATCTATATATTAGGTTGTCCCATAATTTCGTGCAGCGAATTGAAAAGTATTTTAATGAAAAACCACAGAAATTTGATAGTGACGGTATAATACCTTTACCAAAATAGTGGGAAGAGGTTGTAGAGAAGGTGGTTATATTTTTTCGTTGACTATGAAAGTACTTTTCAAATATTAATTTAAATAGTAAAACAGTAAACCTAATATATGTATAAAAAGTAAGTGCTGACTCACAGACTCATCAACGCCCAGGCTAAACCCTTGGACCTAGAAAGCTAAAATTTTGCACAGAGGTTTCCTTTGCGATCTATACAAGGAATAAGAAAGGATATTTCAAAATTCAACCCCTAAGTGGGTGGAAAGGGGTTGCAACGTTTGTATGAGGAATATTTTATTTGTGGTCGGATTTGCTTGAAACTTGGTCTTAATGCTCTTTGATATAATTAATCAAACATGGGACGTTAATTACGAAAATAGCATCAATTTTGAAATCTAAGATGGCGACATGACATGAAATTAAAACTCTATAGGGGTGGATGGAGGTTAAAAGGTTTTATGGAGAAACAATATCAATTTCCGAGGGCATTAAACGGTTTCCTGTGCGAGCGAAGTCGCGAGCAAAAGCTAGTCAAATATATATACACTCTAGAAGTTGAATCACATTATTCACCTCACCGCAACGATCCTACAAAATATGATAATAATGAATTACAAAAATAAAGTACACGTTTCTCTATCTTTCTCTATACTACCTCACTACTTATTTTCTCTATATCAACCTGTGGTCTCAAAAAATGCTGTGTGCGATCAGGAATACCAACAATCCACCATCAAATCGTGCGATTTAAGATGAGTTCAATTACCTATGACTCAAGATCATTTGTATGTGCGTCGTGGCGTCGAAAATTATTTTAGCGACGATCGAACAACGAATTTGAAGTCCTGTCGAATGTATTAGTGGACTGTAATTAGGTTGGTAGAGAATGCGGACAACTACGTGGACTATAGAATATGTATGTACAATGTGCTCTACACGGGTCGGCCTTAGTGAATCACGCTGAGTATAAAGATGTCTCGCTTATATACAAAACTATTCTACTGGGAAGATTCGCAATTAGCCAATTGGCTTTCAGTTGATTTTGGGCAATGCCCTTTTTGATCTACGAGTCACCGCCCACTACCCGACTTGTGGGTGTAGAAGATGGCCCGCTATGGACGGGCCCCAAGCGGGTAGAAAAGGTCGGGCTTTTTCCAGAGATCTTAGGTATCTTGTAAGCGGAGACGACCAGGTACTGTTGGCAGCCTGGAGTGCTATATGATTTCGGTTTATGACTACGATAGCTAAGTGTCCTGGAGGTGCACGTGCTTGCCAAGTGTGCGCAGCTTATAAAACACCTTCCAGGGTCCTATCCTGAAATAAATGTGTTTTGGCTTAACTGCTTAAGTAAATCAGTTTGTTATAAAATAATATATATAACATATGTATATTTATTGTTGTTAAAAAGGTGGACTGTATAATACAATTCAACGCTTTTCAACGGTGGCTCGAATATGGGGAAAGTAAATTTTTGTGCGACGGGTTTATATTGATAGTGACCCACCTAATGGTGGGCCGTTTATTATATCAAATCTCCGGAGATGCAGGCTGCGGTGCGGTCGTCAGTCTCCTTTGCGGGTCGTCCCTTAGGCGTCTAGCGACGTTGGCGTCTGTGAAAATAAATAACGAACGAAGATGTGAAACCACCTATTCGATACGTTACGTATCCGTTCGTGACGCTGTTTCCCGTACGCTCCTGACTGCGATAATCGCTATTGAAGGAGAGGGAATACAGCTAATCTGCTCAAAACGCAGAGTTAGTAGACTGTATTTGTTGACGTATCTCGATAATCCAGAGTCACGGTTAAACCGATTCTACTGCGTGTGCGTTAGCGTAGGGGTGGCGGTCAATCTTACAAGGAGTTTGTAAGGCTCCAAGTTCAATAATCCAGCCGAATTATCCCGTGCTTCAACAACCTTTATTCCAAGCTCGTGCGTGACTCAATACGTCACGCGGCTGTAGGAACCTCGGTGGAAGACGTGGTCCAACTCACCACTTGCACGTACAAAAACTACTATCTGCGCTACTGATATATATACAGTGACCGGCATAATAAAGTGACCATCCTATATCGTATGCAGAATATTTTAAAACTAATGTTTTTAATGAAAAAGGATCCCTACTATTGGGCTTTTTGAAAGTGTTTGGGAATGGGTGGCTGGTACAGCCTTATCGGAAGGCTTGGAAAATCGAGGCGGGAAGTCGGAAACGGGTTGAGAGAGGAACTCCGTGCACGACGGAATTATATAAGCGGAAAAATTGGGATCGAGCACGTGGTCGGTGGATCGAATAAAGATTTATGCCACAACTTGTAAAAACGCACTTATAATTTGTAACTGAACACTTGTATGATGGAAAATAAACGATGCGATGAATTTGAGTGGTGATTGGAATTCCACTTTAAACGCGGTAACGCGAGTACAGATGGTTCGACGAGGAAAAAAAGGGTTTTCTGAGCGCACGTGGTGTCGCACAGACGGTTCTCGGAATACGGAAAGCGATTCCGGGAATCGTCCGCGGACGGTGACGATTCGCGACCGCCGTGATTGGCTCGCGGGCGGTGGCCCGATTCGCGGGAGAGGTAATTACAGGTGATGTCCCTGATAAGCGGCGCGATATTTAAATGGAGCGCGACACGTGGTCGCGCGCCCATTTGGAAGGTTTCTGCCGAATCCTGAACATGAAGGTTTACTGTCATATCAAAGGTTTTTTACAAAAATTAAAAGAATATTTGCCATAACAAGAACCTATAACTTTATTTTAATAAAACAGACATTTCCGTATATGACAAAAAAAGGAGACCGCCTAAGAATTTGTAACATCTTTACTTAATCGCGATGTGTAAACGCGATCTATTGCGCGTAAAGTGTAAACAACACCACAACCTCTAAGTAAGTCCATTACTTGCACTTCGAACAAAGCGGCGTAGCAGTGCATAGAAAGATAGTAAACATGACTGGTCGACAAATTTCTTATCAGGTTCGAAACCTGATTATAAATGATTGTAAACGCGGTGTTTCGCAGCGGAAGATCGCTCAGAAATATGAAGTCAGCAAAAGCGCTGTCCAGAAACTTCATCAGAAATTTTTGAACACCGGAACAGTGGCTGATCAATCTAGAAGAGGTAGACCGCGAAGTACAAATTGGCGTGATGACGCACGCATCGTACGAATGGTGAAAAAAGATCCGAGGAGAACTGTTAGGAATCTTCGGGAATCCCTCAATCTGTCCATTTCTGACCGAACAATACGCAGGAGACTGCAGGAAGCAGATTTACAGAGTCGCTTCGCATTAATTACCAACAGGAATAAGAAAAAGCGACTCGAATTTGCAAAAAAGTATGCAAATCATCCCGTGGAGTTTTGGAAACGAGTTCTGTAGACGGACGAGAGTAAATTCGAGCTCCTTGGACTTAAGCAACGACTTCGTGTGCGGCGGAAAACTGGCGAAGAGCTTGAAGATCGCCATCTTCAGAAAACAGTGAAACACGACGGAGGTAATATCATGGTCTGGGGCTGTTTTTCTTGGGAAGGCGTGGGTCAATTAATAAAAATTGATGGAATCATGACTGCTGACACTTATATCGATATTTTAAGTGAGAATTTGAAAGTTTCGTTGATCCAATTAGGCTTGGCGAATAACTTTATTTTACAACAAGACAACGAACCCAAGCATACCGCCAAAAAAACAAAGAAGTTTTTCACTTCCCACCGCATAAAACTATTTGATTGGCCTCCACAGTCCCCCGACTTGAACCCTATCGAAAACTTATGGTCGATTTTGGACAGAAATGTGAACAAAACTGGGGTTACAAACAAAAATAATTACTTCCATGCGCGACAGCGAGCTTGAGAAAGTCTCGATTCTAATCATTCACATAATCTGGTCGAAAGCATGCCCAGACGATTGACGGCAGTCATTAAGGCCAAAGGAGGCCATACTAAAAATTTAATTTAATTTTTTTTCAAGTACAAATTAAGATTTACAAAGTACTTTTTTGTCATATATGAAAATGCTCTTTTGTTAAAATAAAGTTATAAGTTCTTGTTATTGCAAATACTCGTTTAATTTTTGTAGCAAACCTTTAATTTGACAGTAAACCTTTCAAAAATGCCCAATAGTAGTGTAGGATCGTAGGAAAAATGAGGAATTCCGCGCCGGGAATCGAACCCGGGACTCTCACGGTTGTAGCTGATCAACTCTTACACATACCCACGGAACCCTCCTACTTTTCCTAATCTCCATACAGTATTTGGTCTGGGAGGTCCTGATCCCACACTCGGCCATCCTGCTCCGGCATTCGCCCTCGAATGTCCGTCGCAGCGCCATCGTCTTTTTGGCCTCAGCGCCATCAGCGCAACTCGTCATCAACTTCGTCACTTTTCGGGAACACCATCCTACTGCCCTCTCTAGCAATTTTCCCTGGATGTGTCCCTTACTTCGCTTCGTCGTCCTTTCGCTCACGTGCGACCGTCTTCGCAACGCTTGCTTACTGCGTTCGTCGTCTGTCACCATGCGGGCATTGGTGTTCCCCCATCCCGGACGAGCCCCCAAATGTAGGATCTTAGGAAAAATGAGGAATTCCGCGCTGGGAATCGAACCCGGGACCCTCGCGGTTGTAGCTGATCAACTCTTACACATACCCACGGAACCCTCCTACTTTTCCTAATCTCCATACAGTATTTGGTCTGGGAGGTCCTGATCCCACAGTAGGGATCCTTTTTCATTAAAAACATTAGTTTTAAGATATTCTGCATACGATATAGGATGTTCACTTTATTATGGTTACTTTATTATACCATAAGCCAGTTACGCAGTTTTTTGGTCCGAATTGACCGTAGATTTGGATGCCAGCGCCGCTATCGTTCGACCGGTGTACCGTACCCCTCGTACTCCGCTTCACCTCCGCGATCCTTTATACTTCGCCATGTGTTTGCGTCCCTCTAGGTGGCGCTGCTTTCAATCGATTTGATTGGACGTCATCGACACTTTTTATTTCGCAGCGTGTTAATTTTATTTCGAAGCTTGACGCGTCCTTCAACATCGAAATGGATTCGAATGCCTTTGCGGGTTCGCGAAGCTTGACGCGTTCCTCGACATCGAAATGATTCGAATACGTTTGCGTGTTCGCGAAGCCTAACGCGTTCTTCGACATTGAAATGGGTTCGAATATATTTGCGCGTTCGTGAAGCTTAACGCATTGTTTCGCAAACTCTTAGTATCATTCGAGGTACTTTGTGAGAATCGCGAAGTTAAAGTAATACACGCCGTTTGATTTTGAAAGCGCGATTCGTTGGCTTGTTTCGATCGCGTTAGCCACTATGTTTGTAGTAAGCGGTGCGGAAGTGAGGAATTGACCATTGAAGCATACTGATTGGTAAATTCACAAGTGATTACCTTGACTTGATGTCACCGGAATACTGGTAATCCTAAATTGACTGCAGAGATGTACGGCTAAGGCAAACTGCGGTGCTTTCTCTCACTTTGTAGGTGCACTGATTGTGTTGCTACACACTACTACACGATATCGTTCTTTGTATGCGAACTGCACACGATAGATCACTGAATCCGACTCGAAGGACCAAATGTTCGTACGGTGCGAATCTCGAGCTCGACGCGCGGTTGACTCGTGCCCGCTTGAGGTCGTAAATCTCAAGCCCAATCGCATGTACGCGTCGATCCGAATATCACCGTTCGTATTACCCGTCAAATTCATATTGGGTAAATAGTTCAATGATTAGTGCTACGTGTTAACCCTTTGCACTCGGAGCTATTTCAACTAAAAAACCAAACATTTCTTCTAACCTAAAATATTTCCATCGTACATAAGTTTTTTTCATTATATGCGTACGAAACTGATGTAGTACCTCATACAATATTTAAATGATTAGTAATTTATTACATATGAACAAATTTAATCATGTAAACAATATTCTGAATAATGGTGTAGCGATTTGTAGTGGCGCCTCAGAGTCGCCATTCGAGTACTAAGGGTTAATTCGTGAGATCAGCGTTTCATCCCAGGCCTGCTAGAAGATTCGTCGGTAAGGTTATCTAGCAGGCCCTGCCTTAGACGCGTGCGGATCCGATCACGATGATACGTATTGTTACTTGCCTTGTCTTTATACGTGCAAGGAAGCAACTGTTCGATTCCGACTGTTAGATTGCGGTTGTTCGGTCGCGACTGACTAGTTGTGACTAGCTGACCGTCGATTTTCGGGAGGACCCTTCGTCGTATCGTGTAGGCGGTCCTCCATTTCTGGGTTTCAAGACGGTGACATCCATTGCTATGCTGACGAAGTGCACTGATTGGTTCTGCCGAGTTTTGCATTTCCCAATCAGTGCATTCTTGCAGACTTTTAGATCTGCCCTAAGCTAGCCTGTCCTGGGAAAGCGTGGGACCGTACGCGGCTGCTTCCGAGGGCGAAGCCAGGTAACCCGAGAACCGTACTTCTCGATCGAGAATGTCCTTCGTCGGTAATCGATTTACGACGCGTAATTCTCGAGGAGGCAACAGAAAAACTAGGAAGGTTCGGCAATGGCTCGACTGGTCGCCAAATGTGCACCATTTGTTTATGACAAGACGTCATAAACAAAGCCGAAATAAAGGCGTTATGTCTTATTCCCTTGCGACGGAACAATAAATTACATAATTTCAACAACGCGTGTTCACACTATGGATACCACTCAGCTCTCGCTCCGTTCAAGATTCCTTGGAAAGAATATTTGGTCGGAGTGAGACCGAACAATTGAATAGCACCACTTCATTATTACTATTATAACACAATGACGTGCAAAAACGAACAACTTTAATCAAATTCTTTTAAACGGCTCAGGTTTTATTTCGAGATTTTTCAATGATTAGTTCATCAGGTATTTTATAATAAAATGAATTAAGAAATACTATTGGTCGCAAATGCAATAACTATGATTTTTAAAGTTTTTATCTGCGTCTATAATGAAAATTTAAAATACGTCTTTTATGGATTTAACATGCTCAAAATTTCATCAGAATCGTAAGCCCAAAATTCAAAGATTTTTATGTCCTTCAATGCCTGTAACATTTTTATGCGTCAACCGATTTCGATGAAACTTTGTGCATGTCCATAACCTATAACACTTAGATCTATATGGTAAAATTTCATAAAATAACATAAATAATGGCTATATTAAAATGAGGATAGCAATATCTCCACAAGGCAAAATGTAATTTTTTTGAACTTGCACTATTTTTTAGAAACGAAAGTGATCCTACAATTTTCTAAATGGAATGCTATATATTTTTTATGTCTTATGAGAGCGTGCGTCAAGAAAAATTCATTCGTGTACTACACAATGACCTTCAAGGTCATGCAAGGTCAGAAATGGAAGAAACATTTTGGATATTTTGTGTTAATGCGTTTACAAGTATTCTTTATTGACGAGGCTACAATGAAAATTCAACACGACTTTCTTGTTGAATCAATGCGTAGTTCGGTTGTATTAATTACACTCTTGGAAGCTTCTTCTAATGTTATCCGAGATATTAATGCACATGATTGCGTTATTTTGCTTTTCAAGCCGTTTACATCTCTGGGCGGTGTACCGCAAACGATATCTTTACGAAATATTACGTACGACATATCCAAAAAGTTTTTTCCATTTCTGACCATGTGTGACCTTGAAAGTCGCTGTGTCGTACACGAATGAATATGTCTTGACACACGCTTTTACATAATATAAAAAAATATATAGCATTCCACTTAAAAAATTGAAGGTCACCTTCATTTCTAGAAAAATAGTGCAGTCACAAAAAAATTAGATACGCCATTACGTTGCTTGCAAATAACGGATAATCTTCCAAAAGCGACAACCCTCCGATTTTGCTGAAACTTATGCCAAAGCTTATCCTCGATTAGGGGAGAAAGTCCCTAAAAGGATTTTTGGCGACAAAGCCTCATTTGCCCCCCAGCCCCCTTCAAAGTTTTGACAGTTCTTACTAAATATTTTCGAAAATATTGATTTTATAGAAAAAAGTTTCAAACAAAAAATGAAGCTCATAAAAAGCTCTAGAAAAAGGTTATATACATTTTTACGTAAACCTATTATTTTGGCTGTCATGACCCCAAATAAATCGGCGGACGACATATCTCCGATTATTTTTATATTCTGGATTCTTACGTATTTTGACGTGCTGATTACGAATATGATAGTGAAAATTGGCACAAATTTTATTTTCGTAGCGGAAACCATGAAAAAGCTGGATTGAATTTTCTATATTCTTGCACACTCTGTGGGTATGTATGAATACTCTAAGGTTGGTTTTTTTTTTTTGTAAACGCGTTGTGGATTTTTGTGTGCGTCTCTAGATGACAGCTACAATGCAAAGGTGATCTAGAATGAGTTAGGGTTAGGTCGCGGAGGGGGCGGAGAGGGTTGGCCGTTAGGCCGGCCCCACAACGCATACGAAAATCCAGGAGTAAATACAACAAAAGTAAACGAAATTTGTGCAAATTTTCAGTATCATATTAGTAATCAGCACATCAAAATACGTAAGAATCCAGAATATAAAGAAAATCGGAAATATGTTCCCCGCCGAGTTATTTTGGGTCGACAGCCAAAATTATAGGTTTACGTAAAAAATGTATAGAACTTGTAGAGTTTTTATGAGCTTCGTTTCTTGTTTGAAACTTTTTTCTCTAAAATCAATATTTTCGAAAATATTTAGTAAGAACTGTCAAAACTTTGAAGGGGGCTGGGGGGCAAACGAGGCTGTGTCACCAAAAATCCTTTTATGGTCTCTCTTCTCTCATCAAGGATAAGCATTGGCAAAAATTGCAGCAAAATCGGAGGGTTGTCGCTTTCGGAAGTACACCCCAAATAACAGTATTACTTTTTTCTCTTACATTTTTTTCTAGTATTTATTGTTTGGAAGAAAAATGCTGGCTAGTTATAACGTGGACACCCTGTATACTAGTATACATAACACGTGAATACGTGTATCCTGAATACATGTCCAAAATCGTGATCTCTAGCATTTACATTCCGGTATGAATTGTGCGAAATTCATTCTACGAACACGCGAATCCTAACACGTTCATATCCTTCAATATTATGTATGAAAATAAATGTTTTATGTTAAATTTGTTATCTTATTTTAAATAAAATGTGTTCAACCCTGTTAATAAGTGTGAAATAAATAAATTTTTTCTTAAATATGAAACATCATCGAAATGTCCTATAACAGACAGTTCCAATCAGTAGCTACGGAGCTATTTGAGGCACCTTCCCCGCTTAGGATCTTTCCCCACTCTTAGACTTCATCGTTATAATGTATAGTAGTGGGAAGCTCCCACCACGAGAGCCGCGCAGCAGTCGCTATTACTCACTAATTCTACGACAGTACGTAGTAGTGAGAAGTGGTTCGATAGTGGGGACCTTGCAGTTCTTGGAGGGGAATACGTTAGAACTCCCTGTCCTATAATGTAAATTTATGTCATTTGCTAGTGTAGCGGCCAGCTTCGGGCGATGTTTTATGATGGGCCATCGCTATTGTGTCTTAGAGTCGGTACGCGGCTCATTGCAATCTGGCTACGGCATTGGCCTGTCACCGTTTTTTTTTGTTAGTGCAATTTCCGCTCCGACCTAGGGCACAGAATGGTATTTGCCCATATTGAGCGCAGTCCCCGCCATAAAACATCTGCTTCTTTTCTATTTTAGTTTTCTTCTAATCGGCGCGGCTGGACACTCGGGGCCTTAGCGCGGTATCGCTGCCAGATGTCTGGGATTCCCCAGGCTTCGCTCTTCGCGGGTGTGAACACCTTGGCAGCGTCGCGAACACCCCCTCCTTTAGCCCGTTGCGTCTATGCGTTTTGTAACGCCCGTGACTCTTCCGATTTGCTGGGCCCGTTTTCTTAGATTCAATTTTAGCTTCCGCCCACCCTTAATTTTCATAGAGTAGGGATAAGTTTTCCATTAGGAAGGGAGAACCGAGGTGTTAAATTGGCGAACTCTCGGTCTCTTCCTCAGAATTAACAAGAACATTGAAATACTTAGATCGCTCTCTACTGTGTAGCCATAGAAACAGTCAGAGAAGTTAATTCTCACATAGTTTAAACACTTAGCTTTTTTGTACCTCACCCGACAACTGCGGTGTGTAGTTTGTTACGGTAAATAAATAGTGTAGTTTTTACAAGTTGTTTGTCTTAGTCCTTCCGTCAAAGGAAGGTGGTCCTTCGAGTTCGATATATTAGCGGGCACCTCGCAGTGCGAATTCAATCAAGGCCCGAACGATCATCTGATCAACCGCGGGCGTAAACAGGTAGTAAAATCGAAATAGTGAGCGGTCACCAGGAGCTGACCGATAGTGTGTATCAACCCTTACTCAACAAAAGATGCGACTCGTTGCAGTTGCGTTAAATATCCTGTAAGCGTGTTTCCGTTATCGCAGATGTCACGTTCGAGTGCTTCTTCTCTATTAAGTAAAGTCCGCGCGTTATTCTGCTGTGCTGAATTCTTAATCGCCTGCAAACTATTGGAAAGTTCCAGGTTAAAATGAGCGCCGGATTTCTACCAAGACTATTCCCCCTAATTAGATCAATCGATAATGAACCAGTATCTCGGCGCCGCGCCCGTTGTTCCGCCGTAGCCATCTAAAATAATCTTATTTGGTCCGAGTTTCTCCGTTGACCGTAATGCGATTCCCGATGCGTCCCGCGCACTTGCCTGACATTATAAAAGGCGCATCGTTTCATAACGATGCACCAGTCGAAATACACTTAACGGCACGAACGAGGCGGCCCGTAAATAAAAGTGTAATTAATTAATACACCAGGGTATACGAATGTAAATCTCCATGGTCCCAAGCATGCAGCAATATTAATATTTTCCAACGATTCGGTCGTCGAGGAAAACGCACCCCTCGTGCATTTAAAAAGAACGCGGCGCGACAGCCCTCCAAGGGAAATGAATGGCTGGTCGATGCGAGCGGGTCGTTTTTTGTCGCGTAGGAAGTTTATCATCTGGTAAACTTTATCTTTATTGAAGCGTTCCGAGTTTCCACACCCGCGAGGAGTCTTTTGCCCGTTGGTTCTCAGCGTCTGCGGCCGAGCGGGCGACCGGACTAGTGAAAAGCGAAAGATTTTCCAACGGAGCAGTGACACATTCCGTAGGTCGTCTGGAGGTGAAGCGACAGAGAGTACGTAAAAGCTGATACGAGTGGCCCGAGCTTCTCTCTCTCTCTCCCTCCTCTTCTTCCCCCTCCTCGTGTCATCCTTCCCTTGTGTTCTTCCCTTCGGTTTTTCCGAGGAAAAGTCCGACAGTGCTCGATCTTCCCATAAAGTTAGCGGCTCTGGTACCGTTCCTCCGGGGGAACGAATTCCCCGCCGAGAATAACACAAATTGCTGGAACGTCGCGTTGAAGGAGGGTTAGGGGTTGCGCTAGAAGGGACATGTATGCATAGCAGAAGAAAAAAAGGGAGGAGAGAAAAATGAAAAATGAAAGTGGCGCGCTGATAAATGGAAATAGACGGAATCCCGAGGTGCGAGGGGCGCATTGAAGTGGCTCGGAATCGTTGGTCGCGATTTTTTCGAGTTTTCCAAAGGTGCGAAAGTTATTCGCTCGGAGTGCGAACCGCGGGAATGGTCAGGCTGCTACATATACTCGTATTGATGGTGCACGCATAACCGGTTAAAGCGAGATGTATACGAGCCGATCAATGCGGCGCGCTCTACACCTCGCGCGCGTGAACCAGGATGAATGAAAATTATGAAAGTGTCAAATAGTCTCAACGCAATTTGTCCGTCAGATTTCTTTTTCCAGGTTTTCGAATCTCGACCCCCATGGTCTGTGTGTAGTGACCACGCGGTACAAGGTCAGCGAAAAGGTCGCCTGTACTCTAAGCCAACAACCGTCCGACCGCATGCTCGATTTCCCTTTGTCGATAAATATATATCCGTAACAAGTGAACCACGAGTGTGACTCGTGTTTGTTAACTTTCTCGCTCGTAAACTGTATCACGAGTCACACTCGGCGTCGTAAATCAGGGGGTTAAGGTTGAAAAATTGAGTGTTCAGTACGGTGGTTCTTAGCTACATGACTCAAAAATTTCATTCATGTTTCTTGTCTTACCCCTTTAACGCATTTGCTGCCTCTGTCTACTGTGCTTGGACGTTGCTCACGGCGATACGCAGACGAATTACCACTACGCGCTTATAGCTGCTAAATAAACGTCATGCCAATCTTCGTTATATACAGTGCTGCTGTTCTTATACAAAAAGCACGAGTTTGTGGCACACCTAACATTTTCGGGCGGCCAGCGAACGTGTTAAGTTGTGACGCATGGAGAGAAAATGCTGTGTGGTAAAGGAAGTATAGTAAAGTCTTAATCTAAGCTGGATCCTCGGGTCCGTGCCCGACATAGATCGTGTAGGACTACTATTGCTTTGTGACCTCACCGACCGCGCCGAACGTAGAATAGGACAGCGCATGTAAACACGGACCGCGCGGCCGAAGGCGCAACGAAAAATAGCGTAACGGTGAGGCCGTTTTATGCAAGGAATGAAACTTCTTTATTTTCACTTATTTTTAATGATATTTTACCAACATATTTGTGACATTTTTCTAATGAAAATGACACCAAACAAGATATAATTTGGCCCATACTTACTGTACATATGAAGCATGGTGTGTCACTTCAGAAATCTGTTGGCAATGGTTTCATAGCAAGAAATGAAAAATAAACACGTTTGCATTAATATTGTCCTCTCAATACGTTTCTGGGCAGGCCTTATCGTTCCAGTATGCCTCAAACACTCACGCTCAGTTGTCTGCTTACACCGCATTGATCGTACACTAGACACGATATTAAGTGTAACTAGTTTAAACTAAAAAGAAACTCTTAAATAATAATCCTTTTCTACGTTTGACGTCGTCGGTGAGGTCACAAAAAATGCCCTGCACGATCTATGTCGAAGCACGGATCCGAGGATCCGTTTTAGATCAAGACTTTAGGTAGATGGTGTCTAGTGACATTTTAATCAGAAAAATGACACAAATAAGTTGGTGAAAGTTCCATAAAATGTAATGAAAAATAAAGAAGTTTTGTAATTGCATTAATAGTGGTTCACACAGATATGCCCGATCCAGTATCGTATTACGCGGCATGTTTACACTACTCGGCTACCGAGGCAGTTCGAGCTTCTTCGACCCTCGCGGGATGTGCTCTCCAGTGGAGGGGATGGGCAAACTCACTAACAAGGAGAAGACGCGGTCATCGGGTCTTACATTTTGTCGAAACTTTGCATACTGGTGGATTTCGTTCTCCTGTTTATAAAAATATAGCATTATAGGCGTTGATATTCAATAATTATTGAGATATTTACAATTTAAATTTCATTATACCCGTTAAGCCGTTAAGTACAGTTTTGGTTCAAGTTTTTGTCAAGTGCCAAACGGCGTGATGGTAACGTACTAGATTCATTACCGGGAATGCCAGTGTTCAAATCCCTTTTTCCTATTTTTCCATTTTTTTCTTTTTTTCTGTTCAGTTTATCTATTTTAATTAATTGGATTTTGCACATGAAAAATATACTCATAATATCTATAGGAAGCAAAATATAAAAATTTTATTGAAAAGGAACATAATATGAATGAAACACTAACTTCATCAATCTTAACGTATCTCAAAAGTTGTTGAGTACCGACGCCTATAATGCTACATTTACATAAACAGGAGAACGAAATCTACCAATATGCAAAGTTTCGAGAAAATCTGAGACCCCATGACCGCGTCTTCTCCTTGTAAGATCGTACAGCTCTCCGTCCGGCTGTTAGGTGAAGACTACTGTAATTGTACAATTTTTTAAATTTCATGTTACATGCGAACATACACTCCGTGGAAATACTATAAGACACAATACAAAACCATACAAATCTGGGTTATAAAAAAGTATTTGTCCCACCTATATACAGGGTGTTCACGCTATTACTGGCCAGCGTTGTTCTTGCAAAGTAAGGTCGCCTTGATTTCTCGGAAAAAATGGGATATAAAAAAATTAAAATGAACTCATTCGATGCGTTGTTTAATTATTCCGTAATTTATTAAAAAGTTTTTTGGTGCAACAAATAGATGCCAAGTTATTACAGATAGTTATTCTTACTGACTCACCTTGTATATAGTATTGATTTCGGATGCGAGTTTTACGCATCGTTCTGCAACGTCGTTAATAACATTTAAATTTAGTACTGTTTTTAACTCTGCTTTCTATAAATCATCAGTTTTCCAAATCGATGTGACATTTTTAATAAATTTACATTCATATAAATATTTTTCAATATTTCTTTGCTATTATAAAATTGCATTTGTTTGAAACAATTACAAAATAAACGGCGAAGAAAATTTATTTTCAATTGAAATAATTTTTATTAAATGCTCTTATGTTTCCACTATAAGCACCGAAGAACTAATTTTCATCGGTTTGTTAATTTAATTGTTATAATAAATTATGATAAAAATTGACACTTTATTTTAAACGCCTGTAAGACTAACAATTTCTGATCTCGAAAAATCTTTTGACATATGTGCATACGTCACTAAAGGCTACAACATATTCGAAATTCAACATAATCCGACACAGTACACTGGAAAGTGTCCAATTTCACGTGGAACGATCCACATCTTAATAAACGTATCCCTAAATAATGTGTAGAAACAAATTTTAATGGTACGATGGAAATTAATTAAAATCATGTATTATCGATAAATGTCCCAAGTACCTGGCCGATAATTGTCCCAGAACTATCCTGACTACCGCGGGGTATACCCCGTGAGGGGCCGTGAAGCTCGAGAGGCCTCGGTCGCCGAGAAGTGTAACATAATACCCGTTGAGTATATCGGTGTGAGACCACTACTAATCCAATGACAAAATTTCTTTATTTATATGTACAGGCGGTGCACAAATACACTCTCAACGAAAAGACTGCTTTATTCTAACTACCTACTTCCAAAGCTGGAACATTGGTACTAACACTTTTTATGTACAGTAAAATTATATATTACGAAAATGTACAGTGTTAAAAAGATGGACTGTATAATACAATCCAACGACTTTTCAACGGTGGCTCGAATATGAGGAGATAGGAGTTTTGAGGGAAAGTAAATTGTTGTACTGCGAGGTTATATTGATAGTGACCCACCTAATGGTGGGCCGTTTATTATATCAAAAAAATCCCCGTGGAAGATGGCGGTTCGCGACTCCTCCGTCTCCTCTGGGTCGTCCCTTGGCCGTCTAGCGACTTTGGCGTCTGAAAATTAAATAACGAACGAAGGTGTGAAACCACCTATTCGATACGATACGTATCCGTTCGTGACGCTGTTTCCCGTACGCTCCTGACGGCGATCATCGCTATCGAAGGAGGGGGAATACAGCCAAACTGCTCAAAACGCAGAGTTTTTTTTTTTTTTTATTAAGCTATAAAACCCCACATGGGATTATTAGCAGCATGCACATGGCTGTGCATGCTAACATTACATTACTTAGGTAGCTTATAAACTAGGATTGAGACAACATAATTAACATTTTCGAATACATTATTATCACTAAAGATAATATAAACAATGAGACTTAAGAAACGAATGTATGAAAAATAGAGGACAAAGAAAGGGTCCGCACAAAAAGGAATCTATTGTATAGGGTGGAAAGAAACCTTTGCTGCAAAGTTTGCGAATCAAAGTGTCTCTATTATTGTCATAGAACGGACATTGCCATAGCACATGATTAGGATCCTGTACTAGACAACCACATGGACAACCCGTGTCAGCAGCAAGTCTAATCTTAAAAAGGGAAGCCCTTAGTTGAAAGTGTCCAGATCTAAGTCTATTAATCCAACAAATGAATTCTCTAGGGAGCCTCAGGTGTGTAAACCAAGGTTTTGGCCCAGGATGATAATAAGAGCTGAAAAATTTTTTGCCTTTGAACCCTCCTTCAGCAAGAATATAATTTTTGGTTAGCTCCCTAGCTTACTTCCTAAAGCTGTGGGAAAAATCAGAGTAGGGAATCAAAAAACGCAGAGTTAGAGGACTGTATGTTTTTTGACGTATCTCGATAATCGAGAATCCGTCCGCTCGCACTGGCGTAGTCACGGTTCAACCCATTCTACTGCGTGGGCGCCAGCGTAGGGGTGGCGGTTAATCTTACAAGGAGGTTGTAAGGCTCCAAGTTCGATAATCCAGCCGAATTAACCCGTGCTTCAACAACCTTGATTCAAAGCTCGTGCGTGACTCATTACGTCACGCGGCTATAGGAATCTCGGTGGAAGACGTGGTCCAACTCACCACTTACAAGCACAAGATCGACTATCTGCGCACAATAGAAGCGGCGTATAATGTAAGCGCGTTTAACCAGTCACTATTGCCACTCGTAATCTTAGCTCAGACGTAATGACGACGGCGTATACGGAAGTAGCGACTATATTGGTTGAACGGGTCAAGCCTGCCGAGATCTTTGTCGCGCTCTCTCACTCAGAGGAGGGGGACGTAGCTAGGACCTACAAGTCAAGACTTGTGGCTGGACCAGTCAATTCCGACACCGTATAATATGCGAATTCCGTAGAAAAGGCAAGGGCATAAGGGAAATTGACCTTCACAATTCGAGTCTCCGGTATCTGCTGCGCTGGGACGTCAAAGCGTATGCCAGGGCTTATTGCAGGTACAGGACTCGAAAAGAGTGTCCTCCGTGTTACACGGGTGGCCGTACGGAATCGGAAACACGATTCCTTCCAAGAGTTTCTCTTGAACGCTTACACGCACAAGATCGACTATCTGCGTACAATAGAAGCGGCGTATAACGTAAGCGTGTTAATCAAGAGTTTCTCTTGAACGGCGGGCAGTGAATTCGGGGAACGAACACGAATCTCGCGTCAACCACACCGAAATACACTTGTGCGGTGAAACAACAACCATGCACTTTTTATGGGATCGTAGCACGGTCAATACCGGTGCTCGATCGTGGTCACTATTGCCTGTACGTCTCTATTCGAATATCCTGTCGCGAGCTCGTAAAGGGAGCGTCGCTCGGTCCGAAAGGTCGTACGGCAGTGAATGTATCACGTTCGATTATCGAGAACACGGAAAATCCGGAGTTCGATATCTCGTTCGTGTTTGTCAATTCACTTACAACGGGTGGAACGATCTCGAGCAGGAGACCAGTTCCGTTCGTACAGTCGTTGCCAATAGCGTCGCCGTCAAAGACTCGTTACAAGCCTCTAACGGCGCGACTGGAGAACAATGACAGCTGCGAAGACTCGTAAGCGAGTGTTTCATTTGGCGTTCGTGGATATCAAATATAGAACTGGAGTTCGTAGTCGCAGTCGAAATTTTCATTTATTTAATATTTTTTGTATGCATACAACGAGAAACAAAAGTTGCAACAGAAATATAAAATCGCCTAACGTGACAGGCCGCATGCGCAGTGATGCCAGAAATGTCAGCTTTTCGCGCATGCGTATTCGCACGTGGCATCAGCGCTGTACTAATTTCAAATTTTTGAGAGTTCTTTAAGGCCCTGTTTTACAAATAATGTTTTTCATTCAACATTCACATACTTGCTTTACCTAAAAAAATTCGGATTATGAAGGTAATAAAGTCAAGTTTGGAAATAAGTAAATACAGATTTAACATAATATAATTTTTTATTTTATTTGGCAGAATCTATAAAGAACTAATTTTTTATTTTATTTGGCAGAATCTATAAAGAACACCAACATTTGTTGCAAGACAAAGGAAAACTGCCAAACACGTTTCAAGTGCCAAAAACAACAAAAATATATTTTCTACTTGCACAAATAAATAAGTAAATAAGAAACAACGTTCGTTATCTGCAAGTTCGTCTATGGCAGTGCTAAATCCCGTCAAGCCACCTAGATGTTTCTTTTTTTTTTGGCGCGTATACTGGATTTCGCGCGCGTCGCAATACGCATGCGCGAAAAGCTGACATTTATGGCATCACTGCACATGTGGCCCGCGTGTTGACCAGGCCTGCTCTAGACGAAGATATCGTTGCAAATAGTTGAAAAATACCCGTGCTTATATAATATTGTACAGCAGCCAGGAAACGTTTCGATTTTCACTATGCGATTCTTTTTCGCGCTGATTCCGAATCTGTCCATTATTTTTTCCCTAGACGCACAGTTTTTGAGGATTTTGAAAAAAATACATGTTTCTCAATTTTAAACATATGTTGTGACGTTATAAAAGATATTGCATTATAGTAAACATCGAAACTTCGAAAAAAAGTTGAAATTTGTTGGACATTAATAAAAGAAAATTAAAATAATCCTATATTCTAACGAAATGTTGCGCACATACAAAATTCTTTTACAGACGATGGACCTTCACGACACGACAACGAAAATGAACCTGATGATTTGTCTTTGGTCCAATTAAAAGAAATGCATAGATGACTACCACGACAGCAGTAATCTCAAAGCGCGAAACGTGAAAAAATGTACACATCTCGTCAATACTTGATTTCTCTCTCGAAATTCTAGATGGTTGCGTACGAAGAAAATGATTGTTTCTTTTAGTCCTTTGATTCTGGATATCGATGAAAGAGTGAATAGTTCCGTTTCGGAAAATTATAAAACACTGTATGCTTCGATTGAGATTATTAAATACCGTCGTGAATATAAATCGAAACAAACTGAAGAAGCTATGCTACCTGATAATTGTATAATAAGATATAAAATAAAATAAGCAATATCTGCATTCTGGTATAATTATTGTAAAATATAACCAATGTGTTTCACTGTTTCAAAACAGTAGAATTGATAACAATAGCATAGCTGCGTTATGTACAGTGTATATATAATCACAGGAAGCGTTTTCTCCACGTTTGAAATGAATACATAGGTCGAGTAGTTGACCGCGCGCCTCTACTCACATTTTACTTTATAACTCAAAAACGAATAATTTCCCCAAGGTATGACAAACACCATTCGAAAGAGCATGAAACGTACTATTAATGCAGGGAGTATGCCCAGAGAGGCCTCAATAATAGAAAAAGGATTTTTAACACAAAAATTTCAAGTATTTTTAACACCTATTCGATGCCGTAAATATAAAACCACAGTTTCCATAATTAAATGTGCTTGTGTACTTCATAATTATATACGCAAAAATGTTGGAATCCCATGCGGAATTAATACAACTAACGAAACGGTCCCTCTTACGACACCTAGAAGTATTCCTAGTTCAGAAGAATAAAACCACTGGTTGCTTTGCCGTGGCAATGGAATGACTGCATAAACAATGAATAAAATAAAAATTCTTCATATCAGATAAGTTCATTTCTGTCGTTATTTCATTCCGTGCCTTTTCTGTAGTGTCGTTTCTAGAAAAATCTAAAGGGGGATTGCAATTTTTCTGAATTTTTTACGCCTCGAAAAACACGAAAAACGTGAAAAAATTATGTTAGCAATAAATAAATTACATAAACTTATACACCGTTGGAAAGCTTGAATTTTTTATGATTTTTTGGTATCCGTGCCGGGTCGATATCATAGTTTTATTAAAAGTTATAGCACATAATAGATTTCGCAAAATACGTACTTTGACCCCCCCCCCCCCGTAACCGTGAAGTCCTGGGAAAAAGTTTTTGCGCGGAATCAATGTTAGACCTAAAGGGCTACCAATATGCAAAGTTTCAGGAAAATTGGTCTTGGGTAATTTTGGCCGATTTTGAATCAACGCCTCTTAGAGTTCACGGTCATTTCAAGGTCGTGCTATTAAATATGGATGAATGCACAATAATATTTGCTATAACATACAACAATAAAAAATGTGTGTATATATGTAAAAAAACACGAGTAGCCTTGAAAAAAACGATTAAAAAATTACAATTTATAAAAAACGATTCTTCCATCTGATTCGTCTTTTGAAACAATTTAGATTACGTTAGAAACATTTTTTGAATTTTCAGAGGTAGAGGAGATATTTAGGTGTCCTGTTTTAGACAAAACACCCTGTATATTGCAAAATTTTCTACATCTTCTGGAAGATTGTAAGAAAGAACATTCAATATTATGTGGAATTTTTGTATAATTTCTGCATCTGTTGGAATTGCATAAATCCGCAGCAGTGTTTCCACGTATTCTGTATTTAATGTATAATGCATAATACGATAATACTGCATATATAGCTTGACTGTATAAGTGTATGTGAAAAACTGGTTTGTAAGATGCGCTCAGGCTAGCTACTATTACGGGACTGACGACGGTCCTAACTTTACGCCCTCACCTGGGCCCCCACCGTCCCTGGGAAAAACTTTCTCGTAAGCTTACGCACTTATACTAAGACACATGGTATCGTTGCATTCCAGCAGCATCTACTTCAGTAATTTCTGCTGCTGCATCTGCGTACTGAAAAAATTTTCTGGCAGTGTTCCCATCATTACTGGACCCAAATCCTAGTTTAGGTGTATCAATGATTAAATCAAGCTGATCTCTAAGTTGGTTTTGAATTCTCAGCTTCTAATTTTGCCTCTTCTGTTTGTTACTTAAATTATACCTAAAATTCCTTGATCCTCAAAACTTAATTCATGGCTCAAATGTAAAAGAAATTCCATCTATCTTATGCTTGCATGCAATGGTGAAAGGCTATATTCATAATTTTCTTGTGTGTCTTCTCCACTAGAATTACCATAATCATTTGGATTTTTGCGATAAATTGTGCACATTGAACTTTACACCGTATTGGTTAGATGTTGAACAACTTTTCCGATCGGATTGAATCGCGTGCCGACCGAAGACACCAGCCGCGATAGTTTATTTCAACGGCCATTTTCTGAAAAAGCAGCACAAAGTAGCAGTCAACTCTTTTCGTTTCTAAGAGAGAAGAGTTCACTCTTTCATGCCAACATTTTAAAAGTTTAGACGAAGTTGAAGGTTTTATTAAGACGTATCTCCTTTGATTTAAACCTAATAATTTACATACCTAATACGATCCATATAGATACAAGAAACTATTGTAACCAATTTAAACTACACTTTTCAAAGTAATATTTCTCAGAACCATGCATTAAAGTTACGGGATCAAAAGACCTTTTCGTAACAGTTGTGATTTTCTGCTGAGTTTAGCTATCAGTCACAAAAAAACGATAGCAAATATTAGAAAACGGAGTTTACCATAATGTAATGCAATTAATCTATCAAGTAACATGAATTTTTTTCAAAGTTGTAATATCACGAAAATCGATTTTTGATCGCCGTCAAGTCGTTTCGCCCCATTGTGCGGCGGCCGCGACTCTCCGCGTCACTTTCTATCTCATACGCTGTTCTTCTTTGCTCCCGAAACTTTTATCGTTCATTACCCAAGTAAATATCATCGCAATTATATCTTGTTTGGTATCATTTTGATTAGAAAAATGCCACGAATATGTTGGTGAAAGTTCCATAAAAAAATAATAAAAAATAAAGAAGTTTTGTCATCGGATTAGTAGTGGTCTCACACCGATATAAGGTAAAGGCACCAGTAGTTGACCAGTTTTTAGAAAAACATAAAAAATAAGGTTATTATAAGTTCTGCACTTTTGATGAAAGCGAACCTCGGATGACACAATATCTGTTGGTTCAATTTTAAAACAATTACATGCGAAGTGAAGTATGCATAGTAACAACGGACGTCTAAATTCATTAAGGTAAGTAATATACCGATATATTTCTATTTCCTTAACGTTTCTGTTAAGAACAGCTGTACGGTTCAGGTAAACAATCCATACGTTGTGAACTTTTCGCGACTGAATTATTTACTTTTTAAATTCTCACAGCGTTTTATAAGTGATAAATGCATCGTTTCTGTTATTCTAACCTCAAAATAATAGTTTGTTGAGTGGTCAAATTCTGAATACTGTTATTTGAACAATTTTCAGAAGTTGACCCCCCGATAAATCAACGTTAATTACTAACGTGACTCATTTAAATTTGTTTACGATTTATAATGTTATTAAAAGTATGATTTCTGTACTGGATGTGAATTGGTCCAAAGGAGCATAGAAGAGTATGCAGGGGTGAGAAGGCGTAACTGTGTGTTGGCAAGCGTGCGCGTGAGGAACTGAATGTGATAAAATAGAAATGTAAGACCACGTGTAGACCTATTACCCTTAATATAAGTTTATAGTTAAAAATACAATATATAGTCAATATTAAAGTCCGTCTACCTAATTATTTAACAAATGTATCCATTTTACATCTATGATTGTTAAGAGTACAAAACATAATTCTAAATTTTGTAGCATACTGTGTTTTAGAGGATGACCACATGGTCAACTATTGATTGCTTCCACGGTCAAATATTGACTCGCAACGTCTACTCTGCTCCGGAATTATTTTATCCTTTAATTGTAATTTGTGCTGGTAATTGTTGAAACTAAATGATACTAAAATGATTTCTAACATTATTGCTTTAACCTTCTTTCTAGTATAAGTGGTCAACTACTAACGAACAGAAGGTCAATTACTATGTTTTTCATTTTTAAGAGTGGTCAACTTCTGAAGCAATTACTGAATTTTTAAATATGTTTTTTTAAATTTGCGTAACTAAGCTTTTTTTAAAAAGTGGTCTTGTTACATAATTTAGAAGACTTAAAGAGTGTCTTCAGGTATCGACTCTCGCTATTTGATGACAGAGCAAGCGGTTACTATTGTCCGCGTGGAAAACTTCTTTTAACTGGTCAACTACTGGTACCTTTACCTTACAGTTTTGCATCAATCACGAATAATATCCAAAGATTAGAAGGTCAGAATATGCGGTTCAATGGAAATAAGTTACAATAGCGAAAGGTTTTGTACGAATTGCTAAAGTAATTGGGGATTACTTGCATTCGATATGGTAATACCCGTCAAAATGGCGGATTCAAAAATTTTTAATTTACGATTATTACGAGTGTAAGGAGGCATTCGTAAGGAATTATTAAATAGATTTATTTCATTGTATACATATTACATGTTTACACAGTACTAAAATGATTTGTAACATTATTGCTTTAACCTTCTTTCTAGTATAAGTGGTCAACTACTAACGAACAGAAGGTCAATTACTAGGTTTTTCATTTTGAAGAGTGGTCAACTTCTGAAGCAATTACAGAATTTTTACATATGTTTTTTTAAATTTGCGTAACTAAGCTTTTTTTAAAAAGTGGTCTTGTTACATAATTTAGAAGACTTAAAGAGTGTCTTCAGGCATCGACTCTCGCTATTTGATGACAGAGCAAGTGGTTACTATTGTTCGCGTGGAAAACTTCTTTTAACTGGTCAACTACTGGTACCTTTACCTTACAGTTTTGCATCAATCACGAATAATATCCAAAGATTAGAAGGTCAGAATATGCGGTTCAATGGAAATAAGTTACAATAGCGAAAGGTTTTGTACGAATTGCTAAAGTAATTGGGGATTACTTGCATTTGATATGGTAATACCCGTCAAAATGGCGGATTCAAAAATTTTTAATTTACGATTATTACGAGTGTAAGGAGGCATTCGTAAGGAATTATTAAATAGATTTATTTCATTGTATACATATTACATGTTTACACAGTACTAAAATGATTTGTAACATTATTGCTTTAACCTTCTTTCTAGTATAAGTGGTCAACTACTAACGAACAGAAGGTCAATTACTAGGTTTTTCATTTTTAAGAGTGGTCAACTTCTGAAGCAATTACTGAATTTTTAGATATGTTTTTTTAAATTTGCGTAACTAAGCTTTTTTTAAAAAGTGGTCTTGTTACATAATTTAGAAGACTTAAAGAGTGTCTTCAGGCATCGACTCTCGCTATTTGATGACAGAGCAAGTGGTTACTATTGTTCGCGTGGAAAACTTCTTTTAACTGGTCAACTACTGGTGCCTCTACCTTACTCTACCCGTATTATTTTTCTATGTTCGGCAAAATTCAAAGAATAGTATACCTGGCCCATAATTGTCCCTGGCCGGACAAGTGGTTGGGACATTTATCGATAAAATACTGTGTCTTCAAATTCTAGAAACTACAGATTAATGCTTGAAAGTGTACCATACCTAACAATCTGATCTTGAGCAATAAATGAAATACTCTCTAGGGACAGTACGGAAATTACTTTGGTTCTGTGGGGATCTTTTGTTGATGTTAGGCATTTAACATGTAAGTACGTTGAATACAAAGTTAGTAGATTCGAAATTAGAGAGGGAAGAGATAGGGAGCAATAACGCAGTAAGCCAATTTTAAGTTAGTTTTGACCAATACCAATTTTGCCATAACATTGTTTGATACAGTTATTTGTTATGATCGAAACATGGGTCATGATATTGGTTAGGCAAAAGTTAAACAGTAAATGTCGAGAAATTCCCGGATAATACCTCTAGGTTTTCCTCTAAAAGGTTGTCTCTGGAGTCGACTCTTACTCGTTTACTATCGACATGCACCAACTAATAGAATCACGAACATTCAACCGACTTTCTAACAGTCAACATCACAAACACGCAATCTAACTCGGAAACTTAACCCAACCTTAACCACTGGTAACACTCGTACAGTGCATTGTTACCAGGAATGGATCAAATACTGATTCTATTAATAAATAACAAGCACTATATTTGATTTTAAATTGTGCGAACATCATTGAAAATCCAATATTTTAATTGATGTAAAATGTTTTAAAAATATCAATTCTTTCGAAAGATTCTGAAAGTAGTTCAGCTGCATCTTTTTAGATGTTTTATCTAGCTCGGTGAACTTTTTCTGTATCCATGAGGAAGTAACCTGAACGGAATCGTATTTAAATTAAAAATATATTAGGTGCACAAATTAATTCGTGGTTCTTTCGTCGTACATATGTTGTTAATTTCAATGCAATCGGGACAGGGGATGGAAAAAAATGAACTACAAATAAAACAACGCAAAATTAATTATGAATCGATGCATACTGCCAGAATGCACATACGGTGGGTGTACAAAGTATTCTTACACGTTTAAAAATCGAATGACTTTTTTAAAATTGCTACTAGGTAGCGTGTAAATAATTTTTTTCTATAAATTGCTATTGGTCGGAATTGAGACGAAAATAGTAATGATCACAATTTTGGATGTAATTCCGAAAGCGACAACCAAAACAAAACCGAATTTTCACACCAAAACAATAACATGTATTCAATATCAGCACTACTCGGGATAACATCAAGGTCATTATCAATGAAATGAAAACAAACGTATTTATGTATAGGTGTACTTCCGAAAAGACCATATCTCCGATTCTTTTATATTTTGGATTCTTACGTATTTTCACGTGTTGATTACGAATATGATAGTGAAAATTGGCTCTTTTATTTTCATAGCGGAAACCATGAAAAAACTGTATTGAATTTTCTGTATTCTTGTACACTATGTGGGAATGTAAGGGTACTCTAAAGTTGATTTTTTCTTGTAAACACGTTGTGGATTTTTGTATGCTTCTCTAGATGGCGGCTACAATGCAACGGTAACCTAGAATGAGTTGTGGTTAGGTCGCGGAGGGGGCGAAGAGGGCCGGCCGTTATGCCGGCCCGACCACGTATACGAAAATCCAGGAGTAAATACAACAAAAGTAAACGAAATTTGTGCCAATTTTCACTATCATATTCGTAATCAGCACGTCAAAATACGTAAGAATCCAGAATATAAAAAAATTGGAGATATGTCCCCCGCTGAGTAATTTTGGTCATGTGAAACTTTTTTCTCTAAAATCAATATTTTCGAAAATATTTAATAAGAACTGTCAAAACTTTGAAGGGGGCTGCGGGGCAAACAAGGCTTTGTCGCCAAAAATCCTCTTAGGGACTTTCCTCTCTAATCAAGGATAATCTTTTGCAAAAATTTCAGAAAAATCGGAGGCTTGTCGCTTTCGGAAGTTTAACCACAATTTTTAACTGTTTTATCTGTGCCTGTAATAAAAATATAAAAGCCGCATTTTATAGTTCTAACAATAAGTAAGTTATGTACAAAGTTCCATCGAAATCGGTTAACGTTGTTATGAGTTACAAACATTTAAAGGTGATACATGAGAACAAAATTCCCTGAAAAGATCGAAAATCCGCGGCTTTCACCCTTAAACTTTAATCTTGTAATGTTTTTAGTTCAGAGCAACATTAACCGACTTCGATGAAACTTTGTGCATGTACATAACATACGTAGATCTATAAAAGTCGTATTTTATATTTTCATTATAGGCAATGATAAAAAAGTTAAAAATTGTAACCTTTACTTTTTTCTTCGTAATTGCGACCAATAGCGATTTTTTCAAAGATTAATTATTATTTAAAAATGGTAAGTAAAAATTAATAATAAAAATATTAAGTATTATAAAATATAATTAATAATAAAAATATTAACCTCTTAAGCGCATATGGCGTATATATTTGTCATGACAACATGACTTTCATAGCCCATGCGCCACTTATGAGGTTAAGTAATATAAAATATAATTAATAATAAAAATATTAAGTAAAAATTATTTACGCGTTACCTACTAAATTAATCCTTGTAATATCTCAGAAAAAATAAAGCCGTTTGATCCGATTTTTTTATTTTTATTAGTTTTTAAAGTGTGTACGAATACTTTTTACACTGACTGTAATGCATTATTAGCAATATTAATACACGAAAGAAATGTTTCTATAACTGCTAACGAATCTTTATAAATTATACCTAGAGTAGACAATTTTATTATTTATAAAGATCTTGTTTATTTAAGAACTTATTCTTAAATCATTTAAGTTATTCTTCCATATTTAATTGCGTTAGTATATCATTTCTACCCTCGAATTTACTCCGACTGCCAAGAAATAATTCAACGGTGACCCCCATTGATCATGTGCGCTACAGAGAAACAGCATTCTGTCGTTTGTTTTTTAAGTAATAAAGAAGTGGAACCCTTCAAAATTCATCGACGAATGAAAGTTTAGTATGGCGAGGTATGTCCGTCGCAATAGCAAGTTTACGGGGTTGACTAGGAAGTTCCTAAACGGCGTTATAAGTTCTTCCGTAAGTCTTTCGTAAGTCCGAAGCAGAGGTGCAGCAGGCGGTGCACGGCTGCACTCTCAACGAAAAGACTGTTTTTTTCTATCTACCTACTTCGAAACATACCTACTACCACACCAACTGGAACATTGGTACTAACACTTTTTATGTATAGTAAAATTATAAATTACGAAAATGTACAGCATGTCCCCGAAATCATGGTACAAGCGGACGGGTGATGATTCTACATGCGGAAACAAATCGTTAAAAAGGAAGACCATTTTTTTATTTCTGTTTCGCGCCTAATTTCCGAGAAAACCCAGTTTGAAAATCCAGCGAATCACGTGATATTAGATAGGAATCGGCTACGCGTCTGATAATGACCGACCGGTTCTATGTATTTCTGCAAATAGTAGAGCACGCGAACCCGATAAAAATATTATTAGATATTATTCATTACGAACAGAATGGTTTTGTGACTCGTAAAATCTAATTGTGGTGGTCCATATTTGCTAGAATGGAAAAGTATCTTTATAAAACTGCTTTGATAGATGGAGCTTCAATATAAGAAATTGATCAGAAGTTGCATCACGCCCTCTTCTCTCAGTTCGCTAAACAACTCTCTTCTACTTATAACGAAATTACTTACTAAAACAAAAAATTGTCTCACGGCTACAGCAGTAAGTTTAGCTGCAGATAAATCTTGAATTCATCTCAACAGTAGTGTTCTCTAAACGTAATCATGGCAAAAAAATTAGATATACCGAACCATACCAAAAAAGTTACGACATTCCTATCCTAGTCCAATATAAAGAATATCGATATATAGTTATATGCGATAGTGTAATTGTGAATTCCGACTTTAGTGGGAGGTAAACAGTTTTTTTTAGTAGAAACAAATAAATGCCTGCACTACAAAAATCCATTTTGAATTTGCATGAAAATATTCGCTTAGAACGAGAACGTTGCATTAATATCCGAGACTCGTAGAAAACTCACCGATTGCTTCAAGAGGCCAGAACTTGACTATTATTTATTTAACAAATGAGATCAGATAGAAGTCTGTGTCCTTTTCAGTCTATCTCAATCGAGTATTAGCTTACAAAAAGATCTAGTTTTAATGTATTTGATAATGTTTTAATTAATTTTACCCATTTTATAGAAATGGCCTACTGTGCGACGGTTCTTCAATCTCATTTTTTTCGAAAACGGCGAGTTAAACAAAAAAATGTTATTCCTTTTTTTCAACCTGTTTCTGCACGTGGAATCATCACCCGATCGATCGTACATGATTATGGAGGAGACACCCTATATATTATTCCATTTCCAATTATCTTACCATTTTTGCGCCATTATCAATTTTAAGCAATAAAAATACAACATTGCAGAAAGAATACGTGAGCTACATCTATACAGTACATGTAGAAGCGAGCATGAAGTGATTCTGCATACATATATGTAGAAACAAGTAAAAAAACAACGAATAACATTTTTTCGGAAGACTTCGTTTCAGCGAAAATTGAGTTTGAAAATTCAACGGTTATGCGTGCCGTTGAACAACCGCATCTGATGGAACTAACCAATCAATTCTACTTCTTGCACATTTTTTCGAAAACGAAGCGTGAACTGAAAAAATGTTATTCGTTTTTGTTGACTTGTTTTTGCACATAGAATCACTCCATACTCTCGTGTACCATCTGTCCTGAGACACCTTGTAAAAGTACTAATTAGACTGAAAAGTAGGAGCCAAACAAAACATCTTTTTTGTTTAACACTACAACTACCTGATGAGTGCAAGTGACTGGATTCAGATTCTTTCTTTTACTATTATTCAAACTATACAAATTTTCAGAAGCACTTTTTGCACGTACGTCTTTATTAGAAGAATTATATTGCCATCAAAATCGTACAAAATCTGAATAAATGCAACCTTTTATTATTGTAAACGAAGAAACACGAGTCGCGTTTAGCACTCAGTAGTTCTAGTGTTAATGATTTCGAAAAGTCGAAAATAGTACAACCACGCTCCTAAATTCTCGTAATATTTTTCCTATTTCAAATTATACCCACTCGTTTTTGTGACAAGTGCATAAAATTCGCATTCTACTAAGAAGTTTTTTAAATTCATGTTGACACTAAATCCAAGCGAACACTCTACATTAATATCTACTCTGACGCTCTTCAGCACACTCTCATTTTCGACTTTCGACGTGTTTTCACGATACCCTCTAGAATATTGTAATAGTTCCAGTCAATAAAGAAATATTCTGTGCAAAATTCAAGTTTCGGATCACCCGAAAACGTAGTCATTATGTAAATATTAGTGATTTAAACTCACACAGAATCGATTTTTTGAGGTTATCTTCAAAATGATCGACATCAAAACAACGTGCCAAACAAAACTTGTAAATCTGCATAGAACACATTTTATATTCTACTTACTATTTTTCGTACGATGATCGGTTTTCAAAGTGAAATATTTTTAATAATACATTTTGTTTGCTATTTCAGTAAGGACCTAGCTCTCAGAAATTGAAACATTTCCTTGATAGTGTATGATATGAAATTTGCTAAAAATAAGCTCCGAAGTAAACGATAAAAAAAACACTTAGCATCCAGGTTTAAAAAAAAATGATAAAACACTTAAATTTTCAAAATTCCGAAAAAATTTGCGAAAACCTAAGTAAAGTTCTACGAAAAAGTAAGTAATAAAGTGTGAAAAATAAAATACAATTAGATTTACAATAGATCCTACAGGAATCTATAAACTCTATCTCGCACACATTTTTTAATACAATTAATGATTTAGAAGATAGCGAAAATATAAATTTTACGAGCATTGAATTAATTTAATGTTTTATGGCTCGACGAGGTGAAGGGAGTTTCTTTTTAGAGTTCAAATTATTATCTTTTTACGAATTGGAACTGTTGTGATGGATAGTTCAAAGTAAGTTCTATCAATAGCTATTTTACTCTACATAGAAAAATAATAATAATAAATTACTTCGCGCTCGCCAAACGGATAAAGAATGTTTAAAGTTTTCATTTAATTTGCACTCTGTGAAATACGAGTTTTTCACGGTGACGGTGATATTTTCCTTCGAGACCAGCCATGGAATCAAGGTAGACGAAAAAGGAAGAGTTATGGGCGGGGGGGGGGGGCAGTTCCGGTGAATAAGCCAGAAGAATCGGCGAAAAAAACTGCGAACGAAGAACGCGGCAAGAGACGACAGAGGGACGAACGGTTAAAAATAAAGAAATCCGTGGGAATACGGGGGATGAAAAGAACAGCGCGAGAGTCCACAGAGAGACAGACAGACAGACAGAGAGAGAGAGAGAGAGAGGGCGAGAGCAGGGACGAGGTGATCGATAAAGAGAAAGGGATAAGGGCGAAAAGGGTGCCAAAGGTAGATCGCGGCAGATCGGCGAGAAGAAAAGTTCTGCAATTTACGAAATGCCAGTCTACCGCACCATGCAAATTCCTCGCAGCCGGAAACTTAACCAAGATTCGAAAACTTACTTCCGACGATGAAGGTTAATCTCGACGGGCCGCGTCGAAGGAAACGGGGCGAAAGAGCTTACATATTCGGGACACTCGCTTGAAATTTCCTGGCGAACAGAAGAGACCGTCTCCTCTGTCGTCGATTATTCAAAATTACGAATTCTAATCGAACAGTCACCGACGTAGCTGGAAAGTTAATGTCTCCGGGCTCCGCCGGGAGAAGGGCCGAGTGTGGGGAGGGGGCAGTTAGCGGCTGGAGGGTGGCTGGCATCCGAGGGCGAGAAACGATCTAAAGGTAAATGTTGATTGATCCGTTTTTGCCAAAATGATTGCGGTCCTGGCGTCAAACAAACCCAAGGAGCGTTCGTTTCAGGTTTCGGTGGTCGAGTTGCGACTCGCCCCATGCATTATCCTAATCTTGCGAGGGGGACATGAAGGCTCGTGAAAAATAGCGTCGGCTCGTCGAAAAGTACGCAAACACTCGGCCCCGTTAATAGCCGATAATTTAAAGCAAACGATCCGTTGCAGCGTTTACACGTGTCCGCTTCTCCCGCATGCGCCCTTTCCCTTCTCTCTCTCTTTCTCACTCTCACTCTCTCCCGCGAAACACGCTCCAGTAATTTTGCTCGGTGAAAACGTTCCCCGCGAAGGATCAGGTTTCACGCAAGCCAAACGAAACGAAAGTCAGGAGAGGGCGGGGGGTAGGGGTGACAGAATGGGCAGTGGTCGTGATAAAAATCGTTACACCGCTGAAAGGGTAGAGTTAATCCGCGGGCTTGGTGATAACGGTGTGGTGTAAAGAAAATTCTGAGCATTTCTCACGAATAATTACAACCATTCCCGGACGGGGGATGAAAGAGGTGTAAAATTTCGCTGAGCTACAAAAGATTGTGGATTGCTCGAAAGGGTGCGACGAACAACGGCGGAAACGAAGAGAAAAGGATAAAAAAATAAAGGGCTGTCCGGACGACGACAATGAAAGTGAAAAAGAAAGTTTAAAGGAACGAGGTTGGCCGGCTACACGCTTCTCCCCGCCATCCTTCTTCGCCCTTGTTCCGTTCTCGTGCCTTGCGATCTAATGGGGACCCGGCGCTCTTGTCAGCCGGATTAACATCGCCCCCCTCGGACCTTCGTCGACTCAATAAAAGGGCGGACCGGGTGTTTATCTTCCATTTAAGAAAATTTTCGGGCTTTCCCCGAGACTCGGACGGGCCGAAGAAGCGCTCACGCGCGCATCGTACATAGGATTATTCCGTGGACAATAAGTATCGTATTATTATTTCCTGTGCGTTGATAAAGATGTTTGTACTAAAATTGCCGACAACGAGTAATTAACGCGTTCCCACGCTTTGCGGCGTAACCGGTGGGATGTAATACGACGTTACATATTTCATTCCCGCGAGAAGTCCGTGTCAGCGTTGCTGTACAGAAGACGCTTTAAAATACGTTTCGTCGAGCAAAGGCCAGATGAAGAAGAGGGCGGAGGAGGGGCTGGCGGGTGAAAAAAAACCGAAGCTGAAGAGGAAAGAAAGGAAAGCACTTCTTTTACGAGGAAATATGAGCCCGTAGCAGTTCGGTCTCCTGAGAATAAGGTTAACGCCGTAAAGGACACACAATTTGTTCGCGACGAAAAAAGAAAATCCGGGCTTACAGTAGGAGAAACCGGGCAAAGAGAGGAGCGCTCGAAACACTGTATTCCAATAGTATTTTGTCATAATTAAACCGTGGGATTAAACAAACCATCGACCTGCGCGGACTCGTCGATCAGCTCCCTCGAACAGGGTTTCTCTCGTTTTGTTTTGCTTTCGATGCGAGAAGATGCTGCCGATGAAAACGGAGAACAAAAAGAAGGGCGAAAAGTTGCTTATAAATAGAGAACAAAGACGGTACCGGCAGCCAGCGCGCGGGCGCGTTTGTCGACGAACGAATGGACGGGAGAATGAGGCCTGACTTTTATTAGAAGCGAATTGATTCGAAAAGCTATTCCGTGAAACGACCGATAATCAATCACGGCCGACATAATTGTATGTACCCCCGAATTCTAATGAAATGAAAATCAATTAATCCCGTCGACGAGCCATCTAATTCCGTGTGCCGATACGGCGCACCCGTTGAATAAGATTAACGTCGTGGCCACTCCGAGTATCTACGGCCGTGAATCTGGTGATTGGAACGATTCAATGGGGAGCAAAAATGCAATAATCGTAAGCGACTCGAAACACCGTCCAGAAAAAATAACGTCGACAAGAGCAACAGTAATCACGGGAACGGCAAAAGGGGATAAAAGAAAAGAACACGACAGCACAGTACGACGAAAAATAGGTCGAAACAATCCTAAGGAGGATTCATTACGCTCCTCGAAGCGAAGGCCACCCGACGCGGCGGATAATCAGCGAATGGTAAAAACAAAACGAGCGCGCTTAGTTCCCTCTCTCTCTCTCTCTCCCTCTCTCTCTCTCTCCCTCTCTCTCTCTCTCTCTCTCTCTCTCTCTCTCTCTCTCTCTCGCGCGCGCGCGCTTCCTTTTCTCCTTCTTGGAAAAGGAGATGCGCGGAAGCACACGATATTTTCAGAAAAATGGAATTCCAACCGGTCCCGCTATCAGACTGCAATTCCGCCGCTGCCTAATGCAAACTTAAGATGATACGAAAACGGGGGAACGAAGCCGCGTCCGCGAATAAACGGACGAAATTGCGGATTTCTGGGTTAGCGGCGAATGAAAGAGCCGGGGAGGAACGGGCGAATGCGACGGCAAGCCGCCGGTATTAAAAGCGTAGGGAAACAGTAATCAGACGGCTGAATTAAGAATCGTAAATACCGAAGGAGACCGAGAGCCAAAGCGAAAGCTGATTAAAAGTCTCCGGGAAAGAGAAGCTGGACCAGGCCGGTCTGGGCCGAGCCGAGCGGTGCAGGGTCGAGGCGTCGATTGCAATCCTAGCGAATTCGTTTAAACGCGCAGACCTCCGCGAAACCCCTCCCGGCTAATTAAAACTACTCTTGGTCGATTGACGGGACCGCAAATTTACAAATCCTAGACTCGAGGGAAAGAAGACCACCTCGAGAACACATAGCTTTGCCGTTTTCAAGTCGGCACCACCGAAACGTTGTCGAATGCCGTTACGAACCGGTACGCCGAAGGTTAACGTCGTAAGAAGCGTGAAATTTGTTCAGGGGATGGACGAAAGACGTCGTGGATTGAAAGAGCAAGAAGCGTACAAGATGCTAAGGCAACCAACATCGGCAGTAGCAGCAGCAACCACGATGTCGTCGTCGGTGGTAGTAATACTGTGAACATCGTCAGCAGCAGAAGCAGCAGCAACAGCAGCAGAAGCAGCAGCAGCAGCAGCAGTAGGAGAAACAGCAGCAGTAGAGTCGAGGGTAGTGGTGACGACGACAACGACAACATTTGCCGTGGTGGTAGTAGCTGTAGTAGCGGTAGTAGTAGTAATCGTGGAAGAAGACCGAGCAGGAGAAAGGGATAAGAATAAAGGAGGACAGCGCGAACGTTGGAGGCCTGGAGGAAGGAGGAGGCTGACTGATCGGCAGAGTAGAGGAGAAAGAGCACGCCTGCGCGGAATCCCCGGGCGGGCGCGGGCAGTGCCACTGGAGGCCCGGCGGTTTCAGAGCTTCGCCCGGGACGACGAACCGCAGACGAGCCGTACGCAAAACTCGGTCGTAGTTAGCCGTGTCGAAGGATCGTCGGAAAAAACGGGAAAATTACGCGACGGAGTAAGGCCTTGGTGACAGCACGCGGATACCAGCGTTTTTTAAATCGTTCGGCCGAGGGGAAGCGTGTCACTTTGAGCGGAACGCACTGAGGGGAAAGGGACGCTGCGGACACCTCGTGAGAAACGATCGAGTACATAGATCGACGGTGCACGATCCGACAGTTCATAGGGAGATAATGTGATCAGTGAGAACAAAACACGCCTATCGGTAGTGATCTACGGGAGAAACGTGCGCGTATCTGGACCAGGAAACGGACACCGGTACCAGGGGTGCTATGCACGAGACCTGGTAGCGTCGATCCAAGGAGGATGAGCAGCGTGATAACAGAGCAGTAAGTGCGAAGGAGTGTACCGGACACCAGTGCACTGGTGTGTGCGGGTTGTTCTCTGAGATGTCAGTGGACCCGTCGAAGGGGATCGCGTTGCCGTCGTTGCCACTGTCTTTGTCATCATGAGGAGATCCTCTTACGTGAACTACTACGTCTTGTGCCTCGTGTGCTGGATTCTTCTAGGCATCACCGGTAAGATCAATCCCACCGCGTGACATATGCTCACACGTACCTAGATGCCGCGTGCGGCTATACCGCGGATCGTCTATCGATCTTTTTACCTCTCTACCTACCTAATTCTCTCCCTCTCTCTCTTTCTCTCTCCCTCCCTCTCTCTCTCCCTCTCTGTCTCTCTCTGTCTCGCGCTCTAGGCCTCTGTCTCCTGAAAGATAGAGGATCCCCCACTGGAGGGAAAGTGTACATACATACGTGTTGGCTTGGTAGCCGCGACAAAAGACAGCGAAGGTGCTATTGTTGGTCCGTGACTCCGTGTGCCCTAGGTTCAGGTCCTCGGTTGACTGTCGACTTGCTTCCACAGAGACCGAATGAGGGAAGAGGAGGTGGGGGTGGGAGGATAGAGTGGCCGAGTGACGTGAAAAGTGGGAGGGGGAGGCGGGGCTGTGGATACTTGTACTGCGGATGGATCGATCAGATTTTGGGGTGTAACTGTGCGTACGTGAATTTGCACGCGTGCAAGTCGTGCCACAATGTTCTGTTGCTGCTGCTTCTATTGCTTCTACTACTTCTGTTTCTTCTGCTGCTTCTGCTGCTAGCGATGGTGCTGCTGCGTCTTCTGATTCTGCTACACCGTAGATAGAATCGAACAGCTGATCCGCGTGGATCCGGGATCGATCGGCGCAAGGATCGAAATACGCGTGTGGAAGGAAATAGGGAGAACTGGCCGGGTAGGAGGATATTTCATCGAGGGGGAGGGGGCTGCTTCCGGACGCGGCCCAGGGCTGTATCTAGCGCTACCCTTGTTTGTCGCGCCGACGGTATTGTATTTTCCCTATGCGCTTCTCTTCGTCTCTCTTCCCAGGCCGCCCGCTCTTTTCTCGTCGCTATCCTTGTCGGGTCACCGTGTCGTCTCGATGACTCCGTCATCGGAAGCGAAGAGAGAAAGAGAACGAAAGAGGGAGGGAGGGAGAGAGAGAGAGAGCGAGAGATGGCAGGGTGTCGGTGAAGGCAGAAGGGTAGCGTATACCCTCATCTTCACTGTGACGTCGTTCAGGGACATGTCTATCGATTTCATCTCTCGCGGTTGTTTCCCGATGATACGATTAGCTTTTTCATACTCCCTCGACGAAAGAACGGTTATCATAGTTCACCGTGTGCACGTTTAACATCGTCGGCAAGGGACAGGAATTCGAGTTTAATTATACAATTAAATCGACGCTCGAGCTGCCGGAGTTTTATTGCGTCTAGTTTACGGCACTTCGCGGCTATCAAAAGAATATAGGTAATGGAGAGCCGCTTAAACAGGTCACTACGCGATATCCGCACAATTACCCGGATCTTCGTTCAACGGATCATCAATTTCGCGGCATGCGCGACCCGTAAAGACATTCCTGTTGTACCACGAGACCGCGATAATTACTTCCCTGTGAACGCCTGCTGCGTCCTCGCTCTACGCAACTTTTTGCTGATTCAATCAAGAGTGCATTAAGCCCCGCGGTTCACTAGCCCCGACATGTTTTATCTCAATGATCTCACAGGACACGGGTCCTTTCCGATACTGGGGTGGCTAGAACCCTTGTCCGATCACCAATAATTTTCCTTTCCGCCGGAGCACTCTCAGGACTCTACATCTCTCCGCCCCCCCCTCTCTCTCTCTCTCTCTCTCTCTCTCTCTTTCTCTCTTTACTCGCTTGCTGAACAGTAACGAAGCCAGTAAACAGGATTTATTATCTTCGCCTGTACTCGATAGCGGTTTTCCGCATTGATCGCTTGGCCAGAAACTTCCATGATAACACTACAATATTCAGACCTGACGTTAACTTCGTTGTTAATCAATGTTGCCGTGCCCCCGAAGATTCGTAATGCCGTTCGTCACTGCTACTGTCATTCCTGGAGAAGCGAAATGGAGAGAGAGAGAGAGAGAGAGAGAGAGAGAGGGAGAGACTGCGAAATGTCGATTTAAACGACGCGGAATTTCCGATGGAGCGCGCGCCATTAGCGCGGTCAACGCGCCCTCGGCGAATTCGTTAAATAACTTATCGAATCCTGTAACACCGATTTCGCCTGGTGAAATGCAAGGCCCGTGAAAATTCTCGCTGTCCGGTGGTGTCAACTGCGTGCAACAAAAAATCGATTTCTAAATCGACGCTATGCATTATGCGCTTCGGAGCGGTAACATAATTACGCGGATGGTCGTTGATTATGTACTTCACAGTGATTAACCGACCGCTGTTCTTGCCTCGAAATCGAAGCTTCAGCAATCCCACCAACCACCACCACTTATGGGAAATCGTTCCGCTGGATATGACGTTGTGCGTGTGACGTGTATCGCAGATAAAACGTTAACGACATACTGTGACTCGTGTGGAATGTTCGTACTAGGTGATGATTTTTGTCAAAACTAATCGCGTACTTTTCTTCGAGTGTAACTCTGTGGACGTTAAATCGTTAACTGTGAATCTGTGAAAAACCATTTCGCAGGGAATCACAATGTTGGAGTTCGGTTCTTCGTCGCGAGGCGTTGTGATGTCGCTAATGAAGCTTCGCAAACAGTAAACGTTTTAATAGTTGATATGAAATCGCGGACCCAATCGAGACTGAACATGTATAATATGATGAGATCTCCCGGCCAACTACGATTTTGATGAGGGAAATCTATTCGTGCTCAGACAAGAACACGATACGTCGGCACACAGACTGGTACGAATACCACGAAAATTTGGGGGATCGAATATCCCTGACGGGTATAAATAATTACTCTCTGAATCTCGCTCGATTAAACGAAAATGAAACACCGTCCGATGAAGCCGGCATAGAATCTGAGATGTGCGCGATGGAAGTAGCGAAACGTAAATGTTTGATGAACTGGTAAGACAGAAAATCGAGTTAGCCCCGGTAGGGGTGCGAGGAAAAACGATCTTCGGGGGACGGCAAAATCCAGATTTATGTCTGAGTTTAGTGCCCGATGACATCGTAAAATTACATAGAACACTCGTACGTGCCGTTCTAATAAAGCGGGTTGGGAAGCCGTGTCCCAGCCGATGCTCGAGTTTCTGCGTCCACCAACACCGTGTCTCCGGGGAAATGTACGTCAGAAATCCTTTTTCTGTTTCCAAGAAATTTATTTCCACCTTTCCACGCCCGTTCCCCCCACCCCTCTCTCTCTCTCTCTCTCTCTCTCTCTCTCTCTCTTTCACTATCTTTCACTCTCTTTCTCCTTCTTTCCGTCTCTCAGTCTCTTTTTTCTCCTTCGACGAACAGTATTGCCTCAGTTGCGTAATACGGCCCCGAAACGCGTTCTCGTTTACACATAATTGTTCTCAGTTAATAATCTTGACGTGCATGTCGTTACGCTCGACTACACGATAAGCGTATTAACGATAATGAGAAGAGGACGAGCGAGAGGGCGAGCGGAGACGAGAAGCATATTTTGATTGCACGCCAGTTAACTCGACTAACTATTAATATGTGATTAAGTCGAATCGAATTATAATTGCTGCTCAACTCCGCTCCGTTGTTTCTTTTGCTTATATTCGACTATAATAAAGGCCCTGGTAGTATAATCAGTGTTGCTAAAATGCGAAGTCATCAAGTAAAATGGCCTTCCTACTTGTGCTCGCTCTAATTACGTTCGCAGGACGTGATAGAGACTTCGAGTTTGTGGACACTTATAAAATGATTTCGATGAACGGGTGGGTTTGCAGTTCATTGTGTGATTTAATGTGTGAATCACTGATTAATGAGTTCAGGATACATATATATATATATATATATATATATATATATATATATATATATATATATGTATATACAGGGTGTTCCGTAACTGGTGGTACAACCGAGCAGGAGGTGATTCTACATAAAAAACTGAGTCAAAAATATAGAATAAAATTTTTTGATACCAGGCTTTGTTTTCGAGAAAAATGAGTTTGAAAATTTGTCTAGTGCGCGTGCACTCGGCTTACTTGCGGCTCAACGGACTTTATTCTGAGTTACCTAAACCTTTTTTCGCAAAGGTTTTCGAGGTTTGTATACATCGAATAAATCGTAGGTCGAGGTTACAATGTTAGAATTATCTTTGAGGAATTCGTTTAATTCATAAATTGCTGGAAGTGCTGTACACGTTCTTGTAGACATCATTGTAATAAATTCCTTCGAACCTCTTGTAATGCGCAATTATGTTGCTTTAAGTGTTCAAACGCTATCACAATTTTTTGTTGTAATTGTTCGATGCTCGTTATGTCATTACGATACACAATCGATTTCATCTGACCCCACAAATAAAAATCAAAGGCAGTGGAATCCGTTGAGCCGCAAGCAAGCCGAGTGCACGCGCACTAGACAAATTTTCAAACTCATTTTTCTCGAAAGCGAGGCCTTGTATCAAAAAATTTTATTCTATATTTTCGACTCAGTTTTTCATGTAGAATCACCCCCTGCTCGATTGTACCACCAGTTATGGGACACCCTGTATATATATAAATTCTTCACTGAAGTTGTACCGGGTGTATAAAAAGTAATGGTCATCCGTCCTAGGGGTGAATCTACACCTCTCGATCGGTGGACATTTGTAAGAGAAACTTGCCGCAAAATTGTTTATAACAAAGAAAATTGTTGTTAAAGATTTTTTTACATCAGCGCCTTCTCCTCATCGAGAAAAGACAAAGTTTGAACGGAGTCATATGTCGCAAACAAAATAGTTATTGATATAAGCTGTTGAAATTTTGCAAAATTTGATTGTGTGGAGTTATACGTATAGACAAAAGCCTACTACTACAGACCAACCGACGGTATCGATGAGACAGAACAAGATCGTGTGCGTGCTCGAGACAAACAAAATTTAAAGTGACATTCGCCACTAGGCCCGTACCATGTCAACGTCTCCCTGCCAGTTCAGATTATACATTTGAATTTGCAAATTATGAAATAAAACCGAATACATATACATTGTGAAAGATAAGAATATTAATTCTATATAATAAAATAATAATGCAAAGTATACTTAAAAATGTTTCATAATCTTTTATTCGTTCGGTGGATCCACAGGACACTACCATTTTCACGAAACCATCTTAATAATTCTGCCTGTTTTTCAGCTGCAATGGCACCACCACTGTCGTTTATATCGTCTATTTAAGAATGTAAACTTGAAGGAATCGAATGCCTGTACTCACAAAAATCGATATTTCCAGATTATTCTCGGAAAATCAATATCTCCTTGGAAACGATTTCTTCTGTTTCAATCGGAGTAGAGTTTTCGCGCGGGGATCGCAAAGAACTCAGAACTTTTGATCGTTGCCGGAGTAATTCCTAGTTCGCTGTCACCATTTCTAAAAGTGTGTTGTGTAGTGTTTAGTGATTGTGTAAAAGTGTGGAGTTTTGTTCCAAAATAGTGTTTAAAATCTTAAATAGACAATATAAAAGACACTGGTGGTGCCCATATTGAAGCTGGAAGACAGGCACAATTATTAAGACGTATTTGTGAAAATAGTAGTGTCCTGCGGATCCGTCGAAGGAATAGAAGATTATGAAACATCTGTAAGTATACTTTACATTATTAGTTTATTATATAGAATTAATATTCTTATCTCTCACAATGTATATGTATTCGGTTTTATTTCATAGTTTGCAAATTCAAATATATAATCTGAATGGGCAGGGAGACGTTGACATGGTACGGGCCTAGTGGCGAATGTCTCTTTAAATTTCGTTTGTCTCGAGGCACGCACACGATCTTGTTCTGTCTCATCGATACCTTCGGGTGGTCTGTAGTAGTAGGCTTTTGTCTATACGTATAACTCCACACAATCAAATTTTGCAAAAATTTCAACAGCTTGTATCTCAATAACTATTTTGTTTGCGACATATGACTCCGTTCAAACTTTGTCTCTTCTCGATGAGTAGAAGGCGCTGATGTAAAAAAGACTTTAACAACAATTTTCTTTGTTATAAACAATTTTGCGGCAAGTTTCTTTTACAAATGTCCACCGATCGAGAGGTGTAGATTCACCCCTAGGACGGATGACCATTACTTTTTATACACCCAGATTCGAACAGCCAGAGAAAGTGAATAGACCTATAAAAATAGGGACGCTTTGTCTGAATAAATGACGAAGCTGATTCGGTAATGTCGATATTGTGAGACTCTAGGAAGCAGGCTTGAACACGTTCAACTCGACGCGTAAAGACCTAATAAAATCTGATCATCAGTTTTCGCAATCATCTACGGTCAACAACGAAACCGCGGGAGTTTCTGCGTTTATAGTGCCTCGTAACTTACAACAGTGAAACGAAAATCTTACTAAAGTTTGACACAACACATTTATTATTGCGAATAAAATAAAGGCTGCGGCATTGGTAACAAAATTATGTTCAATTATCTTTCGCATAAATTAGCGTCTTGTATCGCGATTTGCATAAACATGCACGGCCCATCGATATTACCAGGCTATAATGCTGCTAGACTAGTTCTTAATATGTATACAAAGCACGATGAAACCTCCTCAACGTTATATATGGGTGGAAAAAAGTATTCGTACACCTTTAAAAATCAAGTACTTTTTTTTTTAAATTTGACCGAACGACTTCAGTTCTTTTGAGATGTTAAAAGTATTAGTTTACTAGGTAATGCGTAAATAATTTTTTCTAAAAATTGCTATTGGTCGAGATTGTGAAGCAAAAAGTAAAAGTTTCAATTTTTAACTTCTTTATCTTTGCCTATAATGAAAATTTAAAATACGCCTTTTGTAGATCTACGTAAGTTATATACATGCACAAAGTTTCGTCGAAGTCGGTTAATGTTGCTATGAGCTAAAAACATTACAAGATTAAAGTTTTAGGGTGAAAGTCGTAGATTTTCGATCTTTTCAGGGAATTTTGTCCTCACGTAATCACCTTTAAATGTTTGTAACTCATAACAACGTTAACCGGTTTCGATGAAACTTTGTACATGTACATAACTTACCTAAACCTAAAATGCGTCTTTTAAATTTTTATTACAGGCACGGATGAAAAAGTTAAAAATTGTGATCATTACTATTTTCGTCGCAATTCCGACCAATAGTAATTTTTAGAAAAAAATTATTTACACGCTAACCAGTAAACTTATGCGTCTAACATCTCAAAATAATTGCAGTCGTTTGATCCAATTTTATAACAGTCATTCGATTTTTAAAGGTGTACGAATACTTTTTATACGTACCGTATATAATTACCACTTGTATTCTGAGAAAGAGCACGACTTACATCGAGGAGCTTCTAAGGTTTCGCAGTAAGAATGCGTCCGTGAAAGCCTCGTAGGATAGAAAAGGGGGGGAGGCACCTGCTTTCATGTAATTCTTCGAACAATATATAGCTGAATAGCTACATATAATAGATTGACAGATTTATTGGCTCGGAACAGTTTCCCGTAAGGAGATAAAATAATAACAACACGGTGCTGTGAAGCAACACCGGCAATACTGACAGCTCTGGTAATTTATAACAACAGCGAACACTTTAATCATTCTCTATAGCGCCAGACTATTTAGCACAATAGCTCTCTTTTCTATTATCTTGCCCGGGTTCTGTGAAAGACAGTGCGACGTTACCCTGTTAACGGGATAATTGTCCTGAATACTTGTGGGAAATATTACGATTTAACACGCTTTCTTACAATTAGTCGATATATTGACCATGTCGTTTTCCTACTTGGGTAGTTCTTAGTAATGAAACACGACTTGGCTTGCGTTGAACATCTACTCTAATTTGTTTTCAAGGTATTTCGTGGCACACCACGAATCTTCACGAATGATCAAGGTTTTAAACTCATTGCACTCGAAGCGATTTTTTGACTGCAGAATTCGGACGTTCCGTCAGATCTGGAATATTTTCGTTACATATGACCTTCATTTGATCCATATAAAATCGGTTGAAGATTTACTCGTACCACAGTTACGGTCGAGTTGGAAATTAAGTTGACGCACTTTAGAAACTTTTTTAAAATTTTACCGAACGACTTGGATTTTTTTTGAGATGTTGGAAAGATTAGTCAACCACGTAACGTGTAAAAAGTATTCTTTTGAGATTGCAATTGCTCGGAATTTGGAAGAAAATAGTAATGGTCACGATTTTTACCTTTTTTATCTGTGCTTATACTAAATATTTAAAATATGCATTTTCTAGAACTAAGTAAATTATATACATGCACAACGTTTCATCGAAATAGGTTAATGTTGTTGTGAGCTACAAACATATAAAGCTGATCACATAAGGGCGAGATTTCCTGAAAAGGCCGAAAATCTGCGACTTTCAACCTTAAGTTGTTATCTTGTAATGTTTGAAGCTCATAGCAACATTAACCGATTTCGGCGAAACTTTGCACTTGTATGTAACTCGCTTTGATTTGCGAAACGCATGTTTTAAATTTTCTTTATGAGCACAGATAAGAAAGTTAAAAATCGTGACCTTCCTCGCGTCACGTTCTTCTTCCGAATTCCGAGCAATTGTAATTTCAAAAGAATGCTTTTTACATGTTACCTAGTTAACAAATCCTTCTAACATCTAAAAAAAACTCGTGGTTTGGTTAAATTTAAAAAAAGGCATTAGTTTTGAATGAGCGTCAACTTAATTTCCGACTCGACTGTAAATGGGGCTTCTCGCGTATCGACAGTGAGGCAATTGATTTTTAAGAATTATTTGTAGAATAACTATTGGATATATGGAACTAGGCCTTCCTGGGACGTAAACAAATACTCTTCGAGTACAGGTGTATTTTTTTTAGTTCAATTCTTCTTATTCTTTGTTGTATAATATACACGACTTCTTAACAGCTTCGGTAGCGTCTTTCGCAGTGATCGAACCAGGAAATCTTAATGCTGGACACTTAATGCTGGAATTGAACCTATTTTGAAAGAAGAATATGACAAGTTTCAAAAGTTTTAGGGCTGGGATGAAAAGTTTACATTTTTTGGCCGCTGCGTTAGATTTATATTGTTTAAGAAAATATTATAAATAAGGAATGAAATGTAAATTTTGCTCAGCTAGTTTTTGACTAGTTTTATCGTACACGCCAGTTAAGAAAACGTAGTTACGAGAAACATGCGTATTATACAATAAATAACAAGAAGAATTGAACTCAAGATTATCTCTCGACATCTCCAAAATGATTAGTCCCATATGTCTAATAGTTATTCTGAAAAAAATTCTTACACATCATTTGTTTTTACGGTCGATACACGAGAAGCCTCTCATAAATGCTTAGCAATCTATTATACGCGAAGATATTTAAAAACGTAAAAATTGCAATGAATTGTTATACTCGCGTATGTAGCTTATACATCCGGTATTTGCGTAGCCAGACGTTTCACAGAAGCTAAGTCTTCTAATAAACCTTTTTATTATTGGGTTGGCAACTATGTGATCACGGATTTTAAATAAAATCCGAAAATTCAATATTTTTACTTGAAAATATAAATTTATTAAGTTAGGTATCGTCCGTTTTTGCCGATCCCCGCCTTTCAAGCATTGTCATAAATCCATGTTCATAAAACTAAAAAAAAAAATATTTAGCAACCCAATTTTGACACTGCCCTTCTTTCAAGGTTTCATCCCCATATACGGCACATAACTGCTTGTATGCTTGCGATGCGTTTCTGCCTTTCCGGAAATAATAATAAAATATGTCTGAAATGCGCGTTTTGTTCTTCCATTTTTAAATTGGGATAAAAACGAAACTAAATAACTAATGGATACAATTTTCTTACTAATTAAAGGTGGACGTCCAAACATCATGAAAACAATATAGGTTAGGTGCTTTGAACACGTTGACAAAACAAAAGAATCGGTTTAACTGCGTTTTGGAGAACTCTTTTTTTCAAGTTTTTTTTATACAATCTCATAGACTTCGACGAGAAAACGCCGAAAATGAAAATCTTATTGTGCGGAATTCATTGGTTAAAAAGTTATACGCGTATAAAGTTAAACACTTTTAAGCCTTTTTGACAGGTTAAAGCGCCGCCATATTAATATATTTTCTTGGTGATAAACGTAAAATGGGTTAAATAATTCCGAACAGATCAGTTAGATGGCAGCACAAACACGTACGTAATACATAATAACACATTTACTAAATCAAAATGCGAAATATTATACCATGGTCGGGACGGGCTTCTTCGCTCCGACGACGACCTAATCCCAAACCATCTTGGACTGTACCTTCTTTTTGAAATCCTGTATGTGATTATGTATATTTTAATCAGTGGACACCGAAAATGACCGATTCCATTATTATTGTTATAAATTTTCACCTTTAATTAGTAAGAAAATTGTATCGATTAGTTATTTAGTTTCGTTTTTATCCCAATTTAAAAATGGAAGAACAAAACGCGCATTTCAGACATATTTTATTATTATTTTCGAAAAGGCAGAAACGCATCGCAAGCATACAAGCAGTTATGTGTCGTGTATGGGGATGAAACCTTGAAAGAAGGGCAGTGTCAAAATTGGGTTGCTAAATTTTTTTTTTTTAGTTTTATGAACATGGATTTATGACACTGCTTGAAAGACGGGAAAAGGTGATCGGCAAAAAGGGACGATACCTAACTTAATAAATTTATATTTTCAAGTAAAAATATTGAATTTTCCTTCTTCTTTTAAAATCCATGATCACATAGTTGCCAACCCAATAATAAAAAGGTTTATTACAAGACTTAGCTTCTGTGAAACGTCTGGCTACGCAAATACCAGATGTATACGCTACATACGCGAGTATAACAATTCATTGCAATTTTTACGTTTTTAAATATCTTCGCGTAGAATACATTGCTAAGCATTTATGAGAGGCTTCTCGTGTATCGACAGTAAAAACAAATGATGTGTAAGAATTTTTTTCAGAATAACTATTAGACATATGGGACTAAACCTTTTGGAGATGTAAAGAGATAAACTTGAGTTCAATTCTTCTTGTTATTTATTGTATAATACTCACGTTCCTCGTAACTACGTTTTCTTAACTGGCGTGTACGATAAAACTAGTCAAAAACTAGCCGAGCAAAATTTACATTAAGATTCTTTATTTATAATATTTTCTTAAACAATATAAATCTAACGCAGCGGCCAGAAAATGTAAACTTTTCATCTCAGACCTAAAACTTTTGAAACTTGTCATATTCTTCTTTCAGAATAGTTTCAACTCCAGCATAAAGTATCCAGCATTAAGGTTTCCTGGTTTGATCACTGCGAAGGACGCACCACTGCACGCCAACAATTTTTACGCTACCGAAGCTGTTAAGAAGTCGTGTATATTATACAACAAAGAATAAGAAGAATTGAACTAAAAAAAATACACTTGTACTCGAAGATTATTTGTTTACGTCCCAGGAAGGCCTAGTTCCATATATCCAATAGTTATTCTACAAATAATTCTTAAAAATCAATTGCCTCACTGTCGATACGCGAGAAGCCCCATTTACAGTCGAGTCGGAAATTAAGTTGACGCTCATTCAAAACTAATGCCTCTTTTTAAATTTAACCAAACTACGATTTTTTTTTAGATGTTAGAAGGATTTGTTAACTAGGTAACATGTGAAAAGCATTCTTTTGAAATTACAATTGCTCGGAATTCGGAAGAAGAACGTGACGCGAGGAAGGTCACGATTTTTAACTTTCTTATCTGTGCTCATAAAGAAAATTTAAAACATGCGTTTCGCAAATCAAAGCGAGTTACATACAAGTGCAAAGTTTCACCGAAATCGGTTAATGTTGCTATGAGCTTCAAACATTACAAGATAACAACTTAAGGTTGAAAGTCGCAGATTTTCGGCCTTTTCAGGAAATCTCGCCCTTATGTGATCAGCTTTATATGTTTGTAGCTCACAACAACATTAACCAATTTCGATGAAACGTTGTGCACATATATAATTTACTTAGTTCTAGAAAATGCATATTTTAAATATTTAGTATAAGCACAGATAAAAAAGGTAAAAACCGTGACCATTACTATTTTCTTCCAAATTCCGAGCAATTGCAATCTCAAAAGAATACTTTTTACACGTTACCTGGTTGATTAATCTTTCCAACATCTCAAAAAAAATCCAAGTCGTTCGGTAAAATTTTAAAAAAGTTTCTAAAGTGCGTCAACTTAATTTCCAACTCGACCGTAACTGTGATACGAGTAAATCTTCAACCGATTTTATATGGATCAAATGAAGGTCATATGTAATGAAAATATTCCAGATCTGACGGAACGTTCGCATTCTGCAGTCAAAAAATCGCTTCGAGTGCAATGAGTTTAAAACCTTGATCATTCGTGAAGATTCGTGGTGTGCCACGAAATACCTTGAAAACAAATTAGAGTAGATGTTCAACGCAAGCCAAGTCGTGTTTCATTACTAGGAACTACCCAAGTAGGAAAACGACGTGGTCAATATATCGACTAAGAAAGCGTGTTAACCCCTTGCACTACAACAACGAGTCACACTCGAGGCGAAGAATCTTCTCAATATGTATGTTATTCATTTTCTTTACACCGAAATAAAATTTTATTTTGTTTTTGTTAACATAAAGTCATTGTGAGAATATCTACGCACATGATAGTTAAAAATTTTCTTCTTCTTCTAGGAAATTATGGACGACAAAGAAGATTTAATTACTGTAACTGTAAAATCAATCATAGCCCAAGGGGTTAAATTGTCATATTTTCCACAAGAATTCAGGATAATTATCTCGTTAACAGGCTAACGTCGCATGGTCTATTACAGAACCGGGACAATATCGGGTTAGCAACTAAATGATTGCGGATTTTGTCGATAGGTGGTTCTAGCACATTCTTTTGGTTTGTCAACGTGTTAAAAGCACCTAACCTATATTGTTTTCTTGTTGTTTGCACTTCCATCTTTAATTAGTAAGAAAATTGTATCGATTAGTCATTTAGTTTCATTTCTATCCCAATTTAAAAATGGAAGAACAAAACGCGCATTTTAGACATATTTTATTATTATTTCCGAAAAGGCAGGAACGCTTCGCAAGCATGCAAGAAGTTATGTGCCGCATATGGGCATGAAGCCTTGAAAGAAAGGCAGTGTCAAAATTGGTTTGCTAAATTTTTTTTGTTTTATGAACATGGAATTATGACACTGACTGAAAGATGGCTAAAGGTCATCGGACAACAAAAACGGACAATACCTAATTTAATATAGTTACATTTTCAAGTAAAAATATTAAATTTTCCTTCTTATTTAACCTCTTAAGTGGCGCCTGGGCTATGAAAGTCATGTTGTCATGGCGAATATATACGGCATATGCGCTTAAGATGTTAAAATCCGCAATCACCTAGTTGCCAACCCAATATAAAAGAGAGCTTTATGTTAAATAGACTGGCGCTATAGAGAATGATTAAAGTGATGAAAGTGAACTGATTACTTTACCGGTTTTTTCGTTACCGTGCACGACAATTTCAAAAACGTAGATTCGAGAAATATGCGTATATATTATAATATAAAGTGAATTATAAGGAGATTTGGCTAAAAGAATAGCACTTGTACTTCAAGACTATCCATTAACATCCGAAAAAAGCCTAGTCCCATATATCCAATTGCTATTCTAAAGAAAGCTCTTAAGAGTCACTTGTTTTCACTGCCGTTACACAAGAAGCTCCTCCATAATGGATAAATCGCTTGTATCAATGGCGGCCCTTCCAAAAAACCTACTCCGTTGACACAGCCAATCTTCCAGATCAAGAAGGCAGGGTTGAAACCCCTTTTGCGAAGGTAGCTCGCGCGTGATTCCAGCTCCCAGAAATTTACGAACGATATCTGCGGGGGAGATTGGTCATAAACAACGCAATACACCCGACCGCCATCTGCTCCCTTTAACGGCGTTTCTACGCGTCCCAAAGTCCAGTAATCTTGGCGTGAAACACGATTTCCGGGGACATCATGGACGATAATCGCGGACGTTCCGCAACGTCAAGATAATTCAAGCCGGTGCAGTGTGACCGTCGACGGTGAAAAACATGACCGTAGCTGGCAGACGCAGCCCCGATGACGTCTGATTATGCTCGTTTCCCGGCGCGGCGCGGCGAGTACGAAGGCACAGGCGCCGTGTCGCGGCTCTCCGCGCTGGTGCCGGGCGCCTGCGCTCGATATTTTGCTTCCCTGAAGGATCCTTCTGTCCGGAAGATCGAGTGTCCTGGGAGGCAGGGCTTTGATTGGTCGTGCACGTCCCCGGTGCACGCGATACAGGGTCGGCGCCCAGTGATTGCCAATCCGATTCGCGCCGTCTGAACGGAAACGCGTTGGCAAATCGATTCATCGAGCGTGGAACGATTGGCCGAGATACAGAGAAAAGGATATCGGATCAGGCCGGATCGGGTCGGGCCGGCCCGGATGACGCGCTCGGAATTAGCAGCATAGGATAGCCGTTTTCCCGGACAGAGTTTCGTTAATAGTTCGCCGGTGGCAACGCGGTGGCACCGGTGTTGCCATGGTCTTTTTTACCATCGCTCGAGGTTAAGTGGAAACTTTGCCCGTGGTATTTTCGTCTTCAAGGTCCACGAACAAACCCTAGTCCGCGTCGGCACCCACACTCGCATCCGAGCGCACGTCATCCTGCTTTAGGCGATCCTCGAGCACACTTCGGGCCGCTATCTACAGTGTAACGCGAATCGTTCGACATTTATTTGATTCGATTCCAAATGGCAGACGTGGAGACATATCGCTCTCGATTCCCTGGATACAGTGTTTGGAAACGCTTTGCAAACGGAACAGTGTTGGTTAACCCCTTGCTCTCGAAGCTTAGACATTCCTTTCAACCTAGAATACTATCGTTCTTCATGACTTTTTTTCATTTTATGGCTACTACGTGGTTCTCGTAACGTGACGACTCGCAAAAACCTCGTCCAGTATTCACTGTGAAAGAAAATATTCCGAACAAAAGTGTCATGGCTTCGAGGGACACGATTAACGCGATCAAAAATGTTTTAACACGTTGACTGCCGTGTCACCCATATATGGGTGACGGAATTATTTGTCCATATTTAAAAATTAAGTATTACGCTAATGTAGTCATTGTATCAAATTTGGTTAATATCTGGAAAATGCAAGGAGGTTAAAACGTTACTCAGTGTCATACATTTTAATTTTGTAATCATTATTTTATTAAATATATTGTTTTGATTTTATGAAATTTTTGAAGTCGCTGCTTTGGTAGTCAAAGTGTTAAAAGACCGTTATCACGCCGTGTATTTTCCGGGCCTCCAGAATAGTGGCGTACCTGACACTAGACTTTTATAAGCCCGTAGGTTGCGCATACGGAGTCCATCTGGGATAATATATCTTTCCTATGGAGATTTTCTCAATAATCTATCCTAGTTTAGGTTTCGTGTCGAGCGAAAGGTAACTCCGAGGTGCCACACAAAAAGTGTTTGAACTTTAAAACGATTTGTCTGGATAGCACAAACGTGGGGCACCACGGCGGGTTCTCGTAGAATAAGAGACAGGACAAAGTGTTGGCACCCAGTCGTTTAATCTAAGACTTTGTCCTCTGATCTAGGATCTTCTCGATTTTCCTTAACGACCGCGTTTTCGTGACCGGGATTGCCTTGAGGCGATGTAGTTTTTCGGTTAGCTCCAATGGTCGTTCCTTGGTGAGGGCAGTAATAGATCTTCGCTTGGGAGAAAAGGCATCTAGGTACTCTGGGCCCGGGCTATGGTTCTGAACTTCTTCGCGCGTAACAGCGCGGAATACAAAAACATTAATCCTTCGCAAAATCATTACTAGAACGTCCCGGGGTGAGCGCTAGCATGGCTCGTGGTCCATAAATTAATAGAGGGACATATTAGGGATATATTTCACATTCGTAAAATACACTTAAAGTTCTTAAAGTTCAAAAGTTCTAAATACAGTGTTCTAAAGTGCGAATGTTCTATGGCTCGATATGTTCTATGAGTTCTATATGTTCAGTTTAACGGTTCTTAACGTTCAGTTCAACAGTTCGATCAGTTCTACAGTGCGTTCAATTCAACAGTTATATAAGTTCTGACGTTCTAATTCCCTACCAAAGTTCAGGAAGAGATCATTCCTTTGGTACGGATAAAAAGGGAAAGAATCACCAGTTCAGGGCGTAATCCTAAATTATGCCACGCCTACAAACACCGTGATTTCATTTTCCCACGTAAGCCTCGCAAGGACGTTACACGGAGAACCCTTGTCTAAGGATCCTTTCCCCGAACTTGGTGTCGTCTTTCCTCTGCGTGTGGGCCTGCGATGCGTCAATTGTCATTGAGCGGAATACGGCTGGTCTGATGTCCCGTTTCAAAACAAAACAACTTCCAGCCGTACCCTAGTCCGTAACGAATCCTTAGGACCAAGCACACCAATAATATCTCAAAAATGACAGTGTCCCACTCGATCGTAGCACAAACCCAGACGCGATGTTAGACAGTTCTAGACAACTCCTCGAAGTAAATAATCAAGCGACGTTAAATATGGTGAACAGGCTAGTCAAGCAATATTACTGCCACGTCCCATCCAACGATTGGGAAAAATTCTGTGTTATACTTGTCGTGATTGCCGAACATTATGTACAGGGCAATTGTCATGCTGACGCAACATTTTTACTTTTTACACGTATTAGAATATTCTTTCTAATTTACCTAGTAATACTTCGGACAGAAAAGTGGAATATTTTTAACCTGTTATTGACCCATTAGTGAAATACGGTCAAATGATCCGCTGACCATTTATGTTGCGCCAAGCATTGCATTCCACTGGAGTTGATGATCGATTTCATGAAGCCAGTGAGGATTATATTCGGCTCAGCAGCAGGGTTGCTATCTGGCGCCCCGCCAGGCCTCTTACCCTTCCGCCCCTCGCCATGTTGCGCTGCTAAGGCGGTCTTCGTTTCCCCCACTCTTCCATCTGTGGGACCGGGTAGGGAAAATAACGGGTGCTCTTTTGTTTCTTTCGCACTACGCGACACCAGTGTTGGGATATGGTGCATCTTTTCTCGCGCATGCGCGGCGATTTTGGCCTCAGTAAAGTAAGATTCTCGATAAAATGGGGTACCTTGAGCACCCAGCAGAATTTTAGAAAATTGGTATGATTTGATTCTGAAAAATGAATGTGTAACATGTGTATTTATGTATATTTTGTAACTCGTAGGACATGTCCTGAAGTCTTTTTGCCCGGAATAGATTGTTTCGATACTTTCCCGCCAATATAACTGTCTTAGGGCTCCACTACCTCGTCATTATGATATAGATACGTTACTGTTTTCGCCGCGCATGCGCGAGAAAAGATGTGCCATATCCCAACACTGCGCGACGCCACGGACGGCTTGGTTTGAGTAAAGTTGGGACACTCGTTAGCGTGCTCCACGCGGTACGCATGAGCGTTCGTGGGAAGAGTGGAGGAAGCAAAGGCCGGCTAGCAGCGCAACTAGGCGAGAAGCGAAAGGTTAAGGGGCCTGCACATGGCAACCCTGCTCAGTAGTGCTACTTTTCTTCATTTTTTTTAAACACGTTCACGAAATCCAAAAAATCTGAGAAAAATACACATTAATAATTACAACTAACATAATAATATAAACGTGGTACTCTGAAAACTTCAATATAGAATCGGCAATTTTGTTTCAGAAATTTTTTAAAAATCGAGTTTCCAACCACAAATTCTTAAATAATTCGCTGTCATTTGTGCTGTTGGTTAGAATGTTCTTGAATTTTTTCATAATTTTTTGTTGAGCACAACAGAAGGAATAGTTTCTTTAAGACTTCTATCTAATGGTCTGACCAAAAATCTATTTGGCTTAGGGGCATTTTTGACCATCTTATCCGGCTATATCCTTTCAATGCAAATTCGCTACTTATTTGTTTTGGATTGTTGCTGGTTAAGTTACCGTTTGATAGCCGAGAAGTATAGTGTTTATAAAAGTGTAATACATCAAATTTAGAAAAAGTATTAGTTACATAATACTGTAGGAAACGTAAGAGGGCGTGGACGCAAGCTGTGTGCGCAGCACTGTGCAAGAAGACTGTTGAAATGTCCGGAAATGTTGGCAAGATCCAACATTTCCGTCAATAAACATTGCAGAAGCTTTATGAATAAACATTTCTACCAAAACAATCAGAATATTGCACGAAGCTGGACTTTCATGCCGCATGGCTATGCGTATGACATTTATTAGTAGAATTAATCTGAAGAAACCTTTGGCTTTCGCGGTAAAGTATGTAAATATGCCATCGTCATTTTGGAAAAACATAATTTGGACAGATGAAAGTAAATTTGAATTGCGGCAATTGAAAAAGAAACAAGTTTGGAGGAAAAAGAATGAAGGGTTTAAAAAATCGTTTCATACCCCCACACTTAAATAAATAATGTATGCACTATAAGGATACAGAATAGATAAAAGTTACGCTTATAACAATAGTGTAGTACTCCCCACTTTTTTTGTCCGTGACTTTAGTTTAATATAGTATTTTATCGTATCGTATCTTTCACTGTTACTAAACACAGTGATAAAAGTAGTGCGTAATATCTTCCGCAGTAACTTCTGTTACTTTATGGAGCTTAAAAAAATAACCGACTACGAGATTCTAACTCAGGCATGTCCAAAAGTAGCTCACTTCGAAGCATTTTCGAAGGAGACGCCTACTTCTCCCGACCGCGCGTCTCGCTCCCCCGGGGCGGCCGTAGTTCTCCGAGCTCCTCAGGCTCGTGCCTACCGCTTGCGGTATGTATTGCGTGTGGCGCTTTGGGGCGACTCTCATACCCATAGGTTTCCACACCACCCATGAGGTACTATGGTCAATGCGTCTTTTTTGTCAGTGGTATCCCCTACAGGCATATTCCACTGCATCGCACGATAATTTCGAAAAAATAAATTTGGAAAATAGTTTTTATTATACTGTCAAAATTTTACTAACAATTAGGAAAGCTTGCAATATCCGCATCAAAGACGATAGCGAGGAATCGCTCAGCAGTGTACGTTGCTCTGTTTTAATGCAACGCATTTTTGAAAACGAACATTCGCACAAATAAGTCGATCCGAACATTGAGAAAATTCGGATGGCAAAATTTCTTAAAATGGAATACTTCGATTCACTTAAAGTTTTGAAAAATTCGGCTCATTTGCCTTCCCTCGTTTTCAAAGAAATGTCGTTCTGAAGATCGCATAATTCTGGTTGAAATTCGATGGGTTGTTCTTCGATTCTAACAGTTAAGGGGTTCTCAAAAAGAAGTAGATCGTTTCTAATCGAATCGAAATCAATGAAACGATTTTCGAACTGCTCTATCACCGATTGTAAAATGTGTAAATGATTTTGAAAATCGCATTGAGTGGCAAATTCTTTAAAAATTAAATCACAAGAGGGGAAAAATGAAATTATTCTATCTTCCGCATTTAAATGATTTTGAAAAAGTACTAATTTCCTACGAAATGAGTCGACATGACTACACAATTCGGAAATGGCTTGATTGGGCGTTTGTAATTTTAAATTTAATAAACTTAAGTGATGCGTCAGATCTAGAATAACCGAGAGTTCGCACAGAAAACTAACGTCTCCTAAGAGAAGAGAATATTCATCAGAATTTTTAATTGGATATTCGTGCAAGAAAAGGATGAGCTCTTTTCTTATGGCAAAGAATTGTCCTAAGCACTGAGCCAGCGTACATCACAATATAAAGAAACATCAGCGTAAGCAGCGTTATGCGTTTCTAGAAATTCTTTAAATTTTCTGTGAGATAAAAATCTATTTCCACCTTTGATTTTATTTCTTTCTCGCATAACGCCTCCTGATGTATGATACAGTGTATCATAGGGATCTTTAAGCCACGACTTCTAAACTGCCCGCAGAGACCTTTTACGGAACCTGTCATCGTTTTTGCCGTCCGAATTTTTTCAATGTTCGGATCGACTTATTTGTGCGAATGTTCGTTTTCAAAAATGCGTAGCATTAAAACAGAGCAACGTACACTGCTGAGCGAGTCCTGGCTATCGTCTTTGACGCGGATATTGCAAGCTTTCCTAATTGTTAGTAAAATTTTGACAGTATAATAAAAACTATTTTCCAAATTTATTTTTTCGAAATTATCGTGCGATGCAGTGGAATATGCCTGTAGGGGATAACACTGACAAAAAAAACGCATTGACCATAGTACCTCATAGGTGATGGGGAAACCTATGGGTATGATAGTCGCCCCAAAGCGCCACACGCAATACATACCGCAAGCGGTAGGCACGAGCCTGAGGAGCTCGGAGAACTACGGCCGCCACGGGGAGCGAGACGAGCGGTCGGAAGAAGTAGGCGTCTCCCTCGAAAATGCTTCGAAGTGAGCTACTTCTGGACATGCCTGTTCTAAGGTATCTCACGATAACGTTTAAAATCTGACAAAAACTGCCGTCATAAACAATGTTGCGTTTCGTTTTGTTTTATTATCAAGTACAAGATTATTATTAGGCTGAACCAAAAATTCGTTTCGTTTTCGATTAATGCATGCTGTACGGTCGCATAGTTCACCGTACAATTTAGCTTTTCCGTTTTTACAATCCGTGAAATCGTGCCTACGTGCCGAAGTTCAAAACATCTAATTCGTCACACTCATCTGCAGTTTCCTGGCCACTTTCTCTCACGGTCCTACGTACTTGACCATCGCATCTGTTTTTCCTCAAAATCACCAACCCTCTCGTCATCCATGTCTTCCAATCGTTTCTCTCTTTCTTCGTTCACATCCTTCCCTCACTTCTTTACCTCATCCCTTCCTAAGTAATTTTCCACCACTATTTTCCTACCCCCAAAAAGATTTTTCCACAGACACCATCGAACCCTTGGACTCCACCAATTTTCGTCAGAACCTCGTCAACTCTCAAAAGGATCGCACGAACTCTCGAGACCCACGCACCGTTCTGTATCACGAACACCAAATTAAAGTGTATTGAGTAAACCTCATCACCAACGAGTCAGTTTTAACCTATCCATCACCGTTCGTAATTAGTCCTCACGACTTTAATTAGGCGTCGAGCACATACGGTCAATCGCGGTCTAAATTCAATCAAATCACCATTCCGCGAGTGTAAGATCGTACACATGCAATGCAAATTCAATGTAAAGGGAAGTATAGGAAGTAATGAAACGTTAACAAACAGACGATCAAGTTGTTTGCCCGTGTTAGTTAACAATATTAAATGTCCTACACATTGGGAACGAAATTTTTGGGACAACCTATATTTTGAAAATGTGTCGGCAAGTATTTTTAAACCCAATATCTTCTAATAATTCTTTACACAACATTCCATGTTGTATTCAAATTAACAAGAAGTATTAAAAGATTCCATTTTCAAAAATGAACTCGACCTTCAAAGCTTCATCAAATTCATGCTACTCTTGTTTACTATGGTGAATAATTTACGAGATATTTGAAATCTTGCGAGAATTAACTTACGAGAATCACGCTGTATGGAATTATGAGCATTTACTGATATCATACTTGAATTTTCTAATATTTTACAACATACGAACAGATTTAGGGTAGTTATTTAGAAGTTTGCCCTCCTCACCGATTTTGATGACCTTGAAATATGTTGTCGAGGTCATCATTCTGAACAATTTTTCCCTCTACATGTTACCGCCGCTCAGTCCTAGTTATCGAGAATTTGCAAAAATCTTTAGTCAAATTTTGATTACGAGTACACTTCATTCTGTAAATAGTAGTCCTCTCTGCCCCCTCCCATGACCTAACCACAACTCACTCTATTCGCATAATCTTTGCATTGTAGCTGTTATCCAGAATTTGAACTAGTAACACGTACAAAAGACTGGATGACATCTACAATGGAATGATTATGCGAATAGAGTTGTTGTTAGCTCGTGAAAGCGGGCGGAGGGGTCCCGCCCGACCACGCATACAAAAATCCAGGAGTAGTCTCTCAGAATTGAAAGGCCATCTTATGTACAATTAGTAACATTAAAATTCGGATATTACGAGATTTTTACTTTGTTACATCTGTTACGAGCCTGGGCCGAGCGGTAGCACGCGTGGCCAGCGAGCGGTTTATGGTTTAAAGAGGAATATGGTTTTAATTGTTAGTAAGGTGCACGGACGAACCCGATGCGAAATCGGGGAGCCACTAGGAGGTACACGCGCAGGCGAACCCGATGCGAAATCGGGGAGCTGTAGGATACGGACGAACCTGATGGGAAATCAGGGAGCCGCATAGGTTGGATAACAGTTTTGGGTTTCTGATACAAGATCAGGTAGCTCCTAGGAATATGTTAGTAACGGCGTCGTAACTTTAATATTATACATTAATTGATACAACCCGAGCGGTAAGATTGTATCATGTGGTAATGGTCAACTAAGAATTACTGGATCTGAATGATGGGTTAAAATCAATTGTTACTCATAATTACTTTGAACTATTTATTAAATATACAGGGTGGCCCACATAACTCTGAACAGCTCAATATCTCGAAAACGTTAAAGTTCTTAGTCTTAAATTGCATGAAACTGAAGGGGGCCTTTCTGACTACATAAACGTGAAGTGGCCTTCCTTCCCCTTTAACGGGGGAGGGGAGGTACCTTTGTAATTTTAAATGGAACCCCCTATAAAATGTTACATATTTAGATTCTACCGGAAAAAACAAGTCAATTTTGTCTGAAACATTTTTTTGTCAGATACTTCTATGATGAGATATAACAGTTTGAAGTTTCGAGTTGTAGGTACTGAAGCTCTCGGAAATAGCGTTATGGAATTATACGCGCTTGAGTCCATTGTTTATTCATGAAGAAACACAAACAATAATATTTACAATTCTTGAGTTTGACTCACTTATCCATGAAAACGTTTTCAGTTTAGAGCTGTTATTCAAGCAGTAACATTGTGATTATGGCTACTTTTGACACAGAAGTGAATATGTTATTAACGTTAGGTGAATGCCAAAAAAATTATCGGCGTGCAGCAGTGATGTTTTTTGAACGTTATGGGATCAAAAAATGTCATGCAACATTTCATAATTTAGAAAAGCGGCTTCGCGAGCACCGTGAATTGTGTAAAAAAACTCGCAATAAACCTAAAGCTGTCACTAATGAAAATAATAGTGCCAGTATTCTTGCTGCAATTACATTTAATCCTCATATTAGTCAACGTACACTTGCACAAACATCACATATTAGTCGTTCATCGATTCAACGAATTTTGAAACGGCAAAAGTATCGTCCATATCACATGGTTTTATCACAAGAGCTTTCGATAGCAGATTACGATCACCGCGTAAGACTTTGCGAGTGGCTGCAGGGTGTTGTGGAAAATGACTTTTTGTGCAAAATACTTTTTTCCGATGAGGCCACTTTTATGAATTCAGGGCATGTAAATAGACATAATCTGCATTATTGGGCCGTGGAAAACCCAAATTGGATGCGATGTGTTCCCTTTCACCATCGATGGTCTTTAAATGTTTGGTGTGGCCTAATAGGAGATTTTGTGATTGGACCTTATTTTTTTCAAGAAACTGTAACATCTGCGAGTTATTGTGATTTATTAAAAAATCATTTGCCTGCGCTTTTGGAAGATGTGCCACTGCACGTTAGAAGAGAAATGTGGTTCCAACAAGACGGCGCTCCTCCATATTTTGCAATCATCACCAGGCAATTTTTGAACGAAAAATTTGGGAACAAATGGATAGGTCGTGGGGGACCTCGTCAATGGCCTCCTCGATCCCCCGATCTAACACCATTAGATTTTTTCTTATGGGGATATGTAAAAGACAAAGTTATGTTTGAACCACCGACGACAAAAGAGGATATGAAACAAAGAATACGTGACGCTTGCGCTTCAGTGACTCCCGAAATGTTAAAAAATGTTAGAACAACTTTGATGTTTCGAGTAAATAAATGTTTACAATCCCGTGGTGGACATTTTGAACATTTAATTTAAAGTACATTTTATTTCTTCACGAATAAGCAAAGGACTCAAGCGCGTATAATTCCATAACGCTATTTCCGAGCGCTTCGAGTACCTACAACTCGAAACTTCAAACTGTTATATCTCATCATGGAAGTATGTGACAAAAAAATGTTTCAGACAAAATTGACTTGTTTTTTCCTGTAGAATCTAAATATGTAACATTTTATAGGGGGTTCCATTTAAAATTACAAAGGTACCTCTCCTCCCCCGTTAAAGGAGAAGGGAGGCCACTTCACGTTTATGTAGTCAGAAAGGCCCTTCAGTTCCATGTAATTTAAGACTAAGAACTTTAAAATCGATGGCATAGTTTTCGAGATATTGAACTGTTCAGAGTTATGTGGGCCACCCTGTATATTACAGGAAACTGGTTCTGTTACAACTGTTACTGTCGCGGTATGAATTGAATGTGTATGAACAATGTTGTGTAGTTACCTAAGTGCTACTACCTGTTGGACGACGCACTGGCGATGCGGGGAACAGAGAAGTTGAAATAATTGTGCCAAGATAGATTAATACCGTACTCGCGGAATCTATAAGGTTACTTGATTCGAAAAGGTGACTAGGTTCCGATCTCATTAAATACAACCAATTCCAAAACGAGATTCAGCGTAACGACGTGTATAGCCCGTTTGTACTTTAAGCACTGCCCCAGACGGTTAAAATTCGGGGGTTTATATACTGTGAAATCTAACTTTCAAGATTTCCATATTAGGGAATCTTGTGGAACTGTCCCTGTACTGAATCATGCTTTGTGCCGGCTGCATCCAGCTGGAGCATAGTCATCGTTTCTATAAGCAAAGGGTCGAACAGGGCATTTTCCGTTCTCAGGAAAGAGATTAGAAAACTCTAATTGAAATAAAGCAGAGAGAATTCTCTGTACGTAACACCAGCATACAATTTTCTACTTTCCGCCAAAACGCGGTATAAACGCGCAATTCTTTTAAACAAAATAACTTTCAGACTTGAATTAGTACAAGCTGTCACTGAACAGTAATTAAGATGTACAGAATCATATACAGAATCTCAAAAAGAAAGTATAGTCCAAGTTAGTTTGGGGTTAGATCGTTGAGGGGGCGCAGAGGGTCGGCCCGACTACCCTACTACTACAACAATGTTCCCACATCATAACTTTGTTTCTAACAAAACAAACACAAAACATAGTCAAGTATTATATTAAGGTATAAGGTAAAGGCACCGGTAGTTGACCATGCACCAGTAGTTGACCAGTTTTTAGAAAAACACAAAAAAAAAGGTTATTATAAGTTGTGCCCTTTTGATGAAAGTAAACCTCGAATGCCACACTATCTGTTGATTAAATTTTAAAACAATTACATGCGAAGTGACATATGCATAGTAACAACGGACGTCTAAATTCAGTAAGGTAAGTAATATGCCGATACATTTCTATTTCCTTAACGTTTCTGTTAAGGACAGCTGTACGGTTCAGGTAAAAAATCCATACGTGAACTTCTCGCGACTGAATTATTTACTTTTTAAATTCTCACAGCGTTTTACAAGTGATAGATGCATCGTTTTTGTTATTTTAACCTCAAAAACAATAGTTTATTGCGGGGTCAAATTCTGAATATTGTTATTTGAACAATTTTCAGAAGTTGACCCCTCAATAAATCAACGTCAATTACTGACGTGACTCATTTAAATTTCTTTACGATTTACAATGTGTCCATTTTACATCTAAGATTGTTAGGAGTACAAAACATAATTCTAAATTTTGTAGCATACTGTGTTTTAGAAGATGGCCACATGGTCAACTATTGATTGCATCCACGGTCAAATATTGACTCGCAACATCTACTCTGTTTCTGAATTGAATTTGTTATAGAATTGATTTGTTTTATTTCTTATGTTTTTCTTTAATTGCAATTTGTGCTGGTAATTGTTGAAACTAAATGATACTAAAATGATTTGTAACATTATTGCTTTAACCTTCTTTCTAGTATAAGTGGTCAACTACTAACGAACAGAAGGTCAATTATTAGGTTTCTCATTTTTAAGAGTGGTCAACTTCTGAAGCAATTACTGAATTTTTAAATATGTTTTTTTAAATTTGTGTAACTAAACTTTTTTCAAAAAGTGGTCTTGTTACATAGTTTAGAAGACTTAAAGAGTGTCTTCAGGTATCGACTCTCGCTATTTGATGACACAGCAAGTGGTTACTATTGTTCGCGTGGAAAATTTCTTTTAACTGATCAACTACTGGTGCCTTTACCTTATGTCTAGTATACAATAGTATAAGTTTTTTTTTACATAACTTAGAACAGTTGTTAAATAACACGATTTGAATAAAACACTGTCCGATTTTCACGTTACTTTAATATTCGGTCACTTGGTAGTGTAGTACCTTTCTTGAGTGTTTTACGCCGAGTTATTTCGAGTTAGAACGCAATGTTTGTTTACAAACACGGTCGACTGTTCGGATGATACTAACAAGCCTTATTTCATCAGTTGCTCTTTGATAATCATTAAGTATATAATGTCACGCAAAAGTATTAGGAGGTTGAATAAGTTCTCGCTGTTTTCCGAAAGGTGGTAATACCAGAACTGCGTGAATTTAGTTTCAGATAGTAACGTATCTATAATGAAGTACTACATATATGCAAGGTTAAAATTCAGTGTATGTCATTCCACCGAAGTATAAACAATTTTTCTTTCATTGTGCTAAATGTCGAATTTCATGCCAAAGAAAGAGTAATTGCGGGGAACTTTACTACACTATTTTATTAAAAAAAAATCTGCAGCTGAAGCACACAGAATTCTTGTTGACACCTACGGCGACCATGTTCTGTCGGAAACAATATGCAGAGATTGGTTTAGACGCTTCAAAAATAATGATTTTGATCTTGAAGATAAAGAACGCCCTGGCGCACAACAAAAACTTGAAGACGAAGAATTTGAGGCATTACTTGATGAAGACTCGTGTCAGATACTAGCTGAACTTGCAGAATCATTAGGAGTTGATCACACAACAGATTCGAAACGTTTGAAAGCATTAGGAATGATTCACAGGAAGGACGTTGGGTGCTGTACGAGTTGAAGCGATTTTTCAGCATGACAACGCGCGGCCACGGTGAAAACGTTTTTGAAAACACTTAAATGGGAAGTACAACCCCACCCGCTGTATTCACCAAACATTTCCCGATCAGATTACCATTTGTTCCGATCGATGACACATGGCCTGGCTGAGCAGCGCTTCCAATTTTATGAAGATATCAAAAAATTGGTCCACTCTTGGATTGCCTCAAAAGACGTGTCGTTTTTCCGACATGGAATTACTATGCTGCCAGAAAGATGGGGAAAAGTAATGGCTAGCGAGAGACAATACTTTCAAGAACATATTTTTTTACCAATTTTTTAAAATAAAGCATTCATTTCATAAAAAAAAACAGCGAGAACTTATTCAACCTCCTAATAATACCAGTTTTAATATACGAGAACTTGTGATTTTTCACAACATAAAAAGCAAATCATGTAGACAAATTGTTGACATGCTCAATATGAGTAAGAGTACAGTGGCATCGTCAAACGGTTCAGGTTGAAATACGAGGAATGTATAAGAAAAATAAAGAAGGATCCTACGCACAGTGCACCAGAATTAGCAGCTAAACTCTTAAACGAGCCTGGGAAGAAGGTACATCCCCAAACGGTCAGCAGAGCCTTAAAAGATATACTACAATGAGACTAGGCTACAATGAAAGAGGGGCTAGGAAGAAACCGTATGTGAATGAACAGAATCGAAAGAAGACATTGAATTCTGCTGAAGAATTTGTTTTGAAGGAAGAAACATGGTGGAACGACGCCATTTTTACCGACGAAAGTAAATTCAACATTTTTGGGTCAGATGGACTAAGGATGGTGTGGCGGCAGAAAAATGAAGAGTTTACATTTAAAAATCTTAGGCCTACTGTAAAGCACCGAGGTGGCAGTGTACTTGTTTAGGACTGTATATCCACATTTGGACCAGGCGAATTAGTTTTTATTGACAATATTATGGACAGAAATGTGTATTTGAACATATTAAAAAATAATTTACACAAAAGTGCTACAAATGGGAATTTTAAACACGTTTCAGTTTTATCAAGGGAACGTCCTGAAACATAAGGCACGCATCGTGCAGGAATATTTGCTGTATAATTCTGCAAAACATTTACAACCACCATCTCAATCATCAGACCTTAACTCCATTGAAAATATGTGGGATGAACTAGATCGAATTATCATAAAAAGAAGAATATCTTCAAAAAAAATGTTGAAACATCGATTAAAAGAAGAATGGGACAATATAAGTACTAAATATTTAAAAAAATTATTAGCAATATGCCACAACGTTTAAAAGAAGTGATACAGTAGGGCGACTACCCAACAAGATATTAAAAAACCAATTAATTACAAAAATTAGCCTAAAAATAAGTAGTTTATAAAAGTGTCCGAATAGTAAAGTAACGTGTAAATCGGACAGTGTTTCATTTAAATCGTGTTATTTAACAATTGTTGTAAGTTATGTAAATAAAACTTAGACTATTGTTTACTAGAGCTAAACCTTAATATAATATAATACTTGATTATGTTTTTTGTTTGTTTTGTGAGAAACGAAGTTATGATTTAACGAAATAAAAATCTCATAGTGTCCGGATATTAAAGTTAATCTACTCATTTACAACAAAAATGAGTAGATATACTCGAAAACAGTAGAATAATTAAAAGAACTTTAAAATGTCAGTGTAATGTTTTCAATATATAATATTATAACTAGAATGTGGAAGTTTATGGAATTTGCAACGTTTGTAGACGAATTTTAAGAAATTGAAATCAAATAAGATATTAATTTCACCGGAAGCAGTCTTTGTAGATCTGAAATAAATAAAAATCATACGAAATTCTGTCGAATTTTATATTCTAGCATTTTTTGAAAATTTCCAGACGCTATAAATGCATAAAGATCCGCAGTCTAATTATAACACAAGTTAAATAGAAAAGTTCTGGTGTTCAAAATCTGAGAAACAGTTACGGGAACAAATAAAAACAAGTTGTAGAAAAGTTCTGTACAGACAAATTCAGAAGAAACTTATCGTTTTCGTTGATCAATCAACGTTGGTTTTATAAAAGAAAAATGTTGACATTATGACAACGTTAATATGGTATTTGTTTGAATTCTAGGTGTCAGGATACTAATGGTCAGTAGAGGATACGTTTCTTTGTGCGGGTATGGTCTTAAAGATTTGTTTCGAGCTACAGTATATTTGAAATATACAGGGTGAGTCCGAAGAAACAGAACACCTAAATATCTCCGTTACTTTTCGTTGTGCAAAAAAACTTCCTTAGGACAAAGTTACACTGTTTGAAGGACCACTTGTAACGGTGTAAGGGAAAATATTGTCAAGGTCATTTTTTACGAGATTTCAAGGTCATCGATGTTTTTTTAAATGGAATGATATATCTTCGTTAACGTAATGTTGTAGCTGACAAAATAACGAATTCATCCATGTAACACAATATGACCTATAAATGACCTTCAACCCAGAAAAATGGAATAAATAAAATTCAACGTGTTAGATTCATTTGCTTTATTTCTGTTACGGAAAATGTTCAATATTCCATGAGCTGCTGACATTCAAATGTATCACAATACACAACATAATAACAGATTCGGTGTTGACAGGAAGGCATTTATGATATCATAAATACCTTCACCTATGCGTTCGTACAGAATCGTGTTTATCAACTACTAATTACTCTGAAGACCTTCTTGCTATCAGATTTCCACTGTTTCTAAGATTTCTGATCTATCATTTTATCGATGAACGTTTCACAATGCGTTACTCGAAGGAAGATGAGATTGATATGATTTTAATTTATGGAGACAGTCAACAGTGTTTAAGAGAAGCAGTGGGGTTGTACAAGGACCGATTTCCTAATCGTAATTGTCCATCAGTTTTCGTTTACTTCAATGTGATAAATGAATTCCATGAAACATGTAGTGTTGAAAATAAAAAATGTACGAATGTGAGGACTGTAAGGAATGAAGCAAACACAATTAATGTTCTGGAAGCAGTGGATATAAACCCTCATGCTAGTACGAGGTAAATCGCACGAGAAAGTGGCATTAGTCAAATATGTGTAGTGCAAATACTCCATGAACAAAAATTTCACCCCTTTCACCTATCAATTCTCCAAGAACTTCATGGTAGAGACTTTGTAAATCGTGTAAACTTTTGCCAGTGGGGATTGAGAAAATTGATAAACGATAGAGTATTTTTTAATAAAGTATTATTTACCGATGAAGCTTCGTTTACGAATCACGGGCAGATAAATTTAATAAACATGCATTATTTATTGGTCAGCTGAAAATCCGCGGTGGTTACGGACAGTCGACAAACAAAGACCATGGTCTGTCAATGTTTGGTGCGGAATTTTAAACAACCAAATAATTGGGCCTCACTTTATCACCGAAACATTAAATGCAGAAAAATATATTGCATTTTTGTGAGAATCGTTACCAATTCTCCTGGAAAATACACCCTTGGACATTCGTGAAGATATGTCGTATCAACATTACGGATGTCCAGCCCATTCTTCCCGTATCGTAACACAATTCTTGAATAACAAGTTTCCAAATCGTTGGATTGGACGTAACGGACCCGTATTATGGCCATCTCGCTCACCAGATCTTACACGCCTTGACTTCTATCTATGGAGAAAACTGAAAGACGATGTTTATCATGAACCACCAACCAGTGTAGACGACATGAAAGAAAGAATGGTCAGGGCTTGTGCGTCGATTCCCTCAGAAATGAATTACACAGCAGTACGTTCTGAAACTTCACGGCTAAATGAATGTATAGCAGTTCAAGGGCATATTTCTGAACATTTTGCGTAACAGAAATAAATCAAATGAATCTTACACGTTGAATTTTATTTATTCCATTTTTCTGGGTTGAAGGTCATTTGTAGGTCATATTGTGTTACATGGAGGAATTCGTTATTTTTTCAGCTACAACATTACGTTAACGAAGATATATCATTCTATTTAAAAAAAACCGATGACCTTGAAATCTCATAAAAAAATGACCTTGACAATTTTTTCCCTTACACCGTTACAAGTGGCCCTTCAAACAGTGTAACTTTGACCTAAGAAGTTTTTTTGTACAACGAAAAGTAATGGAGATATTTAGGTGTTCTGTTTCTTCAGGCTCAACCTGTATATAGTGATTTAATTTGACTGCATTTACTAATTGTGTAATCACTAACTGTGTTACTTCAGTGCAACTGTGCCTAACGTAGCAACATAATTGAACAAAACAATTAAAAAAGTGTTACGTAAAATTTGTTTAACCTTTATGTGGGCAACCGGGTACCTGGTTACCCATTTCTATGTTTCCTTCAATAATTTGTAATGTTCCAGACAAAAAATTGCAAAATCGTTCTGGATCCCCATTCTTAGTACAATTTTATGTAGATTAACGTTTCGTGAAAAAACATTTGTTCAAAATATTTTGAGTAATTAAACTTCAAACTTGTATATACGCTTGTTGTATAACCGCGGTACCCGGGTGTTGCCCGCGCAACTAGTGTTAGCACAGAGAAACTTGTGGGTACCACGTGGTGCTCCCACTACGCACTATACGTCTTTCGCGATTGGCCGAATCGCTTGACGAAGACAGCAAACGAGCGTATTGAGTGTGAATGTAACCTCCTAGAAGTTAGCCCCCCACTTGTTGAAATAAATAATTTCAATAGTTGTGCTGAGTTGTGCTAGGTTTGTGCTACATTGTTCTCGAATATTATAACAATAATATAAACAATAAGCCTAAAAATTGAGAAAAACGATTTTTTTTAGTAGCCCCCCACTTTTTGTTTTTTTCAATTTTCTCAATTGTACTAAGTTGTGCTAGGTTGTGCTAAGATTGTGCTAGAATATTATAACAATAATATAAAAATAACACCAAAAATTGAGAAAAACGATTTTTTAGTAGCCCCCCACTTTTCGTTTTTTTTTCAATTTTCTCAATTCTGCTAAGTTGTGCTAGGTTGTGCTAAGATTGTGCTAAAGTATTACTTTATAAAAATAATAAATAAAGAAGTTATGGTAAATAATCGTTTTGAACATGCAATTAACGTTTAAGATAGTAACAGTTATCCAAACAGCATATAATCATATATCTGTATTGTGCTACACCAGCACACCTCAGCACAACTTTCCTTTTCGCCAGCACAACGATATAAAGGGCACTTTACTCTTGCTCGCGGCCCTTCGCGGTGGACACTATATTGTTAATTTGACTTTCTGGTCATCCGACAAACATAATATTGCATATCTGAGTTGTCCTAACCTAGCACAAGTCAGCACAACTTTCCTTTTGGAAAGTGGATCCCCCCGTCACTGGTGGGATCAACTGATCAGTGGTGGAATCCGCAGCCTTGCGTCAAGAGGGGGGACTCGCCGTTCCCCCTGCGCCCCACTAACGAGATTTTGTGCCAACTCTCGTTGCGTGGACAATACCCATATACGAAAAGTGATACCTGGACGCATTTCGACCGAAAATTTTGGGAAGAAATTATACAGAATACAAAATTCTTAATGCTACTTGTTTATTAACATAAAATATGAAATTATAGTAATTAATTAATAATATGACCATTTTTTCATATTGTATTTGTGTCTGCGTGTTCATCGCAAACTGGTTTCATGCACTTTTGGCAACTTTTTCTTGTTTTTCTGCGTATTTTATTAGGTTCTGCGTAGCATATATGGCATGCTTCTATAACTTTTCTTCTACCACTTGCATCTAACAACAATGGCGCTGGTTGTGCAGAACTAGTCGATGCAATGTTTATTGAGTGTGTTAGTAGCATACTATCTATAGCTAATTTCGTTGACAAATGTCGCATTATTTGAATATTTGATGCTCGATTTTGAATTGTTAGAATACATAGGTCTTCTCCTAATTGACGTAAAAATATTCGGCGTCCTTTTACGCAACATGCTATTTCTTGAGATGTATATAGGATAGGAGGCAAGAGCGGCAATATCAATTACGTTATAAAAAAATGATAGTGGCCATGTGGTAGTTCATCTTTTTGTTGTATATTTCTCAGTATTTGATCCATCGTGTCAATGCCAAATTTTGTTTGATTATAGCATTCAACAATTTCGGGTTTTCTTTTTGGAACAGAAACAGAATTGCCAGTATGCATTGTTGACAATAATATGACACTTTTATCCTTCTTCGGTACACACGAACAAAGTGTAGTATTCTCATGGTACCCAAATAAAGAAGAATACTGTTCACGTGATTTGGATGGTGTCATTTCTTTAGGGATATACTTTTTATTTTTTCTTAGTGTGGCTACGGTCGTCAACTTCCAAGATATCTAAGCTTTCGCTAAGGGAACAGTTGTAGAAAAGTTGTCCATCGTAATATTTCTACCCGACTCTTATACGCAACAACCAAATCTTTTACAACTCGTTCACCCTGATTTATTTCGCGGCCGGACGAAGCTTGCCCTGTATAAATTGGTCAGATAATGGATAATAATTTTTAGAAGATCCTGTTCCTATACTTGATTATATAAACGATATAAGAGACTATTGGCGAGATCGTATGCCAGAAGCGCCATCTCGCGAGAGATATAGAAGCAACATCGTCACCGTGACGAGAACCAGTGTTCCGATTGAACCCACCGTTTCGCACGCGATGGCCACCAGATGGCGGCGATTACAGCCTCAATATCGTATGAAATCGGGTACCTTGAGCACCCCGCAGATTTTTAAAAACTTATTAGTATATACATATGAAATATTGAAATTTAACACAATGAAACTTATTCTTTATTTTGAAGATAGGATAGGGAAAAAACGCTACAATAACTAAGCAAAAGAATATATAATAAAACAAGAAAATACTTTATTTAGCAGAATCAATTAAAGAATACCAACATTTGTTGCTAGAGTAAGGAAAACTGCCAAAACCTTACCAGTAATCACAAATAAAAAATTACATTATATTACATATAATATATACAATATATATATATATATATATATATATATATATACAATATATATATATATATTATTTATTTTGGTTTTAATATTTCAGAAAAGACTGAGCGAATAGACTGTTCTTCAACAATTTGTTATATATATATATATATATATATATATATATATATAAAACTAAACAAATATAGCACATTCGGCTCCTTCTGTAATAAAAACAAAATAAATAATATATATAAAACTAAACAAATACTGCACATTCGGCTCCTTCTGTAATAAAAACAAAATAAATAACATATATAAAACTAAACAAATACTGCACATTCGGCTCCTTCCGTAATAAAAACAAAATAAGTAATATATAGAAAACTAAACAAAATATTGCACATTCGGCTCCTTCTGTAATAAAAACAAAATATCTTCTAGCCACGAAGAGTGAAAATTAGAAATTCTACTTTTCCTACTCCTCGTTGTAGATGTTTCTACACTATTAACTGCCATTGTATAATAAAATATTAACAACACTTACCTCGTTCCGCGTCACGTCTCTGGTCTATCAATCGTCCCGCCAATAACACCGGTACATTCCCGCCAATGTAACTGCCCCAGGGCGTCAGGGCTCTGGCCGCTCTGCTGCGTCATTGTAGATACGCTACTGTCTTGGTCGCGCATGCGCGAAAAACAGTGGGTTCAATCGGAACACTGACGAGAACCGAGGCAGCGTCATTAGTCGCCATAAAGTCGTTATAGAGAAACTGAGGTTACACCGGTTATACATTAAAGTTATTACATACAGTTAAACGTGACTTAATTACTTCCACCCTGTAAGAATCCCAAAAGGTTATGGGCCCAGGGATAAAGGTTTAAGTTAATTCACGGAAATTTATTAAAGGAAAGAAATAAAATAAGGTTAAAAACAAATGATGGCGGAAACACCACGTGTGACAGGAACAAAATTGAATAACGATAATTACCAATCGTGGAAATACAAGTTGGAATTGCTGCTGATCCGAGAAAACATTTGGGACGTAGTAAGTGAAGCTCGACCAGAGAACCAGATTGCTGAATGGTTGGTAAAAGACGGAAAAGCTAAGGCAACAATTGGACTGTTGGTTGAGGATAACCAACTAATACATATTCGTACGGCTACAAGCGCGAAGGCAGCGTGGCTTGCATTACAAGAATACCATCAGAAGTCATCATTATCAAATAAGGTATTCTTATTAAATCGTCTGTGTAGGTTAACTCTCGAAGAAAATGGCAACGTGGAAGAACATATAAATTTAATGTTCGAAATAAACACTGAATTATTAGCCATTGGACAAGAAATCCGTGAGGATTTATTTATAGCATTAATACTAAGCAGCCTTCCTGAATCGTATAATAATTTAATAAGCGGGCTCGAAAGCAGACCCGAAAAAGATTTAACCTTTAATTTGGTTAAAAACAAGTTAATAGATGAATTCAGAAGACGAACGAATAACCTCGCCACGTGCGAGGAAGTTTTGAAAATAGAACGGATCGAAAATCAAACAGTGGATACATATTTTGTTACTGCGGAAACAGCATCAGCTGGGCATCCCGAAAGCAAAGCTGCGTCGCACTATCTTCGGCCGAAGCCGAGTACATAAGCCTAAGCGAAGCATGCCAGGAAGGATTGTGGCTCATTAAATTATTAAAAGATTTTCAAGAAAAGATGCAACTATCACTACTAATGTATGAGGATAATCAGAGCTGCATTAAATTAACGGAAAACAACAAATTCAGCAAACTGAACATATAGATATCCGATTTCATCATGTGAAAGACTTGGCAGAAGGTAAAATTATAACAATAAAGTACTGTGATACTAACAACATGCTTGCAGATTTGTTGACGAAGCCTCTACGATCCACAAGATTAAAAAAGCTGATTGAAGATTGTGGATTGATACCACTGGGCGAAGATGACAATGTTGAGGAGGAGTATTGGCGAGATTGTATGCCAGAAGCGCCATCTCGCGAGAGATATAGAAGCAACATCGTCACCGTGACGAGAACCGAGGCAGCGTCATTAGTCGCCATAAAGTCGTTATAGAGAAACTGAGGTTATACCGGTTATACATGAAAGTTATTACATACAGTTAAACGTGAATTAATTACTTCCACCCTGTAAGAATCCCAAAAGAGACCCTTTATTGCCGCCTCATAAACAGTCGTCGACACGCGACGTAGAGAAAGAAAGTTGAACACACGAATAAGAGTTATTGGCTTCATCACGGAATTACATTGTAATTTCAAATAATTTTTAGCCAAAATCCTTTAAAATAATGTTTGGTATATTATAGGAAGGGATTATTAAGAGTATCGATAATGAATACCGGTAAAATTTGTCGCTACATATCAAATATATCGGAATAGAACGCCAATAGATCACCCGGGTACCCCGGTTACCCACAAACAGTGAAATTCTGGTTGACCACACATGGATTAAAACTAAAAGTATATCCAAGTGCTGTGAGAGAGTCACGACCTGCTGCAGTACTAAATGCAGATAAATATGTGTTTCGTGTTGTGTCGTTACAAGGCGCGTTTTAAAAGATGGAAAACTAGGGCAATTATGCTCAACGTAAGATGTTTAAACTTCCCTCAAGTGACATCTCAGACAGGTCTCCTAATATATGCGAAAGTATTCGGATTATCCAGTCGTATTAGAGGCAGTCAATATACAGTGAATCCAAGAAGTGTTCGAATACTTTTCTGATTCTCGAGAAATAGTCTATGTCTAAGCTGTGATAATTTTGTGAAAAATAATATTACAAGTATAAACCTGGACTCATTTTAACGCTTAAAGCCTCTATTTTGCAAACTTCCGTTCATTTTTTTCTATGATATTTTTTCATACTACAGCGAGTGAAAATCTTAACACAATTTCGAGGTTAAAAATGCTTCCAAATTCAATCGACTGTAAAAACAACAGAAAATGTTTTTTCCGAATGAATCTACTACAGATGTGAAGATGGAAGCATCCTCTTTACAACGACTGCTTCATCAAACTAGTTCTACGATTTCGTTGGCTGTTTTATAGAACAAAAAATGAGGAACAAGTTTGATCATGTATGGTCTTCACGGTGTGCCTTATATTATTACTAGATTGCGGATTTTTATGCAATTTGCAATTTTTGTAGACGAATGTTAAGAAAGTGGAAACAAATGAAATTTTATTTTCCGTGGTAAGGTCAATGTACCGATTTCTGATCAGCACGCTTATTTTTTATCTAATGTAGAAAGTTAAAAAACATATTAGATATACAAACAAATATTTTAAATTAGTTCAGTTTTTTCGTGCAAAATGCTACTTGGTCCGCCGCTGAATGTTACAACACTTTAATAGAAATAAATATAGTGGATGTGTCCGTTGTGGAGAAATGTGATTTGTGCAGTTCCCTTGCGGTTGTTGCGATATTAGTAAAAAGTTAATTGAATTTGTAATTTTTTGGCTAAATTTTGATTATATCTTATTCAGGAGGAAAGCCAGATATAATAGTATTATTTCTTAGCAAGTTTTTCCTTGTTTTAACAGGAAAAAAATAGGTGAGCAGCAATACGGTCAATCACATAACCTAGAAATCCCTATGTGTAATCTGATAATTTGAATGACATTGAAATCTCATTCTTTCATAGTTTATTATTTGTTACGACGTAATTTATTTAAATGATTGAGAATACATGATGTTTTAGTAAGTTGAATTTAACAAATAATAATTTCACCCCAAAATTATATACAATACGTGTAAAAATCATGTATTCTCAACTATTTGAATAAATTACATCATAACAAATTTATAAACGATAAAATAGATTATAAATAATACAATGAATAATAACGTATAAAATAAATAATAAAAATCGAAACAATTTATTACCATAATATTGCAAAGTGGTTCGAGTATATAACGACTAGATTTCTAACAACTTTTGTTCAATTTATTTTCTATGGGAAGATGTTATTCTGAATAGTGATCATTGAATTTATTAACGAAGACATTGCAAGTAGTAGCAAGTGGGATGGGTTCACTGCAAATAATAATTTATTTATAGATGACATAGATTTGTTCTTTTGGTGATAATAAAATAAGCGTTATTTCTTCACAATTAAATATAATTCAAAATACTTATAAATATATTGTTAAATTTAATTAAATTTGAAAAATTATTTTGGCCTCATAAAAATTTATGGAAGAAGAACATAAAGAAATAAGAAAGGACATTAGATTTGACAAAATAAAAATAAATAAAGGAAAGGATGAGGAAAAGCAAGAATAAAAAGAAAGAGATTTGAAGAAAGAGCAAAAATAGAAAGCTTAATAATGAAGTAGCTTCCCTCGAAAGGAAAAAAGAAACTATAAAAAATCGTAAAACAAATTTTTAAAATAAATAGAGTTAACTATAGTTATTCTTACGTTTAAGTTTTGTACTTCCAAATTTAAATATTATGTTCATTTTAGCTTTTATTATAAATATTAGTTAGTTTTGCAAATAAAAAGCATTTCTAAATATAAAAAGTTTTGCGTATTTGAATGATCCGACATATTATAAACTTCCAATCATTTCAATCGGAATATGTATAAGTAAATACATATGTCGCGCGTGGATATTGAGCCGAAACTGGGACACTAAATAAACTATTATTACGTTAAAATATATGTGAACATTTCTTTGTTTAATGCAATATGTAAAGAGAAGATCAAATTTAATATCTAATAATTTTTTGCCGATTGTTGCATTAATGAATATTAAATATCCATTTATGCGTTAGCACAACTCTTACATGATGAGAAATAGGGACATACATCTTACAACCCCTGGTAAAAAGTCTTCCGTCACATTTATGTGCTAAGATTTGTTGACATGTTAGAAGAAATAGTTTACTAAGTAACGGGAGAACAAAGTTCTGAAAAATTGCCATTGGTCGGAATTGCGAAAAGAAAAGTAAAAGCCGGTTTTTGTAACTTTTTCATCTGACCCTGAAGTAAAATTTTAATCTATGCGTTTTGTAGATCTACGTCGATCATAATATACACGGTGAAAATTTCATCAAAATCGGTTAACGTTGTTATGAGCAATAAATATTTCAAGATAAAAGCTTAAGGTGAAAGTCGCAGTTTTTCGAAATTAGCAGGGAATTCCGCGATTATGTGATCACATTTAAATGTTTGTTGCTAATAGCAATTTTAATCAATTTCGATGAAAGTTTCAAAGATTAAAATTTCACTACAGGCGCAGATAAAAATGTTACAAAAATTGGCTTTTCCTGTTTTCTTTGCAATTCCGACCTATAGCAATTGTTTCAAAATTTAGCTTACCCGTTACTTAGTAAACTAATTCTTCCAATATGTCAACAAATCTCAACTCATTTGGTTCAATTTTAAGAAAATTATGCGATTTTTAAAAGTCATCGAATACTTTTTGACAGGGGTTGTAGCAGTCCTTGTAGATCTGAAATAGATAAAAATCGTACTAAATTATGTGGAATTATATATTCTAGGATTATTTGAAAATTTTCACATGCCATAAACGCATAAAGATCCGCAGTCTAATTATTACATACAGTGGCGTACAAAAGTGGCCGTATACTCTTTAAAAGCGAATACCTTTTTTTAAATTGTACCAGACAACGATTTTTTTTACTAGTTTACTGGGTAATGTGAAAACAATTCTTTTTAAAAATTGCTAATAGTCTCAATTACGAAGAGAAAAAGTAAAGATTAATGAAAATTTACAACGTGCTTTTTGTAGATTTATGTAAGCTATGTAAAACTTGATCGAAATCGATTGATGCATGAAAAAGCTATAGGCACTGATACACGTAAGTAAGAATGTTTGAATTTTGGGCTTACGATTGATCTAAATCACAGTTTCTCACCATTTTTGCCATCTTTAATTATACCAGCGTTTTTTTCTTCGTAAAAGGTAAATATTAGAAGAAAACAGAAGAGGAGGAAATTGTACTATATTTTACTTGCAATATGCTAGTCTAACTCAATTTTTTGTATTCTTAATATTTTTATAGAAATATAGGTGACCTTCATCTTTTTAAATGAAATGCTACATATTTTTGTACATCATATGAAAGGGGGCATTAACCCCTTGCCCTACCCGCTAACTCCCGATTGCTCGGGTCATAATAAACAAGAAGATCGGTCTCGTCCTTACTGTTTTTGGCCCAAATTTCTTACCACGAGTCTCACTCGTTGTTGTAGGACAAGGTATTAAGACAAATTCAAACATGTAGTATGCTATGGTCTTCAGGGTCATACAAGTGAAGTCAGGAGTGAAAGAAAGAAATTTAACATTTTGTAATATTGTATTTACTAGTATGTTGTATTGAGAAGGCTACATATCGTGTTCAATGTAACTTCTATTAGGAAGAATGAATTTCTGAGTTCTGCTGACCACACTCCTGGTAGTTTCTGTCAATGTTGCACTAGGAATGTTAAATTTAATTCTTTTATGTCTGCCCTTGCATGACCTTGAAGACCATAGTATACTACATGGTCTTAATGCCCGCTTTCATATGATGTAAAAAAATATGTAGCATGCCATTTAAAAAATGAAGGTCACCTTTGCTTCTAGAAAAATATTAAATATACACACAATTGAGATACGCTATTATGTTGCTAGTGTAATATTCTACAAATCCCTCCTCCTCCGTTTTTTTTTCTAATATGTACCGGTTACGAAAAAAAAACACTGGTACAAATTATCGCGAACACCCTGTATATGGCTTACCTAGATGTACGAAAGACATATTGCAAAAATTTTCATTATAGACGCAGATCAAATAGTTAAAAATTATGACCACACTTTTTTTCTTCGCTATTTCAACCGATGATAATTCTTTTATTAATTATACCTAGTAAACTGACCCTTCCAACATGTCAAACAAGCTCAAGCCGTTTGAACAAATTATCAAAAAGTTATTCGTTTTTAAAGGATGCTGGATACTTCTGCGCGCCATTTAGTAAATGGCAGTAAACCTTTCATTAACACTAAACCTCCTACAACCAGCCAAATGACCGATTTCAGATTTTTGATTTTGAAATTATTGAAGTTATAAAGACGAGCTCATGGGAATTGATTCAATAAATTTCCTTACCAAAGCAAATGTTATAATGAAAATCACACAAAGTCTAAATAAATTCAATCTTGTTATTTTTATAAAACAATACATACTAGCCAATTTTAATGGTCGGTAGGCTTAGTGTTAAAAGCTCAAAGAATCGACTAGAACAAATCGTACATCAGTTTTTAGGAAATCATTGTAAAGAGCAAGCTTCAATGTTCATATTTACGGTTGATTCGGGCATAAGAAAAAATTAACGCTTCATCGTTCAATACGTTTCAATTTGTAACATATTGAACCAAAAAAGCTTGTTCAGTTTTCTAATCGCTGTATCATCTAACAGTATCTTATGTTAAATAAAAATGAGCGATGGGAAGCAAAAGTGTAGAGTTCAAGCTTTAAAATGTGTCCAACTGTACAGGGTGTTCGCGTTTGATCAACGTTTATCTTGTAAGCAGTAAGTATTTTGAAAAAATGGAAGAGGGAGAACTTACAATTTATCTTACCGGCAACATGGTAATCTATGTCAATTTTTTATATTTACATTATTTATCGAAAAAGGAAGGTAACCTTCAGTTATTTTAAATGAAATACTATATGTTTTTTAATATCGTATCAAAGCGTCGTTCAAGAAGTTTTCACTCATATGTAAAACAGTGACTTCCATGGTCATATAAGGTCAGAAATAGAAGAAATATGTAGATGGAACATTTCGTAATATTGTACTTACTAGTTGCGTCTACAAATTAAGAAAGCTACATATCGTGTTCAATATGACTTCCATTAGCGATAATTGCAATTCTGAGCTCTGTTAATCACATTCCTCGTACTTTCTGCTAATGTAGTGCTGGATATAAATGGACATGCCCTTTTTTATCTTAGTTTCTAAGTCGTTTAAATCTCTTTGCAGTGTAGTATAAACAATATCTTTAATATGACCCTATAAAAAATTCCGTAGGTGGCAAATCAGACAATCTTGGAGGTCATTTTATAGGTCTGTAAGTTCTGATCCAATTATTGTTGAATATATTATTTAGAAAACCTGCTAGCTCGACTGCGTTTTGGAGAACTCCGTGTTCTTAACTTTTTTGAACTTTTTTTTATGTGATCCTGTAGATATCGATGAAGACATTCCAAAAATGTGTGTATGATTGTCAGGAATTCACTGGTTTATAAGTTATACGCGTGGACAGATGAGAAGTTTTAACCCTTTTTGACAGGTTAGAGCGTCGCCGTTGGGTGGTAGAGGCAGGTAGGTCTGATCGGCGCATGCGCTGGATAGATTGTGAGTGTTCAGCGCATGTTTTAGATAGTATCAGAGGGTATAAGCTGGAATGGGAATATTTCAAGCACTATAATTCTGGCCCGAGACGGAGGTGGCGTTGTTGTTCCCTATCACGCGATGGGGGCGCATGCGCACTAATGCGCACATAAGGAACGAAGTGAAGCCAAGCCAAGCTCATGCCGGTACCAATATTATTCACAAGATTTTTCATTATATTTTAAGTGTGTACATAAAATATGTAAACGAAAATAGGTTTATAATAAACATTTAATTTTATTTGAAGCTGTATACATTTTTACCCTTTTCATTTGAAATATTAATTGTACGCGTGTACATTAAAGTACATATAGCTAAGGTAGATAGAGTTGTGTGAGTCACGCGAGTATCTATGTATAAGTAAGTAGCGTTTATATCTATATATACTGTCATTAGTTCCGGCCCGAGACACAGAGAGCGCTGCAATACTGTACAAATTTTTAACACGCCAGCTTACACCCTCTGGATAGTATGGCAGTGGTGGGCACGGGTGGAGACCCTCAAACGTCTGCTTCTCCCACCAACCTCTCTGTCATGTAGCGCGCACGTTCGTTGCGTACGCTGATGTCTCGTGTCTTCGTTGCACCATTGTACCGCGCTTGCTGGAAGGGGACAGAGGGCGCTACGGTGTGGACGATTTTGCCTCAATTGAGGCAAAAGTGCCTAAACCTGTAGAATGGTATATTTTCGGGATCGGATAAATAGTACTGGGCGTATGCGCTAGATGGCAGTTCAGTGGTTTAGAAGTTATATGTACATGTGTAAACATAAGCAATTTCAAGTTTTTTTCACAAGTTAATTATTGATAAGTTTATTGTTGATTTTAAGATGGTTAGTTCAAGTATTAGAAATTTTAACTTTAAAGACATGCAAGTAGTAAAGAAACAGCTATTACTTGGGCTAAGGATTGTGGATTGTTGTGGAAATTTAAAAAAATGTCGTATTCATTGGTGCGAAATGAAAACTTATAACAACAATCATGGAATCAGTCGTTTTCGTTGTCCTAAAATATCCTTATTTGTTCTATTTCTGGGGCTGACCTGTCTTTTCCATACTTTGTTGTTTTTAACCTTTTAAACAAAATAATCTCCAAGTTTGAATTAGCACAAGCTGTCACTGAACAGTAATTAAAATATACAGAATCATATACAGAATTTCAAAAAGAAGGTACAGTCCAAGATGGTTTGGGGTTAGGTCGTCGTGGGAACGGAGAAGGCCGGCCCGACCATGGTTTAATGTTTCGCATTTTGGTATGGTAAATGTTTTATTATTACGTACGTGTTTGTGCTGCTATCTAACGGATCTGCTCGGAACTACTTAGCCCATTGTATGTGTATCACCTAGCAAATATATCAATATGGCGGCGCTTTAACCTGTCAAAAAGGCTTAAAGTATTCAACTTTATTCGCGTATAACTTTTTAACCAATGAATTCCTCACAATAAGATTTTCATTTTCGGTGTTTTCTCGTCGAAATCTATAGGATTGTATAAAAAAACTTGAAAAAGAGAGTTCTCCTAAACGCAGGTAAACCAAAGCTACTGCTGATGCCGGTCAGGGATTTCACACACGTTACAATGTTCATCCTACTATAATCACTCGATACATACGAATGAACTGCGGGTTTTACCCACTTATTACAAAGATGAATAATTTATAAAAATTATTAAAATTATTAAACAAAGAAGGAACTTTCTATCTGACTTTTGTTTCTTGCAATCGATGGAGAAGGGCCTAGCCGAATAAGATGGTCAAAAATGTCCTTAGAGGTTTTTCAATGACCATTGCACCATTTCAAAGCTGATCGAGAAAAACCCCTCTGAGTAAAATTTCAACCCCCCAGCTTGCCCGTGAGGGTAGTTACAGGGTAAATTAGATTTCGCGCTTTTCCACACATTTTCCGCTCTTTGATGCTTTATAAAATTCTGAAAAAAATGTGGAATATTTTGTGTCCGAAGGCACATTTTTGAGAATTTTTCCAGATTTTTTTGTTTCAAACTGTGCCCAAAAAAATGAAAAACGCCCAAAACGTCGGAGAAATGTAGATTTCTCGAAAATATGAAAACACGCCATTTTGCTGTTTAGTTCCCCGACATAGTATCATAACCGGCAGTGTCGTCAATTTTTTTTTAGATTTTTTCTTGTGGAGATCATTGTCAAAAACAATGAATACCAAATTGCTTCGACGTTTTTGCTGTGAGGAGGAAAGTTACACTTGTTGGTTTTACCGCAGGTGTATATTAAGTAATTTTTAACGTTATTATATCTAAACAAGCAATTATTTTACGTAGGAAATGTGATTTAAGAGAATGGAAAAATTGTCTAGTGGGCGATATGTACCAAAATGTACGTAACGCTTTCAACATCGCCGGTTGGCAGATTGGTTAAGGCGTCCGGCTACGGAGCGGATACACTAGGGTTCGAATGCTGTCCGTGGCAACATTTTTTTTTCCATACGTCGTACTTTATTTTTTCAATATTATATTATACGATTTATTCACATGACTTTAACAATATTTTTTTTAATGTTTTACAAATATTTGTAAAATGTAAAATACATATAAAAATAGTTTTGGAGCATTTATTATTTTCTCGGTTGTCTAACTAGATATATGCATCATTATGGACCTGTTTAACATTCTTAACATTAAAATTCATTACTCTAGATTCTAAGCACATCGTTTGTAAATACTTGTAGAATAGAAAGAAGTTGCAGTTGGTCGTTTGAGTTGTCATTGTTAGTCTACAGCTTGTGTTTTCGCGTGCCCTGTTAATTACAAAATTATTTATTTCTCATAAAACTAAATATATTTACGGAAATACGGAGTTTTATAGAAATACACTTATCTTTAATAATTTTGGGCGGAATACTGCAAGAATGATGGCCAGCCTCGTCCGTGAATATCATTCTTAGCCTGTAGCCTCAGCCCGCTTTCACGTATCCTAGTAATTATAATAAAACGAAGAATATTTGTGGTATATGCTCTGCTAAACTTGTAAAAACTGTCTTTGACTTTTTTACGTAATTATTTTTAAAATTATTGTTATTATATTACTATTCTTATTCAGTTTATATCCAACTCTTTCTCATAAAATAGGAAAATATATAAAAACGTGAAAAATGCTGTCTTTTCTTAAATGACTTATTAATTTAAAAAACAAGTCATTTTGACCCCTCTGGTAGAAGTAGGTATACGTCAATCGTCTCTTGTAGTGTTAATAATATTTCTTCGCGAGTTTCACCCTCGGAAGTAGAAAGGACAGCCGCTGGAGAGTAAACTGTCGAAAAGTTGTCCGCAGATTTGTATCTACGTGAAACTTCTACCGGAGAGCCACCCTTGAGTGTACACGTCCCCGTTCTTCCATTTGTCCTCTGCACAACCTCGTCGCAATGTCTTTATGGCGTTCTGATATTCTTCGGTTCTCGTCTTCGATAACACGTCAATTGACATATGTGATTGCTCCTTGAGAATTTGACACTACATTGGACAACATTTCTGTAGAAACGCGACTATCTGCAATACAAAATGTTAAGTATTAGACTGCTGCACGTGAAATATCGGATTTCGTTTATTCGCGAAAGTTTGTTCCCATTGTTTCGTTAATTTTTTTGATAAGAGTTCCTTTTAGCACCCACCTCCGATTGCCTTCAAACTGACTCTGTAGACGTCTCGCGAGGTGCCTGACAAAATGAAGGTGGCGCCGTGGCGCGGAAATCAAACAAATTTTTTGCTGGCGAAACACAATTTTAATACCGAATTGAGGTATAAAAGTACAAATCAGGATTATTAAGCAAACCCCAAGCCCACTAAACTTAGCCTAACCTAACCTAATCTAACTTAACCAAATAAAGTAATATGACTAGTTTAATCAGAACGGTCACTCACTGTAACTTATTAAACTTATTAAAGACAAGAAACAACAGTTTAGGGTGTGTTAATAAGTGAAAATGGCGGATACGAGTCATTAACGCAAACAGTTTGTTGCTCATGCGCAGAGCATTTCCGCGTCACGTAAACAACCCACATGACTCTACTGAGCATGGGCAATATTTCGGGTAAGTTGAGAGCCAATCGAAAGTGGATGCTAAAAGGAACTTCACACATTTTTTTTTATTTTTTACGTAACCTCTTGAACAGTTTGATTGTCTACGTCGAGTGTGACATTTCATTGAAAAGAAGTTTCACCGAACTGTATATACATTCTTTCTGTTTTTAAGTAGATTGTGTCAAACATGGATTCCGCTGATATTAGTGTACTTTTTTTATGTGAATGTGAAGTTGGCAGGACGAAAGTTCCAAAAATCGATCAAATCGGATTGACCTTAAATTTTGCACATAGCCTCAATTTGTATTAAAAACGTCCCCCAAAAGGTATTTTGGTGACTCGCAAAAAAATTGTATCATTATCTACCTTACCAACATAAAATATTGTACCTTACCGGCATAAAATCTTCTACTTTACCGTCAAAACGCTTGGATCAGGTGTTGTTTCTGAACCTCTTATTGTTGTACGCGCGATGGACGATATAAATAATTATATTCTTAATAATCTTATACAAGGCGGGACAATAACTTTGTCCACCTTGAATATTTCCATTACTTGTAGTAATATGAGAAAATGATATATACTAAAGTTGCACGGTCTAGAGGGAGAAATATTGTGATGTAAACATTTTTTATATCCGTGAACGCATTTCGGAGATTTCGAGGTCCCTTTGATATCTTTAAATGAAAAGACCTACATTTTGTATCACGAATCGATAGAGTATCAAATTTTGCGTAAAATTGTACTTAGCCTTTATCCGCCCTAACGTAATAGTTAACGAGATATTGTCGAAATAATTTTCAATGCTTACCCACTATGTGCCTGGAAGCTTATCCCAGACAGCACGAGTCGTCTTAGAGACGTCTATTTTACGTCTGTTTTAGGTCTGAGCGTCTTAGGTCACAAAAAGGCGTCTCGGAGACGCCTTCTGGGAGACGTCTTTTTTGCGTCTGAAATAAGGCGTCTCAGAGACGCCTTTTGGGAGACGTCTTTGAGGCGTCTGAAATAAGGCGTCTCTGAGACGCCTTTTAGGAGACGTCTTTGAGGCGTCTGAAATAAGGCGTTTCAGAGGCGCCTTCTTGGAGACGTCTTTTTTGCGTCTGAAATAAGGTATCTTAGAGGCGTCTTTTCCAAGACTGAACAACTTGAATTTGGAGATGTTACGACAGGGATCAGTTTGCTGTGCAATGATTAAAATACTAGTTCTTAAGTTTCCTGTTTTTTGGAATGATAATGAAAATATTTTTCAAAATACCATTTATTATAAACACATGGATGATAAAAGTAGAGAAATTCCTTATATAGACTTTTACTATTTGATTGTTTTTTTTCACGGAATTAAATAAAAAAGGGTAATATATGCGAAACTGATGAGCTATTGTCCACGATTCGAGAACAATAATTAATTAATGGTACAATAATTAATGTAAGATGTGTATCTGCGCCGCTGCAATAATAAAAGTGACTGCGCCAGTTTGGGACGGTCATTTTTCTACTTCCATTCATATGATTTTAACGAATTATCTGAGACGACCGTAATATATCTTTAATATAATGTGGCGGCTTTCTCCTACGCTCGTCACCAGATGGACAGAGAGACAAGAAAACGCCTTCCCGCTAGAACCTGATCCGTCGCCGAGTCATGTATATACCGTCCTAAGCCACCCTTACGATATCACTGTTTCTAAGACAGAGCCCGATAGACGAATCCTCTAGCGGGCACAGGTCGAAACACGCTTTATTTCCCTTCCGTCCTTACCCACACATTTCAGCCGCCGCCAAATTGGAGACCCCGACCGCGAGAGCACAACGCAACAACTGTAGCAGACGACGAAACTGTAACCAGGAAGCCCCCTGGCGGGTGCCAACAACTACTACCGATCTTACCCGTCCAGGCCGCCGCCGTCGATATGACTTTTTTTTTAATTCCGAAACAGTCGTCTTCTAGGCGCCCAAAAGACGCCTAAGAGACCCTCAAAAAACGCCTAAAAGACGCCTTTGAGACATCTCTTAGACGTCTAAGAGACCTCTCCAAGGCGTCTTTTAGGCGTCTACGAGGCGTCTCAAAGGCGTCTTTAAAACGTACCGTTTTTTAACAAACGACGCTCCAGCGACCGTCGGGCGACCGCTGAGACGTCTTTAAGCCGCCTGAGAGTCTTGCGGCAGACGTCTTTAAGACGCCTGAGAGTCTTGCGGCAGACGTCTTTAAGACGCCTGAGAGTCTTGCGGCAGACGTCTCAAAGACGGCTTTGAGACGTCTGTATGCTGTCTCGGATGGAACTGATATCCCTCAACTTGAATATGGTGAGAACACGTGGAAAATTATTTCGATAATATCTCGTTAACTACTACATTAGGACGGATAAAGGTTAAGTACATTTTTGCGCAGAATTTGATATCTATCGATTCATGATACAAGATGTAGGTCTTTTCATTTAAAGAAATCAAGGGGACCTCGAAATGTCCGAAATGCCTTCACACACATAAAAAATGTTTACATCACAATATTTTCCTCTCTATACTGTGCAACTTTTGTATATGTCATTTTCTCATATTATTACAAGTAACGAAAATATTCAAGGTGGACAAAGTTATTTCCCCACCCTGGATATTCGGTTGTGAATTTCGATTTCGGGGGAGATTACGATTTCCGTGGCCCCTTGTTTAGAGGTCAAGTTTGTGTTCTTGGGGTCATTTTAAGAAAAAAGTGTATATGTCACAGGTATCGTATTTACCTGGTTTAGCCAGTAAAGTAGATTTTCTGTTTTTTATAAATCTGCAAATATCTCGGTAACTATGCGAAATGTGGCAAAATATCAAGAGACCTTTTTTGTAGAAAATTAAATTTCCAACGATTTATGTCGTATAACATTTTTTATCAGCTGCGCAGTTTCCGAGTATATTTATATTTCGGGGGAACGTAAAGGCTCCGTTCACAACTGCTTATACGAGACTCAACAGATCTGTATGTATTAAAACTCAAATAGCAGTGAATATTATTGACGTATTAGGGTAGGTTAGATTAAGTTAGGTTAGGTTAGGTCATTTTTCCATAACTCGCATAGTTTCTGAGATAACTGTAGGTTTATAAAAAACAGGAAATCTACTTTACCGTCTAAACCAGGCCGATTTGGTACCTATAACATATCCAGTTTTGCTTTTAAAATGACCCCTAGAACCCAAAAACCTTCAAAGTAGGGGCCACGGAAATCGTAATCGTGCCCGATTACGGATTCAGTTCAAACCGTGAATTCAGAGAATTAAGAGTGTGACATTTCCCTGCGTTGTTCCAAAGTTAATTTTTCGTTTTACAATTTCCGTTACATTTTGAAGCAACTTCACCTAGCAACAAAAGATTAACGCCATGCCGCGGCCTCTATTGTCCAATACAATTTTTGTCTAAAAAACTTTTCTGCTACTATCCTACTTTCGGAGTTATTCTAGGTGGCAATAGTTACTGCCTCACTCTGTGTCGAACCGTGTTTTCATATCTTGTTCTAAAAGGGACGACCATATAACGAAGGACAGTAAATTGACTAATTGCTGAGCGTCGCGCGCAGCAAGAAAGTATTTGCTCTCGAGGTATAGGCCACGTAAAAACATACACCAGTAAGTGATCACACATATTGTGGCAGTGTACGCGGCACATATTATAGTGTTTACAGTGGCAGAGTGGTGGAGAAGTTCTGTCAGACGCTCCCATCATTTTTTTGTTCTCGTTTCCGGTCTTCGTCAAGACAGAAACGAATACGCACATCAGATACCATCACGCCGTTTGGAGTGACGGGCACACAAGTATAAAAATGCTGACTTTAGTTCTCGAGGTTCACGAAAATGTTCTGCCGGTTAATGTATTACTTCATCCACTTGGACAACTACACACTGCATTCTTATTCTACTTGTTTCTCGTCGGCGCAGGCGCATAGCGGTGCCGAGGCGGCAAAAAATCTATTTTAAAAATTTTCGATTTAAAAAAAAAAAGATTATTTTTGTATTACCAAATAGTGAATGTATAATGTGCCAAAATCCGATTTAAAAAAAAAAATTTTACGGAGATACAGGCATGGCAAATAATCTATTTTTCTCTCTTGGGAATTCACCAGTTTTCAGCGCCATAGTTATCTAATTATTGCTTCTATAATTGAATACTTATAGGTCTGCAATTTATTGTGGTTATTATATATGCCTTACACTGTTAACAGGTAAAAATAATTTTTCAATAAAGTTGTTTTACATTAACTAATATGGATTAATCGGAAGCTTCTTTGCATTGCGCTCATTTTTTATTTATGGAAGCAAATCTGTTCAGCAGTTCCCGTTTGGCATTCATTGTTTTGGTAAGGTGTAATATTGAACTAACTTTGTGTACAAAATCTCGGCCTACTTCGGATCACTTTGGCCGCAATTTAAGTTTAAATATCAACTTTTATTTACGGTAATTTGAGGTTATGGTGAAAATAGGGTGTTAGTATAGTTTGTTAGAATCAATTGTTTAAATAAAAAAAAGTTACTAATAATTTTTTATACTAAATAGACAAAGTTTTCGTTCAATTTGCGACCACTGTTTCAAAAATTCAATAGGCATTTTTCTGACAATGATTTAGTGACATCTATAAAAATAATTTATTTATTTAAAAAAATTATTGAAAATTTTTTATACATAAAGGATTAATAAATCATATGCATTTGACATTTTTCTTTATTATTAAGAAATATTCCTAAAAAAATTCACCTGAAACATCAAATACGCTGTAACAACCGCATGATTAATTCGCGGAGATTCTGAATTTGACATTTAAACTTAAATTGCGGCCAAAGTGGCTCGAAGACGAGATTTTTTTATACAAAGTTAGTTCAATATTATACCTTGCCAAAACGATTACTGCCAGACCGAAGCTGCTTAAAGAATGGTATCTAAAACAGAGATTTCCGATTAGCCTTGTATAAAGAATTTCGTTATCCAGATATGGGTGACGTGGCGATGAAAGAATATCATATCAACATGGTTTTTTCAAAGTCAAAAATTGTTTATGTCGCTTCTTCCTTCTTCCGCAACGGTTCAGCTTCAACCTTATCCAAGAATTATCTGGCTAACTTCTGTCTATCAAAAGTTCCACGATTTTGACAGAAAATCCATCGGATTAGCCCACTGTGCGACATGGCGAACTCTTTATATCGATTTTTAACGAATGCATAATGTTTCTTAAATGTCCATTACATGCGAAAACGATAATATTAATAAAAGTTATTAAAAGCTCTCGTTACGTATTCAAAGATCAGACTTTTTCAGATACAATTTTTCACCGAAGAAATTCCTTTGTTTCGTAATGATGCCCTGGAAAACCTATTGAACATTATGAGCCCATTTTTTATGGATAGTATACGCGTCTATATTTACGACGCACTTGGAGATAAAATTTTTTGTCAATAACTTTAAAAAAAAATACTCTGTGAACTCAATGGAATCGTCAAAGCTTTTTACCTTTGGTAAGGGATATCTTAAGAGGGCCTCCGAGTGCCAAGCTCTGACTACACTCCCGGACAGAATGATAGCACGTGTGTACCATCTTTAATTTCCCCGAAGTGATCTAAAATTTTCCAAAGGTAGTATTTGTAACATGAATGTGATGATGAAAGGAGGAGGTATTTATTAAATAAGCAAAATTGTACGATTATTATGTAATAGTGAAATGAAGTTCCCTTTTATCTTTCAGATTAAGTTTGCACAAGTTGGGTTATGTCAGATAAATTTTTAAGGTGTCGCAAGAGCTTTGTAATTTTAATTTCACGTTACCCTAATTAAATGATGAAATGTAATGGATGATCAATTAATCTGTAGGTTCTTGCTTTCGACCAACGTAACAATAGATTCCGAATAAGATAATTATAATGGCACATGAAAAATTAAATTTTATATCGAAGGTCGGTCTGTTTATCAATGATCGAAATTAGTATAAAATGGTTAAACACATTTGAATGATTTAATGCAATTAGCTCTTTCCCGAATGTCCATATCGTGGACGTGTAAAATCTAACAACAGTATAATGATAACAATAAATAAATAACTACCAAATGCCAACAAAATAAATAAGAATAAAATCATAACAATAAATGAAAAATATATATATATATACAAATAAATATAAGTTCCTTCTTAAAATTGTGCGTGTATAAATATACAGGGTGTCCCAAAAATGTCTCGCTTCCTTCAAAGGGGAGGTTCCTGAGGCCATATGAAGCGACATTTTCCTTTGCAAAAATGACCGTTTCGGCTTTGTTAAGGAGTTATTAACGAAAAACACGGACCAATCAGAGCGCGACCTAGAGGCGTATTGGCAGAGACGGCCGCGCGCGACAGAAGTCGAGCGATGGTGATACACCGCGGTCAAAAGCAAGGAACAAACAAGAGAAGAAAATTTTTCGTGTCCTATGTCGGATAGTTCAAATTTGAATATGTTGTAGTCTTTAGTAACCTATGAAAGAATCTCGAAGAATTTTTCGAAATCTTAAAAAATGTTGGTTTTACAGACGTGTAAAGAACTTGTTTTCATTAAATTATAACACTAGAACTAACGTACCGAGGAAAATGAGTTTTTAGGAGCTTGTAGTGAACACAGAAGAGTATCTATTGAAAATATTTCGATTTGGAAGAAATAGTTTTTTCACCATTTATTTTGCAAATATTTTAAACAAATTCAATTTTCCTATAGCCGGGACTGTTTTAAAAATTCGAAAAAAACGTGGTGACAGCTTCAAGTCTCCTCTTTACGGACCTATTTTTTAAAAGGCAGGCGCTTTAAAATTGACGGAATTAAAATTATTTAAAGCAAACGCTGTACCGTGATATTACGGAGGCGCGCGGCACGAACAGCACCGCACACTCTAACACCGTCAATACATACTGGTATAACTTACTCTTCACTTTTTAGTTATTAATGTTAAAAACTGAGAAAACCTTGCTTACCTTGGTTCTCCTGTAGAGCCCCAGCGACGTGAAAATGATTCCTGTATTCACAAATAATCTGTGTGCAACACTGAACCTGCCTACTCGTTAAATTCACAAGAGCATTTTAATTATTCGCTCTATGAAATTATCGAGCAGAAGGGGTCAATGTCCTTTCACTGCACGATCCGGCCCACATTGTTAATTTATTCACGATCACAGTAAAACTATTCACGTATATCCATTGGGTCCACAAACGTTGAATGAAATCCACACAAATGATTCACAGAAGTCCATATATCACGCACAACTAGTTCACATTTGATGCACGTAAATCGACTGTTTCGACTGAGCGTGCACGAAAAACCGTCCGTCCATGCTCGCGATCGTAGGAAGACTAGTTCAGAACAGCTGACGAGGTTAACGGCCTTTCAACAGCACACTGCCGATTTTCATTTCAGCAACTGTCCGATGGAACCGTGTTTTCAAATGGAATGGGAAGAGTAAATGACCGCCCCCTCTTCAAATCGGGGGGCATTCAGGTACGCTTCTACCCACGAGCGTGGCCGTAAACCAGCGCCGTGTGTCGAAGCTCGACCTTGACGACGGCTCGACTTCTAGTTACCAAATGTGTACAATAGGTCAATAAAATGCTAAAAGTTTTAACGAAGAGCAACGGCTTTCTGGGAATATTGCTACTACGGGTAAGTCGGTGTTATTAGTGTCTGTTGTTTTGGAAAACGTGCAGGGCAGATGGGGCATTGAAGAAGCCCGCAGTTGAATTACCTGCAGTTGAAAATGCTCTTTCCGCATCCACGCTGGTTAGTGGTACTGTTATTAATGAGTGATATACTTTCTCTGAATATTTGCCGCAATGTCCTTCATCTTCTAACAACTCGGTCTTTCGTCTGACGGTTTTGAATATATCTATTTTTTGTATTATTGTTCCTGGAAAATTTTTTTATTTCTAGCTAATTGTAATTTCTTCTCGAGAGACAATTCTTTTTCGGTATTAACATCATCATCATCTTCAACGAATTCTTCTGGATAGGTTTGTGTTTGCTTTTTATAAATGTTTTTGTGGCTTGTTAGCTTCTTTTGGCTAACAAAGTCTCAAAGTCTCTGACTTTGTTAGCTTCTTTTCTTCCTTTTCGTTTTCTTTATTAAAGTCGTTATAATAATATAAATACCTTAAAATATTTTCTAGTTCACTATGCCTTTCCTGTATACGAATTTTCAATGCACTCTTATAATTCCTCAGACAGTGGCGTGTCCTGATCTTTAAGTGATTGCAACAAAAAAGGTTTTGTTGCATTCGCAGTTAATAAGTTGGAATCCTTCCGACATAATGCTTCCACAGCCAGCTTTATTGGAAGCAGAGCTGATACAGTTTTTGATATTAAATCGAATTCGTTATCAGAAAAATTAATTTGTAAATTTCAAATAAGAGTAGATGGCCTAAAAAATATTTATTATTTATAGCTGATACCGAAAATACCAGTATTTTACCTTAGCAAATACCGGTTTCACGAAATTGCAAATTAGCACAAAATACCGGTATTCCGTATACCGGTGTAAGAAAGAGTAGTAGTAATATTCCCTAAAAACCGTTGCTCTTCGTTAAAACTTTTAGCATTTTATTGACCTATTGTACACATTTGGTAACCAGAAGTCGAGCCGTCGTCAAAGTCGAGCTTCGACACAAGGCGCTGGTTTATGGCCACGCTTGGGAGTAGAAGCGTACCTGAATGACCCCCGATTTGAAGAGGGGGCGGTCATTTACTGTCCCCATTCCATTTGAAAACACGGTTCCATCGGACAGTTGCTGAAATGAAAATCGGCAGTGTGCTGTTGAAAGGCCGTTAACCTCGTCAGCTGTTCTGAACTAGTCTTCCTACGATCGCGAGCATGGACGGACGGTTTTTCGTGCACGCTCAGTCGAAACAGTCGATTTACGTGCATCAAATGTGAACTAGTTGTGCGTGATATGTGGACTTCTGTGAATCATTTGTGTGGATTTCATTCAACGTTTGTGGACCCAATGGATATACGTGAATAGTTCTACTGTGATCGTGAATAAATTAACAATATGGGCCGGATCGTGCAGTGAAAGGGCATTGACCCCTTCTGCTCGATAATTTCATAGAGCGAATAATTAAAATGCTCTTGTGAATTTAACGAGTAGGCAGGTTCAGTGTTGCACACAGATTATTTGTGAATACAGGAATCATTTTCACGTCGCTGGGGCTCTACAGGAGAACCAAGGTAAGCAAGGTTTTCTCAGTTTTTAACATTAATAACTAAAAAGTGAAGAGTAAGTTATACCAGTATGTATTGACGGTGTTAGAGTGTGCGGTGCTGTTCGTGCCGCGCGCCTCCGTAATATCACGGTACAGCGTTTGCTTTAAATAATTTTAATTCCGTCAATTTTAAAGCGCCTGCCTTTTAAAAAACAGGTCCGTAAAGAGGAGACTTGAAGCTGTCACCACGTTTTTTTCGAATTTTTAAAACAGTCCCAGCTATAGGAAAATTGAATTTGTTTAAAATATTTGCAAAATAAATGGTGAAAAAACCATTTATTCCAAATCGAAATATTTTCAATAGATACTCTTCTGTGTTCACTACAAGCTCCTAAAAACTCATTTTCCTCGGTACGTTAGTTCTAGTGTTATAATTTAATGAAAACAAGTTCTTTACACGTCTGTAAAACCAACATTTTTTAAGATTTCGAAAAATTCTTCGAGATTCTTTCATAGGTTACTAAAGACTACAACATATTCAAATTTGAACTATCCTACATAGGACACAAAAAATTTTCTTCTCTTGTTTGTTCGTTGCTTTTGACCGCGGTGTATCACCATCGCTCGACTTCTGTCGCGCGCGGCCATCTCTGCCAATACGCCTCTAGGTCGCGCTCTGATTGGTCCGTATTTTTCGACAATAGCTCCTTAACAAAGCCGAAACGGCCATTTTTTCAAAGGAAAATGTCGCTTCAAATGGCCTCCGGAACCTCCCCTTTGAAGGAAGCGAGACATTTTTGGGACACCCTGTATAAAGTGACCAACAATATAGATTGTACATAAATTAGAAATTCCATCGAGAACCGTCCCGAACGAACGCGTGCGAGAGTCCTACACGCTTCAACGAGGGAAATCCCAAAATCAAAATTAATTGCTAGAGGCGCTTCCGACCCCCGCACGATTCCATTGTACACGGTCAACGCACAGTTTCAACAGTCAATATAAAATGATAGTGAAAGGAACTTACCAAGCGTTTATAGCAATGGATCTCACACTTAAACGTGTGGATGTGATATCGAATTCGTATATACAAATATATGTTTAGGAACGGTTTGCTAGAATTAATTCGCTTGCCGGTGAATCTGTAAAAGAAAGAGAGAACCACACGCTCGTTAGAATTGTCGTTCGCGACCGTACTACGCAACACGTGGCTCGAATTGAAAAGTTTTATATTCATAACAATATTTAACGAGAATACTACTGTTTGTTAATTACGCTAAAACTACTATTACGTATAACCTAATAGGCAGGAATTTAACTAATCTGATTTTACTTTTAACGCGCGACAAGAGGCTTTTGCCCGAGGAAACTCGTATTAACGAAATTTACTACTCGAAACAACTCTAGCTCTTTCATGATCAACGCGGAGACACCCACGCACCTCGCGATTATCCATCGATGTCTAACGATCCTTCGCACCGTTTCAGCAAGCACGGCCCGCTGGCCGGTTCCCCACCACGCGTCCTAGCCAATTAAAGGCTGTAGCCGGGTTTGTGGATCAAATTCGCCCACGGCCTCGATTTTAATGATTTTGAACCAGCTTTGGTAGATAGCCAACCAAAAAAGAAACGTTTCTGCCAAGTTTCAGCCCGATATCTCATCTGTAAGGATAGTAATAGAGGAAAATCGAAAAACCAGTTTTTGGCCCACTTTCCCCATTTAATGACAATTAAAAATTTTGAAAAAATCTGACACATTTCGAATACCAAGCCACATATTATATATCGTTTTCAGATTTTCCCGTTGCAAATTCTGGTTTTAAGACATGAAAAACATGAAAAAAAATCGAAGAAATGCAGATTTCATATAGAAGATGAAAAATCACACCTACAGATTTAATTTAGCAATAAGATATCAACATAAGTAATACTCTCATTTTTTTCAAATTCCTGAGGGAGGGACGTCATAGTTGAAAAAAATAAATACCAATTTTTTCGGTGTTTTTTCCGTGAAAAACTAAGTTATACCTATCTTTTCTGAGTTTTAAGAGTATATTATGTAATATTGAACATTCCTACGTTCAGAAAAAATGATTCAGACTTGAAAACTTGCGTAATATAAAAAACGAAAATTATACTGAGCACAATATATTCCAATATTTAGAACTTAATTTCAACGGCGTCGGTTGGTGCAGCGGCTGTGGTCTCCGCCTGCGGAACCGCTGGATACTTTTTGGACCAGGTTCGAATCCCGTCCACATGAATTTTTTTTGTTCATCAAATGTTTCTTGTTTCATAACCATCTAATTGTTATTACACCATCGTAAAAACATTTTTTATACTATTTTTAAACTATTTTAAAACAATTTTTCGAAAAATATTTTTGGAGTACTTTAATAATAGTGAGTGTATCAGTGTGTCATGTCCCCTTTTGAGTGGCCTGTTAATTGTGGGATTAAAAATTTTGTAATACGAAGCATATACATGAAGGTGGAGAATACTTGTTTTTAATAATTGTTGAAGGATTGGTGTACGATGGAATTATGTATGGCATTTTCAATCTTCGTCACTATATTCGTCAATTATTGGTGTTATTTGTTTGTTATTAAAAATCGCAGTGAGTATATTTGCTGGCCGTACCATGTCGTTGCTGAATGGAGCATGAGATAAGTAATAAATAATGGAAGCTACATGTGAGCAACAACCAAGGGAGTAGTGCGATTACCAATGTATTTCGAAAAATTATTTTAAAATAGTTTAAAAATAGTTTAAAAACTGTTTTTACAATGGTGTAATAACAATTAGATGGCTATAAAACGAAAGACATTTGATGAAGAAAAAAAAAATTGACTTGGACGGGATTCGAACCTGGTCCAAAAAGTATCCAGCGGTTCCGCAGACGCACCTACCGACGCCGTTGAAATTAAGTTCGAAATATTGGAATATATAGTGCTCAGTATAATTTTCGTTTTTTACATTATGCAAGTTTTCAAGTCTGAATAATTTTTTTCTAAACGTAGGAATGTTCAATATTACATAATATACTCTTAAAACTCAGAAAAGATAGGTATAACTTAGTTTTTCACGGGAAAAACACCGAAAAAATTGGTTTATATTTTTTTCAACTATGACGTCCCTCTCTCAGGAATTTGAAAAAAATTGAGAGTATTACTTATGTTGATATCTTATTGCTAAATTAAATCTGTAGGTGTGATTTTTCATCTTCTATATGAAATCTGCATTTCTTCGATTTTTTTTCATGTTTTTCATGTCTTAAAACCAGAATTTGCAACGGGAAAATCTGAAAACGATATATAATATGTGGCTTGGTATTCGAAATGTGTCAGATTTTTTCAGAATTTTTAATTGTCATTAAATGGGGAAAATGGGCCAAAAACTGGTTTTTCGATTTTCCTCTATAACTACCCCTACAGATGAGATATCGGGCTGAAACTTGGCAGAAAGGTTTCTTTTTTGGTAGGCTATCGGCTGGTTCAAAATCATTAAAATCGAGGCCGGGGGCGAATTTTACCCGCAAACCCGGCTATAGCCTTTGACTTATTTGCTCGCACGGCTCAACCACAAGTCTATGGTGTTCTCTTTCTTTGTTCACGCACACTCTCTCTCTCTCTCTCTCTCTCTCTCCCGCTCTCAGTCTCCTTCGCTCGCTCCGTACCTACCAACGGTCAAGCAGGGGTATACCTCGCGTAAACACGCGGGTCCTTGAAAACTCCCCTGCATGCTGGCTAGGCTAATCCCAAAGCGCTACGCGTTGTCAAGTATGCCTTCGCGACATTATTAATTTTTGCGAACTTCTTCGGCCGTTGGTGAGGCATCCTTATGCTATGACCCGACCGACGCGTTCGCTGTTCTTATTATTCTAATTACGCTTGAAAGGTGACGGACACCCGGCGTTATTGTCTCTATTGCTGTTACAGTATTTACTGTTAACAAAATTCGGCGGTTTGCTGGAGTATGGCCTTGCCTGTTTGAATATACGCGTCTTTGGACGACGTTGATTCCAAGGAGGGTATTTGTTATAGAATACATTACCGCGATATTAGTAAAATGAATCTAACTTCGTCAAAGGCCGTACTGCGTTCGATGAGGGGAATCCCAAAATGCTAAAGCATTATCAAACGACAGTACCGCCGACGGATAGAGCAAAAGAATAATTAATTTATGTTCGGAACATAACGGGCACAATTGTGAAATTTTTGAGCCTCCAGTACTGAAAGATATTACAGAAGATGAATTACTCGAAATAACATTTGAAGACGGAGTTCGAGGCTGTCAGCCTTCGCGAGCAGACGTGTTTATTAACTTACGCTCCGCCCAGATAGTGCTCGAATAATCTGTTAAATCCACGTGCAGTGTATAGAGAGAATTCCTCATACGATAGTTAGCGTGTGATCTATAGTCTTTAACTGTATAAAAAACTTAAATAATAATGGCTTCTGACAACAGAGGTCAAACAGTGATGGTATATGGTCTCGGTTTTTTCGCGCATGCGCGACTAAATGCAGGCACGTATGTACGTCTTATGTTTGTGGGGAAAGTATGGGAGCACTGTTATTGGCGGGAAACCGGACAGAAGAGTGCAAGATATATTTATATATTATATGTACATACACATAAAATTTTAATATAACATACGCATGTTAAACATTCATATTTGAAAATCGAAATAAATTTGCGAAACTATGCGGGGTGACCAAGGTACCCCATTTTAGCTCAACTTTGTTCTTCACTGACGCTAAAATCGTCGCGCATGCACGAGAAAACCGAGACCATATACCATTACTGGGGTCAAATACCCACCAAAGTTCTCCTCAAGTCCCAGCCAATAAGACGTACGCGAATGCTGCAGCAAACAGTTCAATTCCAAGGAAAGAACAGGCCGTCGTACTTGACTCCAGCGACGGTCTCTCTAACGATGAATATATAGATGGTTTGGAGAAACTAATCAACCCAAGTAGCATAATGTTCATCTCCAAAATCTCCGGCGGAAGAGTATGTGTATTCCTATCCAGTGTCTCCAAAGTGGAGAAAATATCGGACAAAGCTATTCAAATAGGCAATCACTCACTGAAAATCAGACCGCTAATGGAAAAAAACAAGAGAGTAGTCATCTCCAATGTGAGCCCTGCCATACCACATGATTTTATAGTTAATTTACTGAAAAGTAAAGGGATAACATTAGTCTCTCAAATTAGTTACATTAGGGCTGGCTTAAACAAACAGGGTCGGTCTCACATCTTATCATTTCGACTGCAAGTTTACATCAAGGAAGAAGACGAGCATCTTCTACCCGAATCTCTACAAATATGCTATGAAGATACGAATTACTGGATATATTTCAGTTCACACTCAACGAATTGCTTTATATGTAAACAGAAAGGGCATATCGCTAAGACATGTCCTAACACTATTGAGAAATCAACTGTTGACATTAGTACAGGTATGGTCAACAATGCCGCGGCTTCCAACGACTCAGTGCCCCAGTAGACGATTTTGTGCGGTATCGGCTATTTCGGCAAAACAAATGTAGTATTTATTAATGGCAAGATGAACTTGCCACAACACCTAATCAATAAAATTTATAAATCGTTATAAAATCGGATGGTTCAAGTGATACAAAATGGTGGCGGTTACACGCATTATTAATTTAAGTATAATTTTAATTAATAATATATACAGGGTGAGGCACTTAAAACAGGACACCCGAATAACTCGTTTGTTTTTGGAGATAGGGGAAAATGCCTCAGACCAAACTTATTTGGTATCGAGGGGTTTATCATCCGATTTTACTAGTTTTTTGATAGGTGGAGGCGTCAAAGTAGATATGAAGGTCAACTTTGTTTTTTTTTTAAATGAAACAGTATACATTCTGATAGAGTATTTCAAGACGAACACAATGACCTATTATTAAGGTCATTCGAAGTCACTCAAGGTCAACTGCAAGAGAAAATAAATTGTCTCAAAGTACTCTTCGAATACTTCGACGATTTAGATGTCACATGTTATTTACGTACTCATTACTAGTCTAAGTGCTCAAATTGGCGACCTTGAACATGGATACATAGTCCAGAACGTTGCAATACCGATGACACTGCCTGATAAATTTCGTTTTTCTATTACAAAGCCAAGTTTCTTTTATTTGTTCTTGCATGTCAACTTTGGTTGTTGGTTTTTCGCGATATACTTAGATATTGAATATTACGAAGCCGTACTCTAATCGGCAGTCAAACTATTAATAACATTTGTGTACATAGACAAGATACAATGTGATTGAATGCTTCATTACGTTCTGTTACCCTTGTCGACAATTACAAGAGCAGTATTCCAACAACCAGAAAATACACAAAAGTATTCGAAGAGTGCTTTGAGACAATTTAATTTCTCTTACAGCTGACCTACAGTGACTTTGAATGACCTTAATAATAGGTCATTGTGTTCATCTTGAAATACTCTATCAGAATGTAAACTGTTCCATTTAAAAAAACAAAGTTTTTCATATCTACTTGAGCCTCCACCTATCAAAAAACTAGTAAAATCGGATGATCTGCCCCTCGATACCAAATAAGTTTGGAATGAGGCATTTTCCTCTATCTCCAAAAACAAACAAGTTATTCGGGTGTCCTGTTTTAAATGCCTCACCCTGTATATATGTCTGTATATGTACTTTGTAAATAAATTTCGATAATTGTGCTATCATTTCGCCGTCTGTGAAAATACATTTCTTCTGTATACAGTCACTCCCATTAATATTCGTACACTCTTAAAAAGACGATAACTTGTTTAATACTGGACCATACGACTTGGACTTTTTTGAGATGTTAGAATGATTAGTTTACTACATGACGTGAAAAAGAAATTATAAAACAATTGCAATTGGTCGGTATTGCAGACGAAATACTAAAAGTTGTGTTTTACAATTTTTTTATGTGGCTTATGTTGAAAATTTAAAACATCCATTTTGTAGATCTGTATCAATTGTATACATTTTCAAATTTTCATCCAATTTGGATTACGTGGAAAACAGCGTTGTTACAAAACGGCATGCTCCAAAGACGTCTTTGAGGCGCCCGTTAGACGCCTTTCAGACGTCTTAAGGTCAGGTTATACATGTCCGAAGTTCGGATCAGACCGAATATTGTAACACAGGTTTAAACGAGAGTGTCGCAAACGGAAATCGGCGGCCGACTTCTCAACGATTCTTTTTCTTCGAGTCTGGAAGGCCATGTATCTCGAGCGGGTGACGGCTCCCTGCTGTGCGTGGCACAAAATAAAGGTTTCTATGGGCTCCACAACTCCTTTAGGTAAACTATCGGTAGCTCTCCTTTACAACATCATGTAAATAGGGAACGTTCCTGCCACTTGGTGAATTTTTCTTATATGATTTAAAATAATTATTAGAAAATATATTAGAGATATCTGTTCGGTATTGTATTAGCGTAAGTGTTCAAACGGAGGCAGCTCGACCGCGATCGACACCGAGTCGAACGCCGCTGTTCGCGCGTTATTGTTTTGTATCGCGAGCGCACAGCCGCTCAGCCGTTTTCTCCTTCGTGCGATAAACATCGTCACCAACGGCAAACTCCTCCGTTTGAATCTCTTGTCAAGAACAAAGGTGGATCAAAGCTACCAATCAGCGCAACCCCAAACCGATCGTTTCCAACGTCCGTGCGTTACCGTACGCTGTCGAACGTTCACTTCTCGTTCGAATCTCGCAGCACTCGCTCGCATTTTCTCATACATCTCGTGACATCGTCACAATTTCAAAGACTACGTTTCTTCGCGGCATCGTCGCTATTCTCAGTTTCTTTATATTCAAATTGTTCGTGTCGTCTGTTAACGTGTATCGACGTGTACCGCCTTGTGACGTGATTAAAGTTCCTGAACGCGAACTTGTGTTATCGCTCGAGTCCAACCGTCACCACTCCCTCAGCGTTCAATTCTGAGCGGTCCCGGCATCAGGCTCTCGATTCTCGATCAAGCCGAAACAATATCGTTATTCTGAAAATTTTTCCATCGGTTCAAGTACGAAAATTTTTTAAAAATATGGTCGTATTCTACGATTCTTCCTCTTTGAAATTCCGTTTTTTTCCATTATTTGTAACAACTTGTCATCTTTCAGGTAACCTGTTAATTCCCGTACCCTAATGACTAATTAGCAACATGTGTTTTCGATGTAGAAGAAAAAGTACATGGTTATTTAAAATGCGACAGAACTTTCCTTCCAACTTAACATATGATATGAAAAATTATTTCGGATACATCGGAAAATAATAAAATGTTAATTTTAGCGAAACCAATAGTGTGATTTCGTCCACTACGATACTTTGCAACTGCACGCACCATGTAAAAATTTCGCACGTCACACATAACATGTGAAACACTCCAGGGTCATTCCATACCAAATCGATCACTTTTTGCAGGCACCGTCGTCGATTTTGTTCGAAATTAAATATGTTGTAGTCCATGTAAAAGGGGGGGGGGGAGGTTAAGTCATAATTTGGCCAGTTTCGAATTTTTTTAGAAATGACAGTCCTTCGAAATTTGCAATTTTTGCCCATTTTGGCGAAAACGAACCTCACTTACGAATTTTTATCTGAGGAACTGTGCGTCGGATAGAGCTAATTTTTTTTTGTTTTATTCGGAAGGGATTGATCTATTAGAAAATAATTTTTTCAACCCCGAAAACCACTTTATAATGTCGAATAATTTAAACAAATTCTTCTTTTACGTTTTTTTTCGATGAGGGGCCAGAGTGATTTAAATTTTGGAAAAAAAGTGGTTATATTCCTTGAAGTTCTCCTTTAAATTGAGTCCTTGAAAAGTATGGTGATATGAAAATTGTCGTCACAATGAGCTGATACAGGACGCCGTGTACACCGGTTTCATGTAGAGGCGAATCGAGCGCACCGCTATTTTATAGTCCGTTGTCTATACCGATACCGCTGGTCTCGAAAAATTCCAGCAGGCTGTATACGACTAAACAACTCTATTTATACCTGGAGAACAATATTACTAACCACCATTTCCGATAATTCACTCACTCTTATATAATACGAAGTGTACGGTACGAAAATTTCACGTAAACTGAACATTGAGAAATGGATACAACCGAATATATAGCTGGTTTACTTAGAAAGGGTTTTTTTTACTAATGACCTTTTGTCGCTATGTAATAAATAGATAATCTGTTTTTAGTAATGCTAAACTTTTGGCATGTTTTCTAGAACCTAACAAAATTCATGATTTTATTCCATCCAAACCGATGAGGGTTTTAGGATTTTTAACTTCTAATTTAAAAGGTGACAACGGCATAGATAGACAACGGACCATAATAGCGGTGCGCTCGACGCGCCTCTACCTGAAACGGCGGTACACGGAGTCCTGTACCAGCTCATTGTTACGCCAATCTTTACCATTCTCCCCCTCTTCCACTCCTATTAACACTTAATTTCAGCGAGACCTAGTGTTTATGACGGTGGGTTCCGAAACACCTGGAGTATTTTCTCTACATACTACCACAAATTCATTTCCATCAATTTGTAAAATCAACAATTCTTAAGATATCATAAAATCCCTTTCGCGTCCGGCGATTTCGGCGTTCTGTTTTTTCAAGACGTGAAAATGTTGCAATTATAGGACTGTTAAAAAGGTGGACTGTATAATACAATTCAACAACTTTTCAATGGTGGCTCGAATATGAGGAGATAGGAGTTTTGAAGGAAAGTAAATGATCGTACAACGAGGTTATATTGATAGTGACCCACCTAATGGTGTGCCTTTTATTGAATAAAAATAATCTCCGTGGAAGATGGCGGTTCGCGACTCCTCCGTCTCCTCCGGTGGTCCCTTGGACGTCTCGCGACGTTGGCGTCTGAAAATTAATAAATACGAACGAAGGTGTGAAACCACCTATTCGATACGATACGTATCCGTTCGTGACGCTGTTTCCCGTACGCTCCTGACTGCGATAATCGCTATCGAAGGAAGGGGAGTACAGCCAAACTGCTCAGAACGCAGAGTTAGTGGACTGTATGATTTGACGTATCTCGATAATCGAGAATTCGTCCGCTCACACTGGCGTAGTCACGGTTAAACCGATTCTACTGCGTGGGCGTTAGCGTAAGGGTGGCGGTTAATCTTACAAGGAGGTTGTAAGGCTCCAAGTTCGAGAATCCGGCCGAATTAACCCGTGCTTCAACAACCTTGATTCAAAGCTCGTGCGTGACTCAACACGTTACGCGGCTATAGAAATCTCGGTGGAAGACGTGGTCCAACTCACCACTTACTTGCACAAAAGCGACTATATATAGAGATATATAGAGGGGGCGTATCGTAAGCGTGTTCAAGCCAGTCACTATCCCCACTCGGAATACTATCTCCGTCGTATTGACGACGGCGTATATGGCAGGTGCGACTATATCGGTTGAACCGGGTCAAGCCTGCCTAGCTGTGCCGCGCTCGCTCACTCAGAGGAGGGGGGGACGCGCTAGGCCTTACCTGCAGGACCTGTGGCTGGATCAGCCAATTCCGACACCGAATAACACGCCAATTCCGTGGAAAAGGCAAGGGCGTATGGGAAATTGACCTTCACAGTCGGTATCTGCTGCGCTGGGACGTCAAAGCGTATGCCAGGGCGTATTGCAAGAACAGAACTCGGAAAGAGTGTCCTCCGTGTTACACGGGTGGCCGTACGGAATCGGAAAACACGATTCCTTCCAAGAGTTTCTCTTGAACGCTTACACGCACAAGATCGACTATCTGCGCACAATAGAAGCGGCGTATACGTAAGCTTGTTAAGCAAGAGTTTCTCTTGAACGGCGGGCAGTGAATTCGGGGAACGAACACGAATCTCGCGTCAATCACACCGAAATACACTTGTGCGCGGTGAAACAACAACCATGCACTTTTTAATTACGAAACTCGGAAAATCCAGAGCTCGATTTATGTATTTGTACTGCCTGTCGGCTCTCTTACAGCGTGTGGAACGATCTCGTACACGAGATCAGTTCCGTTCGCACAGTCGTGCCAAAGCTCGCTGGCAGATACTTGGTACAAGTATCTGATAGCTCGACTGGAGAGTGGACGACAGGTTAATTATTCAAAACTCGAAAAATACAGAGTTTGATAATTCTTGCTTGGGCTTGTCAGCTCTCTTAAAGCGTGAGGAACGATCTTGTAAACGATATCAGTTCCGATCGCACAGTCGTGCAAAAGCTCGCTGGCAGATACTTGTTACAAATATCCGATAGCTCGACTGGAGAGTTTGTTTGACAGCTGCGAAGACTCAGGAGAAGTATTCGCAAGCACGCCTCGATAGCAAGCAGGGGGAGTAAACTCTTATGTATGACCTTGGACACTCTACATTTTAGTTCCTTTTCAGAGGGAACTAATGTAGATGGCACCTCTATTGCATTCCATGACCGCACATCACGTGACTGATGTTCCAATCTGTAACACTATTGGACGCTACTGTTACTAACTATTACCGCCAGGATGCGTCCAGAATCACGGCTGCGCACTGCACGAATATTCATATTTTATTTCGATTTTCGGTATTGTTGTTGATTGTTGTCATTTCTTGTGCTGTGAAATTCTTGAAAATACTGCTTCTACATAGAAGACGCTTTGCAAATTGTGTTAGAAATTTGATTAATAAGCTCACAAAATATTGAAAGAAATAAAGTTTGCTAAGCGTCAAATCAATTTTAGAAATAACCTTTCAAAATTGAGTGACACTCAGTGGATTCATTTTTGAGATTATTTTTGAGCTTATTTTTCAAATTTCGCTTTGTCATTGCTAATAAAATTTTAACAAAGACATATAAGTGCATAAGAGACAAGTACATACAGTTCATACAGACAATATACAACATAAACAATTAGTGTAAACATTTAGACATTACAATGAAATGGTGAAAGCTTGTGCAGTTCCACAGTGTTTATCGTGTGTGACTATACTATATATAATAAAGTGTTACTATTATGTATTATTATGTTATGTATTTGTTATATTATTTTGTGTGAGAGAATGTTTATACCACTGTATGCAAGACTGCTGTTACTATTAGTATATATGTTTATTGATTTATAGCGTTATGTATGTTTTAATTGATTTGTATGTTATGTATATTTCTATTGATTTAAGCGTTGCGTATTCTGTTAAACGATGATTACATTTTGTCAGTGACGTTGTCAATAAGTTCCTTGCGAGCGAGCAATGAATAAAGATTTATGTTGTGTCGAGCCTCGAGCCTCCTTACATATGTATTATTAATTATTATATGTATTTATTTTATGATTTTGTATTATACTATTCTTATTGTATTATGTATTTATTTTTTTATTATGTATTATTATACTATTATTATTGTATTATGTATTATTGTATACTTACAGTGAAATAAAATATTTTTATAATAAACTACTATTTTAAAATATATTACCATTTTTTAAGCTTACTTTTAAGTAGTAATCATACTATATAGTAGGTATATGTGTGGGTACAGGATTGTATAGCTATATATATATGGGTTTTAGTTGAGGGAACTAATCTAGATGGCACTGCTAAGGTCCACACTTTATACATGGGAGATTACCCTCCCTGATAGCAAGTGAACGAGAACCGGCAAGCGTCGCGAGAGATTCTCATCTGATCCGCTACGCGGCGCTGTCTCTCTCTTATCCGCTTGTCTCTGTTCAACGTATATTTGTATGCTGTTCTCTTTGTCTCTCTTTACCTTCGCGACGCGAGTTTGAAGTGAACGTTTTGCACGGTGATCAACCGATCGCCGCGTTTATCGGCTGACATTAGCTAGTAGCCAGAAAGTCACGCCGTTTTTACTTGAATTATTATGGGTTATTGGCCCCTCGAACAAATAACCTCGGAGGAATCGCCAACGAATTTAGTTCGTGACAATCGCGCAATTCAAGCACGTTTCAAACTAACGCGATATTTAAACAAGGACAAATGCTGCCGACCCCTATTTCAGAATGTCTAAGAATTGTTCAGCAATTTTATGGCCAAAATAAAAAGCAATATAAACAGCTGTTTATAGTTATTGGGGTGTTTTACATGCCATGAGTACCGTATGAAATTTTTATGCGTCGGTTACAGGGTCAAGCAGGTTGCAAAGTATCGTAGTCTAGAATGAACAATTTATTATTATTTTCTGTGTGTATCCTCCTCTACACCATGATATTCTTTTTTTTCGTTACTATAGTAAGAAATTGTTATTTTTTTTTTGTTATAACGTTTCAATTCCTTAGCAACGTACTCCCCGCCTATTAGCACGATGAACTCTGGAAAGTTCGAGTTAATAATTTTTTAAATAAACGTTATATATTCGTGCCTTCGTGCCGCCAGCGATTGGACAGCATATCCTCGAGGAAAATATTTTCCGGCCAGTCGTCCGACTCTAGCATAGGCATCTCCTGAGGTATAGAGGGGAGTAAAAGGTTCTCGGAGCCCCTTGGGGTTAGGGTAGCAAATGACACGATCTTCGGCACTTGGCCTTTGTTCGAGCATCTCGAACGCCCTCAAGTTACCTCAAAGTTTGGATGGAAATGTATAAACACTCCAAAAACGTGTCCGATATCGGACGGCTGTGTATAACCCAACCTTTCGAGACGCCTTTGACGCGCCTCTTAGAGGCCTTTCAGACGTCTTAGAGTCGTCTTTCAGGCGTCTTCCAGGCGTCTGTGAGGTGTCATTTAGACGCCTTTCAGGCGTTCCTGCGGTGTTTTCGAGGCGTCTCTCAGGCGTCTTTTGGGCGTCCTTGAAAGACATCCAAAAGACGCCTAAAAGACGTCCGTTTCGGAATTTAAAAAAAAAAATTATACCGACGGCGGCGACCTGGACGAGTAACATCGGTAGTAGTTGTTGGCTCCTGCCAGGGGTCTTCCTGGTTATAGTTTTGTCGTCTGCTATGGTTGTTGCGTTGTGCTCTCGCCGTCGGGGTCTCCAATTTGGCGGCGGCTGAAATGTGTGGGTAAGGAGGAAAAGGAAATAAAGCGTGTTTCGACCTGGGCCCGCTAGAGAATTCGTCATCGGTAAGGCTATCTAGCGGGCCCCGCCTTAGAAACAGTGATACTGTAAGGATCGCTTATGACGGTGTATATACGAATCGGCGACAGATCAGGTACTAGTGGGAAAGACGTTGTCTTGTCTCTCTCTTAAAGATATATTACGGTCGTCTCAAATAATTCGTTAAAAACATATGAATGGAGGTAGGAAAATGGCCGCCCCAAACTGACGCAGTCACTTTTATTATTGCAGCGGCGCAGGTACACACCATACATTAATTGTACCATCGAGAGGCACACACGGTGAATACCCGTGTCCTAGTAATTAAGAAAGAACCGTAGCAGATAATAAACCAAAAACTGCGCCTTGACTCGAATAAAGCATACGAAAATAAAGGACTCGGTGATGGTTCGATTTCTCGAATCGTGGAAAATAGCTCATCAGTTCTTCATATATTACACTTTTTTTATTTAGTTTCGTGAAAAAAAACAATCAAATAGTAAAAGCCTATACTGGGTATATATTAATTATTTCAGACGCAAAGACGGCGCCTCCCAGAAGACGCCTCTAAGACGCCTTATTTCAGACGTAAAAACGACGTCTCCCAGAAGATGCCTCTAAGACGCCTTAAAGACGCCTTTTTGGGACGTAAGACGCTCAGACCTACAACAGACGTAAAAGCGACGTCTCTAAGACGACTCGTGCTGTCTGGGTATGAGTACTACTGAGTACAATCCAATTTACTAATCAATTCCTTGCACCATCACATTCATGTTATATTTACTACCTTTGGGCAATACTAGATCACATCGGGGAAATTATAGATGGCACACATGTGCTATCATTCTATGCGGGAGTGTAAGTGGAATATTTTCAGCAACATCTCCTCGAAAAGATCCTGCAAAGTTCACGAACCCCCTCGAACTACTTTGGAAGTTATGATTGTTTAAAGCGTCGCGTGTGACACAATTGACGGTGTGTCGTGTATCGTGTGTCGTATATTGCATATATTATATTAAATTATTGTAAAATTCAAATAAAACGTACATTATCTTTGTTAATAAGAATTATTCTATAGATTTTTGTTTATTGATAGAAAAATATGATTAAAAGCCCCAAATCCGTATGGTTAATTGATTATAGTCAGTAACTTTCTAAAATATAATACTTATTTATGTTTGAATGTTTGTAATTTTTAAGTAAGACAGTAATAACACATTTTTGTTATTTCATTATATGTAATAAAATTCATTGATTCAAAAAATATGGATTACTCTTGTTTGAAAGCCAGAACAGAAAGTTTTCAATTATTATTCATTATTCACACGATTTTTCAGACATTTCCGGCGGTGACACAAAAAAATCTTTCCTACAAAAATTAATCAGTACTCGGTCTTCCACAAATGACAATACAAAAAATTTCTAGAATTTTTTTTTAAATAAAAAATTGGTAATTACACTGTCCAACAAATTCCAACTTTTTTTATGTTTCCTAATAACTGTTGGGTAGTTGTTATAGAGTTTTTTGCGCTGATTCCAAATCTGCCCTTACTTTTTCGCCTACACGTACAGATTTTCAGAAACATGACTTTGAAAAAAGAACCTATTTTTCAACTTTAAACAAATATTGTAATGTTATTATAAAAGATATTGAATTCTTCTTTGCAGTAAAAGATTCCGTAGACTTCCAATATTAATATATTATGAATGTTTGAACATGTTTAAACGATCATTAAAGACGGAGAGACACCATTTTTGCAACAATTTTTGAGGATATTTTTGAATTTATCTCAAAAAGTAAGGGTCCAGCGTAAAATCGAACTATATCACGCGATAGAGCAGACTCTTATCTTGAGAAACCCCCCTTTGAAATTTGCAACATCGACGTTTTTACCGAACCAGAAAGCAAAATATCTACGCCCGACATGAGTAGCCACCAGTGGTGCTCTTCCCCTAGCGCGGTCGTTCGTCGCGATGCGGCGCTGCGCGGCATAACGGCGATGCAGTGGCTAAAAGCGCGCAATTATGTCAGCTTACTTAAATGTTATTTATTATTTACTAGTACATTTATTCTGTATAAATTATTTTATGTATTTTTTTAATGTTAGTCTATTGTTTATAGTATATTTCATACTAAAAAGATCTTTTATAACAAAAAAATACTTTAGCAACTTTTTCTTTTGTATTTACTTTTCTTTATTAGCATTTCCACAATAAGCGATATTAAATAGATTTTTGTATTAAATTATTTTTTGTTACAAAAGACCTTTTTAGTATGAAATATACTATGAACAAGAGACTAACATTAAAAAGATACATAAAATAATGTATACAGAAAAAATATACTACTAAATAATATATAACATTTAAATAAAATGTAACATTGAAATAAGCTGACATAATTGCGCGCTTTTAGCCATTGCATCGCCGTTGTATCGCGACGGACGACCGCGCTAGTGGAAGAGCACCACTGTTGGCTACTCATGTCGGGCGTAGATATTTTGCTTTCTGGTTCGGTAAAAACGTCGATGTTGTAAACTTCAAGGGGGGGCTTTTCAAGATAAAAGTCTGCTCTATCGCGTGATATAGTTCGATTTTACGCTGGACCCTTATTTTGTGAGATAAATTCAAAAATATCCTCAAAAATTGGTGCAAAAGAGGTGTCTCTCCGTCTTTAATGATTGTTTAAACATGTTTAAACATCCATAATATATTAACATTGGATATCACTGTATTCAGGAAAGTCTACAGAATCTTTTACTGCAAAGAAGAATTCAATATCTTTTATAATAACATTACAATATGTGTTTAAAGTTGAAAAATAGGTTCTTTTTTCAAAGTCATGTATCTCAAAAACTGTACGTGTAGACGAAAAAGTAAGGGCAAATTCGGAATCAGCGCAAAAAACTCTATAAGAACCACCCAACAGTTATTAGGAAACAAATTTGGTGTTGGACAGTGTTATTTATATTAGGGGCTTCCTCACCGATTTTGATGACGTTGAAATATGTTGTCAAGGTCATCATTCTGAACAACTTTTTCCTATACATGTTACCGCCGCTCAGCTTTAGTTTCCGAGATATTCGCAAAAAAGTTTCAACATCCCAAAAGGTGTTCGGAGTAGGTCTGTGTTAGGTCTGTGTTAGGTCTGTGTTAGGTCTGGGTTAGGTCCGGATTATTTATATATTTATATACGGGGTTATTATATATTTTCTTGATTGTTTGGAGATATCCAAGAATTCGTATAGTTTCATGCTTAATACTCTGTATGCTAACACAGTTGACAACGAAATGAGTTCGCGTTCGACACAATTCATTTCACGTTTCAGTTCGTAAACATAAACAGACAAGACAGTGCGTCTCAACTGATTGAAGTCGTTTTAGGTTGTGACCGTGGCCGCGTTATCAGCGGCCACAATTGGAGAAAAGAAAAGAAAAGAGATTTCGTACCCTCGTCGGACTTGAACCTGGATCCTCTGCGTAGTAAGTTGATACGCTACCGCCGTACCTACAAAGATTTCTTGAAATCTTAATCATAATACATAAAGGTTTTCGTTCCGCTATATGAGCACTATACAGGGTGGCCCACATAACTCTGAACAGCTCAATATCTCGAAAACTATGCCAACGATTTTAAAGTTCTTAGTCTTAAATTGCATGGAACTGGAGGGCCTTTACGACTACATAAACGTGAAGTGGCCTCCCTTCCCCTTTAACGGGGGAGGGGAGGTACCTTTGTAATTTTAAATGGAACCCCCTATAAAATGTTACATATTTAGATTCTACAGGAAAAAACAAGTCAATTTTGTCTGAAACATTTTTTTGTCAGATACTTCCATGATGAGATATAACAGTTTGAAGTTTCGAGTTGTAGGTACTTGAAGCGCTCGGAAATGGCGTTATGGAATTATACGCGCTTGAGTCCTTTGCTTATTCGTGAAGAAATAAAATGTACTTTAAATTAAATGTTCAAAATGTCCACCACGGGCTTGTAAACATTTATTTACTCGAAACATCAAAGTTGTTCTAACATTTTTTAACATTTCGGGAGTCACTGAAGCGCAAGCATCACGTATTCTTTGTTTCATATCCTCTTTTGTCGTCGGTGGTTCAAACATAACTTTGTCTTTTACATATCCCCATAAGAAAAATCTAATGGTGTTAGATCGGGGGATCGAGGAGGCCATTGACGAGGTCCCCCACGACCTATCCATTTGTTCCCAAATTTTTCGTTCAAAAATTGCCTGGTGATGATTGCAAAATGTGGAGGAGCGCCGTCTTGTTGGAACCACATTTCTCTTCTAACGTGCAGTGGCACATCTTCCAAAAGCGCAGGCAAATGATTTTTTAATAAATCACAATAACTTGCAGATGTTACAGTTTCTTGAAAAAAATAAGGTCCAATCACAAAATCGCCTATTAGGCCACACCAAACATTTAAAAACCATCGATGGTGAAAGGGAACACATCGCATCCAATTTGGGTTTTCCACGGCCCAATAATGCAGATTATGTCTATTTACATGCCCTGAATTCATAAAACTGGCCTCATCGGAAAAAAGTATTTTGCACAAAAAGTCATTTTCCACAACACCCTGCAGCCACTCACAAAATCTTACGCGGTGATCGTAATCTGCTATCGAAAGATCTTGCGATAAAACCATGTGATATGGATGATACCTTTGCCGTTTCAAAATTCGTTGAATCGATGAACGACTAATATGTGATGTTTGTGCAAGTGTACGTTGACTAATATGAGGATTTAATGTAATTGCAGCAAGAATACTGGCACTATTATTTTCATTAGTGACAGCTTTAGGTTTATTGCGAGTTTTTTTACACAATTCACCGTGCTCGCGAAGCCGCTTTTCTAAATTATGAAATGTTGCATGACATTTTTTGATCCCATAACGTTCAAAAAACATCACTGTTGCACGCCGATAATTTTTTTGACATTCACCTAACGTTAATAACATATTCACTTCTTTGTCAAAAGTAACCATAATCACAACGTTACTGCTTGAATAACAGCTCTAAACTGAAAACGTTTTCATAGATAAGTGAGTTAAACTCAAGAATTGTAAATATTAATGTTTGTGTTTCTTCATGAATAAGCAATGGACTCAAGCGCGTATAATTCCATAACGCTATTTCCGAGAGCTTCACGTATCTACAACTCGAAACTTCAAACTGTTATATCTCATCATGGAAGTATCTGACAAAAAAATGTTTCAGACACAATTGACTTGTTTTTTCCTGTAGAATCTAAATATGTAACATTTTATAGGGGGTTCCATTTAAAATTACAAAGGTACCTCCCCTCCCCCGTTAAAGGGGAAGGGAGGCCACTTCACGTTTATGTAGTCAGAAAGGCCCTTCAGTTCCATGCAATTTAAGACTAAGAACTTTAAAATCGATGGCATAGTTTTCGAGATATTATAGCTGTTCACAGAGTTATGTGGGCCACCCTGTATATCCGCATACTGTCGTTCTATACCTATATCTCCGCATACTGTCGTTCTAAAAGTGAATGCAACACCCGTACCTTCCTCTTGTCAAATGGAGAAACTTAAAGAAATGAATAAATTCCAAGGCTGCACACAATAAAACTTTGGTGCATCAACTATCGCGCAAAAATAACAAATTGTGAGTATATTTAGAAATACGAAAAAAATCAATTTGGAATATAACATGTTTTTGGTTGCAGCAACATCTGGTGTCTGTTAGACGACATATTTCAATGTTGGCAGATTTTCGTTGGGCCAATGTAGTATTATCGTCGTAAATTTCACGTTATTTAACCGACCATAATATCTGTAGACCCAACGTTGGATATTCGTTGGCAAATTGACATAATTTTTTGTCGTAGGCCCTACGTTGAGGTTCTGTAGGCAAAATCACTAACCATATCCCTAACCTAACTCCCAACCGTTGGCCACCGTTGGCGAACCATAAATGCTACTAGGGACGCATCCAACGACCTATTTAATGTAATCTTTGAGTCTTGAAATAATGCTGAAATAGGCGTGAATAACAAATTCGTCATTCTGGCCCACTGTATGGCGGTAGGAGATAACTTTCCTTCCGTGTTCTTTCATTCTGTCACTTACAATGTGTTGAATAATAGCGCAATACCTTTAATGCATTCTCCTAACGCTATTTTAACGCGAGTAGAATAACCCAGTCCAAAGACCTCTACGTAATAACGTCACCGGCAACTGACATGGAACTTTTTTGTTTGCATTCGCCGCGATGACTGACATTATTTTTCTCCGAAAGGGAAATGCGCATCCCAAGGAACAGTTGTTTCGGTCGCTGACCGAGAACCACCGTCGCACAGTGTGACATTTTGATCATTTAGGGGAATTTAATTCCGAAATAAAATTTTTAAAAAATTGGGTATTTACTAGGGGTGTGCGAGAACCCGAAATATCGGGTCAGGTCGGGAACACAGAATTTTTTCGGGATCGGGACGGGTTCCCGAAAATGTCGAGATTCTCGAATATATCGGGATTCCCGAAAAAGTCGGGATTCTCGAAATCATCGAGATTTCCGAAATCATCGGGATTCCCGAAATAACCGGGATTTCCGAAAATTCCGAGATTCCACTAACCATTTAGGTATATTCGTTTCAATTAATACATTCATAGTTTCGGATTTTTTATTCTAAGTGTTTTCGGCAAATTATGTTATTTTACTTTTCACTTATTTATTTTATTCTTATCAAATTATACTATTTAGAATATACGGAATAGGAATAGTGCACAAATAAGTAATAAGTATAATTATTTATTGTAAATTTTCATGTAAAAAAGCTACTTTTTCGACATTCTGTGTCAGCAATCTTGTTCGGTTCGATGTTATAATATTTCCAACTGTGGAAAATAGCCGTTCACTAGTAGCTTGAGTTGCGGGTACACCTATGTATCGTCGAGATGCCTTTGCTACTATTGGTAATCTTTTGCAATTTTCCATCCACCAGTCTGAAATGGCATTATTTCGAGGTATATTGTTTTCTTTAAAATATATTTTTATTTCTTTTTCTTTATGTTCATTATAACTCTGTGCCCGATTTGTAGCATCTGTTTGGTTGCCAAGCTTGTTATCAAAAAATTGAAAAAGCATTGATTTTGGTCCCCCATTTGTGACATACTTATAAATAAATGCATCTAAATTTGAAAATTCTACAGTTATTAATTTATAAACAATTTTATTGACATTACCATCATCTTCATATTTTTCAACTAATTGATCGCCATTGTTATTATAATCAGTATTTTCTTCAGATGTGATGCTCGTTTACAAGCTATTAATTGCTTGGTATCTTTGTTCATTTGGAAATAGCCGATCTTTAAAACGTGGATCTAGTAACATTGCTTCTACTAAAATATTATTGTTTATAATAGGCTCATAACGTTCCTAAAAGTATATCATATTTTGTATAACTTAAAATTAATTTGGTTGATAATCTTTTTTTAGTTCAATATTAAAATAATAAAATTACGTTTAATTTGCTATACATACGGTGGCATATTTTTTTTACCATTTCGTTTCGTGTATTATATGTTGAATATATGTTAGTTAATGCAATATATGAAATGTAATGTGATAAAGTAGGATACTTTTCACCGCACATGAAAGTGCGGTGCATCTGACACGATTGCATCTTTCATCGGTTTAAGTACATTTGTCATACATTCTGCGAACTTCCACTCTTCACTGGATAAGTTATCCGGCATCTTTGGTTCGCATAAAATTAGAGTCAATGGTCTTTGTAAAATTATTAATCTCATGGTAAAAATGTAATTGCCTCTTGTATTCTTCGGATTGGTCAACTTTCAGAAGAAGCACAAGAGGCGAGAAATAAAGATAACAGAAGGCTTCGTGAACTGTTCACGGGAATAATTTCACGGATTGCCACGAATACAGACCTTATTAATAAGCTGTTCATATAGTCAGACACTCTGATTACCAGTTTAAGGCACATTCCCACAAAAAGATAAGGGATTCTTACCCGAGAAGTACTCTAATTACTTGCAGTGCCTACATTAAATAATTCGAAAGACGATAATGGATGTTTGTCTGAATACGACGCAGTTGACTCCTGTTCTTACAGTGAAAATTAATAAATAATATACATATATATAGTATTGTTAATGAAAAGTTTGTTCAGTGCATTTCTCTACATGTATTTAGTTTATTAAAACTTTAAATATATTTATGTAAGATTGTGTTTGCAACTTCCTTATATCATAAAAATTAAATACCCTTTCAAACAATAATTTACAAGAGTTAAAATACGTATTTTCGGTCAATACAATAATATTCATGTTAAAGTAATTAGAAATCAACATGTTTTGAGTACTTTTAACAAAATAATGTGATAAAAAAAGAGAAACAACATCATTAAGAATTCAATGCCCCTAAGCGATCGAAATAACACACTGTGCGTCGCTCGCTTATCGGTTAGATAATTAAGTAGCGGCGTCTTTGTTGCGCCCTGCTGAGATCGTACGAAAAAAAAACGGGCATGAAACGAGAACAAAGGTAATTTAAACAGTAATTTAAAGTGCAAAATAAACGCGGGATTGTGTCACGTAGCCGACACGTTTAACCCTGTCTTTATGAAGTTGCTTTAGAAGTAATGGTAAAAGCGATTAAACGAAAATCAAACTTTTATAACACTCTCGGATTATGGAGTACTTGGGCTTGGTTGTTTAAAGGGTATAGTTGTTTGTTTAACCCTCTGTCTACTGTAAAAAAAACTTTCATTATGCGATAGAAAATTTATACCACAAAACGTAGTAAATATAAAAAAAAACTTTTAGCTTTAAATAATAAAAAATAAGAAAAGTAACAAAGTCATGCAACGACAAGATCCCAAGAATTTTAAAAGTTTAAATAACCGCAGTATTTACATAGAGTCGGGTCCAATGGACCCGCTTGGTAGACAGAGGGTTAATTCTTCCGATATTCGCATAAACCGTGGGTAGATGCTGTTCGCGTTTGTTATACGACAGGGAATTCCAACGTATTCCCCTCCGAGAACTGCAAGATCCCCACCATCGAACCTCTTCCCACTACTATGTACAGCCGTAGAGTTAGTGAGTGCTACGTGAGCCGCGCGGCTCTCGTGGTGGGAGCTTCCCACTACTATACATTATAACAATGAAGTCTAAGAGTGGGGGAAGAACCAAAACGGGGAAGGTGCCCCGAGTAGCTCCGATGCTACTGGTTGGAACTGCCTGTTATACGATATAAATTGGGATGTTTTTATGACTTTTTCATTTTGCAAGAGGAAAATAAAATAAAACTCTAAAATACAACTACTGCGTTATAGTAATATAGTAATTATTATTTCTTATACTAATAAATAATAATAATAAATAATTACTAAAAAATAGAGATATATTCTAAAAAACTACAAGGTATATTAATATTGTCCAAATTTCTGCACAGAGTTCTAAATAGCTCTGTTTAAAAGTTTTCTATACAAGTTCCAACATTAACTTGAGCTTTCGAATACCTGCAAAGCATCACACAATTTTTTAAATGAATGATAATTCGATTGTATTTACAATTATATATTAACAACACAAGTACTAATAATTATAGCGACTCATTTTCAACTCCTAAAAATGGCTAGAATACTTTGAAAGAATACTTTTGATAATTCTTTGAAAAAATTGCGCATTTATGCTGCGTTTTAACGAAAAGTTGAAAATTTTATGGCGATAAGGTAGAATATTTTATTTCGGTATGGTAGATAATGATAACAATTTTTTTTGCTGGTCGCCAAGAAACCTTTTGGGAAACATGTTTTTAACGCAAAATGCGGCTATATGTAAAATGTCAGGTCAACCCGATTTGACCGATTTTCGGAACTTTAGCCTCCGATGCGACTTTTATTAAATTGTTTGCACAAGTAAATGAATATATTTAATAATTTTCCACAGAAGCATTTTCACAGTTGCAGTAATGATATAAAAAATCTGATATGGATTATTTCGACCCATGCGGTTGTTCTAGTTTTAACTATGTTATATATTGTACCATCTCCATTGATCATTAAGGAACTGATCGCGAGTGATATCGAATTGTAAAAGTTATGAATTTTATGTATGCGTCGACGATGATGCCGAAATTATTTTATAATAGCGTAATCCTTTATGAATAAAACTAAAAAGAATTTAGCTCAATCAGATATACAGTTTCTGAGATATAAATTAGTAAGTATTTTCGCCAAAATGTGCAAAATTCGAAGGCCTGTAATTTTTAAACAAATTCTCAACCGCCAAAATGATGACTTAACCCCCCCTCCCTCTCCTAATTTCACGTGTACTACAACATATTTCATTTAGAACAAAATCGCCGTTGGTGACATCAAAAAGTGATCCATTTGGCGTAGAATGACTCGTATGCCATTTTTATGTGACTTATTTATTTCGTCAATTTGAATCAGTTTTAGAAGCGATAAACTGTTAGTCATCAATGATAGCTGTGTAGAGTGTACACAATAATTATAATGATATGCAATGAATGACTTCAAGATCATGTAATATTATTGTGATGCGTTGGTCGAACAATCGCTGTGCGACGCACAGTGGGACAAAACGACTTGACGGCGATCAAAAATCGACTTTCGTGATATTCCAAATTTGAAAAAAAATTGATGTTGCTTGATAGATTAATTGTATTACATTATGGTAAACTCCGTTTTCTAATATTTGCTTTCGTTTTCTTGTGACTGATGCCTAAAGTCAGCAGAAAGTCACAACTGTTACGAAGAGGTCTTTCGATTTCATAACTTTAATTCATGGTTCTGAGAAATATTACTTTGAAAAATGTAGTTTAAATTAGTTACAATAGTTCTTATATCTATATGGTTCGCGTTAGGTACATAAATTGTATTAAAATGTTAATAACGTCTTTAATAATAATGTTTAAATCAAAGGAGATACGTCTTAATAAAACCGAAGGCCACGATTTAATTGGTACCATACGAAAGAGTGAACTCTTGTCTTTTAGAAACGAAAAGAGTTGACTGCTACTTTGTGCTACTTTTTCAGAAAATGGTCGTTCAAATAAACTATCGCGGCTGGTGTCTTCGGTCGGCACGCGGTTCAATCCGATCGGAAAAGTTGTGCAACATCTAACAACTACGGTGTCAAGCTCAATAAGCACAATTTATCGCAAATATCCAAAAAGATTATGATAATTCTAGTGGAGAAGACACACAAGAAAATTATGAATATGGCCTTTCACCATTGCATACAAGGATAAGATGAATGGAATTTCTTTTACATTTGAGCTATGAATTAAGTTTTGGGGATCAAGGAGATAGGAATAATTTAAGTAACAAATAGAAGAGGCAAAATTAAAAGCTGAGAATTCAAAACCAATTTAGAGATCACCTTGATTTACTCATTGATACACACAAACAAGGATTTGGGTCCAGTAGTGATGGGAACACTACCCAAAAATGTTTACAGTACCCAGCTACAGCAGCAGAAATTACTGGAGTAGATACTGTTGGAATGAAACGATACCATGTGTCTTAGTATAAGTGCGTAAGCTTAAGAGGAAGTTTTTCCCAGAGACGGAGGGGCCCAGGCGAGGGCGTAAAGTTAGGACCGTCCTCAGTCCCGTAATAGTAGCTAGCCTGAGCGCATCTTATGTTTGCAGTATTATCATATTATACATTAAACATTAAATACAGAATATGTGGAAACACTGCTGCGGATTTCTTCATTTCCAACAGATGCAGAAATTATACAAAAATTCAAAATTATATTGAATGTTATTTCTTGCAATCTGCCAGAGGATGTAGAAAAATTTGCAATATATATGCAGAAAAAATAGAAAAGCTGTTAAAGCAGAAATATCCTTGGCGAAAATTAATGTCTACAGTGCATAAAATTTTATATCACGGGAAAAATATTATACTTCACCATTTAATGCCAATTGGTGAATTGTGGCGTACGTGTTAGAAGGGAAAGATTAGTTTAGGATACTTTCCCTTTTTCCAGAAAGTGTGCACTGCGTGCGGCCGAACTCGAGTGCGGGCAATAAAACTGACGATTGCCAGAGCTTCGGTCGCCACGGGAACATTTACCGATCCTACGCGTTTCTCGAAAAGGGCTTTCCCACGATGCCTTTGAAACGCGTAGAGTTTTTTCTAGCCTCGTTGTCGTTGGGACGATTTTCGACGCGTCCACGAAAACGGGCAGAAACTCTTCGAATGCCGTACCGTTCGTATCGGTCTTCGCTTTTTGTAACGTTTCGTCGAGCTCGACACTTTTCTTTACGCGTTCTTATTATGCCTATTAAGAGTTTTCTTTGTTTCTTTTATTGTTTTTTATTGTTAGTACTTGTTAATGTTATTGTTATATCCGTATTAAAGCTTATCGTATGTTATACGCGAGTGCTAAATACTTTTACCCGGACAATACTATTCCCAAAGAATTATCTGAAGAAGCTCAGGAAACTAAAAACAGGTATTACAAATATTGCAGGTATCATAATACAAGAAAAAGATCTCGAAAAGAGCAAAACAAAGACCTAATGACTATGCTCTTAATTTCTTCTGATTCTTAGATTTCATCATTTCGAATAATAAAAGAAGAGAAAATGATATGATTGAAATACATTCCGAAGAAATGATTAATTTATTGGACAATCTTGGAAATTAAACATAATGTGAACTTGGCACTCCCATATGACATGGTTTAGGTCGGGGGTGGAGGTTTAGCGGGTATTGTCCGGTCCGGGCCGCACGGAGTCCCACACTACCCCCCGACCAACATCTGTTTGCGGGGGGGGGGGGGTGTAAAAGTCTTCCCTCATTCCCAAATCAAAACATGAAGAGGTCTAGAAAAATGAATATCTCATAAATAAGGTGAATACCTCGATACTCAGTACATAAAGGCTATAATGTAATGGTTAAATTCTCAAGCAGAATAAGCTACAGTTACAGTTAGTTTTTTGATCGCCGCCAAGTCGTTTCGTCCCACTGCCCGACGACGTCTAGCTAAGACACAGACGTAGCGTAAACCGTTAAGACTTAGCTTGTCTTATATTTGGTTCCAAGTACCTAGTCCAGTTTCATTAAAATTTTTAACGAATGCTAGAGTGAGATGCGATTAGAGTGATTAGTGAAATCTGAGAAGTAAACTTTTTGTTATTTCTTTAAAAATACCAAAGGTTCGGAGAAATAGAGAAGAAGTACTGCAATCTTGGACTAGAAACGATTCAAATTTTGTTATTGACAGAGCCGAACCTTCAAGTATTTAGTGCAAAGTTTGCAATAAAAAGATGCAATGTGAATTTGTGCAACATGTAAATACTTCCTCCAATAACATCCTGCGATGTAAAACAGTCGTTTTCAGCATATAAATTAATTTTTACTGACAAACGTCATCGCATAACCAGTGAAAATATAGAGAAAAATGATTTTAATTTGCTGTAATGCAAACTATAACATACGGAACTAGTTGCAATAGTATTGTTGAATATATATATTTACCTAATACATTTTGCATATTTTCCGTTTTGCAAATATGCAGAGTTTTCCATATTTTAACACGTTCGCTGCCAGTGCTTATTTTGCCAACAGTTCTCATAGTTATAACATTTTCTTGAATGCAACACATCCTTTTATAAATTATTGAAAAGAATATCATCGTACTGTGCTTTATAATTGTAAACAACATCGTGCACCAAGGCAATTTTATTTTCTTTAAGTAAAATACAAAATTGTGGTCGACGTGTTAAGTGCATATACGTCTTCTACTATAAGTGACAGTCTACTTTTAAGTAACAGCTCTATTTTATGGTCAGAAGATGTGCGAGTTGTTGTACCATATCTCCCAACAAGAATTTTTTAAATTATCTTTCTACATTGTGCATAGGGTGTATTAGTTTTAATATATACATTTTTCATTTGATGGGTTCAATGTGCCCTAGTACCGAACAGAACAATTTCCCCTATTGCCGCACAGCACAAATCTCGGCTGAACTGTACTTTAGAGGGCCAAAAATTTTCAAGTTTTCTGTATGTGATCCTACACATTTTGATGAGAAAACGATAGACGTGTAAGTTTTAATCCACGGAATTCAAGTTTTGGTTACCAGAGTTCACTGTTTTAAAAGTTATACACGTGTAAACATGAGCAATTTTAAGCGTTTTTGAAAGGTTATAGCGTCGCCATATTGGATATTCGTTGGGTGGTAGAGGTAGGAGTGTTGAGCGCATGCGCTGAATAGATGGTGGGCGTTCAGCGCATCGGCTAAGTAGTACTGAGCGCTTGCGCTAGATGGCAATTCACTCGTTTAGAATATTGTTGGTTTGGGGTTAGATCATCGTGGGAGCGGATGGGCCGACCACACTTACAGTGATACTCATTTTGATTTCGTACATGTGTTATTATTACGTATGTGGCGGATGTAGATAATGTAAATTTCTATTTTATTGACAATGTTAGATTTCTATTTTATCGACAATGATAATATTGATTAATGATAAATTATGTTAAAATCTTTTAGACACATTGTAAATATTAATTCATTTATTTATTGTTTCCTATTAACGATTGTGTTTTATAATAACAGATCAAAATAAACCTTCAAAGAAATAATTTAATTACTCAGTTAAATACGGAGTTATAAGCGTGGAAGGTTTACATTATTAATTTATTCTAAAATACTCCACATTTAATTGGTGACCCCGACGTAATCTTTTTGAAGAAACAAGAATGCCGCTACATCATTCTCCAATCAGGATGGAAGGAAGTTCAAATCTAAATAATCAAGATCTTGTTGTTGGTACTTCAATTGAAGAATTTTCTTCAACAAACGTCAGCAATTCAAATCAAATCTCAAATCAAGTAAATGCCACATCGATGATTAAATTTCCACCCTTTTGGCACGAGAATTCGGTACTGTGGTTCAATCATGACAGAACTAACGCAATATATATTAATAAGAATCAAATGTATTTTACGGAACATGAAGACATCATCAGAGAGAACATAATAAAAGATAATAACAAAATAAAAACGAAACATACATTACAACGTTTATTATACTGCACACATCGATCATACATCATTCGTTGCATACGTCATTGCTTACATTGAATACACACACTTCAGCCAACACCCCATCTATCGATGTAAGCTATAATGAAAATAATTATTTAATATACAATAATCAATTATTTCATATTTAACATAGAAAGACAATTTTGATGTTTAATTTTTGACAATGCTTTGGTAAAAATATCCGCTATCATTAACTCTGTACTTAAATATACAATTTTTACTATTCCTTTGTCAACTAGTTCCCGCCTATAATGATAACTAATATCTACATGTTTACTCATTTTATGGAATACCGCATTCTTAGACAACTCTATCGCGCTTTGATTGTCGCAATACATTATTATCGGCGTCGTTACATAATTTGTGAAACCCATGTGTGATAATAATCGTATCATATATACCACTTCTCTGGATAGTTCAGACATTGCTGCATATTCAGCCTCCATAGTTGATAGTGATACTGTTCCTTGCTTCTTAGATCTCCAGCTGATTGGTCCATCAGCCAGCATAATGACATTTCCAGTACATGATTTTCGATCGTCGATGTCACCAGCCCAATCTGAATCTGTGTACGCCTTGATATTTTCATCGGTCTTTTTACATTCTATTTTATATTTTGCTGTCTCCTTCAGGTATCTGAGAACTCTCTTTCCAAAATTCCAATGTTCAATACCTGGATCAGAACAAAATTTACTAAGTGTATTAGCAGCAAATGCAATATCTGGCCATGTAGCATTCGCAAGATAAATAAGTCCTCCAATCAGTTCACGATATGGCCTATTTTGCATTTTGTTTCTCTCTTCATTATTTAACGGTCCCATTTCTTTAGATACTTTAATATTAGATTCTATTGGAGTCGATATAGATTCTGAATTCTGCATATTAAATTTAATCAACAAGTCTTCAATATATTTTTCTTGTGATAATCTAATATTACCTGTAACTCCATCTCTTTCAACTTTTATACCTAAAATGTCACCTACAGTTCCTAGGTCCGTCATTTCAAATCCTGATTTCAATCATTCCTTCACCTTGTTTAAATCATCTAAATTCCTAGACTCTAATATAATATCATCAACATCCCGAAAACATAAACACATGGATCAGCTTCTGTACGATGTGCGCCATTTGTTGTGACGTAGTTATCTAATTTTTTATACCATTGACGACCAGACTGTTTCAAACCATATAAAGGTTTTAATAATTGGCATACCTTCTGCTCTTCTCCATGTGATTCAAACAATTCAGGCTGCTCCATATATACTTCGTCGTCTAAATCGCCTTGAACATACGCCGATACTACATCCATTTGATGAACATGCATTTCATCATTTACCGCTGCAGCTAATAATGTTCTTATAATTTCATAACGTGCCACAGGAGCAAATACTTCTTCGTAATCAATACCTTTACGTTGCGTGTGACCACGCGCTACGAGCCTTGCTTTATATTTATTTACAGTACCATCTTTATTATATTTAATTTTAAACACCCACCTGTTTGTTAGCACTTTTTTACCTGATGGTCTCGAAAATAATTTCCATGTTTTGTTTCATTGCAAAGCTTCAAATTCAACATTCATAGCATTTAGTCACAAATTTGAATCTTCACGGCTCATTGCGTCTTCAACGGTAAATGGATCCGTAGTTTGTATTAGTCGAACTTTTTCTGGCGGGACTTCTTCTTTCATATGAAACAGTTTTCTTGGTCTTCCTGGTTTACCAGTTCTCAAAATTTTTGGTCTACCTGGTCCATGTGTATAATTCCTCTTGTTCTTATCTGTATTGTCCATTATCTTCATATGTGGTGTATCATCAATCGAAATCGTGTTCAACTTCATCATTATTTTCCATATCTTGAATTACTTCTTCAGACTCTTCTTCACGCTGTTCTTCTTTTTCATTCAATGGTATTGGCAATGTAACTTGATTACCGTTTAATACGTTTGTCTGCTCTGCTATTTCAATAAATTTGACATCTCGTGACTTGATCACAGTTTTTGTACCTTGTTTCCATAGCCGATATGATTTTGATATACAGGTTGGCCCACATAACTCTGAACAGCTCAATATCTCGAAACCTATGCCATCGATTTTAAAGTTCTTAGTCTTAAATTGCATGGAACTGAAGGGCCTTTCTGACTACATAAACGTGAAGTGGCCTCCCTTCCCCTTTAACGGGGGAGGGGAGGTACCTTTGTAATTTTAAATGGACCCAATTTTGTCTGAAACATTTTTTTGTCAGATACTTCCATGATGAGATATAACAGTTTGAAGTTTCGAGTTGTAGGTACTTGAAGCTCTCGGAAATAGCGTTATGGAATTATACGCGCTTGAGTCCATTGCTTATTCATGAAAAAACATAAACAATAATATTTACAATTCTTGAGTTTGACTCACTTATCTATGAAAACGTTTTCAATTTATAGCTGTTATTCAAGCAGTAACATTGTGATTATGGCTACTTTTAATAACATATTCACTTCGGTGTCAAAAGTAGCGTTAGGTGAATGCCAAAAAAATTATCGGCGTGCAGCAGTGATGTTTTTTGAATTTTAAAGCTGTCACTAATGAAAATAATAGTGCCAGTATTCTTGCTGCAATTACATTAAATCCTCATATTAGTCAACGTACACTTGCACAAACATCACATATTAGTCGTTCATCGATTCAACGAATTTTGAAACGGCAAAAGTATCATCCATATCACATGGTTTTATCACAAGAGCTTTCGATAGCAGATTACGATCACCGCGTAAGATTTTGTGAGTGGCTGCAGGGTGTTGTGGAAAATGACTTTTTGTGCAAAATACCTTTCCGATGAGGCCACTTTTATGAATTCAGGGCATGTAAATAGACGGCATTATTGGGCCGTGGAAAATCCAAATTGGATGCGATGTGTTCCCTTTCAACATCGATGGTCTTTAAATGTTTGGTGTGGCCTAATAGGAGATTTTGTGATTGGACCTTATTTTTTTCAAGAAACTGTAACATCTGCAAGTTATTGTGTTTTATTAAAAACTCATTTGCCTGCGCTTTTGGAAGATGTGCCACTGCACGTTAGAAGAGAAATGTGGTTCCAACAAGACGGCGCTCCTCCACATTTTACAATCATCACCAGGCAATGTTTGAACGAAAAATTTGGGAACAAATGGATAGGTCGTGGGGGACCTCGTCAATGGCCTCCTCGATCCCCCGATCTAACACCATTAGATTTTTTCTTATGGGGATATGTAAAGGACAAAGTTATGTTTGAACCACTGACGACAAAAGAGGATATGAAACAAAGAATACCTGACGCTTGCGCTTAAGTAACTCCCGAAATGTTAAAAAATGTTAGAACAACTTTGATGTTTCGAGTAAATAAATGTTTACAAGCCCGTGGTGGACATTTTGAACATTTAATTTAAAGTACAAAGTACAACTCGAAACTTCAAACTGTTATATCTCATCATGGAAGTATCTGACAAAAAAATGTTTCAGACAAAATTGACTTGTTTTTTCCTGTAGAATCTAAATATGTAACATTTTATAGGGGGTTCCATTTAAAATTACAAAGGTACCTCCCCTCCCCCGTTAAAGGGGAAGGGAGGCCACTTCACGTTTATGTAGTCAGAAAGGCCCTTCAGTTCCATGCAATTTAAGACTAAGAACTTTAAAATCGATGGCATAGTTTTCGAGATATTGAGCTGTTCAGAGTTATGTGGGCCACCCTGTATTATCGTATCCAACTAATATTCATATATTCATATATATATTCATCTCTTTTTGGCTCAAATTTCCCACGTCTTCCTCCTTTGTGTAAAGCAATTGCTTTGCTTCCAATAATTCTTAAATAACCTACGTAGGATTTCTTATTTGACCAAACTTCCAATGGAGTTTTATTATTTAACACTTTTGTGGGACATCTATTTCTTAAATATGTCGCCGCATTTATCGCTTCGGCCCATAACATTTGTGGAAGATTTGCTTGAATCATCAAACATCTTGCCATTTCCACAAGTGTACGATTAGCTCGTTCAGCTACACCATTTTGTTGCGGAGTATACTCTACACTTAACTGCCGACTTATACCTTCATCTTCATAAATGTCGAAAATTCTTTTGACAGATACTTTTTCGCATTATCAGTGCGCAACCGTTTAATTGAACATCCTGTTAATTTTTCTACACGACGTTTGTACTTTCTGAAAGCATCGAAAACGTCAAACTTGTTACGTAGCATCATTGTTTCAATATATCTGCTATAATCATCGATCAATGTTACAAAATATCTTGCACTTCCTAATGATTCCGTTCTCATTGGACCACATATATCAGAATGTACGAGGCCAAGTTTTCCTCGCTACGTCTATTTGATAGTTTATAAGATTGCTCACATATTTTCGCTTTACTACATATGGTACAGTTTAAATTATACATACTTCAATGTAAGTTCAGACCTTGTACCATATCTTGTGCTTGAAGTTTTTTTAAATCTCCAATATTAAGATGTCCATATCGTTGATGCCATCTTAATAGAATATCATTATCTTCACGTGTATTCATCCCACAATGGTTATTCTTCTGATTTACTATGTACAATTGTCCACGCTTGGTCGCTGTCAAAGCAGTCGTTCCATCATCACGTTTCACAGATGCTCCTTTTTGATTAAAATTTACAGTATATCCCTTGTTTGTAATTGCAGAAACAGATAACAAATTATTTCTTAACTCAGGCACATAAATTACATTTTTTAATTCTATTAAATTACAATGTTTCTTATCAACTTGTACTTTCATTTTCATCAGACCCTCTCCACAGGATTTAATACATTGATCTCCAGCTGTATATACATTTGTTGTCATATCGCGATTTAAAAATTCAAACTTGTCTACCATATTGGACATGTGTTTCGTGGCTCCACTATCAAGACACCAAGTATTAGTTTTACAACCTACCGCGTTACATGCAATTACCGTCATTGCATCATTTCGATCATTACGTTTTGTTTTTGCTGGCAATCTAAAAACTTGATCCTTGTGTCCCGGCTTACCACACTTGTAACAGCTTCCACTAAATCTTGAATTATTATTAAATTTCAAATTACTATTATGTGTCACCTGTTTGTGTGAATACATATATTTATTTCTGCAAATATCATTCTTCGTAGTTACGAATGCTTCTATCTTCTCGTCGTTGCAACCATGTTTTCTTGCGTCTCGTTCACTCTGCCTCGCTTCTTCTTCCTTTAATTTTGTTTTAAGGTACTCGAGTGTCGGTACATCATCTCGAGATTCAATCGCAACGCTGAAATTTTCATATTCCGGCGGCAAAGAAGCTAATAACATGATTGACAATAAATCATCTGGTAGTTTAATGCCAGCTGCCTCTAATTGTTCTGATTTACGTTCAAATTCATTTACATATTGAGTCATAGAAATATTAGACGGTTTAGTCATGCGTAATAATTCTTTATATAAAGTTGCTTTTCTTACCGGTCCTCTAGATTCAAATACCGTTTTGAGCTTGTCTCAGGCTCCTTTCGACGTTTCAGCCTTCTTAACGTGATTTAATTGATTTTGGGAAATACACATATTTATTACTGCCAAAGCTTTCATATCCTTTTTCATCCATTCTTCTGGTCTATCTTGCGGTCTTTCTTCAGAACCATCAACCAACGACCATAAATCATTAAATATAAGTATGCTCTTCATATGAACTTTCCATAGTTCATAATTATTTTCCGTTAAACGCTCAACGTTAGCGAAACTGCACATGGACGACATTTACTCCTATTTTTCACGTACTTACTTACTCAATTACAAATCGCGATTTATATTGTGACCTGGGCCCATAACCTGATAGAATTAACGCAATATATATTAATAATAATCAAATGTATTTTACGGAACATGAAGACATCATCAGAGAGAACATAATAAAAGATAATAACAAAATAAAAACGAAACATACATTACAACGTTCATCATACTGCACACATCGATCATACATCATTCATTGCATACGTCATTGCTTACATCGAATACACACACTTCAGCCAACAAATCAAATTGAAGCAACTTTTGCAATAAGTAGAATTTCCTCTGATGATACCAACTATAATAAATTTAGATAAAAATGTTCTTCCTTTTGTTTCCGATATTCTAAGTAATCCTTCCTTGAAAGATAAATATGAAACGTTAAAAACTCGTATTATTTCCTCGTTTGATGAATCAGAAGAGTCAAAATTAAGGAAATTAATTAGAGGAAACCAAATAGTTGATGATAAACCGTCGAATTTATTACAACGATTAAGGAATTTGGCAGGAGGTTTATGTAGCGACAACATCCTTAAGACTTTATTTCTAGAACAATTACCAGTTAATGTTAGAAGCATTTTAGCTATTAGTGAAATGCAAGATCTTTCAAAACTGGCTTATCAAGCTGATAAAATTATAGAAATGTTAAAATCAAATAACATTTGTAATATAAATTCAAATCAAAATTTAAATTCTTGTCCAACTCAAGAAGGAAACGGGAAGAATTTAAATTTACAAATACAAGAGCTACAAAAACAAATCGAAGTTTTAAACATTAATATGAAAAGAAATACTTACAGGAATAGATGTAGATCCAGATTTTTTAGAAGAGACAGAAGCGTGTCATGAACAAGATTTCGGAATGAGGAATCATTATGTTATTATCATAAAAACTTTAGAGAAAATTCTTTTAAATGCAGAAAGCCCTGTTCATGGAACGGAAGAGATAAGAGGAACTAACAAAATACGGAAGTGACGGAAAACTAGAAAGACTGTCTGGAGTACAGGCGATCCATGATAGTTTAAGTACTAATTATCGTCTGACCATCGCTGACAAAACCACAGGTATACGATATTTAATTGATACTGGTTCAGACATTTCACTGTTACCAAAAAAAATACTTAACGAAAATATTACAGCAAGCAATCTTGTACTTTTTGCTGCAAATGGTTCTACAATTAAAACTTATGATCAAAAATTAGTTACTGTAAACTTAGGTTTACGTAGGAATTTCACATGGGAATTTATTGTAGCTGATACACAAAATGCAATTATAGGAGCCGATTTTATAGGACATTATAATCTTTTAGTAGATTTAAATGGGAAGAAAATCTTAGATAATGAAACCAAACTACAATCGTTTGGAATTCTGAAACATGTACAAACAATATCTGTTTCAACAATAAATAATTCTTTTATATATAACAAATTATTACAAGAATATACAGATATCACCAAACCAATTAGAAAAGAAATTGTTGATAAAGATATTTGTTATTATATTGTAACAAAAGGTCAACCTATTGCTGAAAAACCCAGACGTTTAACACCTGAAAAATTTAAAATAGCAAAGGCAGAATTCGAAGAAATGATACGGAAAGGCGTGTATAGGCCATCGTCCAGTAAATGGGCAAGTCCTTTACACATGGTTCCGAAGAAAAATGGAGAATGACGTCCATGTGGAGATTATAGAAGATTAAACTCATTAACCATTTCAGATCGCTACCCTGTACCTCACATACAAGATTTTTCTTTTAAACTGGCAGGGGCAACAATCTTCTCAACATTAGATCTCATTAAAGCATATAATCAGATACCTATAGCTCCTGAAGATATTTCTAAAACAGCAGTAATTACACCCTTTGGATTATTTGAATTTTTAGCAATGCCATTCGGATTAAGAAATGCAGCACAAACATTTCAAAGATACCTAGATAACGTTTTGAGACGTTTAAATTTGCCTCCTAGAAGTTAGCCCCCCACTTGTTAAAATAAATAATTTCAACAGTTGTGCTGAGTTGTGCTAGGTTTGTGCTACATTGTTCTCGAATATTATAACAATAATATAAACAATAAGCCTAAAAATTGAGAAAAACGATTTTTTTTAGTAGCCCCCCACTTTTCGTTTTTCTCAATTTTCTCAATTGTGCTAAGTTGTGCTAGGTTGTGCTAAGATTGTGCTAGAATATTATAACAATAATATAAAAAATAACACCAAAAATTGAGAAAAACGAATTTTTAGTAGCCCCCCACTTTTCGTTTTTCTCAATTTTCTCAATTGTGCTAAGTTGTGTTAGGTTGTGCTAAGATTGTGCTAGAATATTACTTTATAAAAATAATAAATAAAGAAGTTATGGTAAATAATCGTTTTGAACATGCAATTAACGTTTAAGATAGTAACAGTTATCCAAACAGCATATAATCATATATCTGAATTGTGCTAGCCTAGCACAAGTCAGCACAACTTTCCTTTTCGCCAGCACAACGATATAAAGGGCACTTTACTCTTGCTCGCGGCCCTTCGCGGTGGACACTATATTGTTAATTTGACTTTAATTTTTCCTTTGTTGTGCTGACTTGTGCTTGGCTAGTACAACTCAGATATGCAATATTATGTTTGTCGGATGACGAGAAAGTCAAATTAACAGTATAGTGTCCACCGCGAAGGGCCGCGAGCAAAGGTAAAGTGCCCTTTATATCGTTGTGCTGGCGAAAAGGAAAGTTGTGCTGACTTGTGCTAGGCTAGCACAATTCAGATATATGATTATATGCTGTTTGGATAACTGTTACTATCTTAAACGTTAATTGCATGTTCAAAACGATTATTTACCATAACTTCTTCATTTATTATTTTTATAAAGTAATACTTTAGCACAATCTTAGCACAACCTAGCACAACTTAGCACAATTGAGAAAATTGAGAAAAACGAAAAGTGGGGGGCTACTAAAAAAAATCGTTTTTCTCAATTTTTAGGCTTATTGTTTATATTATTGTTATAATATTCGAGAACAATGTAGCACAAACCTAGCACAACTCAGCACAACTGTTGAAATCATTTATTTTAACAAGTGGGGGGCTAACTTCTAGGAGGCTTTAAATTTTTGTCATGGTTATATAGATGACATAATTATTGCATCGAAAAATGAGACAGAACATAAACAACATTTAAAAATAGTTTTTGAGCGATTATGCAAATACAAATTGTCAATTAATGTTAATAAATCTGTCTTTGGGGTAAAAGAAGTCAAATACTTAGGATATTTAGTTAATGCGGAAGGTATGAGACTAACCGAAGAAAAGATTCAAGCATTAAAAAACTTTTCTATTCCAGAACAAATTACGAAGATTTTTAGGAGTAATAAATTTTTATCGTCCATTTATTCCTATGGCAGCGAAAATTCAAGCTCCTTTACATTCCTTACTTATAGGTGCCAAAAAGAAAGACAAGAGGATAATTGAATGGACAGAAGAACAAAAAGAGGCCTTTAATGATTCAAAAAAACAATTAATCAATGCCACGTTATTGGTACATCCTGTAGCAAACGCACTTTTAGCGCTAACTACAGATGCATCAGACACAGCAATGGGGGCTGTTTTAGAACAATATGTTGATAAAAATTGGCAACCATTAGCATTCTATTCAAAAAAATTTTCAGAAACTCAACAAAAGTATAGTACCTATGATCGAGAACTTTTGGCGATATATTCCGCAATTAAATTTTTTAGGTTTATGGTAGAAGGACGAGATTTGATTATTAAAACAGATCATAAACCATTAATTTTTGCATTCCAACAGAAATCATCGAAAGCTTCTCCTCGTCAACCACGTCATTTAGATTTCATAGGACAATTTACTACTAAATAAATGCATATTAAAGGAAATGAAAATATAATTGCAGATGCTTTCTCAAGAATTGAAACGATCAAAATGCCTGTTGTTGTAACCACGGAATAATTAGCGGAAGCACAACAAGCAGATCAGGAACTTAAAGAGATTATTTCAAAAGAAAATTCAGCACTACAATTGCAAAAATTAAGAATAGGTAACACCAATTCTATATTATATTGTAATATTATAGAAGATAATATTCGACCATATGTTCCAAAAATTTTAAGAACTAAAATTTTAAATATTGTACATAGTTTATCACATCCTGGAAGTAGGTCTATGAAAAAAACATTATCACAAAGATTTGTTTGGCCAAATATGGCAAAAGATGCTGCAGAATGGTGAGAACTTGTATATTTTGTCAAAAAAGCAAAGTTCATCGCCATCATAAAAATATACCAGAACATATTCCAGTACCTAAAGAAAGATTTAATCATGTACATATAGATCTCATTGGCCCACTTCCTAATATTAATGGATACCGATATTGTTTAACTATGATTGATCGTTTTTCTCGTTGGCCAGAAGCAATTCCAATTAAAGAAATCACTACAGATGCAATAGCAACAACATTTTTTAATACGTGGATTCCAAGATTCGGCACACCATTATCTGTAACTACAGATAAGGGATCTCAATTTGAATCACAAATTTTCAATGCCTTATCAAAAATGGTTGGATTCAAGAGAATAAGGACGACTTCGTATCATCCTGCTTCGAATGGAATGGTAGAACGATGGCATCGAACATTAAAAACAGCTATTTGCTGTCACGGAAAAGAAGATTGGAAAGAAATTATACCGATCGTTTTATTAGGGTTACGTACGACTTATAAAGAAAATATTGGTTCATCAGCTACAGAAATGTTATATGGACAAATTTTAAGATTACCAGGCGAACTATTTTTGGAAGAAGAGACTCCAATCGATCAAAGAATATTTCTACAGAAATTACGAGAACACATGAAGATGTTGAAGCCACATCAAACAACTCATCATATTAAAAATAAGGTATTCATACATAAAGATTTAAATTCATGTACGCATGTATTTTTGAGAACAGATGCAGTCAAACCACCTTTAACACCACCGTACGAGGGTCCATTTGATGTAATTGGAAGACCATAAAATCGAGTCTTCACTACCAAAATTAATGGCCAGCTCATTAACATCAGCAATGAAAGATTGAAACCGGCATATTTCGAAAATCCGGATGAAGATGAAAATTTGGAAAAAATTGCAGATTGTTCATCATTATTTTCAGCCGGAGAACAGAGAAGAACTTACCCTGGATCAAAAGAAAAGAAGAAAATAAGATTTAATGTTTAAAAGTATTGTAAACACTCGGAGGGGAGTAATGTGGCGGATGTAGATAATGTAAATTTCTATTTTATTGACAATGTTAGATTTCTATTTTATCGACAATGATAATATTCATTAATTATAAATTATGTTAAAATATTTTAGACACATTGTAAATATTAATTCATTTATTTATTGTTTCCTATTAACGATTGTGTTTTATAATAACAGATCAAAATAAACCTTCAAAGAAGCATGACCTCAAATTTATTAAATATTTAAAAGAACAATTTAATTATAAATAATTCACGTCTAAATAATTTAATTACTCAGTTGAATACGGAGTTATAAGTGTGGAAGATTTACATTATTAATTTATTCTAAAATACTCCACACATCCGTGTTTGTGCTGCCATCTAACGGATCTGCTCGGTACTACTTAGCCGATCTTACGTGTACCACCTAGCAAATATACCAATATGGAGGCGCTTTAGCCTGTCAAAAAGGCTTAAAAGTGCTCAACTTTACACGCGTACAACCACTGAACCAATGAACTCCTGGCAATAAGACTTTCATTTTCGGTGTTTTCTCGTCGAATTTTATAGGACTGCATAAAAAAAGTTAAAAACAATTGGTCCTCCAAAGTACAGTTTGACGCAAATCTCAGTCTTGCGTGTTCCTTTTTGTTCTACTATTTATTATTTCGGTATCAGAGATTCAAAAAATTCAGATTGCTACAACACTAGAACCGAGAGCAATGTGCCACTGGACAATCTGTGTAGTTTGTTTAGAAAATGGTGAAGAAGATTGGATACAATGTTAATGCAGTCAAAAAATGAGCCCACAAGGCTTGTCACGATAGCCCAGAATGTTTTGACCGTTATATTTGCAATCGTTGAAAATTATTATTAGTAATTTTTACTCTGTCCATTACAAGAAGACACTTCATGATTTTTTAAAATCATATTACCGTAGTATAACGTTAATTAAGCTCATTATTACGAACATTTTTATTATTATATTTCGGTTTCTAGTATTGTTAATTTATAAATAATACAGAATAAACCGGACAAAGTACAGTAAAAATATAATTTTATTTATTTACTTAAGGAAAATCTGAAGTGTCCGGTAGTAGAGGAACTCCCTCTACCTGATGTGTTAAATCCAAAAGTGATGTTTCGCAAAATATGAAACAAAGGATCGTACTGTTCTAGATTCACGGCCGAACTTTCGAAGACCTGATCTGTGCCAATACTATCATTACTTTCTCCGTAAAATAAGGCAGTCTGGGAACTGGCGTAGATAAGATACGATAAATAGATAAATTATTCACTGAGCAAGAAAGGCGATCGCCGAACGGGCGCCGCTGTAATTAGCAATTTTCGCTGGCGAAGTTACGGATAACTAAGCGACTCGGTGAAATTCGATAATTCCTAACAAAAGAGACTCCGACACGATTATCTAGGGGCCCCGGTGAAAAGAACCGCTGAATCCCGCGGTTTACGAAGTGGATTGAAAGTCGTTCAGGGAAAGAACGCGCTCGGCGATTGGCGTGGAGGGGGCAGGGAGGGTGAGGGGGCCTCGCGGAGCGAAGTTAAATAACGCGCACGACGAGTTGCGAACGATAGCCTCTGCTAGCACAAAAACTTTGCCCGTATAGCTGTTTTATCGAGCTCTAGTCCTTCGCCGCCTGTCCTGTATCCCGTATTCCTGTCTCGTATAAACTCACGAACTCGAAACATCGGTGATAAATCGGGCCGCCTAGTGCTTCTCCCTGCGATCCCCGTCGACAACGGGAACGCGAATTCGTGCGTCCTCCGTTCGAGATATCGTTCGATATTCGGATCCGACCGAACAAACGAACGTTTTCCCGATAAACGCTTCCTCGTATTTGTTGCGTGTCGATTGAGCAACGGTTCCCGGCGCAGCATTGAATCATAAGCTGCCAGTAATGCACTGTTCCCTTTATCGCCAGAGACACGTATGTAACACAAACAGGTTCGGCGCGGCGTCATGGAAGAATCACGGATACACCGGACGAGGACGAAAGCTCTGTCGATTTCTGCGTTTACTTATCGATAGCTTGTTTTGCAAGTCAGCTATCGTTCGTGCAGATTTACTGTTTCTTTTACATTAACTCGCATTTACAGCGGAACCAGAAAGTATTTGAACATTGCGTCTTCGATTCACGAGAATCGATGGCAGCGGTTTCCAACCTGGGAGGCGCGTATTATTGCCAGGGTAGGCGCCAATAAAATATTAATTTTCATACCATAATATCTTCAAAATGAAACCTTCATTCAATTTTGGATGAATTTTAGCGGACAGTACAACCCGTGGCATAATGTTTCCGATCGGAGGCATTGATACAGATTTTAGAGAAAAAATTCACAATTTAGAAGTATAAAATATTAGTTTATGTAGTTAAAAATGATAGGAAATGAAAAGGGGCTTATTGAAGAATGAAAAATAACAAAATAACATAAGCTTCCATTTATTATAGCAAAGAAACGAGAAAATAAACAAATTGTTACACGGAAAAAAGTTTCCGATTAATAAAACTGTTGCAAGAAAGTATCCGACCACGACTCGAATCAGTATACGCGTAGAAGCTCCTTGAATGTTAGAAGCATAGAAGTTAAACGTAAACATAAGAGGACACCACAGACACGTAAATACAACGTAAATATTTGCGCAAGGTAATCATGTCTACAATATTAGTTCGTAGTCCATTCAGTACAGACGTAAGTTAAAAGTCCGTAATATGCCATCACGCCAGTTGCATTCAAACGATATAAAATTGAGAATAATTGAACTTCTCAAGGAGGGTAATAGTCAAAAAAAGGTGGCAAGGATCATACGACGCAGCCAAAGCACTATCAGTGATTTAAAGAAGAAATATGAAGAAACGGGAAGTGTAATAAACCCCAAAAAATGTGGTCGTCCTCGTGCAACGTGTAAAAGAGACGATAGGGAGTTGCTTAATATTGTTAAAAACGCGAGACGGTTGACTTCGAAACAGATAAATACAATGTAGGCACAAAATGGTTCGGATCGTACTGTTAGAAATCGTCTACACGAGATGGGTTTTGCATTCCGAAAAGCTAAAACGAAACCTTTTTTAACAAAGAAGCATAAGAGGGAACGGTTACAGTGGTGTAGGGACCATGTAAATTGGACAGTGACGGACTGGTACAAAGTAATATTCAGTGATGAGTCACGTGTATGTATTGGAACCGGTGATGATGCAGGAACATTCGTGTGGCGAAGACCTACTGGAAAATTCGATAAAGATTGCTTCAATTTCAAAAAGAAATATCCAGAGTCTTACATGATTTGGAGTTGTATGACCCAAAAAGGAGTGGGGAAATTTGCATTCTTCATCAGAATGTCAATTCAGAAACATATATCCATATTCTTGAAAATTTCTTGATTCCCAGCATTGAAGAATGGTTTCAAGATTCTTCAAACTTCATTTTCCAAGACGATAATGCTAGTTGTCATCGTAGCAAAACAGTAAAAGATTATTTACGACATAAAGGCATTAAAACAATGCACTGGCCAGCCAACAGTCCAGATCTCAATCCCATAGAAAATTTATGGGGAAAATTAAAACGGCTTATCAACGAAAAAAAGTCAACCAATAAAGAACTTCGACAGGCTATACGACAATCATGGGAAGAAATCTCACCTGCAGATTGTAAAAATCTAATCGATTCCATGCCGCAACGTATTAAAGATGTTATACGTAAACGTGGGAATGTAACAAAATACTAACACACAAAATAATGTATGTTAATACATCAAAATCGGAAACTTTCTTCCAGCAGATATATTAATCGGAAACTTTTCTCCGTGTAACAATTTGTTTATTTTCTCGTTTCTTTGTTATAATAAATGGAAGCTTATGTTATTTTGTTGTTTTTCATTCTTCAATAAGCCCCTTTACCTTTCCCATCAGTTTTAACTCCATGAAGTTATATTTTATACTTCTAAATTGTGAAGGTTTTCTCTAAAATCCGTATCAATGCCTCCGATCGGAAACATTATGCCAGGGGTTGTATGAATCTTTGTATTGCAAAGCAATGCAAGTGCTTGTAACGTCCTGTTTATGGGAAACGGAGATTTCGGCACTGGCTGCAATGAAAACCAAATATCGAGCCATGTTAGTAGTCGAAAAAGAGATGCAAGTGGCACACTCCACATTGTCCCTAAGATTTGATAAACTTTGTAACAATGAACAACAACAACTCTCGCATTAAATTTTGATGCGACTTTGTATTATTTCCCTACTCGAGTGACCGTCTATTCTTAATTGCAATAGTTCCCTGGCTGAGATGCGCACCCCTATCGCTAATACTAATTATTTTGATATTTAAACAACGCGCGCTATCATGGCTATGCATATACAAATGGCGACCGTCTAAATTCCGGCGACAATACAATCTATTAAAAAAATAAAAGGTAAGGAGGCGCGGAAAAAAGTTTTTACTCCGAGAGGCTTAGTAGTATATAGGTTGGAAACCGCTGCTCTATGGTAATGTAGATGGGTGACGCCATCTCTTGGAGAAGTTAGTGTGACTTGGTATGTATGAAGAAAAGCGTAGAACAAGAGAGGTTAGAGATATACAGGGTGGCCCACATAACTCTGAACAGCTATAATATCTCGAAAACTATGCCATCGATTTTAAAGTTCTTAGTCTTAAATTGCATGGAACTGAAGGGCCTTTCTGACTACATAAACGTGAAGTGGCCTCCCTTCCCCTTTAACGGGGGAGGGGAGGTACCTTTGTAATTTTAAATGGAACCCCCTATAAAATGTTACATATTTAGATTCTACAGGAAAAAACAAGTCAATTTTGTCTGAAACATTTTTTTGTCAGATACTTTCATGATGAGATATAACAGTTTGAAGTTTCGAGTTGTAGGTACTTGAAGCGCTCGGAAATAGCGTTATGGAATTATACGCGCTTGAGTCCTTTGCTTATTCGTAAAGAAATAAAATGTACTTTAAATTAAATGTTCAAAATGTCCACCACGGGCGTGTAAACATTAATTTACTCGAAACATCAAAGTTGTTCTAACATTTTTTAACATTTCGGCAGTCACTGAAGCGCAAGTGTCACGTATTCATTGTTTCATATCCTCTTTTGTCGTCGGTGGTTCAAACATAACTTTGTCCTTTACATATCCCCATAAGAAAAAATCTAATGGTGTTAGATCGGGGGATCGAGGAGGCCATTGACGAGGTCCCCCACGACCTATCCATTTGTTCCCAAATTTTTCTGGTGATGATTGCAAAATGTGGAGGAGCGCCGTCTTGTTGGAACCACATTTCTCTTCTAACGTGCAGTGGCACATCTTCCAAAAGCGCAGGCAAATGATTTTTTAATAAATCACAATAACTTGCAGATGTTACAGTTTCTGAAAAAAATAAGGTCCAATCACAAAATCTCTTATTAGGCCACACCAAACATTTAAAGACCATCGATGTTGAAAGGGAACACATCGCATCCAATTTGGGTTTTTCACGGCCCAATAATGCAGATTATGTCTATTTACATGCCCTGAATTCATAAAAGTGGCCTCATCGGAAAAAAGTATTTTGCACAAAAAGTCATTTTCCACAACACCCTGCAGCCACTCACAAAATCTTACGCGGTGATCGTAATCTGCTATCGAAAGCTCTTGTGATAAAACCATGTGGTATGGATGATACTTTTGCCGTTTTAAAATTCGTTGAATCGATGAACGACTAATATGTGATGTTTGTGCAAGTGTACGTTGACTAATATGAGGATTAAATGTAATTGCAGCAAGAATACTGGCACTATTATTTTCATTAGTGACAGCTTTAGGTTTATTGCGAGTTTTTTTACACAATTCACGGTGCTCGCGAAGCCGCTTTTCTAAATTATGAAATGTTGCATGACATTTTTTGATCCCATAACGTTCAAAAAACATCACTGCTGCACGCCGATAATTTTTTTGGCATTCACCTAACGTTAATAACATATTCACTTCTGTGTCAAAAGTAGCCATAGTCACAATGTTACTGCTTGAATAACAGCTCTAAACTGAAAACGTTTTCATAGATAAGTGAGTCAAACTCAAGAATTGTAAATATTATTGTTTGTGTTTCTTCATGAATAAACAATGGACTCAAGCGCGTATAATTCCATAACGCTATTTCCGAGAGCTTCACGTACCTACAACTCGAAACTTCAAACTGTTATATCTCATCATAGAAATATCTGACAAAAAAATGTTTCAGACAAAATTGACTTGTTTTTTCCGGTAGAATCTAAATATGTAACATTTTATAGGGGGTTCCATTTAAAATTACAAAGGTACCTCCCCTCCCCCGTTAAAGGGGAAGGGAGGCCACTTCACGTTTATGTAGTCAGAAAGGCCCTTCAGTTCCATGCAATTTAACACTAAGAACTTTAAAATCGATGGCATAGTTTTCGAGATATTGAGCTGTTCAGAGTTATGTGGGCCACCCTGTATGACAGAGACCACGTGTGTGGTAGACCCTGTCGTTATTAGACATAATATTTTATATAATAAATATACATATACCTACAAACAGTAGGTATAGGTATTTCAACACGTGAAAAGTGCAACAACATTTTTCGAAATCAAATTCGATAAATTTTCACATCCGATTTTCATCGAAATCGGTTGATGCGAAAAAAAACGATAGGCGTTGTTAGATATAAGAATCTTCAGATTTATTAGAGTTCGAGACCGAAAATCGCGAAAGACTACAATTTTTATCATATTTAAACAATCTTCCCTAAGTATTATACGCCGCGTGTTGTTGGCAAAAGATGGTTTGGAATCCACCTTAATAAGCAACAGGTCCCGTTGAAATGAATTAGGCGATAGTGAGAGTGAAAGAAGGGGAGAGTAGAAGAAGGAGAGGAGTGGTAAAATGGATTTGAAACCCTGAGGGGACCAAACATCATCACCTACCTAATAATAATAACAATAATATGATTTCATTGATACAATCCGAATGGTAAGATTGTATCATGTGGGAACGTTCAGTTACTGCACTGTGACACTAGGCGATAATTATGGGTTTAATAAATTTCACGAATTACTAAATCACATTGTTATATTCTTAACTAGTTGTGTGTTACAAGTGTTTTAGTCTTGCGATTGAATTGAAATGAAATGTAAAATAGGATTGTAGGTACCTACGATGCGGAGTCTGAGAGCAATTATTATTGAATGCTAAATAGAACTATTACCAAACTTACTTATGTAAGAGGGAAAATGCCTGAGGAGGATTAATACAAGGTGAGTCCGAAAAACAGAACACCTAAATATGTCCGTTACTTTTCGTTGTACAAAAAAACTTCTCAGGTCAAAGTTACACTGTTTGAAGGGCCACATGTAACGGTGTAAGGGAAAAAAAATTGTCAAGGTCATTTTTTTATGAGATTTCATGGTCATCGATTTTTTTTTTTAAATGGAATGATATATCTTCGTTAACGTAATGTTGTAGCTCACAAAATAACGAATTCATCCATGTAACACAATATGACCTACAAATGACCTTCAACCCAGAATAATGGAATAAATAAACTTCAACGTGTAAGATTCATTTGCTTTATTTCTGTTACTACTAATTACTCTGCAGACCTTCTTGCTATCAGATTTCCACTGTTTCTAAGATTTCTAATCTATCAGTTTATCGATGAACGTTTCACAATGCATTACTCGAAGGAAGATAAGATTGATATGATTTTCATTTATGGAGAAAGTCGGCAGTGTTTAAGAGAAGCAGTGCGGTTGTAGAAGAACCGATTTCCTAATCGTAATTGTCCATCAGTTTCCGTTTACTTCAATGCGATAAATAAATTCTGTGAAACTGGTAGTGTTGAAAATAAAAAATGTACGAAGGTGAGGACTGTAAGGAATGAAGCAAATACAATTAATGTTCTGGCAGCAGTGGATATAAGCCCTCATGCTAGTACGAGGCAAATCGCACGAGGAAGTGGCATTAGTCAAAAATGTGTAGTGCAAATACTCCATGAACAAAAATTTCACCCCTTTCACCTATTAATTCACCAAGAATTTCATGGTAGAGACTTTGTAAATCGTGTAAACTTTTGCCAGTGGGGATTGAGACAATTGATAAACGATAGAGCTTTTTTAATAAAGTATTATTTACCGATGAAGCTTCGTTTACGAATCACGGGCAGGTCAATTTAAAAAACATGCATTATTGGTCATCTGAAAATCCGCGGTGGTTACGGACAGTCGACAAACAAAGATGTTTGTCCGTCAATGTTTGGTCCGGAATTTTAAACAACCAAATAATTGGGCCTCACTTTATCACCGGAACATTAAATGCAGAAAAGTACATTGCATATTTACGAGAATCGTTACCAATTCCCCTGGAAAATACAACTTTGGACATTCGTGAAGATATGTGTTATCAACATAACGGATGTCCAGCCCATTCTTCCCGTGCCGTAACACAATTCTTGAATAACAAGTCTCCAAATCGTTGGATTGGACGTAATGGACCTGTATTATGGCCAGCTCGCTCACCAGATCTTACACCCCTTGATTTCTATCTATGGGGAAAACTGAAAGACGATTTTTATCATGAACCACCAACCACTGTAGACGACATGAAAGAAAGAATGGTCAGGGCTTGTCCGTCCATTCCCTCAGAAATGAATTACATAGCAGTACGTTCTGTAACTTCACAGCTAAATGAATGTATCGCAGCTCAAGGGAATATTTTTGAACATTTTGCGTAATAGAAATAAACCAATGAATCTTAAACGTTGAATTTTATTTATTCCATTTTTCTGGATTGAAGGTCATTTGTAGGTCATATTGTGTTACATGGATGAATTCGTTATTTTGTCAGCTACAACATTACGTTAACGAAGATATATCATTTCATTTAAAAAAACATCGATGACCTTGAAATCTCATAAAAAAAATGACCTTGACAATTTTTTTCCCTTACACCGTTACATGTGGCCCTCCAAACAGTGTAACTATGACCTAAGAAGTTTTTTTGTACAACGAAAAGTAACAGAGATATTTAGGTGTTCTGTTTCTTCGGACTCACCCTGTACAGTATTTATTTCTACGCCGGATCGTTAATATTACTCAGTTCTGTAGAGAGTGTTCTCTCCTCGTACAGCGTTGACCACGAAGCCTCGGCCGACCGTCTTTTGTTAATGGCGCTCGATTTCGCCAACGGACGATTCATGCCCGATGATCGTGTGATTCGTGGGGCGCCAACGGACATTCATACACATACGCACACGTTCATTCTTACGGCGAGTCTGTCGATTGTCTTTACTCTTAAGTCGCGTTGATTCCGCTAACGGATATTCGCGGGGCCCAACGGACACTCACGCACACACGCACACATACATCCTCGCGTCTATCCTACACGTACTCCAGCGATGGGCAATTTTGCCTCAATTGAGGCAAAACCGTCCACACCGTAGCGCCCTCTGTCCCCTTCCAACAAGCGCGGTACAATGGGGCAACGAAGACACGAGACATCAGCGTACGCAACGAATGTGCGCGCTGCATGAAAGAGAGGTTGGTGGGAGAAGCAGGCGTTTGAGGGGCTCCACCCGTGCCCACCACTGACGTACTTTATAAAGTTAATTTCGATTCGAAAGGAACTGTATCTCGATGTCACTTTAATTGCCTCTTACGAACGTGACAAAACGTGACTATACGTTTATGGACCAGAGAAGGTGAAAATGATCGGTTTTATGTACCCTCAAAAATAGGTGGGGATGCCTGTATGAAGTGCATAGGTCACGTAGGGTTACATTTCTAGTTTTTGTCATTTCTAATGAATCCAGACTACAGATGGGTCTTTACAATAAGGGTTAATCGAGGGTTATCTAGGGCATTTCCTGCCAAATAATTTCACTTCACAGAAAACGTTATTGAAATAACTAAATTAATTATTAGTACGAATATTTCGACCAAGTGAAAAGTGAAATAAAAAATGATTTGAACTTCAAATAAATTTCAAATAATATAACAATGTTACAAGCCTGGGCCGATCGGTAGCGGGCGTGGCCGGCGAGCGGTTTATGGTTTAAAGAGGAATATGGTTTTTAATTGTTAGTAAGGTGCGCGGACGAACCTGATGCGAAATCAGGGAGCCGCTAGGATGTTTGAGAGACTTCGTGGACGAATCCGATACGAAATCTGGGCGTCACTAGGAGGTAGACGCGCAGACGAACCAGATGCGAAGTCGGGCAGCTGTTACCCAAACAGCAGGAGTCGTCTTAAAGACGTCGTTTTTACGTCCGTTTTAGGTCTGAACGTCTTACGTCCCAAAAAGACGTCTTTAAGACGTCTTAAAGGCATATTCTTGGGGATGCCGTTTTTATGGCTGAAATGAGATCGCTAAAAGACGTCTACATAGCATAGGAGATGCGTAGAAAACGCGGCGAGGTCGGCGCGTTTCGTTATGTATTAAAGTTCTGCGACACACACACACACACACACACACACACACACGCACAGAAAGAGAGTTGCAATCACACAATAAACAAATTCCGCCGCACAAGCACAACTCGACCACACTATTTACAATACAAAATCTTGCAAAGCACTGAGAGACACGTTAACGAGCCCACGGGTCGATGTGTATCTGACGCTGAAAAATGCGATGCGACTTCGTACGAGGTTACGAGAAGAATGCCACAAGCATTAAACAACGCAAAGTCGATCGCCTCTTGATATTGCTCTGGAAACAGGCTCATTCTATCAGAAGCGTGTACAGGGATGTACACAACAAAATACAGAAAATATTTTCAAAAATGCAAAGACGCTATTCCGCCACCCGTGGTCACATTCAACAGGGCCCCAGGCCATATTTCCACGGAACCCTATCTCGCATCTCTCTTTCCATAATGCGCAAAGAAATAAAACAATAAAATAAATGTTACAATAGAACATTAAAACGAGCATTACACGTCGTCGTCATCGGGCTGCGTCGCTGCGCCACGCCCCGACATACATATACAGGGTGTTCGACAATAGGTGGGAGAAAGTTTAAAGGGTAGTTCTCGATGACAACGTAAGACGAAAGTGAAGAATAAAAACATTGCGATTTCGCCTTCGTTATTTAGTTATTAAAATTAAAATGCGCTTAATATGCGGCAACGCCACCAACACCGACACCAGAGGTGTACGTCGCGTACGTCATAGAAGCGCGCGACAGTCTCGAATCAAGTAACAAATACATGCTCACCTTGGTTCTCATTTGGGCCCCCAGCGAGGTGACGATGTTTAACAAATTGATGAACAGGATTAACAAATTGATCGTTGCACGGCATTGAGCCTCCCTACTCGTTAAAATCCACAAGGGCATTTCTAATATCCGGCCTATGGAATTATCGAGCAGAAGTTATTAATTGGTCTTACACAAGTAATTTACCCGAGATCACTGTAAAGTGGTATCCATTGTGTCCATAAATGGTAAACGAATATGCAGCAGGTTCAGGTTCAAGTTTAGAAAGCTAGTGGAGGCTACATTGAGCAATTCCATTCTTTATACGGGACACCCCCGTTTGGACGCCAATCGATTGGATGCGTCCCGATTGGACGCGTTCCTTTTGGACTCCGTGCCGATTAGACTCGTGTCGTTTGAACGCCGTGCCGTTTGTACTCCGTGTCGATTGGACTCCGTACCGGTTGGACCTAACCCAGTCCTTTTTTTTTTTGTAATGTGGCGAATCCGCCTTATGGATACCCTCCCTCCTAGCCTGTAGAGGCGAGAGGGTTATGTTGGGCTCTCCTGACCCGAAGGTCAGGCATAACAACTAAACCCCACATTCTGGGATCTGCATTGGTATTACTACCGGAATGAACCGCCCTCTCGTACATACATGGGAGGGGAGAAAAGCTCCCCACCGGCCAACCTATTTGTGACTCGGTGACGACAGACACCGTGTCCTCCCCTCCCTGAAGCCGCCCGTTGGACATTTGGGTAACAGGCCCTCCTGTCCGACGACTCCCGACCGGTCCTGCTTAGGGGAGCTAACTCAAACCCTAAGGACCGACCACCTTTCCTCCTCGGTGGGTGTGGTTACACCGGTGCAACCCCACCCACTAACCCCTTGCCACATTTGCACCCGGGGGTGTGGCCGTGGGAGGAGGTTGTCCTCCTCTAACCTGGGCCTGAGCCTGGCTCAGGACATCCTACCCCTCCGAGGCGGGGGTGTCGATTGGCACATCGACACCACCGGCTTCTTTTCTTCTCCCTCTGTTTTTACCTCCCCCCCTAAAGCAAAGGTGGGGCATTCCCACCTCTGTAGTTGTAAGGCCTGCCCATCTCTCGGCAGACGACGCAGCAGGGGGTATGGTGCAAGTTGCCGCCCTATGCCCCTCATCCCTGCATCTGTAGCAGCAACCGCTGCGATCCAAAAGCATTGCAGCGGTCGCTGCTCCAGAACCTCCACCCAGACCTAACCCAGACCTAACCCAGGACTAACCATATATTTCAAAATAAAATATCACTATATGTTGAATTCGAAAAGCAATGATTATAAAATTTACGGCACACAAATGTCGCGAATGCAAACGGCACGGCGTCCAAATGTCGCAAATCCAAACGGTATGGCGTCCAAACGAAGAGTCCAATCGGCACGGCCTCCAAAAGGAACGCGTCCAATCGGGACGCGTCCAATCGGATGGCGTCCCAGTGGGACACCTCCCTTTATACCATTCACAAGTTCTGTACAAACTGGCGAAAGAATATATTGGCATTTTCCTGGAATCTGTACCGTTTTTCTTTGTACTAATGACTAATAACTACGGATTTACCTTGACGACCCTGTACAGAGTCTTAAAAAAAGTTAGGAGAATTTAGTGCTAGCGTAAACAGAATCGATAAGTATTTCAATTCGACATGTTACGTCCGCGATGATGCACCCTCTTTTTGGGTCAGACAACTTAGAGAATTTACCTGGGTTCGGGACTCAGGTAATAGACAATGAACTTGGCTGAAACTCAAGATTGTTTATTCACAAGACTTTTTCGCTGGGTAAAAGTTTGGAATTCGCCGTAGATCTGAGTTGGAAGTTGGAGTATAGCTATTACGTTAACTGGGTTGTATTTCTATTGGTTGTTTGGATGTTTCTGGAGATGGTTGTGTATTTTCCTGATTGGCGTTTGTAACTGTGGGTGTGGTCTGTGTGAGGTGTTGGAAAGGGGAGGTTTTTTCCTGTTTTTTGGTGTTGTAAATAATCTTAGCGCTCCGTGACTTTCTCGGTTGTGCGGGAGGCCATCTGTGAGCAGTCCTTCGGAATTATTTTATGACGGCGGAGGACGTGGCCGGATCCAAACCTTTTTCTGGTTTCATAAATTGCCTAGCCTTGCTACTTTCGGCTTCGACCGATGTGTGTTACGTTTGTGACAGACGCAAGAATGTTCTCCAAGTTCTCGGACCTCATTTTTGCAAAAGTATTGCGAAAGCATTGCGGATAAGTGATCCGGAACTTTAACTGTTTAATCTGTAATTAGTTTGATCGTAGGGAAGACAAAACAACTTGTAATTCTTGGAAAAACTTCGAACAATCATTTTCATGACGACATGTGATATGTTTCTATAATAATAATGAAAAAGTTGATCTTCAACGTATAAGCATGTTAATTGTATTGTTGTAACTTTTGGTATACCAAAAATGTTAGGTCTGATTGATGTGTTGCAGATGTTTGTAGATGATTTATAAATATATATTAATGCTTTTGGACGCGATCCTAATGGAAATTGTAATATTTGAAATTATATCAAATCTTCATATTTAAATTATTTATCACCTTCAATGAATGTACTATTATCAAACACAAAGATCTATTGTTGTTTTTAGAAACCAGTCTACTAGACTCAAGGTTTTCATTTTGCATGAATTTTAATAGTTCAAAATTGAAGTAAAACCTTTACTGACGTTTTGTACAAATGTTATTGCTGTCCGTCAGCTTTCATTAATGTATAGAAAATCTATAGTCCAATAATTACATATAACTTGTAAACTTAGTTCTGAACCTGGTTGATTATACAGTGACCGAAAAAATGTTAGGTACACTTTAATTTTGTGTCGTAAATGTTTGTGTTTTATAATGTTTCTAATTTCATTTACAAGTAAGTGATTCTATATAACGTAATTAGTAATAGACATAATTTTTTCAAATAATATGATTATTATTAATATGGTTAACAAATTTCAATTACAAAATTTGGATTTTATATGCGAAATAAACATAGGTTCACTCAATATTTTTCTATTTCAAATATGAAAAATATGACAAAGGCAAAGAAAATGCAGTATTTCCTTGATTCTTTGTCGTTTTCGATGAACTCAAATATTCTTTACTTTGAATCTGTTAATATTTGCAACATTTATGTTATGATTTGAGACCACGATTCTCTGATTCTATTCTTTAATTGATTCACACTGGCGTACTTATTTTTTTCCATTACTCTAAACTTTCTGAGCTAAAATGCACCAAAGATTTTCAAATGGCTTTAGGCCTGTACTTGTTGATCTAACTCACAGGGGACATTACCCAAGTGTCACACGCCGATTTTATTATGGGATATAGTTCGTTGAAAAATATTGGACACATTTTTTTTATCTGCAATGATCTATATCTAGGGGGTGAAAATAGCCCACAAAGTTAGTGGTGAAAATTGGCTCAAATTTTATTTTCACAGCGGAAACCATGAAAAAACTGTATTGAATTTTCTGTATTCTTGTACACTCTGTGGGAATGTAAATATACTCTAAGGTTGGTTTTTTTTGTAAACACGTCGTGGATTTTTGTATGCGTCTGTAGATGACAGCTACAATGCAAACGTAATCTAGAATGAGTTGGGGTTAGGTCGTGGAGGGGGCGGAGATGGCCGGCCTACCGGCCGGATCGACCACTCATACGACAATCCAGGAGTAAATACAACAAATGTAAACGAAATTTGTGCCAATATTCACTATCATATTCGTAATCAACACGTCAAAATAAGTAAGAATCCAGAATATAAAAAACGTTATTTTGGGTCACAACAGCCAAAATAATAGGTTTACGTAAAAATGTATACAACCTTTTTGTAGAGCTTTTTATGAGCTTCATTTTTTGTTTGAAGCTTTTTTCCCTAAAATCAATATTTTCGCAAATATTTAGTAAGAATTGTCAAAAATTTGAAGGGGCTGGGGGGCAAACGAGGCTATGTCACCAAAAATCCTTTTATGGACTTTCTTCTCTAATCAAGGATAAGCATTGATAAAAATTTCAGCAAAATCGGAGGGTTGTCGCTTTCGGAAGTTTATTCGATTAATTTTCTATTTTGTTAAAAAAAGACTAGAGGATTTTCCGGTAATAAACGTGTTCTTTTTCGCATTACAATATTTTCCGCAGTTGAAAAACATTGTTCAGAACTGTCCGATGATGCCGGTATCGCTAAATATTTCATTGCAAATCCTGCAATTGTCGGACATTTGGTTATCCGTGATTTCCACCACTCACGAGGACACAAATCAAATATTAAGCGTGGTTCAGCCATATATTTTTCAAATTCTAATTTCATGTCGAACATATCATCAATGTCACCATCGTCTAAAAATTGTAAAGCTGTTTATTTGTACGATTTTTCTGGATTCCTGTTTAGTGTGTGCTAGGGCAAAGTTCCAAGTTCGTTCTTTACTATGGTACGAATTTTATTTCTCACGTGAAGCGGTGAGGCACCCCAAGCGTCCTATCCCGATATATGAGATATGTAGTGTAGAACGTGGGAAAGGGCTTGACTTAATCAACGTGCTGGTAAAAGTAAAAAAAGATATATTATATAATGATACAACGGCGTTTCGACTGGCACTGACTCCAGCGGAGCCGCATCCGAACCTTATAGTCTAAAACATAAGACGATCGGACGACTGACGAGCCACGGAGAGACGTGATGCTACTCTCCTTACTCTTACAACTCGGCCATCCTGATCAAGGGATCATCCTCGATCTTCAGTTACATACATTTCATTCTTCCTACATTTCATTTTCATTTCATTCTTATTACGAATCTGTCGCTATCCATGGTCTCATATTTTTAGGTTCCCAAACACCTTGATATTTCTAAATTCCGATCGTTTTTAAGCTCCTTTACAATAACGTACAGACCCTTGAACCGAGGTATCAAGACGTACCGGGTGTGCTATTGAAATTACTGTGCTCTATAGCATAATCAAAATTTTGTAATTCTAATTCCCATCGGGCAATTCGAGGGTTGACCTCTTTTTTCTGCAACGTCAGTTTTACTGAATTGCAGTCGGTAATAATCTTGAACGAGATACCCTGCAAATATATTCTAAACCGTCTAATCGCGTATATAATAGCCAGGGTCTCCAACTCAAAACTGTGATACTTGCTTTCTGTTTCCGATGCACGCTTTCAAAAATAAAATATCGGATGAATCTTGGGATCCGATTTTGTCTGAATTAAGACAGCGCCAAACCCCAATGAGCTCGCATCACAGTGTAATTCGGTTAAGTCATGCGGACTGTAAATTGCTAATATTGGGGTTGCTGTTAATTTCGATTTTAATTCTTCGAACGCTCTTAGTTCTACTTCGGTAAACGCAAATTTAGCATCCTTTCGAAAAAGATCGTATAACGGTTTGGCAATTACCAAAAATGCTTCCACGAACTTTCTAAAATATGAGCATAAGCCCAGAAGACTTTGTATTTGCCGCGCGTTTTACGGTACTGGAAATCGCAGTATTGCTTCAATGCCCGTTTGCGAAGGGCTTATGCCGTCGGCTGTAACCGAATACCCCAAATACTCAATTTTTGAGAATAAAAATATACATTTGTCCAGTCTTACTTCTAATCTATTCTCTACAATTATTTTAAATATACGTTTCAAGATTATAAAGTGACGTTCCAGTGTCTCTGTGGCTACTAAGAAATCATCGATATACACAATTACGTCACCTGTTCTAATTAACTCATCTAAAACTTGGTTTACATAACGCTGGAATCTGGTAGGTACCGGTTTCAATCCGAAAGGCATTCTGAAAAATTCAAACTGCCCAAAAGGTGTTATGAACGAAGTATATTTTATCGATTCTTCTGCCACGTGGATATGAAACAACCCATCTTTCAAATCCAGCATACTGAAGTATTTTTTATTAGCCAAGAGATTTAATTGATCCTCTATTACTGGTATTGGATAATTGTCCCGCGCGACATATTAATTTAAAACTCTATAGTCGACACACATGCGATTTTCACCGTTTTTTTTCTTTACTAGGACAATTAGGAACGTATATTCTGTAAGGGAAAGCCGTAAGAAAAGCGGTTTTTACTAATATATTTGGGCACACGGATAACCAAAGCGTTTCGACCGACGAGTTTTTTGCAGCTGCTCTCACGACCGTTATTTTATTAAATTCTTCTGTTAATATTGATTTTCTCCGTTTATAAATTTAGCTATATATAGAGTTGTCTGTTACCATGCACATAAGCATAGTTCATCCACACTTCCACTCTTATAATTCTGAACAACTGGGACGGATTACTTTCTTTTCTAATAACTTATCTAAAATTTTTCTTAATTGCTCTTTTTCAACATACGAGAGTCTTCGCGGGGAAAAATTAAAAGGCTGCAGATCTTTAATCTGTAACTTTAATTCTGCTTTAATTTTAGGCTCTATCGGTCGCTGCGCCCTTATATATTCTATTTCAAATAATTTTTTTAATTCTAAACTGTCTGTATGAGAGGTCTGTGCTTCAATTTTTAACTCCGGCAATGCTACTGCATTAGACTCGCTAATGTCGATGTTCAATATTTCCACGGATAAATTTCCCTGCGTATCGTCCGTCGGAGCAGACAATGTTATATTGAATTCCTTCAAAATATTTCTACCGACTACTGCTGCCGTAACCATTGTACGATCTGGTACCACGTAAATACACACACACATTCTTTCTCGTTGCGCTTTCATATAGTACATCTCCTTTAACGATTCCTACTATTTCTAATTTGCTACCATTGATTCCTTGAAACGCACTCTCTGACGCATCCGTACGCTTAAGGGTCTAGTTATACTGCCGGGACGTGATTTTTTTTTACATAGGATGGGGTCTGGAGAAAACCCCCACCGTGATTTTGCTTTCACGTTACCGATATTTTCAACTCGCCACGGCGACGCCATTATCTTGACGTCTGAGCATTTCCAGATGGCCTTTCGGGAGCGCGTTCACAGTTTCCTGCTGTGCATGCCACAAAAAAAAGATGTTTTCAGGAGTTTCACAGCTCCTTATGTAAACTATCGGTATCTCTCCTCTACATTGTGGATATAGGAAATTTTCCTGTCCCTTGGTGGAAAAGCATTAACACATTCTGACATTATACGTGAGTTGCATATGTGTTGTGAAACCGAGAATAACAGTTATTTTTTTAGTTCAGTTTTATCATTTAATTCAAATTCCATGTGAAGGCGGATCATCTTTATATACAGACACCTTCAAAGTTTGCTACTTTGAGCAATTTGTACGAAAACGACATACCTCCACAAAATAATTTATATCGCGGCTATTATTAAAGATAGAAACATTTTCTTTTTTTTTATGATCATCGCAAAATACCGTTATTCTTCTTAAATAATTTACCATTCCATACGCAAATGTCATTTCTTAATACCAAAAAATTAGAAACATTATTGTTTTTACCGTCCGTTCAAATGTGACAAAATTTTTTTTTTTTAATTCGCGCAGCTTCTAAAATTTCAAATATTGGGCACGTAGAACTACTATAAAAATATGAATGATATGAAAGATTATTTCAGACACAGGGAAATAATAAAATGTTAATTTTAGGAAAACTAATATTGTCATTTCGCCGACTAAAATATTTTGCAACTTAGTTAACGTTTACTGTACGCACCGTATGCAAATTTCATACAATACACATGCGAAGTAACACATGCCAATAAATAGAAACGGGTTGAACTATTCATTATTTTCGGTTCATAAAGATGCTGAACATTTTTTAAACATTCTGAAATAAGGTTGACGACGTAGTTCCAAAATTACAACTTCACGTAGTAAAAGAAAGAACACGGGGAAGCGGACGCGAGATGTCATTTCATTATTATTTTACCTGAACTGTTGTTGGGATGTCGTAAAAAGGACAATGGTTCTTCCGAGCCTGCCGGTGTATAGCGGTCGATCAGTCGAAGCAGTTAGAATTAAATACCTGAATTGCCGCATCCTTTGCCGGTCTTTTACCTGAACGCAAGTTTCGAGGATCCGCAAATTAGAAAACCAAATTTCAAAGAGGAAGAATTGAATTAATACTTTCTAACAATTCTTTAAAGAAAACTATTGTATACTATGTTATGTACTAATATTAAAAATGTTGAAATTGGGCCATCCCACGCGAAATCTGACACTTTTCTGAGTAGTGTTTCAGATTTTGTTCATATTTGAGCATGTTGTAGTCTATAGTGACCTGTCAATGAAGCTCGAAGGATTAAATAATTGATACTAGAAAGCCCTTCTGTAAGAAAAATCTATTTAATATCTCTAATGGATAACGTAATTATGTATAATAATGTATAATATAATAATAATAATAATAGTAATAGTAATGTATATTACAATTATATTTTTATTATTATTATTTCTATTATTAAGATACATTATACATTAGCGATATTAAATAAAATTTTGTAAAAAATTTATTTTCTTCCAAAAGGGCTTTTTAAATTAATTTATACAGAATGAATATACTGATAAATAATAAATAACAATAGTATAACATTCACGTAAGTTGACATAATTGTGCACTTATAGCCATAACGCAATTCTTCTCGATATTCCTCTCGTTAATTACGGGGAAAGAGATAAATCACAGGAACTAAGATTCCGTAACTTCATTGCAATATAATTACCTGATATAGCATACAATCCTTAGGAAGTACACTCTCTTTTACGAAGCTTATAGGGCTACCGGTATCAATTACAGCTTCTAAATGTAATCGCGTCTCTATGCCGGACTCGTATAATGTAACCGTAATATTTTTTCGAAATTCACATTCGTTACTGCTACTATTAGACACAACATTTACCTGGAAATTCTGCTGGTTTTTTTTACATTCACGAGCCATGTGCCCTTTTTCACCACACTTGTAACACGTATCCTTTTCTCGCTGCGGTAATTTACAGTCCCTAGACGCATGTCCGTATCTGTTGCAATTGTAACACCTGATATTCACTTGTGCTGCACCGCCGTCTTTCAGGAATGTCCTCTAAGGGCCTGACTCACCCCGTGGCCACATGTTTGGTACTGTTCCTCTTCCTCTCGCCGATGAATATTTCGTACTGTTATTGTACTGGCCCGTGGAAACAGTCATGGAGCGCATTGTTTCTCCCAAACTGATGCATTCGAACGCTCGAATAAGGGATGATGTTGAATCGATTTGCTGAAGCCGTACCTGATTCCTTAATAGCACGTCTGGTATACCGCAAATGATGCGTTCAATTAACTCGTCCTGATCAATTGATATTGCGTTTGCCAATATCGTTTTGTCATGTGCATAGGCGGCAGATTCCTTTTCCGGCTTCCATATTCTCTCTTCAAATTGCTGCCCCAGCCTCATCCTGCTCTGTCGGTGGTCAAAAAATGTTGCCATCTCTTTCAGAATTTCCTCCACCGACCACTCTATATGCTCAGGTCGGGATTGAAACCATTCCAGAGCTCCATCCTTTAGTCTCATTCCCAGTAATATCTTGGCTTCTCGATCGTCCAATTCGTACGTTTTCACTAACTGCTTTTCCCAATTTTTGAAAGTATTGTCCATGCCTGTATAATTGCTAAGCAGGTCACTCACAGCTTTCACGCTGAATTTGGACGACCCTTCCCTCTTGCTGCCGGCCGTATTTGAAGACTCGCGTAGCAGCCGATTTTCCCTCTCCATTAATGTCAACTCTCTTTCGAGAAGCTGTCTCTCTCTTCTCAACAATTTAACTTCGTGCCATACATCGCCATCGCTATCGCTACACTCTCCGTCTTCTACCTCTGCTGCCGTCACTTCCGTCAGATTCTCTCCTGCTTTATTCAAATGGATTTTTTCTAATTCCTTGATCCATTCCCCAGTCGAATCTTTCTCTTGTAGTCTCTTGTATTTCCGCCTTGGTGCCAGTCGTCGGAAGTTCCTTCTTCAGCAGCATTTTCTTCAACTGCTCTGCCTTGGACTCTTTTGGATTTGTCATTTTCCTTCGCACAAGTCCCTCAGCACCTCACCAAAGCCACGCAGTCTTGCAATTAGTTCACTTATCACCAATCAAGCCTTTCCTCACGTTACGTCTACGCACCACGTAATAATTCGAATTCACACAGAAATCGAATCCACACAGAAATTTGTCCACACAGGTTTTTATCCCACTTCTGAAAATTGTAGGACGTGGGAATGGGCTTGACTTAATCAACGCGTTGGTAAAAGTAAAAAAAGATATATTATATAATGATACAACGGCGTTTCGACTGGCACTGACTCCAGCGTAGCCGCATCCGAACCTTATAGTCTAAAACAGACATGTCCAGAAATAGCTCACTTAGAGGCAAATTCGAGAGATACGCCTACTTCTCCCGCCCACGTGTCTCGCTCCCCGTGGCGGCAGTAGTCCTCCGAGCTCCTCAGACCCGTGCCTACCGTGGGTCCGAGAGTCGCATCAACGCGCCACACGCAGTAAATACCGCAAGCGGTAGGCACGGGTCTGAGGAGCTCGGAGGACTACGGCCGCCACGGGGAACGAGACGCGCGAGCGGGAGAAGTAGGCGTTTCCCACGAATTTGCCTCCAAGTGAGCTACTTCTGGACATGCCAGGTGTAAAACATAAGACTATCGGACGACTGATGAGCGACGGAGAGACGTGATGCTACTCTCCTTATTCTTACAGTAGCGACATTTTTACTGTTATTCATTACTGACACTATTAATTATCCCTTTCCATAATGTATCAAATATTCTTTTAAAAGATTTGGCGGAAAATTATTTGAAATTACAATACAGTGAACCAAATTTCCATAGTTTCACTAAAAATTTTCCTGTTTTTGATCGTTATTGACTGAGTTTTTAATGGTTACCGACTGAACGTCAATGTTTCTGGGATTTCAATTCTTATCTTAATTGCTATTTCTGATTGTTGCGCATATTTTTGATTATTACAGTGATGTTTGATATTGTAAAAAAAGACCAGCGAAATTAGTACAGTTCCATCTGATATATTTCTTAATTTTTAACAGTGTGAAAGTGTGTATACTTTATTAATAGTGTGTATACATTATAAAAATATAGTGATTTACTTTTATAATTATAAAATAAGATATATTTTTAGGTTATACCGATTTTTATTAACATGCCACGACTTAAATTGTTAAATATGGAGGAGCAGACAAAGATAAAGGCGTATAAAGATGCAGGACTTTCCAATAGACAAATTGCCTTAAGAATAAGCAGATACCATCGTGTCGTAAATAATCTTTTTGAGTCAGGTGATTTATAAGGCACAAATCATCCGAAGGGCGGAAATGAAAAGTAGAGTCGAAGGCATACTTCGTTAATTTTACGTGTTGCATCGAACCAAAATGTAACAGCAGGGCAAATAGAGAAGGATTACGATCTGCCAGTGACTAAAAGACGTGTACAACAAATTCTAAAGAAAAGTCAACGCTTTATATGGACGAAAGAGGTTTCGAAACTGCCTTTAATGGATTGTCACAAACAAGCTAGACTCGCTTTTGCTTGAAGTCATATGTCGTGGACTGAAAAATGGAAAATATTAATTTTTTCGGATGAGAAGATGTTTAATTTAGACGGACCAGATGGTTTTAAGTACTATTGGCACGATTTGAGTAGAGCACATGACGTTACCATGAGTCGAAATTTTGGTGGTGGAACTGTCATGATTTGGGCCGCTTTTCTGCGAAGACCCGATATGTTGGATATCGACGAAAATGATTTCTCGGAAGTATACAGAACTTTCTTAAGACGTTTTAATTCCGTTCATGGAAGAAACGGGTTCGGATGATTATATATTTCATCAAGATAATGCTGCCATCCACACTGCAAGAGTCAGCAAGGAATGGTTTCAGAGAAGAAATATTCCATTAATGCAGTGGCCCGCACAATCTCCAGACCTCAACCGCATAGTGAACCTTTGGGCAATGCTATCTCGCAAGGTGTACGCAAATGGGAAACAACTTGCTATTGTTGCAGAGCGGAAGAATAATATAAGACAAGCGTGGGATAGCTTAGATGTATCGACGTTACAAACCTTAATTGAAAGCATGAGTAACAGAGTTTTTCAAGTAATGTTGAAAAATGGTAGCAATATACCATATTAAGATACCATTATTAAATAAAACATTTTGATTTTGTAAAGAAATAAAGTATTATATTAAGTGGAACTAAAGAAATGTTGCACAACCCTTCTCCAAAAATTACATAGTTTTTAATTTAATCACTTGAATAAGAAGACATTTTATCTTGAAACCATTCGGCTGTCTTTGAAATCATCTGAATATTATATAACATAAATACTTAGAACCTATTTATTTTGTTATAAATGAAGCAAAACTGCCAAGAAGTAGATATGGAACTATGGAAAGGGCCTAGCCGAATAAGATGGTCAAAAGTGCCCTTAGAGGTTTTTCAATGACTATTGAACCATTTGACAGCTAACCAAGAAAAACCCCTCTGAGTAAAATTTCAACCCCCTAGCTTGCCCGTGAGGGTAGTTACAGGGTAAATTAGATTTCGCGCTTTTCCACGTATTTTCCGCTCTTTGATGCTTTCTAAAATTCTGAAAAAAGTGTGGTATGTTTTGGGTCTTCAGCCGCATTTTTGAGAATTTTTTCAGATATTTTTGTTTTAAACTGTGCCCGTAAAAAATGAAAAACGCTCAAGACGTCGGAAAAATGCAGATTTCTCAAAAATATGAAAACATGTTATTTTGCTGTTTAGTTATGTTGCACATGATGCACATATCCGGTTAGAGAATCAAGAAAATAATAGATACTCCAAAACCATTTTTGTATGTATTTTACTTAAAATTGTTACTTAAATATTTGTAAAACATTAAAAAAATATTTTTCGAGTCATGTGTATAAATCGTGTAAAATAATATTGAAAAAACAAAGTACGATGTATGGAAAAAAAACGTTGACACCGACAGGATTCCAACCCTAGTGTATCCGCTCCGTAGTCGGACGCCTTAACCAATCTGCCAACCGGTGCGGCGATGTTGAAAGCGTTACGAACATTTTGGTACATTTTTCATTCTCTTAAATCACATTTTCTACATAAAATAATTGCTTGTTTAGATGTAATAACGATAAAAATTGCTTAATATACACTTGCCGTAAAACCAACAAGTGTAGCTTTCCTCCTCACAGCAAAAACGTCGAAGCAATTTGGTTTTCATTGTTTTTAACAATGATCTCCCACAAGAAAAAATCTAAAAAAAATACGACACTCGCGGTTATGGTACTATGTCGATCAACTAAACAGCAAAATAGCATGTTTTCATATTTTCGAGAAATCTGCATTTTTCCGACGTTTTGAGCGTTTTTCATTTTTTACGGGCACAGTTTAAAACAAAAAAATCTGAAAAAATTCTCAAAAATGCGGCTGAAGACCCAAAACGTACCACACTTTTTTCAGAATTTTAGAAAGCATCAAAGAGCGGAAAATGCGTGGAAAAGCGCGAAATCTAATTTACCCTGTAACTACCCTCACGGGCAAGCTAGGGGGTTGAAATTTTACTCAGAGGGGTTTTTCTTGGTTAGCTTTCAAATGGTTCAATAGTCATTGAAAAACCTCTAAGGGCACTTTTGACCATCTTATTCGGCTAGGCCTTTTCACTCACTGTATACTTCCAGGATAAAATTAATAACACCTGTCACTCTTACTCGTACGTTCAACTTGCTCTCTCTACGATCTCGACGTTGACCATTGCTTTTGAGGCAGCAATGAAAGTTCTCTTATCTCGTTTACGTGTATAAACAAGTATAGGAACCCACGAGTCGACTTTTTTACAACTGTTCCCTTAGCGAAAGCCTTCCTATCTTGGAGGTTGACGACCGTATGCACACTAAGAAACAATAAAAAGTATATCCGTAAAGAAATGGCACCATCCATATCACGCGAATAGTATTCTTCTTTATTTGAGTACTATGAAAATATTACACTTCGTTCGTATGCACCGAAGAAAGAAAGATAAAAGTGTCTTATTGTTGTCAACAATGTACACTGGCAATTCTGTTTCTGGGTCAAATAAGAAACCCGAAATTGTTGATTTCTATCGCCGAAATTTCTATAAAGTCAGTATGTTTTGTATTGAATTTGTATAACATTACCATACCAGTGAGAAATTTGAATTTGGTAGAATTTTAGGATCACATAAAGAAAGCATACACACCGATTTCAAAACATAACTATAACATTTATTTATAAAAAAAAAACAAAAATATAATTTTACAGAGAACGAACAGCAAAATATTTATAATGTCACTTTCGTTTTACAGGAATAAAGTTATAATTATGAATTGTGTTTTTATTATTTCTATTTCAATATTTACTAACGAAACTAACTTTTACAACGTTTCTTTTTTAACAGAGGCACACACTTCATAATGTTTTTTCTTCGCCTGTTAATTTTTTTGGGGAGATTACGATTTCCGTGGCCCCTTGTTTAGAGGTTAAATTTGTGTTCCTGGGGTCATTTTAAGAAAAAAGATGTATATGTCACAGGTATCGAATGGGCCTAGTTTAGCCGGTGAAGTAGATTTCCTGTTTTTTATAAATCTGCAAATATCTCGGTAACTATGCGAAATATGGCAAAATATCAGGAGACCTTTTTCGTAGAAAATTAAATTTCCAACGATTTTTGTCGTATAATATTTTTTATCAGCTGCGCAGTTTCCGAGTATATTTATATTTCGGTGAAGTTGCAGAACTGCCTCCCTACCGAAATGATGGTCGGGGGAACGTAAAGGCTCCGTTCACAACTGCTTATACGAGACTCAAAAGATTTCTATGTATTAAAACTCAAATAGCAGTGAACATTATTGACGTATTAGGTTAGATTAGGTCAGGTCAGGTCAGGTCAGGTCAGGTCACGTCACGTCACGTCAGGTCAGGTCAGGTCAGGTCAGGTCAGGTCAGGTCAGGTCAGGTCAGGTCAGGTTAGGTTAGGTTAGGTTGGGTTAGGTTAGGTTAGGTTAGGCCATTTTGCGAGGTTTATAAAAAACAGGAAAACTACTTTATCGGCGAAACCTGACCGATTTGGTACCTACAACATATACAGTTTTTTCAAAAATGACCCCAAGAAAACAAATTTAACCTTCAAAGTGGGGCCATGGAAATTGTGAGAGTGCCATATTTTTCCTCTCGGCATTCCAGTACACGTGAATTAAATGATAACAAATACAATTTTTATGAGTTCTAAAACTAATACTTTTAGACTATTTGCAATTTTCCGTAGTTGTCTGATTAAAATACAGAGTAACACTGAGTGAGTTTTTAGAAACTTCGCACTTATATTCTGCACCACGCAGAAAAAAATCAAAACAAAGGAAAATTGCAAGCATAGCGGTCTAGAGTGTACATTCCCTTTATCCGAGTGTAACGTCCAAATATTTGATGGTTGTATCCGTTATAAAAAAATAAAAGGACGAGACAGGTTGCAAGAGAAGAGCGGCTTTCCCTTACATATGTTGGCATGTTTGGGTAAAAGTCGTTCTTCGGTAAAAGATTAAAATTTACGACTTGAACTTACAACATTTGTTGGATAAATACTAAGGTTGGTGCAGTATTTAATTTAAACTAATAATGACCGCAATTATTGGAACTCCTAATACCTTTACGAAGGTATTCTTCATGTATACGGACTAAGGCTATTTATCTAACTAAACCTTTTGTTGCCGTCTGGAGGAGCGTTCCGGTTGTGACACCTTTCGCTACCTACAGGAGGAGCGTTCCGGCCTATAATCAGGAAGAGAGTTCTGCGAGGAGCCGTCGGTGCGGCTATACTTTTTTTGGAGGACCAATTTTTTTTAACTTTTTTTATGCAGTCCTATAGATTTCGACGAGATAACGCCGAAAATGAAAATCTTATTGCCAGGAGTTCACTAGTTTAGAAGTTGTACGCGTGTAAAGTTGAGCACTTTTAAGCCTTTTTGACAGGTTAAAGCGCCGCCATATTGGTATATTTGCTAGGTGGTCAACTTAAGATCGCCTAAATAGTACCGAGCAGATGAGTCCAAACTCGAGTGTAATCGACCATTTTTTATTGATACATAATGCAATGATAAAAATTATAATATTATTGAAAATATTTCGAATGGCGTCGTGTTTGGACCCATTTTCATCGGGAGAAGCTCCTCAATTCATTGGTAATACTTTTATGTACGTATATTGAAAAATGTACAAGTTTAAATTTTCCTTCTTGCGCAATTTCCCACCTGCTTACATTGTATGCCGTTGATCGGTCCCTGGTCTTTGAAGTCTGGCGCTTGGTGCTCGATGCTCGGCGCTCGGGTCTGGGTAAGAGTTATTCGAAGATTATTCGAAGGTTATTCGAAGCCTACGAATAATTATTGTGGGATTATTACCCCCCAGACCACAAATACCGTAGGAAATTAGGAAGAAGGCGAGGAGGGTTCCGTGGGTGAGCGCGTTAGTCGATCGGCTACCACCGCGAGGGCCCGGGTTCGATTCCCGGCGCGCGGCGGTGTCTTCCTTTTTCCTGAGATCCTACATTATTTTACCCATCTGTTTAAATATCGCGTTAGCTTGAATTTGTTCGTATTTCGCGAATATCGCGATCTGTATTCGTTGGTGACCCCTCCAATGTTACTCGTCCGAGGAGTTTGTTAACCCACAATAGATCGAGCAAAAACGGCGTGAATTTCCGGTTACCGGTAAAAGTCAGCCGATAAACACGGTAAGCCGTTGTGCACCGGTCAAAATAATGTTCAAATTAAACTCGTTCGCGATTGTACGGTGAGAGAGAGAACAATGCATATATATAGACATTGAACCGAGACAGACAGGGAAGAGGAAGAGAGACAGCGCCGCGTAGCGGCTCAGCTGACCATCGCGCGACGTTTGTCTAAGCCTGCCGGTTCTTCGTCACTTGCTATCGAGACGTTCTAGAGGGCGCCTGCTTCCTAATCCTTCTGGCTGTCACTAACTCTTCGGTCGCGCTGTTGAATTCTTGTTTCAAGTCTTCGACGGCGAGCTATTGCAACGACCGCTCGAAACGAACTAGCCTTGCTTACGAGATCGTTCCGCTCGTTAAAAGAGAGTCGACGAGCCCAGCGAGTTTTATCGAATTCCGGATTTTCCGAGTTTCGATAATTATAAGTATTTTTATACATTTTTCACTGCCGTACGACCTTTCGAACCGGACTGAGCTCGTATACGAGATCGCTACAGGAAATTCGAACAGTGTTGTACCGGCAATAGTGACACGATCAAGCCACGGCATCCCTCGGGCTTTGATAATATAAACTGTGTACGGTTGCGATAGCTGCTTAGACCTTTCTAACGTGGCTATTGTTTCCCCGCACAACAAGTGTATTTGGGAGTAATTGACGCGAGTTACATGTTCGTTCCCCGAATTCACTGCATACCAATCAAGAAATATTCTTGCAAGGAACCGTTATTACGCTTCCTTACGGCAACCCGTGTTTCACGGAGGACACTCTTTCAGAGAACGTTCTCTGCTATACGCCCTGGCATACGCTTTGACGCCCCAGCGCAGCAGACGAACCGATACTCTGATTGTGATACGGTCAATTCATTATACGCTTTGCGGAATTGATCGGTCCATCCACAGGTCCTGAATCGTAAGGCCCAGACTAGTCACCCTCCATAGACTGAGAACGTGACGACGAGCTCGACAGACTCGACCCGTTCAACCGACATAGTTGCACCTGCCATATACACCGTCGCATGTACGACGGAGATAGTATTCCGAGTGGGGATTTCGACTGGTAGAACAACGCTTACGCTATACGCCGTTATTATTGTGCGGAGATAATAATTAGTGCGTGTAAGTGGTGAGTTAGACCACGTCTTCCACCGAGATTGACAGCCGCGTGACGTATTGAGTCACGCTCGTGCTGGAAATCGAGGTAGCCGGAACACGGGGCAATTCGGCTGGATTATCGAACTTGGAACCTTACAACCTCCTTGTAAGATTGACCGCCATTCCTACGCTCACGCACATGCAGTAGAATCGGTTTAACCGTGACTACGCCAGTGCGAGCGGACGAATTCTTGATCATCCAGACACGTCACAAATATACAGTCCACTAACTCTGCGCTTTGAGCAGATTGTCTGTATTCCCTCTCCACGATAGCGATTACCGCAGTCAGAAGAATACCGGAAACAGCATCTCGAACGGGTACGTTACGTATCGTATAGGTGTTCAACATCTTTGTTCGGTACTTTTGATTTTTCAGACGCCAACGTCGATAGACGCCACGGGACGACCCGAGAGTGAGAGAGTGAGAGAGTGAGAGAGTGAGAGAGGGGGAGAGGGAGAGAGGGAGAGAGGGAGAGAGGGAGAGAGGGAGAGAGGAGAGAGGGAGAGAAGGAGAGAGGGAGAGAGGGAGAGAGGGAGAGAGGGAGAGAGGGAGAGAGGGAGAGAGGGAGAGAGGGAGAGAGGGAGAGAGGGAGAGAGGGAGAGAGGGAGAGAGGGAGAGAGGGAGAGAGGGAGAGAGGGAGAGAGGGAGAGAGGGAGAGAGGGAGAGAGGGAGAGAGGGAGAGAGGGAGAGAGGGAGAGAGGGAGAGAGGGAGAGAGGGAGAGAGGGAGAGCGGGAGAGAGGGAGAGAGGGAGAGAGGGAGAGAGGGAGAGAGGGAGAGAGGGAGAGAGGGAGAGAGGGAGAGAGGGAGAGAGGGAGAGAGGGAGAGAGGGAAAGAGGGAGAGAGGGAGAGAGGGAGAGAGGGAGAGAGGGAGAGAGGGAGAGAGGGAGAGAGGGAGAGAGGGAGAGAGGGAGAGAGGGAGAGAGGGAGAGAGGGAGAGAGGGAGAGAGGGAGAGAGGGAGAGAGGGAGAGAGGGAGAGAGGGAGAGAGGGAGAGAGGGAGAGAGGGAGAGAGGGAGAGAGGGAGAGAGGGAGAGAGGGAGAGAGGGAGAGAGACCACGCACGCGGACCGCGTGCTATCAACGGTGTTTTGATACAATAAACGGCCCACCATTAGGTAGGTCACTATCAATATAAAACCGCTGTACAGAATTTACTTTCCCACAAAATTCCTATTTCCTCATATTCGAGCCATCGTTGAAAAGTCGTTGAATTGTATTATACAGTTTACCTTTTTAACACCATCTCTGTCCGTAATTGCTAAATTTCTTGCTGTGATTAAATTAGTTATTGTCTGGAAATGCTTACTTACGTCAGTTTATGTAACAGTTTATTTTTCTTTGTATTGTCATCTGTCTCGTCAATATCGCTCTCTATTTCGCGATACACGCATTGCTTTTCTAACGGCTGTTTTATTTCTTGCGCTATTTCCGCTAATTTATTCAATGTCTCTCTCCTTTTGCGCTGCTCGCTTTCAGAATCAAATTTAATAGATGCTCCAATTTCACGTGTATGTAAAAATATGTGTACACGTGTAATAAACGAATTCGAATCTTAAGCCGTGTAATATTAAATACACGAGTACCTGTAAGACGATGCTTTCGCTAAGACGCATAGATAATATAATACAATTATGAAATAATGGCTCGAGCGGTTATACTAAGCGCAATTCTACTGCTGGACGCTCTGACAAGCGCGTGAGTATTCGGTTCCTTATGAAATAATAAGAAAAAGTATACAATGAAATTTTTTAATACGAAACTTCGTTTTCGTGTCAATAGGTTTCAGAATTACCATCGAGGTACTATTGCCAATGCGGTTCTTTTTGTTAGTGGTATCCCCTGTAGGACTATTCCACTATGTCGCACGATAATTTCGAACAACAGTTGTAGAAAATGAATAAGAAAATAAATTCGTAAGATTTCTAGAAATAGTTTTTAATTCTATTGTTCAAATCTTAATAACCTCCGGGGCAACTTGATTTTCGCGCACGTTTAGATGTGCTTGGCAAAAAACTCGCCAACGCTTACATTGTAACACATTTTAGAAAATCAGTGTGTTCCGTTTCTCAGAAAAGGATATCTTCTTACGGAGATGTATCACTTTATTTTAGGGGTTGAAACGGTTTTGAAAATAACTGTTTGAAGCAGTTCTGCAACTGATATTTTTGGGTCTCTCTCTCTCTCTCTCTCTCTCTCTCTCTCCCGTGCGCTTCACGTTAATAACGTATCTCCACACAATTCGTGCGCTTCACGTTTTGTGCTTTCACCGCATCTCATCACCCGCATCTCACTTGGTAACATCTTTCATCTTTTCTTTGTATCATATTCACCTTTGCTTTGTACACACCATTTTGCTTAATATATCAACCTTTTATCAGTTATACCTTTCCTCGTTTAATACTCCCAGCTTCGATATACCTTCATCTTCATTTTTACTCCAATCCATCGCTATAGATCACAACAAGTAGAATAGCAAACATTATTTTGATAGCTGATGGAACTTGTAATATATCTTATAATTTGAATATTTGAAGAACTTCTTTGGAACCTACTGGAACCTCTTCTTTCGCATTGGATATACTTCAGTACTCATTGCTGCAATTGGAGAATCTAGAAGTAGCTGCAGCCTTTTACGCTATCCCGAGATTTATGGTTTGAAAGTCATAAAAAGCCCAAGCGCCTGATACCCAATCAATATAAAAGAATTTGAAAAATACACTTTTGTGGCAATGAAATTCAATTTTCGAAGAGTAAGAACATTCCAAATCCAGTTATAACAGATCTGAAGGGATATTCATTGGAAAACTTCATTACTTGACAAGAATGATACATCTATCTACGAAGATTGACAGGTGTATTCAATTCTACTATACCCGAATAAATTAAATTTGCATGTAATACTCTAGGCCATGCCCGTTCATTTTTGTCTCAATTGAGACAAGACCGTCCCGACCAAAGCGCCCACTGTCCCCCACCAGTACCCACCGTTACCATGAAGGAAGAACGCGCTTCGCCCGTCGCGAGCAGTGTTGGGATATTGCATCGGTTTCACGCGCATGCGCGACGATTTTAGCGTCAGTAAAGTACAAAGTTGGGCTAAAATGGGGCACTTTGGTCACCCCATATAATTTCGCAAATTTTTTTTTCTCTCCGCTGCCTTGTAGCGCCTGATCGAATACTACCCGCTATTACGCAGTCGAATATATTAACATTAACTTATCAAAACTTCGGAGCACGGTCTTCTCGTCGTGTCATCTTGCACTCTTCCGTCCGGTTTCCCGCCGATAACAGTTCCCCCCTACTTTCTCCACAAACTTGGGACGTACACACATTCCTGCTATTGATTGCGCATGCGCGTGAAACTGGTGCAATATCCCTACACTGGTCGCGAGCCCTCACGCGGCCGCGAGGAAGCGAGGGGCGCCTTGTGCGCAGATTTCGCGTACAAAATAGAGTAATTTAACTGATACTTACCTTTGGAAAGTGCGTTACGCATAACTATGTCTCGATTGAGCTTTGTCGTTTCCGAATTAATTCGAAACGAACAATGAAAACATTTAATATTCGCTTTTAGTATGCTTTATAATGTTTACTTATTTTTATTTTGCTTTGCATATTTAATGCTTATGCGCATGCTTAGAAACATGATCTTGTGATGATACGATCATTTTGGTATCTATAAAGATTCTTTGGATTTATGATAATTTCTTTAGAGCATTTTATAAATACATAATACATCGGGAAGAAATGGATATGCCTCGAATAGCATCTGGGATTTATAGATTTCGGAGTCGCTAAGGGTACGCCCACATTGAAGCTGCAATAGAAGCTAAGAAAGCGTCGATCAGAGCGACGATGTGTCGTTCGTAGACTGCTAAGAGTAGCTCTATGCGCCGCTTCAACGTGAACGTTCCCACAAAACGAAACAGTGTATGTATTTTGATGCTTCGTTTTCTCGCCAAACATTATTAACGGTTGCTTGTTTACACTGCTGACTTGTTTATATCTCGCGCGCGGTCTGCAACGAAGATGCTAATGGTGGGTGCAATGAAGGTGCGAAACATGCTCTATGGCGACGAATGCGCGCGGTGCATGGAAGAGAGGTTGGTGGTAGAAGCAGGCGTTTGAGGGGCTCCTCCCGTGCATCGGTCTGAGCAAGGTGTGGATGGCAAGGGTTTGAACCGAGCGATAGTTGTTGAGAATGGTATCAAAGAATGAGATAAGACTAATTGTAAGAGTCGCGATTGTAATAGCGCGATTCTACACTCCCGATTTAGTCGAAAATGGCATATGAAACCCCCGCAAAATTGACCTTGAACGTGAAAAACAAGGTCAAGAAGACGAACACCTTTTTTTTAATCGTGTTCTACTGGTCATGAGGACAAACTTTGTGAAAGGAACCATAGGTCGAAACTCAATCGTTCTCTTCAAAAATGATGTTGAAGTTCATATAATTTTTTAAACACCTCTGATCATAATATTCATTTATTTCATAGCCTGGGAAATAGCAGTATCATGTTTCTTACACTTTCCTACACAACGAGTCAGCTTATTTCTGATATTCGCCAAATGTCCTGCGAAATGTTTCGATTTGAATGACATACGATAGGCATGGCCAGAAGTAGCTCACTTGGAGGCAGCGGCCGTAGTCCTCCGAGCTCCTCAGACCCGTGCCTACCGCTTGCGTTGGGGCGACTCTCGTACCCAGGTAGGCACGGGTTTGAGGAGCTCGGAGGACTACGGCCGCCACAGGGAGGGAGACGAGCGGGCGGGAGACGTAGGCGTCTCCCGCGAATTAGCCTCCAAGTGAGCTACTTCTGGCCATGCCTGACATACGACCATAACAGTTTCCGAAGGGTCGCGCAGACCGAGGTCCGATGGTCCCACAGCTGACCGCGATATGTACCTCGCGGGCCCGAAAGAAAACCAGCTATTTTATAAAACCTCCACGGTCACAACTAGCATCCCCGAAAAAGCGCGCCTCGAGCGCAAAGAATGGTAGGGGTGTAGTGGTCCAAGTCAGCAACCTGATTGGGCTGCGACTGTCGTCGACGCTGTCCAATTAGCGTATTTTTCAGTTAAGGACCCGCTCTACGGAGTTCTCCTTGAAATTCGCGAAAAACGCAAAGGGTAGAAGCTCCTGACATGCAATCGAGTTAGTAGTCTCCTCTCCAAAATAAAGTCTGAATTAACTCGAGCTTTTACAATTATTGAATGAACACGTATCCAACCCAAGTTACTTCGGTGTGTAATTTTGACGATATAATTAGGAACAGTCTACAATTGGTAGCATTTGAACGAAATACTAAAATTCAGTTTACATTTTAAATGGTTATTTTATAGAACTTTGTAACCAGAATAATTTGTGTTCCGGCGTTTCCGGATTGAGTTTTTCCGGCAGTGACGAAGGGACGGTTACGAGAAAACAACACTTGTTGAACAGCACAAACTTTAATGCGGGGACGGACACGACGTATAACGAGAAATATGATACATTTATATACAAAAGAAATGTACAACGCGATACGCTGCGCGTAGTTTCGGTTCACGATTCTCGCGTCGCGGAGGACCTTTCGTGTTTCCGTGCAGATTACCGTTTGCTTATTTCGTCGCTTGCTTCTTTTGTCTAACGGCCGCATCGGTGCGCGGAGTCTTATATCACCTCCTTCCCATCGGTGGGAAGGGGGGTCGCGGGGCGCGGTTTTCCGAGCGTTTTGGCGGTGCGGAACGCGATTTTGAACGTTCAACGGATTTCGTGCGGGCGCTTGGCGGTCGCGCACGAGTTTGTTTGGGACCGCGGCGGCCCTCGCGGTCGCCCCCGGTATTATCGGGCGTAGCCGCGGTTTCGCCCGAACATTCCGCCCGCCTCAGCTACGCTGACAATCCGCCCGCTCGCTTACTTAAATCTAACGCTGGTAAAAATGTACAATATGTTACAATGAGTCGATGGATTTAACAACAGGGGGAGGCTGGGCATACGCCGCCCGCCGTGAAACGCTGCGGCGCGCTCGCCTTCAGCCGCTCGGTTGTGCCCGGCTCCCGCCCACCGTGAGGCACGGTGGGGCATCCAGGTGCCGGTCGCGTTCTGCTGTTCCGTGCTCGCGGAACAACGGGTCTCGAGGCGCACTGACGGGCAGCCGAACGAGCTGCGTAATCGGTCGCACATATATCCCTGTCGCGGTGCGGACGGTGACGACCCGGACGTGATTGTCGGTACCCGAGTGTAAGGTTTCCACCCGCGCGAGGCGCCAACTCGCCGGCGGACTGTTCGAGTCGCGAATGACGACCAGCTCTCCCTGTTGGAGGTTAGTCTCCGGCCGCCACCACTTGCTGCGTTCCTGCAGGGTGTGCAGGTACTCTCGTTGCCACTGCTTTCAGAAGTCCGCTCGCATGCGTCCGACTACCTGCCAACGGGACAGGGGGGTCGCGACGACGTCGGGCGAGCATTCTCCTGCCAGTGTGAGGTTTAGGGACCCGATTAAAAAACGTCCGGGCGTGAGGGCAGCGTAGTCGGTAGGGTCGCGCGAAAGTGGAGTGAGGGGGCGGGAGTTAAGGCACGCTTCGATGGCGCACAACAAGGTCGCCATCTCCTCAAAGGTGAGGGTGTGCGGCCCGATCACCCTTGCGAGGTGGTGTTTAACCGCTTTAACTCCCGCTTCCCACAGACCCCTGAAGTGGGGGGCTCCGGGCGGAGAGAAATTCCACGCGATCTCCTCTCGGCCGAGGAACGTCTTGATCTCGGCAGATTCGACCGCGCTGCGGCTCATGGACGCGAGTTCTCGCGCCGCTCCCCGGAAGTTGGTACCGTTGTCGGATTAAACTTCCGTGGGGCGGCCTCGTCGGGAAACGAACCTGCGCAGCGAGGCCAAAAAACCCGGTGTGGAGTAGTCGTTCACCAGCTCGAGGTGGACCGCGCGAGTCGCAAAGCACACGAACACCGCGTCGTACGATTTTTGGGCCTTGTACCCTCGTCCCTTCCCCATGCGGGTCCAGAGGAGGCCCGCGTAATCGACACTGACGTGGGCGAAGGGACGCGCTGGGTTGACTCTCGCCGCGGGGAGGGCGGCCATGATCTGGGACGCGAGGGTCGCGCGGTGTCGCGCACATGAAACGCACTTCCGCACCGTTTTCCGAACGAGCTCACGGGCTCCGAGGGGCCAATACGTACGCCGGAGCACGCTGAAGGTGAGCTGCGGTCCGCCGTGGAGGGTAGTGAGATGGACACTGTCCACCAGGAGCTCTACTATTGGTTGTTTGGGGAGAACAACGGGGTGCTTTTCGTCGTACGCGAGGGACGACCGCGCGATTCTTCTTCCTACCCGAAGTAGGCCTGCCTCGTCGAGGAATGGGTCCAGGCGTCGTAGGGGAGACGTTTTCCCGACGAACTGCCCTTTCTCGACGCGATCGCGCTCGGTCTCGAACGCGGTGGTCTGTAGCCACCGCAGCCTTAAGTTTCGCGCCCGACGCGTGTTTGTGGGGAGATCGTCGAATTCCGACTGCACTCGTGTCGTCGGAGGGCCGTCACGAACCGGAAGCAGGCTGCGGTAACTCGCAGCAGCTTCGCCCACGTAGAGACGCTGCGTGGGAGGGGGGCCAGGGGGTTTTCCTCCTTGTCGTCGACGCGAGCGGTTTGCGCGCGTATCTCGAGGCTCGAGGTTCGAGCGCCTCGTCCCGATGCTGCGGCCAGCCGGACCGCGGTCCCGAGAGCCACGTCGGTCCCTTCCACCACTGGTCGTGGTGGAGGAGCTCGCTGACGAGCATGCCGCGGGAAGCGCAGTCCGCGAGGTTTTCGTCTGTTCCGACGTGTCGCCACGGCGTACCCGACAGCACCAGGGGGGTGTTGGCGGCCCATTTTCCGAGTTCGAACCCCCTTTTCGTAGAAGCTGCGTTATCTCGTCTCGACATGCCACCGCCTCGTGCACGGTGTCCGCGCCGAAAAGAGCGTCGTCCACATAAAGGTTCTCGGCCAATACGGTGCTTGCTCAGGGAAACGCGCTTCCCTCGTCCGCCGCGAGTTGTTGCAAAACCCGCTGGGCAAGGAAAGGGGCGCAGGCGGTGCCGTAAGTCACGGTGGTGATACGGAACTCTGAGGGTTCGAGGGGTGGACGCGTTGAAGACCACTCGAACCTTTAGAGTTCCGTCCTCGGCTCGCTTCACCACCGGGTGGTGCGAAAGGTACACGGCGGCCGGCCCGCCGACACAGTGCAGCTCCTCCTCCATGTGATTCAACGCCTCGTATTCCGCGAGGAAGTCGCGGTACGCCGTCTATAACGGTCGGTCGAGGCGGAGGCGCCGCTTGACTCCCCGGAGCATGAAGAGGGCGCGAAAGCGGAACGCGCCGAGGTCGAGTGGATGCTCGGATCGCGTAGGGAGACGGACGACGTACCGCCCATCCGCCTGCCGTGCGACGTGGTTTTAGAAATGTTCTTCACACATTATTTCGGCGGGGGAGAGGGTGGAAGTGGAGATCGCTTCCTCTAGCTCCCAGAAACGCTGAAGTTGCTGCTTCAACTCGTCGTCCGCCCGGCAGTGCAAGGACGTTGCAATGGCACCGACGTAACACGATCGCGGGTTCGAGGGATCGGACACGACCCATCCGAAGGCGGTCTCCTGCGGGATCCGGGTGCCCTCGGCTCCTCGCCGTAGTCCGGGACGTAGGAGTGCCCCGTAATGATCTGCGCCGATAAGGAGATCGATGGGGAGGGTGCTTCGCGGTTCGGGGTCTGCGAGCGTCAAGTCGCGGAGGTGCGCGTACTCGCGAAGGTCGGACAGTGTTTGAGGGGCGTATGACGTTATCCTCCGGAGTACCAGGGCCGTCATCGCGAACGTGTCCCTTCGTCGATCGCCCAGTCGTAACTTCAGCTGTACCCGCGAATTAACGCGTCCCACTGGCGCGTCTCCCGCTCCCTTCACCGTGATCGCGGCCGGCCGCTTGGGCAACCGGAGAGCTTGGACAAGGGCCTCGGAGACGAAGGTCGCCTCCGACCCTTGATCCAGCAGGGCGCGGACCGCCCGTGCTCCTCCGTCTCGTGCCTCAACCCAAACGATCGCGGTGGCCAGTAGAACGGCACGGGCCGAACGCTCGACTTCTCGCGCCACGCAGTTATGGACTGCGGCGGGGCTCGCGGGACGGTTGTCGGCGGTTGACGCACGGTCCCCTGTCCTCTCGATTGGCGCGGTCGCGGCTGCTGTGGGGTGCAGCAACGTGTGATGTGGGCGACCGCAGTGTGCGCACCGGGAACCCGAGGGGCATCCGCTCGTGGAATGGTCCTGTCGGAGACATTTGAAGCAGCAACCGCTTTTTTCGGTGAATTCGCGACGCTGTGCCACGATCATGCAACTGAATGCTGGGTAACGGAACAGCAGGTGTTTCTCGCCGCATTTCGAGCAACGGTCTTTCGCAGCAGCGATCGCGTGCGATCGCACGGGAGGTTGGGGTCTCGACGGGGGGTTGCGTCCCGCTCCGCTAGGTTGCGCCGCGATGGTAGTCTGGATCGCTTCGAGCGATCGGACGCGCGACGCGAGGAACTCGTCGAGTTCCTTATAGGAGGGGAGGGTCGGTGCGCGCGCCGAGGGAATCCTCCCACTTTTCGCGAGTTCGACGATCTAATTTCTGCACCGTCAACGGTACCAGCAGGTCGTCCCACTGGTAGATCGGGCGCTTTAAATTGTCTGGGCTACGGACTCGTTTATTCGATCACAAGATCTTTACTACGAGGACGCCGACAACGATACGCTTGTTGTCGTACCGTTCCCGAAGGGCATTCTACGCCGCGACGAAGTTCGCGACTGTCATGGGGAAATGCGTGACCGTTGACGCGGTTGGCACTTCCAGCGCCCCCTTTAGATAGTGGAGGCGCTGGACCGATATGGCTACCATTTGCATCAGAACACTTTCTGAATCGAGAAGTTAATGACTCATTAACATTGCGTAGTGTATCTGATGTTATTTTGTTACACTCATTGATGATACGATTCCTCATATTGGCCATTGTAGTCGGAGGTTCACCGTGCACTTTATTTTTTAAGTAGCCCCACAAGAAAAAGTCGAGGGGCATTCGATTTAATGTATCCTATGCTATTCTTGAATAATGAGCAGGGCAACCATCCAACCTGCCAACCATCTAAAAATGTCCATAGAGTGTTTGAAAAAAATGTGCATATTTTGGTCCGGCTAGTGATAAAGTATGGACCAATGAGTATGCCGAGTATGCCCATCCAAACATTTACACTCCATCGATGTTGATTATCCATTTGTCTAAACCAATGAGGATTTTCCGTTGACCAATAATGCATATTTCTTGAATTCATTGATCCATTTTTCGTACACGTTGCTTCGTCCGTGAACATAACATTGTTGAAAAAGTAGTCTCTTTGAGAGAGAGCCCAATTACAAAATTCTAAACGTTGATAACGGTCATTTGCAGTCAGTTCTTGAACCTTTGATACATGATATGAATGGTAGTTGTGCCTTTTGGGTATGCGTAAAATGCTTTTGTTGCTAATTCCAGTTTGTCTTTCGATTTCGCGAGAGCTAACGGATGGATCTAACGTAATTGCGACTAACACTACAATTTCGTTTGCTTCATTTGTTGTTTTATTACGAATTCCCTTTTTGCGTAATAATTGGCCCGTCTGGTAAAATTTTTTAAAAACATAATCAAAGGTACGGCGTGATGGATGATTTCGTTGAGGAAATCTATTGGCGTATAATCTTTCTGCGTGTGTAGCACTTTTCTCAGCTTCAAAATAAATTGATAACATGTCTATCTTTTCTTCTTTAGAATACTTCATTATGAAGTGATAATTCACCGTATCGCCGTATTCACCGTATCAGAGCGTAACAGAGACTAAATTTCACAATAAATAGGAGAGCAAGAATGATCAACACAGAATATGTAAATATTTACATTGATGAGTCATTAACTTCTCAATTCAGAAAGTGTTCTGATGCAAATGGTTGCCACATTGAACCTTTTCTGTAAATAGACATTACAATTAAAGTATCGCCTAAACTAATGATTTTTTTACACAAATAGATTAATACATTTTTGTAAAGAATATGAAGGAGCATCAGCTGACGCAATAAAAAATATATGATTCCATTTAAAGAAACATTAATCACCTTCATATGTCGTTTACACGTCCACCTACAAAAAAAATGTACCATTAGAATGTCCCCCTTTAAAAACCATTCAACTTCATCAGAAACATTGCTATGCGTAATAATAATGACGTAAATGTAGATGGCAAAATGTGGCGACCGACCCTGTATTGCAACCGTTCGTTTGGGCGTATAGGATCGCCGTTGTTTTATTTAATGGCAAAAGACTTTAAATATAATTTCTATGAGGGCCGGTTACTACTACCCCCCCTCCCCCCCCGTAGTCTCGTGATGTAACAAGATCGCGAAACGCGGTTCGCGCCTCCAGGTATACAAGATATATTCAGCCTTTTTTAGATCTACAGACTCGTTGGATTAAACGCAGGTACGATCACCCCCCTGATCGAACGGGGTGTCACGAGAAACGTGACGATATAGCTTGCAACAACCCAACGGAACGCGAACGTTGTACGGCAACGTGTACAATGATCCACCCTTCGACGGAGCGAATGCCTGCGAGTAGACGCAGAATTTATATAATAAAACGCGGGTACGCACTGCGTTGAACGTGAACCCGCGAGGAACAATATTCTATATCTGAAATAGCGTCGCTAAATACCTATTCCGCGTGTGAAGGCCGATTTCTGGAGCGCGCAGAAAAGCCCGGTCGCAATGTAAACACGGCAAATTCCTTCGACGGTTGGAATTTGCATATACGGCGAACGCGTTTCTTGTTTGAATAACAAGGAGCGACTCTACGATTGGGTGGCCTTGTTCTGCGCCGTGTGTCAAGTTGATTTGAAGTTTTACTCAATCTGTACGGGATAGGCACCTTGCTTTATTTTAATTGATAGCTGGTAAATTTGTCTCGCTACACAACCCGACGCGAACAATTGAGGACCGGTCGCAGCACCCACGCAATCGGCCGAATTTCGGATGATTTGCGTGAGTGGAGACCCGCACTAGACCTCGACTGACCCGCGACATCTAGGAGTTCAAACCTCGGCACCGAAGTGGATTTGGAGAGATCTCCAAACGACGCGCCAACGACAAGAACAGACAATCGGCTCGGCCGGATCGCTCCGGATGAGAACAACCGCTGTCTGCAGTTAGATGCTCAAACACTCGTTAGGAAACATCTTTGGTTCAGGCTGTGCGTAGCCCTGGGCTTCACCTCCGATATCCAAACGAGAGTGTGAGTTATGTTGGATCGAGAAATTTCGATCTCTTACGACGCGACGACCAACGGTGCAGAAACAGACGGACATTCCGATTGGAGTGCTGCGGATAGTAACGACTTGTCAACCCGTCAGAAGCTCACAAACACGTACAGAAACATCTTTGGTTCAGGCAGTGCGTAGCCCTGGGCTTCACCTCCGATATCTGCACGAGGATGTGAGTGTATACGGTGGACACTTAATACGGCGAATAATCGTTTTGAAATATTAATACGCAGATGGTGCTTATCCCTTCTCAATTACGAGTTAAATATGACTTGAATTCCAAATATGGCTCGAAATATTGTCTTAAGGATTCTGAACACGAACTACGATTCGTGAGTGGTCTGTACGGCTTAGTTAGATATTTCAATCATTAATTTACGTGACTCTACGTGGAAACAGTCGGAAAACGGTCTCGAGCTTCGGTTTCGCACTGTGCCACAACGCGGTTTGCGTTATCGACTCCTCGGTTTGAGGCGCGTAGATCGCGAGGATAGCTTGGACGGTTTGCCTGCTCCAACAATCTACCGTGTTTCACCGCCGGCCCACTCGCCGAATGTCTTACCGAGACCGATTCCAAACACAGAGTGCCGGCTCTATCGCCTGCATCGACCTCCTTCGATTTACTCGAGAGGGGATCGATGCGCGCGCACGCCAGCCTGTGTGGGGCCATCTTCGGTCCCTCTCTATGAGAATAGCTGCTGCGCGATGGTACCCGTGGTGGGGCAC